>CM038141.1:19130662-19880120 GCA_021437245.1 Aegilops speltoides
AGGAAGGAGAAGGAACAAGGGAGGGCGCCCCCAAGCCCAATCCGACTGGGGAGGGGCCGCCCCCTTTCCTTTCTCCTTCCCCTCTTCCTATTCCTACTACTAGTACTACTTCCTAATACTAGTACTCCTTCCTTCCCTCCAAATAAGATTAGAAAGGGGGAAACCTACTTGGAGTAGGTTTCCCCTCCCTATGGCGCCCCTTGGGCCGCCACCTCCTTCCTCCCTCCTTTATATACGGGGTAGGGGCACCCTAGAACACACAAGTTGATCATTGATCGTTCCTTAGCCGTGTGCGGTGCCCCCCTTCACGATATTACACCTCGATCATATTGTAGCGGTGCTTAGGCGAAGCCCCGCGACAGAGAACATCAAGATCGTCACCACGCCGTCGTCTTGACGGAACTCCCCTCGGAGCCTCTCTCGGATTGGAGATCGAGGGTGCGCCATCGAGCTGTCGCGTGTCAAGAACTCGGAGGTGCCGGAGTAATGGTGCTTGGATCGGTCGGACCGGGAGGACGTACGACTACTTCCTCTACGTTGCGTCAACGCTTTCGCTTCGGTCTACGAGGGTACATAGACAACACTCTCCCCTCGTTGTTGTATCATCACCATGATCTTGCGTGTGCGTAGGAAATTTTTTGAAATTACTACGTTCCCCAACAGTGGCATCCGAGCCTAGGTTTTTATGGTTTGATGTTATATGCACGAGTAGAACACAAGTGAGTTGTGGACGATATAAGTCATACTACCTACCAGCATGTCATACTTTGGTTCAGCGGTATTGTTGGATGAAGCGGCCCGGACCGACATTACGCGTACGCTTACACGAGACTGGTTTTACCGCCGTGCTTTGCACACAGGTGACTAGCGGTGTCTGCTTTCTCCAACTTTAGTTGAACTGAGTGTGGCTACGCCCGTCCTTGTGAAGGTTAAAACGGAGTCTATTTGACAAACTATCGCTGTGGTTTTGATGCGTAGGTGAGATTGGTTCTTGCTTAAGCCCGTAGCAGCCACGTAAAATTTGCAACAACAAAGTAGAGGACGCCTAACTTGTTTTTGCAGGGCATGTTGTGATGTGATATGGTAAAGACGTGATGCTATATTTTATTGTATGAGATGATCATGTTTTGTAACCGGTTATCGGCAATCGGCAGGAGCCATATGGTTGTCGCTTTGTTGTATGAAATGCAACGCCCTTTAATTGCTTTACTTTATCACTAAGCGGTAGCGATAGTCGAGAAGCAATAGATGGCGAAACGACAACGATGCTACGATGAAGATCAAGGTGTCGCGCGGTGACGATGGTGATCACGACGGTGCTTCGGAGATGGAGATCACAAGCACAAGATGATGATGGCCATATCATATCACTTATATTGATTGCATGTGATGTTTATCCTTTATGCATCTTATCTTGCTTTGATTGACGGTAGCATTTTAAGATGATCTCTCACTAAAATTATCAAGTAGTGTTCTCCCTGAGTATGCACCGTTGTCAAAGTTCGTCGTGCCGAGACACCACGTGATGATCGGGTGTGATAAGCTCTACGTCCATCTACAACGGGTGCAAGCCAGTTTTGCACACGCAGAATACTCAGGTTAAACTTGACGAGCCTAGCATATGCAGATATGGCCTCGAACACGGAGACCGAAAGGTCGAGCGTGAATCATATAGTAGATATGATCAACATAATGATGTTCACCATTGAAAACTACTCCATCTCACGTGATGATCGGTTATGGTTTAGTTGATTTGGATCGCGTGATCACTTAGATGACTAGAGAGATGTCTGTCTAAGTGGGAGTTCTTTAGTAATATGATTAACTGAACTTAAATTTATCATGAACTTAGTACCTGATAGTATTTTGCTTGTCTATGTTTGTTTGTAGATAGATGGCTCGTGCTGTTGTTCCGTTGAATTTTAATGCGTTCCTTGAGAAAGCAAAGTTGAAAGATGATGGTAGCAATTACACGGACTGTGTCCGTAACCTAAGGATTATCCTCATTGCTGCACAGAAGAGTTACGTCCTGGAAGCACCGCTGGGTGCCAGAACTGCTGCTGATGTAACCGACGACGTTAAGAACGTCTGCGAGCAAAGCTGATGACTACTCTATAGTTCAGTGTGCCATGCTTTACGGCTTAGAACCGGGACTTCAACGACGTTTTGAACATCATGGAGCATATGAGATGTTCCAGGAGTTGAAGTTAATATTTCAAGCAAATGCCCGGATTGAGAGATATGAAGTCTCCAATAAGTTCTATAGCTGCAAGATGGAGGAGAATAGTTCACGGTGAACATATACTCGAAATGTCGGGTATAACAATCACTTGATTCAACGGGAGTTAATCTTCCGATGATAGTGTCATTGATGTAATTCTTCAATCATCGCCACCAAGCTACAAGAGCATTGTGATGAACTATAATATGCAAGGGATGAACAAGACTATTCCCGAGCTCTTCGCGATGCTTTGAAAGCATGGAGGTAGAAATCAAGAAGGAGCATCAAGTGTTGATGGTCAACAAGACCACTAGTTTCAAGAAGACGGGCAAAGGGAAGAAGAAGGGAAACTTCAAAAAGAACGGCAAGCAAGTTGCTGCTCAAGAGAAGAAACCCAAGTCTGGACCTAAGCCTGAAACTGAGTGCTTCTACTGCAAGCAGACTGGTCATTGAAAGCGGAACTGCCCCAAGTATTTGGCGGATAAGAAGGATGGCAAAGTGAACAAAGGTATATATGATATACATGTTATTGATGTGTACCTAACTAGAGCTCGTAGTAGCACCTGGGTATTTGATATTGGTTCTGTTGCTAATATTTGCAACTCGAAATAGGGACTACGGAATAAGCGAGCACTGGCCAAGGACGAGGTGACGATGCGCGTGGGAAACGGTTCCAAAGTCGATGACGATGCGCGTGGGAAACGGTTCCAAAGTCGATGTGATCGCCGTCGGCACGCTACCTCTACATCTACCATCGGGATTAGTTTTAGACCTAAATAATTGTTATTTGGTGCCTGCGTTGAGCATGAACATTATATCTGGATCTTGTTTAATGCAAGACGGTTATTCATTTAAATCAGAGAATAATGGTTGTTCTATTTATATGAGTAATATATTTTATGGTCATGCACCCTTGAAGAGTGGTCTATTTTTATTGAATCTCGATAGTAGTGATACACATATTCATAATGTTGAAGCCAAAAGATGCAGAGTTGATAATGATAGTGCAACTTATTTGTGGCACTGCCGTTTAGGTCATATCGGTGTAAAACGCATGAAGAAACTCCATACTGATGGACTTCTGGAATCACTTGATTATGAATCACTTGGTACTTGCGAACCGTGCCTCATGGGCAAGATGACTAAAACGCCGTTCTCCGGTACTATGGAGAGAGCAACAGATTTGTTGGAAATCATACATACAGATGTATGTGGCCCGATGAATGTTGTGGCTCGTGGCGGATATCGTTATTTTCTCACCTTCACAGATGATTTGAGCAGATATGGGTATATCTATTTAATGAAGCACAAGTCTGAAACATTTGAAAAGTTCAAAGAATTTCAGAGTGAAGTAGAAAATCATCGTAACAAGAAAATAAAGTTTCTACGATCTGATCGTGGAGGAGAATATTTGAGTTACGAGTTTGGTTTACATTTGAAACAATGCGGAATAGTTTCGCAACTCACGCCACCTGGAACACCACAACGAAATGGTGTGTCCGAACGTCGTAATCGTACTTTACTTGATATGGTGCGATCTATGATATCTCTTACCGATTTACCGCTATCTTTTTGGGGTTATGCTTTAGAGACGGCCGCATTCACGTTAAATAGGGCACCATAAAAATCCGTTGAGACGACGCCTTATGAACTATGGTTTGGCAAGAAACCAAAGTTGTCGTTTCTTAAAGTTTGGGGCTGCGATGCTTATGTGAAGAAACTTCAACCAGATAAGCTCGAACCCAAATCGGAGAAATGTGTCTTCATAGGATACCCAAAGGAAACTGTTGGGTACACCTTCTATCACAGATCCGAAGGCAAAACATTTGTTGCTAAGAATAGATCCTTTCTAGAGAAAGAATTTCTCTCGAAAGAAGTGAGTGGGAGGAAAGTAGAACTTGATGAGATAACTGTATCTACTCCCTTGTTGGAAGATAGTTCATCACGAGAACCGCTTCCCGTGACAACTACACCAACTAGTGAGGAAGCTGATGATATAGATCATGAAACTTCAGATCAAGTTTCTGCTGAACCTCGTAGGTCTACCAGAGTAAGATCCACACCAGAGTGGTACGGTAATCCTGTTCTGGAAGTCATGTTACTTGACCATGATGAACCTACGAACTATGAGGAAGCGATGATGAGCCCAGATTCTGCAAAATGGCTGGAGGCCATGAAATCTGAGATAGGATCCATGTATGAAAACAAAGTATGGACTTTGGTTGACTTGCCCGATGATCGGCAAGCCATTGAGAATAAATGGATCTTTAAGAAGAAGACTGACGCTGATGGTAATGTTATTGTCTATAAAGCTCGACTTGTTGCGAAAGGTTTTCGACAAGTTCAAGGGGTTGACTACGATGAGACTTTCTCACCCGT
The DNA here is from genome assembly GCA_021437245.1 of Aegilops speltoides. Taxonomy (NCBI): domain Eukaryota; kingdom Viridiplantae; phylum Streptophyta; class Magnoliopsida; order Poales; family Poaceae; genus Aegilops; species Aegilops speltoides. The sequence continues at coordinate 19,135,263 of CM038141.1, forward strand.
AGCGATGCTTAAGTCTGTCCGAATCATGTTGGCTATTGCTGCATTTCATGATTATGAAATTTGGCAAATGGATGTCAAGACTGCATTCTTGAATGGATTTCTAGAAGAAGAGTTGTATATGATGCAGCGGAAGGTTTTGTTGATCCAAAAGGTGTTGACAAAGTGTGCAAGCTCCAACGCTCCATTTGTGGACTGGTGCAAGCATCTCGGAGTTGGAATAAACGTTTTGATAGTGTGATCAAAGCATATGGTTTTATCTGCACTTTTGGAGAAGCCTGTATTTACAAGAAAGTGAGTGGGAGCTCTGTAGCATTTCTAGTTTTATATGTTGATGACATATTATTAATTGGAAATGATATAGAATTTCTGGATAGCATAAAGGGATACTTGAATAAAAGTTTTTCAATGAAAGACCTCGGAGAAGCTGCTTACATATTAGGCATCAAGATCTATAGAGATAGATCAAGACGCTTAATAGGACTTTCACAAAGCATATACCTTGACAAAATATTGAAAAAGTTCAATATGGATCAGGCAAAGAAAGGATTCTTGCCTGTGCTACAAGGTGTGAAGTTGAGTCGAACTCAATGCCCGACCACAGCAGAAGATAGAGAGAAAATGAAAAATGTTCCCTATGCTTCAGCCATAGGCTCTATCATGTATGCAATGCTGTGTACCAGACCTGACGTATGCTTAGCAATAAGCTTAGCAGGAAGGTACCAAAGTAATCCAGGAGTGGATCACTGGACAGCGGTCAAGAACATCCTGAAATACCTGAAAAGGACTAAGGATATGTTTCTCGTATATGGAGGTGACAAAGAGCTAGTCGTAAATGGTTACGTCGATGTAAGCTTTGACACTGATCCGGACGATTCTAAATCGCAAACCGGATACGTGTTTTTATTAAACGGTGGAGCTGTAAGTTGGTGTAGTCCTAAACAAAGCGTCGTGGCGGGATCTACATGTGAAGCGGAGTACATAGCTGCTTCTGAAGCAGGAAATGAAGGAGCCTGGATGAAGGAGTTCATTACCGATCTAGGTGTCATACCTAGTGCATCGGGACCAATGAAGATCTTCTGTGACAATACTGGTGCAATTGCCTTGGCAAAGAAATCCAGATTTCACAAGAGGACCAAGCACATCAAGAGACGCTTCAATTCCATTCGGCAAGTCCAAGTGGGAGACATAGAGATTTGCAAGATACATACGGATCTGAATGTTGCAGACCCGTTGACTAAGCCTCTCTCACGAGCAAAACATGATCAGCACCAAGACTCCATGGGTGTTAGAATCATTACTATGTAATCTAGATTATTGACTCTAGTGCAAGTGGGAGACTGAAGGAAATATGCCCTAGAGGCAATAATAAAGTTATTATTTATTTCCTCGTATCATGATAAATGTTTATTATTCATGCTAGAATTGTATTAACCGGAAACATGATACATGTGTGAATACATAGACAAACATATAGTCACTAGTATGCCTCTACTTGACTAGCTCATTAATCAAAGATGGTCATGTTTCCGACCATAGACATGTGTTGTCATTTGATTAGTGGGATCACATCATTAGAAGAATGATGTGATTGACATGACCCATTTTGTTAGCCTAGCACTTGATCGCTTAGTATACTGCTATTGCTTTCTTCATGACTTATACAAAGTTCCTGCAACTATGAGATTGTGCAACTCCGTGTACCGGAAGAACACTTTGTGTGCTACCAAACGTCACAACATAACTGGGTGATTATAAAGGTGCTCTACAGGTATTTCCGAAGGTTCATGTTGAGTTGGCATAATTCGAGATTAGGATTTGTCACTCCCATTGTCGGAGAGGTATCTCTGGGCCTCTCGGTAATACTCATCACTTAAGCCTTGCAAGCATATAACTAATGAGTTAGTTATGAGATGACGACATGAACGAGTAAAGAGACTTACCGTAACGAGATTGAACTAGGTATTGGATACCGACGATCAAATGTCGGGCAAGTAACATACCGATGACAAAGGGAACAAAGTATGTTGTTATGCGGTTTGACCGATAAAGATCTTCGTAGAATATGTAGGAACCAATATGGGCATCCAGGTCCCGCTATTGGTTATTGACCAGAGACGTGTCTCGGTCATGTCTACATTGTTCTCGAACCGTAGGGTCCGCACGCTTAAGGTTTCGATGACAATTATATTATGAGTTTATGTATTTTGATGTACCGAAGTTTGTTCGGAGTCCCGGATATGATCACGGACATGACGAGGAGTCTCGAAATGGTCGAGACATAAAGATTGATATATTGGATGGATATATTTGGACACCGGAAAGGTTCCGGAGAAGTTTGGAGCTCCGGAGGTTACCGAACCCCGGGAGGTATATGGGCCTTATTGGGCCCATGTAGGAGGAAGGAGAAGGAACAGGGGGGGCGCGCCCAAGCCCAATCCGAATTGGGGAGGGGCCGGCCCCTTTCCTTTCTCCTTCCCCTCTTCCTATTCCTACTACTAGTACTACTTCCTAATACTAGTACTCCTTCCTTCCCTCCAAATAAGATTAGGAAAAGGAAACCTACTTGGAGTAGGTTTCCCCTCCCTATGGCGCGCCTTTGGGCCGCCACCTCCTCCCTCCCTCCTTTATATACGGGGTAGGGGCACCCTAGAACACACAAGTTGATCATTGATCGTTCCTTAGCTGTGTGCGGTGCCCCGTCCACGATATTACACCTCGATCATATTGTAGCGGTGCTTAGGCGAAGCCCTGACGACAGAGAACATCAAGATCATCACCACGCCGTCGTCTTGACGGAACTCCCCTCGAGCCTCTCTTTGGATTGGAGATCGAGGGTGCGTCATCGAGCTGTACGCGTGTCAAGAACTCGGAGGTGCCGGAGTAACGGTGCTTGGATCGGTCGGACCGGGAGGACGTACGACTACTTCCTCTACGTTGCGTCAACGCTTCCGCTTCGGTCTACGAGGGTACGTAGACAACACTCTCCCCTCGTTGTTGTATCATCACCATGATCTTGCGTGTGCGTAGGAAATTTTTTGAAATTACTACGTTCCCCAACAAAAAAGGGAGCAACGGTAGCCCCACAAGGGCTACATGGGGTGGTGGCGCGCTCTCAGCGACCGTCACGTGTCACGTTCCGAGGGCTTCCTCGGCTTTTTTCGATTTTTTGGCTTTTTGTTTTTTCACTGGTCTTTCTTAGCTTTTGGATATTTTTGCGTGAAGAAATGCATGTTTTTGTTTCCATGAGAGGCACAGATTTTGCTTGCGCGTGAGGCATACTCTTTGGGAAAGGAAAAAACGTGCTCCTGGTTCAATTTTTTTTATGAAAAAAGTCCGTCAAAACCTATCAACATGTTATCTAATTTTGAAGATCTCAACACGCGGAATCCAGTGGTGAAAATAGTTGGAGATCTGGATGCACGGTTTAAGAGATAAAATGCTTTGAACAAACAGATCTACAAAAAAGTAAAAATTCACAGATTGCGACAAGTAACGTACATGCAATGCGCTATTTGTCGCAACCTAGAAAGGTGGGAGTGACTTTTGCAAATAGTGCTCCTTAATTAGCGATTTCACTAAAAGAAGCATTATGGAGATTTAGCGAGAGAGGGGAAAGGCCGATCAGTCATGGGCCTACATTCTCAGGGCAGCAGTGGTGCTTGGGCTAGCCTGTGCTAACGAGATGAAAGGGCTACATTCCCAAACTGAAAGATCTTCTCGACAAATTTTTCCTACTATCGGGTGTAGTTACTCCCACTTGTGTTTCGTAGGTTTTAGGCAGTATCTATCATATCGGAGAGTATGTACGCGTAGTATGTAGTATATAAGAATGTTTAGGTAGTATACATACTACTTTTTTGGTAGGATGTATCATATTTTGTGCATACTCTTTTTCGCGTACAAATTGTACGTATTTCACAAATACAATAAAATCATGGGCTCACTTGCAATTTTTTCACATAACTCACTTTGGAGTATCTTAAATATAGTATATGAACATACAAAAAATAATAAAGTATAGTAAATACTACCACATGGTAGTATATGAGAAATGGATGTAGCTACACCCGGTAATAGGATGCATTTTCCATATATATATATATATATATATATATATATATATATATATATATATATATATAGAGAGAGAGAGAGAGAGAGAGAGAGAGAGAGACCAGCGCCGCCGCTCGCTGCTAGAGGGGATGGCGATGCTGAGCCGCCGGCGCTGGTAGACGGGACGCCGCTGTACGCACGTGGATGGCCGGAAGCAGACCACCGAATCCCCGCTACTGCTGACACCAGCCAGTCTCAGGTCGAGGTGAGCACGCTGGCCCTTACCCTAACGCTGATTCTCTTCTCGGTTTATCAATCGAAAGCTTATTTATTGATCATCATCTGCCCCTGAACAAATGCAACCTTTGGCCCTGAACAATTCACAGCTTTTGTTCAGTGATGTAGCTATGGGGATGTGGTGGCCTTGTGTCTGATTGCTTTGCCTAGTCGCCGTCACCACACGTTGGGGGTAGTGCTGTACAGAGGGAAATTGAGAATTGAACAATCAAATGTTTGCAACTCGTACAGAAACTAGTGTTACGCTATAGGTGATTCTGATGCAGTCCGTTTCAAGCACAGACGACCACCCTGCAAACTTCAGATAACTGACGGAGGCCAACCAACCATCATATCGACAGCTTGTAAGCCTCCTCTGCCTCAGAACACGGGCTTATCTTCCTTCAGGTAGAAAGCAAGGCCACAGCATTATAGTCCCTTGCTAAAGCACCAGCACTTCCCTGCTAAAGTACATTTTTTGGGAAGATGCTCAATCAAGGTTGATCTACACCTTTTTTAATTGATCCACATTGTTTAATTTTCATACACTGTTACTGATCTACACTGTTCAATGAAGATCACAATATAATCATACTTAGCGATCATAATATAATCATACTTGGCCTGGTAGATGAGTAGAAAGACCTCGTCAAAATGGCGGGACTCGATAACGTCTTGAAAAGAATCCAGTGCACAATTGTGGGGAATCACTGAACTGGGTTGCCAATATGTATGACCTTGAAGCTGACTTGTTTATCATCAAGGGAACTCCACGCAGTCTCCATTAGAAACATGTAGATGCTCTCACGTGTTACAACACAAGGGGCAAAGATATTTAATTTTCTCTCAAATGAAGGAAGTAGTCTCTGACTCTAAATACAAATACGGAATTAAGATAACCTTTGATAACCTCATAGAATGAATATGAAACAAAGATAGGAGAGGATAAAACTTTCTCATGCCGTTCGTCCTATGCACCATATGGTGCATGATGTGCCCAACAACACAAAAAAATAAATCAATTCTGTCTACCTAGGAACTGTCCAAAACATGGATACCATAACATCAACCAACTATGCAATCTTGGCACAGGTTGGGCAAAACCTTTAGGAGAAACCTAAACCTTCTTCGGGTCATATTGCATCTTGTTTCATATTATTTATGTAGCTACATTACAAAATAATACACTAATCCACGTATGGTTATGGGAGAAGTTCAGGCTTGCGACTTCATCCACCTTGACTACATTGGGCAAGAGCGACTACTCTTCAAATATTGGACTGGCGAGAAATCACGAAAGGAAGAATATATTTATGAGAAACACGACCACGAAGCCAGAGAGGTACAGCTGACTATGCTTACCCTTTTCAATTAATCAATGCAAATTTTAAAAACAAGTACAACTTAACTTATTGCATGACCTTATTTTCTTAATTCAATGTAAGACTTCAAGCTCCGTACCAAATTGACGTTATATGCTTTTGTGCACGACTATAGGTTTGTGATATATGACTATGAAAAGCCAACCTTTGGCCCAGTGAAGAGACAAATCAAAAGAGACATTGAGTGATTCAGGAGGGAACTAAGGAAGAGCGATATATCTTCGACAAGTCCACCTGTGGTGAGGTGTTCATGGAGCCTTTGGCTCATCAGAATGTAGAGAATATCCAAAGGAGACATCCAGAGACTTGGGAAAGGGGACCAAGCAAGAGCTATATTTCTTTGACATTCCCGAGATGTCCATGGAGCAAAATAGCATGGAAACCTACCGAACCCTCTCTCGGCAATTTGAGGTAATAACTACATATATCTTGTTTCAATACTCCCATGTGCAAAGCGATATTGGCCATATAGCATTAATTACTGTTCACGTGGACAACTCCCAGATGCATGGAGTATGTGATAATCTTGGGAAAACATCAAAGAGGGATAACATTATTTTCTAAATAGCATAAGTGGGATAGATTATTTGGATTTAGGTACTTTTGGCTATATCAGCTTAGACTTACTTATGACCATTCAGGAACAGAGAGAAACAAGTCGTCTGCATCAGAGAAGTAAAATCCTTCATTTTTCAACAGAAAACTAAAACAGAATAAGAATTCATTGAAGGCATCACATCATATTGATATAACTAGCAACTACAGAGACACCACAGAGCAGTGACTTTGTAGGTATCATGTCCTCCGTCCTCACACCATATGGCAATTGCATACTAACGGTAGATGTTTTGCACTGTTCGGTGTTGATCTCCACCAGACCACTGTTGTAAAAAAAGACCTATACATTTATCACATATATTTATCATGCGCTGTACCCTTCTAACTTACATCATAGAAGTTGTACAAGTTATGCAGTTGCAATTTTTGGCAACAACATGGCAGCTCTGTAAGAATGTTCCATCTTACAAAATATCAATTCTTAAGAAATTACAATTGTAAAAATATTATCACTTAGCAGCTAAGAAGATACAGAGCCTTCTGCACACTGTCTTCTCTTCAGTTTCTTGATCCTCTGTTCAGCAGATAGGCAAGGGCTCACCGTTCCACTCTTTTAGGCACTCCAGCAGAGCGTCGATGTGCTTGCCCTGGTTCATGGCGACAAACACCTTGTCCACCTCTTCCCCAGGAGACCGTGTCTTCTCCCCAGTCAAGTACTCAGTCCCAAGCTCCTTGCGCACGAACCTGTAGAGCGGGTATGACCGGCATTCGGTGATACGATTCTGCTGCGCAGCGGTGCCGTTCTCCACGGAGGTCCGGGCAGCCTCGACCTCCTTTGGTAGCACTGCACGGAGCTCCTGCTCGAACGCGGCAAGTGCTGGAATTTAGTCTATATTGGGCAGCCCAATAACTATTTCAGAAATTCCTAATAAATCCTAGAGGCCCACTTAGCCCATTTGTGCAAGGCAAGGGATACTACTAAAGTTTAGTCCCACATTGCTAGTCTAGTGGGAGTTGGACCTCCTTATAAGGGAGGCTCTTTCTCTACTTGTACGAGCATGAGAACAAGAGGGACATCCACGCGCGCTCCTCCTCCGCCGCCCGCCTCGCCACGCCACGCCTCGCCTCGCCTCGCCTCGCCACGTCACGACGCGCCGCGTCGCGCCGCGGGTTGCGACGCAACCTCTCGCCTCCTTCTCTTGCGCCTATAAAAGGGAGGTCGCTCCTCTCAGAGAGATCACCAGAATCTCTTCCTCCTCTCGCCACAAGTTCCATTCTCTGCGCTGCTGTTGTCTTCCTCATCCCGGCTTGCGGCGTGCACCGCGAGTCGGGACAGTAGGCCTCCGGAACCGCACCTTTTGAGTCCTGTCGGGAGAAGGGTGATAAGGTTTTTGGGAGCGCTCTGCGACTACTGGCTTCTTCATCACGACGATCCGTCGCCGACGACTACTTCCCGACGACGACTTCTTCCCCGACGTCGACAACCTCCTCGGCGACATGGCTGGCGAGGACACCGACCCCAAGCCCAGTGGTGCTGCTGCTGTCCCAGATGTCTTCTTCTTTCATCACATGTTCATCACATGTCCTGCCACAGCTTATCTCTACTAGTACTTATCCTACATATGTTAGATTCTACTTCATATATGCAACTAGTTCTACCGTCTGCTATAGATATGTTTGGCTACGGTTCATATATGCAGAAGCTATTTACCTTCTCTCTGTCAGAACGCATGACTTACTTTATCTCTATTGTTTCAGTCATGTTTTATCTACTATTTCTGTTAATAAAATCATTTGGTAAATTGCTAATCTTTCCAACAATCCAAAAACCTTATTATAGGCAATTTACCTCGAATGGTTTTGCTGCTTCCATGAGACCTCCTATGTTTGAGGGTATCCACTATAAGAGGTGGCGCGTGAGAGCAGTCTTATGGTTTCAAACCATGAGTTGCTATGACGCCACGCTTGGGAAACCTGAAGGAGAGCTTGATGCTCAACAAGCACAAGCTTTTCAGAAAATGGATACTCTGTTTAAGGCTGCTCTCTTGAGTGTTCTTGGAGAGAACATAGTTGATGCTTATGCGTCAATTGATAATGGAAAAGATATGTGGGATGCACTCGAGGCCAAGTTTGGGGTCTCGGATGCTGGCACTGAGCTGTACATCATGGAGCAATTCTATGATTACAGGATGACTGAAGAGCGCTCCGTGGTTGAGCAGGCTCACGAGATACAGTCATTTGCTAGAGAACTTGAGCACTTCAGTTGTACGCTACCGGACAAGTTTGTTGCCGGGGGTATCATCACTAAGCTTCCTCCTTCGTGGAGGAACTTTGCTACCTTGCTGAAGCATAAGAGGCAGGAGTTTTCCGTCCCGGATCTCATTGGCACTCTTGATGTGGAAGAAAAGGCGAGAGCAAAGGACACACGTGCTCGAGGTATTGAGGGAGGATCTAGTGCCAATGTGGTACAGAAGCAGAACTTCCAGCCCCACAAGTTCAAGAACAAGGGCAAGTTTGATGGTAAAGCAAAGTTTGATGGGAAGAACAAGGCTGTGCAACACACGAACTTCAAGAAGAAGAATGGCAAGAAGAAAGGTGCTTGTCATGTGTGTGGAGATCCTGATCATTGGGCTCCTAGTTGCCCCAATCGCTATGACAAGCGTAATCCTGGGAAAGGCGGCAAGACCGCTAATGTTGTCATCGGGGACATTGACATGAAGGATGTTGGGTATGGTATATTTCCCACTATTCTTTCAGTATGTCATTCTCCTGATTGGTTAATTGACACGGGTGCTAATGTGCATGTATGCGGTGATATTTCCATGTTTTCGTCTTATCAGACCGCAGGGACTTCAACCGTGCTGATGGGCAACGGTTCAAGTGCTTCTGTTCGTGGTGTTGGCACGGTCAATTTGAAGTTTACTTCGGGAAAGATCGTCTGGCTGAAGAACGTGCATTATGTCCCCTCCGTCAATAAAAATCTTGTTAGCGGATCTCTTCTGTGTAGAGATGGCTACAGGCTTGTCTTTGAGTCGAATAAATTTGTAATATCCAAGTATGGAACCTTTGTCGATAAAGGCTATGAGTCAGGAGGCCTGTTTCGTTTATCCTTATCAGACGTTTGCAATAAAGTTGTTAATCATATTTGCAACAATAGTGAATCAAATGTGTGGCATTCACGACTTTGTCATGTTAACTTTGGTTGCATGTCGCGACTAGCAAAGTTGAACTTAATCCCTAGTTTTACCACCGTTAAGGGATCTAAGTGTCAAGTGTGTGTGCAAGCTAAGCAACCTCGTAAATCTCACGTGATCATGGAGACGAAATCTTGCACCACTAGAACTTATACATTCAGATCTATGTGAAATGAATGGTGTTTTGACAAAAGGTGGAAAGAAATATTTCATGACGTTAATTGATGACTCCACTAGATACTGCTGTGTGTATCTTCTGAAATCTAAGGATGAGGCTTTGAACTTTTTCAAGATCTACAAAGCTGAAGTGGAAAACCAACTTGATCGAAAAATCAAGAGGCTTAGGTCCGACCGTGGTGGAGAGTATTTTTCCAATGAATTTGATGCTTTTTGTGCGGAACATGGTATAATTCATGAGAGGACGCCTCCCTACTCACCTCAGTCAAATGGGGTGACCGAAAGAAAGAACCGTACTCTAACTGACTTGGTTAACGCCATGTTAGACACATCGGGTCTCTCCAAGGCATGGTGGGGGGAGGCAATATTGACAGCATGTCATGTCCTAAATCGAGTTCCCACAAAGAACAAAGAAATAACTCCATTCGAGGAATGGGAGAAGAAAAGGTTAAAACTCTCTTATCTGCGAACATGGGGTTGTTTGGCAAAAGTCAATGTTCCAATTCCAAAGAAGCGGAAACTTGGACCAAAGACTGTGGATTGTGTTTTCTTGGGATATGCTTTTCATAGCATTGGCTATAGATTCTTGGTTATAAAATCTGAGGTACCTGACATGCATGTCGGTATGATCATGGAGTCGAATGATGCGACTTTCTTTGAAGATATCTTTCCCATGAAGGATATGGCTACCTCATCTAATCAGGAGATGCCTAGTTCATCGAATCAGGAACCAGTTACAATTACTGAACCTGCCATTTCGATGGAACACTTTGAAAGTCATGTGGAGGAGAACAATGAAGTTCCTACTAGGAGCAAGAGACAAAGGACTGCAAAGTCTTTTGGTGATGATTTTCTTGTGTATCTCATAGATGATACTCCCGTTCTATTTCAGAGGCCTATGCATCCAAGATGCTGACTATTGGAAGGAAGCAGTTCATAGCGAGATGGATTCCATCTTGGCGAATGAAACTTGGGAGATAACTGATCGTCCTTATGGGTGCAAACCTATAGGATGCAAATGGGTATTCAAGAAGAAGCTTAGGCCTGATGGTACTATTGAAAAGTACAAGGCTCGGCTCGTGGCTAAGGGTTATACCCAAAAGGAAGGTGAAGACTTCTTTGATACTTACTCACACGTGGCTCGACTGACCACTATTCGAGTTCTACTTTCACTAGCTGCCTCACATGGTCTTCTCGTTCATCAAATGGATGTTAAGACTGCTTTCCTAAATGGAGAGTTGGATGAGGAAATTTACATGGAACAACCAGATGGGTTTGTAATAGATGGTCGAAGGAAAGTGTGCAAGTTCTTTGAAGTCTTTGTATGGATGAAGCAAGCACCCAAACAAAGGGCATGAGAAGTTCGAAAGAACTTTAACAGCCGCAGGCTTTGTTGTGAACGAAGCTGACAAATGTGTGTACTATCGCCATGGTGGGGGCGAGGGAGTCATGCTTTGCTTGTATGTTGATGACATACTGATTTTCGGAACAAATCTGAATGTTATTAAGGAGGTCAAGGATTTCCTATCTCACTGTTTTGAGATGAAGGATTTAGGAGTGGCTGATGTCATTCTGAACATCAAGTTGTTGAGAGATGATGATGGTGGGATTACATTGCTTCAATCTCACTATGTGGAAAAGATCTTGAGTCGCTTTGGCTATGGTGACTGCAAGCCCTCTCCAACACCATATGATGCTAGCGTGCTGCTTCGAAAGAATCGAAGAATTGCTAGAGATCAATTGAAGTATTCTCAGATTATTGGCTCGCTTATGTACTTAGCTGCTACAAGACCGACATCTCTTTTGCTGTTAGCAAGCTGAGCCGGTTTGTCTCAAAACCAGGAGATGTGCATTGAAAGCTCTAGAAAGAGTTTTGCGTTATTTGAAAACATCTTTGCAAATTATGGAATTCACTACACCGGCACCCAAAGGTGCTTGAAGGATATAGTGACTCAAACTGGATCTCGATGTTGATGAGATAAAGGCCACGAGCGGATATGTGTTCACTCATGGAGGTGGCGCTGTTTCTTGAAGTCTTGCAAGCAGACCATCTTAACGAGGTCAACTATGGAAGCAGAACTCACAGCACTAGATACAGCTACGGTCGAAGCAGATTGGCCGCGGCTCTTGAATGACTTGCGGTTGTTGAGAAACCTGTACCGGTATCCTTATGAACTGTGACAATCAAACTGTGATCACGAAAGTGAACAGCTCTAAGGATAACATGAAGTCATCGAGACACGTTCGAGAGAAGGTTAAAGTCTGTCGAAAAAATGAGAAACTCGGAGTTATTGCATTGGATTATATCCAAACGTCTAAAAATCTGGCAGATCCTTTTACTAAGGGTTTATCACGTAATGTGATAGATAATGCATCGAGGGAGATGGGTATGAGACCCACAATATGAGTTGTTCACAGTGGTAACCTATTCTTTGTGATCGGAGATCCCGTGAATTAGATGTGGAAGACAAGCTGTTGGTCAACTGAGAGGAGAGTATCCTTACTATTCACAATACCACTCCATGAAGATGCAATACTCTCCTAAACTGCATGGCAGGTTGATGTATATCTTAATGTGTTCTAAGTGGCTTATTTAAGCGTAGATGTTATCCTGCGAACATCTTTTGAAGAACACACCTATATGAGTCTGATTGTCAAACGTCGCAATCTATGAGAGTAGGGTTCTCTCTAGTAAACTCATGAAAGGTCACGGAGTATGACGCATAAGCTCCACCCGCGGGGAAGACCCACGGTAGCCACGTATCGGTCAAGGCTTTATGTGAAGCTAGATTCGCAGAAAACTTGCAGTTCAAGGCCCAGTCCACTGTTCAAGTTGCTTACTAGTGTAGCATAGAGTTCTAGGTGGAAGTTCAACTTAACAGTCTCCACTGCAGTACCGGTATATAAAACAGTGTTTTGGAACCAAAGGCAAATTTCTGTGTGCCTCTGGGATCTGGTGGGGGATTGCTAGAATTTAGTCTATATTGGGCAGCCCAATAACTATTTCAGAAATTCCTAATAAATCCTAGAGGCCCACTTAGCCCATTTGTGCAAGGCAAGGGATACTACTAAAGTTTAGTCCCACATTGCTAGTCTAGTGGGAGTTGGACCTCCTTATAAGGGAGGCTCTTTCTCTACTTGTACGAGCATGAGAACAAGAGGGACATCCACGCGCGCTCCTCCTCCGCCGCCCGCCTCGCCACGCCACGCCTCGCCTCGCCACGTCACGACGCGCCGCGTCGCGCCGCGGGTTGCGGGAATGAGCCGAGCCGATGTCTAATTTTTGCCACGCACTTCGGGTATACGAAAGGTCACTTGGGAGCTGGAAAGTTTTGCGGTAGTGGACAATTAATATGAACGGCGCACCCTTCGCGTGCCGCCTGTTCACTTCGCCTCCCTCCGTTGCTTCAGCTCCCGACGCAACCTCTCGCCTCCTTCTCTTGCGCCTATAAAAGGGAGGTCGCTCCTCTCAGAGAGACCACCAGAATCTCTTCCTCCTCTCGCCACAAGTTCCATTCTCTGCGCTGCTGTTGTCTTCCTCATCCCGGCTTGCGGCGTGCACCGCGAGTCGGGACAGTAGGCCTCCGGAACCGCACCTTTTGAGTCCTGTACGGGAGAAGGGTGATAAGGTTTTTGGGGAGCGCTCTGCGCGACTACTGGCTTCTTCATCACGGACGATCCGGTCGCCGACGACTACTTCCCCGACGACGACTTCTTCCCTGACGTCGACAACCTCCTCGACGACATGGCTGGCGAGGACACCGACCCCAAGCCCAGTGCTGCTGCTGCTGCTGCTGTCCCGTATGTCTTCTTCTTTCATCACATGTTACATCACATGTCCTGCCACGCTTATCTCTACTAGTACTTATCCTACATATGTTAGATTCTACTTCATATATGCAACTAGTTCTACCGTCTGCTATAGATATGTTTGGCTACGGTTCATATATGCAGAAGCTATTTACCTTCTCTCTGTCAGAACGCATGACTTACTTTATCTCTATTGTTTCAGTCATGTTTTATCTACTATTTCTGTTAATAAAATCATTTGGTAAATTGCTAATCTTTCCAACAGCAAGCTTGGCAAAGACGGATGTCTCCACGTCACGCTCGGCCTCACCGTTGGCCAAGGCATGCTCCACGAGAACTGCACGCATCTTCTGCATCAGTGGGTAGTTGGCGCTGCAAGGGTCATCTGCATACGCGAAAACCGCCTCATGGTCAATCGTGAGCAGCAGGTCCTTCTCACAGAATCGCGCATTGTGGAGGTGCCCATTGTTGGTGGTGCTCAATGTCTTCCTGGCCGTCATCTTCACGCAGCTCTTGACGGCATCCTTGACATTCTCCTCGAGATGGCGGAGGTCGATGGCCTGGCACAAGGCGACCATGAATGTGGAGGACATGAGCTTGAGTATGTCAATGGCCTCAGCGGTCTTCCTAGAGGAGATGAGACCGAGAGAGTTGACATCTTGATTGTGTTGCTCGGCGCTCTGGACATGGTTGGTCACCGGGTTGCCTAAGAACTGGAGCTCAGAGCAATACGAGGCCATGGCAATCTCAGCTCCCTTGAAGCCATAGTCCAAACTCGGGCTGCGCCCGCCAGAGAGGTTGGAAGGCAAACCGTTGTTGTAGAGGTCGTTCACCAGCTCCGAGAACTGGGCAAACATGAGCTTGCCGATCGCAGCAATGGCAAGCCTAGTGTTGTCCATGGACACGCCGATAGGCGTACCCTGGAAGTTGCCCCCATGGATGGCCTTGCCACGAGAGACGTCGATGAGTGGGTTGTCGTTGACGGAGTTGATCTCACGCTCGATCGACTTGGTGGCAGCACGGATGACCTCGATTTGAGGGCCAAGCCATTGTGGTGATGTGCGTAGTGCATACCTATCTTGCTTTGGCTTCATCAGCGGGTCGAGCTCGCCGAGCTTCTTCGCGAGCATCATGTAGGAGCTGCCTTCGAGGATGTGCTCCATAATGGCGGCGGCCTCGATCTGCCCAGGGTGGTGCTTCAGCTTGTGGGTCAAGTGGTCGGTGTACTCCGGCTTGCCGTTCATGACCTCGCAGAAGACGGCGGATAGAACCTCGGCAAGGAGGCTCAGGATGTTAGCCTCGAAAAGCACCATGGACGCAAGCCCGGAGCCCACTGCCGTGCCATTCACCATGGCAAGCCCTTCCTTGGGCTGCAGCTCAAAGAAGCCATGCTGGATACCGGCGATCTTGAATGCCTCCGCCGCGTTAACCTTACTGCCGTCTGGACCAGTGGCCACGGAGTTTGCCCGACCGGTCACCAGGCCCGCGATATAGGAAAGCGGAACAAGGTCGCCGGATGCGGTGATCGTGCCCCGGAGCGGCAGGCATGGTGTCACGTTGGCGTTGAGAAGCGCAGCAACCGTCTCGAGGATCACAAAGCGGATGCCGGAGTACCCCTGGAGTAGAGTGTTGACACGGACGAGCATCGCCGCCCTTGTTGCCGCGGCAGGCAGAACATGTTCGTGGCCACCATTGCCGAACGCTCCGGCATTGAGAAATCTGAACATACAAGAAGAGCAAGAAAATAATAAGGCTTCCAGAACTCAGAGATACAGATGATCAACAAGTGAAATAAACTACTAATTTATTGGTGGTTTCCTTCAATTGGTTCGTACCTGATGAGCTCACGCTGCAGAGCGCCGCCCTCCTTGGTCCTCCGATGAGAGGTAGCGCCAAAGCCGGTGGTGACGCCGTAGCTGTCGGTTCCGTTGGCCATGCTGTTCATGACCCAGTCGCTGCTCTCCTTGACGCGGCCGCGGGCGGACTCGTCGAGCTGCACCCTGGTGTCGCTGCCGGCGGCCACCGCGGCGACCATGGCGATGGTCAGGCTGGCGCCCTCCATGGTCACCACCGGCCTGCGGTACTCCTCGACCATCTGCTTCACCGCGTCTAGATGGCTCCCGGACAGCTCCTCTGCCGCCTTCCCCCAGTTCAGCGGATCGGCCCGCGCAGGCTGCGCCACGCACAAGCCACCGTCGTTGGCGGCGACGTGCCCTCTGTTCTCGCACTCCATCGTGATGTGCAAAGAAGTAGGAAAAAACAAGCAAGCTAAACAAACAAGCAAGCTAAAACTGGTAGGCGGATTTGCGCTGGAGAGAGCTCAAGTTGCAGATGAAGGTGAGGGAGGCTCTTCTTGGAGAGGAATGGTGGGAGAGGAGGGGTTAAGTAGGCAGGGTAGGTGCGGGGTGTGGGTTGGTGTGGCTTTGACCGCTTGACGATGGCTGCAGGTGCGCAAGATGGTTGGTGCGGGGAAGAAAAGAGGCCGAGTTCTCACATGCAAGTGCTCAATGTTAATCGTGTCATCCATCATGTGCTTGTGTGTTAAACTACTAGGTGCATTCCTCTGCTAATCATATGCTTGTCTACTAATGTAAACATGTGTCGTATTGTCGATGATATTGGAACGTTTCAAACAAGCGTGGTGGCTGCTTCCACAATACATAAACTACTACTATAGGAAATCTCAAAAAACGCGACGGTCTTTGCTTTGACAAAGTATTCCATCTGTGAGTCCAAAGCGAGTGGGGTTCTGCTAATGATCCATAAGAGCTTTCACTTTCACTAGTATTCTGTTGGGTGCAACGAAGCCCACATATATTATTCCATTTATTTAACTTAAGCTTGCACGTGCTCGGTCATATGGGTGAGCTAAATGACGAGGGATATTCCGCTTTGCAGATCCTAGCGGGCTGCATGTATATCACCGTGTGAAAGATACAGTGCCACTTGACCTGCCAGATTTCTTAGTGCCACTTGACTTAGTTTGCTCAGTGCAAACGATTTCTTATAGAAGAATGAACTGCCGTCCTCTCGTCAGTCCTCCGCGCGCACATGTGAACGCCACCACAAAGCACGCCACAGAAAATTGCGACCAGATATGAGCCGGTGGTCAAGTCGTTGGTCACGCCGAGTCATGTGCGTCTATATTTCATCGCAAGGGCTATAGGTGAGTTGCCTGATTTTTCAGTTTGGGTCAGTCGATTTCGTGGGAGTTTGGCGAGCGGCAGCGAGGCGCAGGGATAACGATGAGAGCCATAGCCAGCGATGAAGATTGGATGGCTTGACCCCAAAAAATTTCATGCAACTTAATTACCTTTAGCAGCACTAGTAGAAAAGGGGGCATTTGTTCCGATTCGTAAGGGCTTTTAGTCCCGGTTCATGAACCGGGACTAATGGGTCGTTACTAATACCTTCCCCCTTTAGTCCCGGTTCTAACACGAACCGGGACAGATGGTCCTCCACGTGACCGGTGCGTCGAGCCCAGGCAGGGGGGCCTTTGGTCCCGGTTGGTGGCACCAACCGGGACCAAAAGGCATCCACGCGTCAGCATTCCAGTGGCTGGGATTTTTATTTATTATTATTTTTGAAGGGGGGGTGGGGGTTTTGGGGGGTTAATTTAGGTGTTTCATATATTGTGTTAGCTAGCTAATTAATAGAGCGAAGTGTCCTCTCTTATGTTCGTGCTTGGTCGACGCTACGTACTATACATAAAGAGGCCCTCGACACGCTAGCTAGTAAGAAAATGAAGGGAACCATTAAGTACAGAAGTTCGTCATGCATACCAAGAGAAGTGATCACTCGACCTCTCCTTCTCCGAGAGATTGGTCGAACAACAAGTTTTTGTATTATCTATCCGACGCTACTGGCTACATACATATACAATATGTAAGATCTCTTAATTACAATCCCTAGCTGTTGAAATCAACTTCCACATGGTATTCTCCGGCTTTATTGATGACGTGGTCAAGAAAGAATCCCGCCAATTCCTCTTGAATTGCTTTCATGCGATCTTGTTCTAGGAGTTCATTCCGCATCTGCCACGTCTAATTTAAAGAAGGGGATTAATTAATACATATATATGAATGAAACTCAACAGAAATGATGGTGTAATAAAATGAAATTGTGAATATTATTGCTTACGCACTTCATATTGTCTTTTAGAGTAGCCCCGCTTATTTTTCAAAGTCGCGTTGTAGATGAACTCGCACACGTAGTATCCACAGAAATCATTCCCTTGTTCCTGCCACAAGCACTTTACGAGAAATAGAGGTCAATCAAACTGATAATGAAGCATTATAAATGGCATTGATGAAAGTATAGCTATAGAGTCAACGGGAGATGCGCGCAACTTGCTAGCCAGTAGTACTTACTTTTAGGTATGTATATTGCAGCTCCTTCGGCAGTCCCGGAGCTTCTGCGGTGAACTGTTTCCAAACCCTGCAAGACAAAGAAAATAATTATTATTACTTAAGATACCAGGAAATGAACAAAAAGTTGCCGATATGGTGCGATAATGATCGATTGAACTTACTTGTTGAGCAATTTAGTCATGTCCGCATAGGTTTCTGGATCTTTTCATCTCGAGTCTAAGACGGTTACTAGTCCCCGCTCAAGCTTAATCTCCAGAAGAACATAGTGGAAGCTGCACACGCATGCATAACTCATCAATTACATTACTATAACCTCGCTCGAGTAATAAGGGAAACTGAATATGCACACGACAGTAACACTCACTTGAAGTTGTAAGGAAAGAGTATGGTATCTTTGTTTTGATTTTTGATCAACGATTGTAGCAAGTTGGCCTCGGCCTCTTCGGCGTGCTTTTTAACCAGAAATTCATCTATGATATTTGTGTTAATGAACCCAATATCATACATTTCTTGTTTTCTGCACTCGACGATCTTCAATCTGCATAATATATTGAGGATAATTAATTATAAATACATGCAATGAAAGAGCCGAGCTATATATAGAGAATTAATGACAGAAATAGTACTTATAGGTAGTAGCAAAAGACCGTTAATTTATCGAGGGCCTTTTTATTGAAGAACGTGAAGAACTCCTCAAATGGAACACACAACAGATCAGTTCCAACAAGGTCATGCTCCTCTTTAATGTTCAGATACAAACTATTCGTCCCCCCAGACTCTTTGCAGGTTTTCATGTACCAATTATGGAATCTTCGCATCATCGTTGTTAGAGATTTTTCATCTTTGACGAGAGGCTTCCCGTACTCGTATCTGTGTTCGTCCACCTCCATGAAATCAGGAAGTTGATTGTCAGGCAGGTAATCTGATAGATTTCCATAACCGGCCACCATCCCCTGAGCATTAGCGACGATGTTGCCGCTAGACACATTGAGCGGGGGGCACGATTGATTTGCTTGTTCGCCGAGCTGGTCAATTTTTTTTGCAGCTGCTCGTTCTCTTGACCTTTGATGTCTGACAGTACTTCCCAACCACTCCGCTTGGAGATATGTCTGTTCAGTAATGCGCTCATAGTTGGTTCTCAGTGGAGACATTGCTGGTTTCCTCAGGGCATCGAGAGTATGCTTTGCTTTTACCGGATCCACCTTCTCCTCCGGAGGTGGATGTCTCTTTGCTTTCACCCCTTCAAAGAAGTCCTTCACGTGGGTCCGCACGATCGTCGTGTTTTCCTCCTCGGTCCTCTCGTACGGTAACTTCTCTAGAGGCTTGAGAGGTGGACCGTATCTGTATTGCCTCTCGCCTCTGGCTGTACTACTAGACGCCGGAGCAGACGGAGTGGCTGCGGCGTCTGTCTTCTTTCGTGCTTAATTACAAGGCGGAGGAGAAGGACTACGACACGCCGGAGCAGCCAGGGCGGCGGCGGGTCTCTTTTGCCCTTCGGGCGAGGCGGAGAAGGAGGAGGCTGCTGGCTGCTCGGGCGCGCCGGCGCAGGCGGAGAAGCAGGCGGAGTGCCGCCACGCGCCGGAGAAGGAGGCCCAGTGCCCTGATCGTCACTCGTCGGAGGAGGAGGCGGTGGAGGAGGCGGAGTGCCCTGACTCGCCGGAGGAGAAGGCGGAGGCGTCCAGTTCGGAAGGTTGATGAGCTCCTTCCGCCATAGGCATGGAGTCTTCAGAGCAGAACTCAACCTAGTCTCCCCTTCACCGGTAGGGTGGTCAAGCTGGAGGTCCTCAAATCCCTCCGTTATTTCATCCACCATCACCTTAGCATATCCTTCTGGAATCGGCCGGCAGTGAAAAGTTGCATCGGGTTCAGTAGGATAAACAGAGCCAACAGCCGCCTTGACCTTCAAATTCATCCATCGCGTCATAATGTGGCAATTTTGAGACTCTGTGATAGCATCCACGGGATAGCTGGCAGGAGCCATCAAGACATGCTCCGGCTAAAGAAGCTCGGTGGAAGCCACGCTGCTTCTCCACTGAGATGGCGGGGTAGCTTCGGGGGAAGCTTCGGCAGGTCGTTTGCTACGATCTGCTTCTCGTTCCTCTAGTCCCATTACCCTTTTGTGCAGCGCCTGCAGTTGGCCCTGCTTAGTTTCTTCCTCCTCTCATGGGTTTTGTAAACCCCTGCGTCCGGAAAACCAACCTTCAACGGAATGGAGCCTGGCGTGCCTCGTGTCCGTCCAGGGTGCTCAGGATTCCCGAGGGCCATTGTGAGATCGTCCTTCTCCCTGTCTGGAATGAACGTCCCTTGCTGCGCTGCATTGCTATAGTGCTGAAGCCTCTTGACTGATATTTTCAGTTGCTCGTCCGTCCAATGGCACTTCCCTGATACAGGGTCCAAGGTTCCGCCAGCCCCGAAGAACCAAGTCCGGCAACGGTCTGGCCAGTTCATTGTCTCTGGTTCGATCCCTTTATCAAGCAGATCATTCTCAGCCTTGGACCACTTAGGCCGGGCTTTGAGGTAGCCACCTGACCCCATGCGATGGTGAAACTGCTTCTTCGCAACATTTTGCTTGTTTGTCGCCGACATCTTCTTACTCTTTTCCGATGTCTTGCGGGCCACAAATGCGGGCCATTGATCTTTGATCTTCTCATATTTGCTGATGAATTCTGGTGTCTTTTCTTTGTCGACAAACTTGTTCAGCTCTTTCCTCCACCTCCTGAATAGGGTTGCCATCTTCTTAAGAGCACAAGACTTGATTAATTGCTCTTTAACTGGCTTCTCCAGATCCTCCTCTGGCGGTAGGGTGAAATTTGCCTTCAGCTGAGTCCAAAGATCATCTTTCTGCATATCATTGACATAAGACACCTCAGGGTCTTCCTCCTTAGGCTTATACCATTGCTGGATGCTGATCGGGATCTTGTCCCTAACAAGAAGCCCGCACTGAACAGAAAATGCGTTCTTTGTCCGGATGGGTTCAATCGGTTCGCCGTCGGGCGCGATTTCTATGATCTCAAACCTTTCATCCGAGCTCAACTTTTTCTTCGGGCCTCGTCTCCTTACCGAAGTTGTGCTCGATCCGGAGGGCTAGAAAAAGGAAGAAAAACGAGAGTTAATTAATATGTGTACATATACCAACACAATGGATGCATCAATTAACTAGTCAGCACGGGCTTAACTAATATATATATATATATATATATATATATATATATATATATATATACTGGCCGGACTCGGTTCGGTCACCGGAGCAGTCAGCACGATCTCCTTCTTGTACCTCCATTGGGTCACCGGAGCCATCATGAACATAGCCATCTTCTTGTACCGGCATTAATGGGCCGGAGCCATCATGAAAATAGCCCTCTTCTTCACCCAGTCCTTCCTGACCATCAGTGTCGTTGAGAAATGATGCAACGACATCACTTCCTTGTGCGATTATGTCCCCCAACATCGCTTCTGTTGCTTCGTCTCGGGAGTGCTCCATAGTTTCTGCAAATATTTACAACATGTCAATTATTATTCAAAGATGGTACAGATGGATATATATTAGTGGCAAACGTAGAACTAGCTAGCTAATCACAATAAGGAATCATGTTAGTGGCCTCGATGCTGCTTCTCTAGGGTTTGGGGTGGCCTCGACACAAGGCTTCAAGGGTTTAGGGTGGCCTCGACGACAACGCTCTTTTAACTTGGTAAATTTGGGTGGCCTTGAGAGAGTTAATTTGTCGGGTAGGGGCGCGGCGGGAGGGGGTAGGAGACCAACATCGTTTTCTCTCTAGGGTTTGGGTGTCCTCAAGAGTTTTGGTCGAGCGAGAGGCCTGAGGGGGGTGCTGCTGTGGTATAAGTTATCACGGTCGAGAGGGGTCTATATATCGACCACCCTTCATGTCGAAGTTATCCGGGAGGGGGTTATATCAACAACGACGTGACATACATATACATGGGAAAATAATGTTATCGGGGAGGGGGTATCGGTACCCCCCCCCTCGTGTTGAAGTTTCTTCTTTCTCCTCTATTCCTTTCTTCTTCTTCTCCTCTTCTTTTTCTTCTTCTCCCTCGAGAAAGGAAAATAAGGAAAAGGAAGAAAAGAGGAAGAAGGAAGAAGGAGATCGAAGAAGAAGAAAAAGAAGGAGAGGAAAAAGGAAAATAAGAAGAGGAAGAAATGAGAAGAAGAGGAGAAATAAATAAGAAGAGGAAAAAATAAGAAAAAGAAGTGGAGAAGAAGAAAGGAATAGAGGAGAAATAGAAAAAATAGAAAAAAAATTCTATTTTCCTTTTCTTATTTTCCTTTCTTCCTCTTCTTATTTTCCTTTTTCCTCTCCTTCTTTTTCTTCTTCTTCTTCCTTCTTCCTCTTTTCTTCCTTTTCCTTACTTTTCTTTCTCCTCTACACTAACCTAAAATGCACTAACCTAAAATCGATATCTACTAACAACCTAAATAAAAATTAATACATATATGAAAAACATATATAAACAAAAAAAATGCTATGAACATTATATTCATACATACATAGCCACATCCATTCATCATATATATAGCTACCACATACATATATACATTATATATATGAAAAAAATGCAATGAGCAAAAAAATACACTTATGAAAAAAATACTATGAACATGTACACATATATACACATACAAACACATATACACAAAAAATTAAAAAAATGCTATGAAAAATGCAGGGCAGGGCGGTGGCAATGGCGGCCACGCAGACAGGGGCAGGCGCGGGCATGCAGCAGGCATGGGGGCATGGGCGGCGGCGGCGGCAGCAGTAGGGTGCGGGACAGGAGGGGCACGGGAGCAGGCTGTGCTCACAGGGGGCGGCGGCGACAGCGAAGGCGAGCAGCCTGATGGCGTCGGTGGCGATGGCGACGGCGAAGGCGAGCAGCCTGACGGCGTCGGTGGCGGCGGCGACGGCAAGGTGGAGCAGGGGCGTCGGGCGGCAACGGCGATGAGGAGGAGCAGGGGCGTCGGGGGAGAAGTGGGGGATTTGGTCGAAACTGCTAAGTGTTGTATATATAGCAAGAGCATTGGTCCTGGTTCGTGAAACCAACCGGGACTAATGCACCCCTTTAGTCCCGGTCGATGCCACCAACCGGGACCAAAGGCCTCTTTTCAGCAGCCCAAAGGGCGGGAAGCGGCGGCCTTTGGTCCCGGTTGGTGGCACCAACCGGGACTAAAGGGGGGGCATTGGTCCCGGTTGGTGCCACGAACCGGTACCAACGCTCCCCTTTAGTCCCGGTTGGTGCCACCAACCGGGACCAAAGGCCCCTGTGCTGCCCGCAGCGCGGCGAAAGTTTAGTCCCACCTCGCTAGTTGAGAGGGCTCGAGAGTGGTTTATAAGCGTTGTTGCGCGCACCCTCTCGAGCTCCTCTCAACTGTAGGCTTTCGGGCCTAATCTCACTATGCTGTTGTGGGCCTACTGGGCCTTCTGCGGGCCTGAATCCTGGCCCAGGTTGGGTTTCTAGTCGTATTCAGGCCACCCAATAGGTGGCAGTTTTTTTTTGCATTATTTATTTTCTTTTGTTTTTTGCTTTATTTTTTAATTCTTTTTTGCTTTTAGTTTTAGAAAAATTATAAACTTTCTGTTAGTGCCATTAGTTTTCAAATTTGAAAACACTTTTTTTGTTTTCTTTCTTGCTTTATTTATTTTATTTTGTTTCTACTTACAACAAAATACTTATTGTTGCTATTTTTATTTTTATTTCCAGTTTTTGTTTTGTTTTCTGCATTACTTATTTTCTTTTGTTTTTGCTTTATTTTTAATTTTTTTGCCTTTAGTTTTAGAAAAATTATAAACTTTCTGTTAGTGCCATTAGTTTTCAAATTTGAAAAGATTTTTTGTTTTCTTTCTTGCCTTATTTATTTTATTTTGTTTCTACTTACAACAAAATACTTATTGTTGTTGTTTTTATTTTTTTTCCTGTTTTTTTGTTTTTTTTCTGCATTATTTATTTTCTTTTGTTTTTTGCTCTATTTTTTAATTCTTTTTTGCTTTTAGTTTTAGAAAAATTATAAACTTTCTGTTAGTGCCATTAGTTTTCAAATGAACTCTAAAAAAGTTGAAAGTTGGCATGGTATCATAAATTCACCCACATAGCATGTGCATGTACAAAATGGATAATGATATCATACTCGTCTGTTACAAAGTACATGGTATCATCATAATAGTTGCGGGAGAAAGTCTTCACTTTTTCTTCGCTTGTGTCATTTGCTTATTGCGCCGTAACCATGGATAATCTTCATCGTTTATCAGGATGCGGGGGTCAGCCTTGACTTTGAAGGGAGGAATTTCATGAAACTTTTCATAATCTTCAGACATGTCTGTCTTGCCCTCCACTCCCATGATGTCCCTTTTTCCTGAAAGAACTATGTGGCTCTTTGGCTCATCGTATGATGTATTCGCTTCCTTATCTTTTCTTTTTCTCGGTCTGGTAGACATGTCCTTCACATAGATAACCTGTGCCACATCATTGGCTAGGACGAACGGTTCGTCAGTGTACCCAAGATTTTTCAGATCCACTGTTGTCATTCTATACTATGGGTCTACCTGTACCCCGCCTCCTGACAGATTGACCCATTTGCACTTACACAAAGGGACCTTAAAATCATGTCCGTAGTCAAGTTCCCATATGTCCACTATGTAACCATAATATGTGTCCTTTCCCCTCTCGGTTGTTGCATCAAAGCGGACACCGCTATTTTGGTTGGTGCTCTTTTGATCTTGGTCAATCGTGTAAAATGTATTCCCATTTATCTCGTATCCTTTCCAAATCATAACAGTCGAAGATGGTCCCCTGGACAACAAGTACAGCTCATCATAAACAGTGTTGTCACGTCTGAGACGTGTTTCCAACCAACTGCTGAAAGTCCGATGTGTTCACATGTAATCCAGTCATCGCACTGCTCCGGGTGTTTGGAGCGCAGACTGTTCTTGTGTTCATCGACATACGGGGTCACCAAGCTAGAGTTCTGTAGAACTGTGTAGTGTGCATGAGACCAAGAATATCCGTCCTTGCATATTATTGAGTCCCTTCCAAGCGTGCCTTTTCCAGTCAGTCTCCCCTCATACCGCGATTTAGGGAGACCTATCTTCTTAAGGCCAGGAATGAAGTCAACACAAAACCCGATGACATCCTCTGTTTGATGGCCCATGGAGATGCTTCCTTCTGGCCTAGCGCGGTTACGGACATATTGCTTTAGGACTCCCATTAACCTCTCAAAGGGGTACATATTATGTAGAAATACGGGGGCCAGAATGACAATCTCGTCAACTAGATGAACTAGGACGTGCGTCATGATATTGAAGAAGGATGGTGGGAACACCAGCTCGAAATTGACAAGACATTGCACCACATCACTTCTTAGCCTTGGTATGATTTCTGGATCGATCACCTTCTGAGAGATTGCATTGAGGAATGCACATAGCTTCACAATGGCTAATCGGACGTTTTCCGGTAGAAGCCCCCTCAATGCAACCAAAAGCAGTTGCGTCATAATCATGTGGCAGTCATGAGACTTTAGGTTCTGAAACTTTTTCTCTGCCATATTTATTATTCCCTTTATATTCGACGAGAAGCCAGTCGGGACCTTCATACTAAGCAGGCATTCAAAGAAGATTTCCTTCTCTTCTTTGGTAAGAGCATAGCTGGCAGGACCTTCATACTGCTTTGGAGGCATGCCGTCTTTTTTGTGCAAACGTTGCAGGTCCTCCCGTGCCTCAGCTGTATCTTTTGTCTTTCCATACACGCCCAAGAAGCCTAGCAGGTTCACGTAAAGGTTCTTCATCACGTGCATCACGTCAATTGAAGAGCGGACCTCTAGGTCTTTCCAGTAGGGTAGGTCCCAAGATATAGATTTCTTCTTCCACATGGGTACGTGTCCCTCAGCGTCATTCGGAACAGCTAGTGCGCCGGGACCCTTTCCAAAGATTACGTGTAAATCATTGACCATAACAAGTACATGATCACCGGTACGCATGGCGGGCTTCTTCCGGTGATCTGCCTTGCCTTTGAAATCGACGATGGCCCAGGTACACATTCTTCCTGCAGCTTCCCAGGTATATACTATCGGTGTCAAGTAAACAGTGCGTGCATGCGTGGTATCCCTTGTTTGTCTGCCCTGAAAGGTTACTAAGAGCGGGCCAATCGTTGATGGTCACGAACAGCAATGCCTTTAGGTCAAATTCCTCCTGTTTGTGCTCATCCCACGTACGTACACCGTTTCCATTCCACAGCTGTAAAAGTTCTTCAACTAATGGCCTTAGGTACACATCAATGTCGTTGCCGGGTTGCTTAGGGCCTTGGATGAGAATTGGCATCATAATGAACTTCCGCTTCTTGCACATCCAAGGAGGAAGGTTATACATACATAGAGTCACGGGCCAGGTGCTGCGATTGCTGCTCTGCTCCCCGAAAGGATTAATGCCATCCGTGCTTAAAGGAAACCATACGTTCCTTCGGTCACTTGCAAACTCATCCCAGTAATTTCTCTCGATTTTTCTCCACTGCGACCCGTCAGCGGGTGCTCTCAACTTCCCGTCTTTCTTACGGTCCTCACTGTGCCATCGCATCAACTTGGCATGCTCTCCGTTTCTGAACAGACGTTTCAACCATGGTATTATAGGAGCATACCACATCACCTTCGCAGGAACCCTCTTCCTGGGGGGCTTGCCGTCAACATCACCAGGGTCATCTCGTCTGATCTTATACCGTAATGCACCGCATACCGGGCATGCGTTCAGATCCTTGTACGCACCGCGTAGAGGATGCAGTCATTAGGGCATGCATGTATCTTCTGCACCTCCAATCCTAGAGGGCATACGACCTTCTTTGCTGCGTATGTACTGTCGGGCAATTCGTTATCATTTGGAAGCTTCTTCTTCAATATTTTCAGTAGCTTCTCAAATCCTTTGTCAGGCACAGCATTCTCTGCCTTCCACTGCAGCAGTTCTAGTACGGTACCGAGCTTTGTGTTGCCATCTTCGCAATTGGGGTACAACCCTTTTTTGTGGTCCTCTAACATGCGATCGAACTTCAGCTTATCCTTTTGACTTTCGCATTGCGTCCTTGCATCGACAATGACCCGGCGGAGATCATCATCATCGGGCACATCGTCTGGTTCCTCTTGATCTTCAGCAGCTTCGCCCGTTGCAGCATCATCGTGCACATCGTCTGGTTCCTCTTGATCTTCAGTAGCATCACGGTATTCAGGGGCACATAGTTGTCATCGTACTCTTCTTCTTCGTCGTCTTCCATCATAACCCCTATTTCTCCGTGGCTCGTCCAAACATTATAGTGTGGCATGAAACCCTTGTAAAGAAGGTGGGTGTGAAGGATTTTCTGGTCAGAGTAAGACTTCGTATTCCCACATATAGGGCATGGACAACACATAAAACCATTCTGCTTGTTTGCCTCAGCCACTTTGAGAAAATCATGCACGCCCTTAATGTACTCGGAGGTGTGTCTTGAACCGTACATCCATTGCCGGTTCATCTGCGTGCATTATATATAATTAAGTGTGTCAAAAATCATTACAGAACATCATGAATAGATAATTAAGTGACCAAATTAATAGAAGTTCATCATCACATTAAAACCAAAGTACATACATAGTTCTCATCTAACAACATAAAGATCTGCAGAGCATCTAAATTAATTAAACCATACATTGAAACTATGTAAAACATTTCAATGCGAAAACAAATGCGATCATAATCGCAACCAATGTAACAACTGATCCAACGACATAATGATACCAATCCTCGGTATGAATGGCATATTTTCTAATCTTTCTAATCTTGAAGCGCATTGCATCCATCTTGATCTTGTGATCATCGACGACATCCGCAACATGCAACTCCAATATCATCTTCTCCTCCTCAATTTTTCTTATTTTTCCTTCAAGAAATTGTTTTTTTCTTCAACTAAATTTAACCTCTCGACAATAGGGTCGGTTGGAATTTCCGGTTCAACAACCTCCTAGATAAATAAAATCTATGTCACGTTGGTCGGCATAATTGTCATAAACAATAGATGAACCTATAGTTATGAAAAGATAATATATACCACATCCGAATCATAGACAGGACTAGGGCCGACGGGGGCGGATACCAAAACCATCGCACTATATAAGATATGCAATTATAAAAGTAAGAAAATTATACAAGTATCTATATAAACATACAAGTAAGAATTTTTTTCCTTTCAGAAATAAGATAAGAACAAGAGGCTCACCACGGTGGTGCCGGCGATGAGATCGGCGCGGGCGATCAATGGCGGTGAAGACGGGGACGGGACGGGACGGACCGCTAAACCTAGACAAATATTGAGGAAAACGGAGCTTGGAGGTCAAGCTTGGAGAGGAGAAAGCTTAAGTAGTGTGGCTCGGGCATTCCATCGAACACCTCGTGTGCATAGGAGGTGAGCTAGAGCACCACAAAGCTCTCTCCTCGCCGGCCAGGAAAAACAGAGAAGTGGGAGTGCTCTGCTCGAGGGCGAGGGGTATATATAGGCAATTAATTGGTCCCGGTTCGTGGCATGAACCGGGACTAAAGGGCAGCCTTTGGTCCTCAAGCCACCAACCAGGACCAATGGTGGTGGGCCAGGAGCGAGGACCACTAGTCCCGGTTCGTCCCACTAACCGGGACCAAAAGGTCCAGACGAACCGGGACCAATGGCCCACGTGGCCCGGCCGGCCCCCGGGGCTCACGAACCGGGTCCAATGCCCCCATGGGTCCTGGTTCTGGATTGAACCGGGACTAATGGGCTGACCTGGCCTGGACCATTGCCCCATATTTCATAGTAGCAAATCAGTATGGTCAGCACTTATTACAAACAGTGGGTCAGTTGCACTACAAGAAACCACGAATATGCCGAGGACAAAATGTATGCCACCTCTGTCGGCGTATCTCAAGCTAAGCCTGCAGCCACGGGAATACCGTCGGCAAACCTAGGTCGTCAGCAAAGCTGAGGATATGTCGACGATGGCTGTTGTTATAAGAGAGCCGTCAGCAAATCACCCATCTATGCCGATAGCACTAGTGCAGAACCGGGCTTTAGCACCGGTTCGTAACGGCCTTTAGTGTCAGTTCGGCAACCGGCACTAAAGAGTGGGGATTAAAGGTCCCCCTTTAGTACCGGTTCGTCATGAACCGGCGCTAAAGTGCCACCACGTGGCACGAGCCAGGCCCGGGTGCGTGTAGGACATTAATACCGGTTGGTAACACCAACCGGTACTAAATGTTTGGGCGTGTTTTGTTTTTTCCTTTAATTTTGTGTTTTCAATTTAATTTAGTGATTGTTTTATATTATAATGAGTTGTTAAATCATTAGGTGAAAGTACCGCAGATTAGTTTCGACTGGATGCATGTGGATCCTAGCTAGCTAAGTGACCAAGTATATGCCATATCCATATTATACTTGATCATCGTATAATATGGATATGGCATATACTTGATCACTTAGCTAGGATCCATCCAGCTGAAACTAATCTACGGTTTCTTTCATAAATAATATAATAACTCATCATCATATTAATATAAAAACTCTTGCATCATATCATCAACATCAGAATACTAGCTAGCTAAAATCATCATAGTCGTCATTACCACTATCTAATCACCACCAACACTAGCTTAAAGAAGAAACATTCACTTGTACCAGAAACAAAGATATCATCGAGTTCAACATGGTCATGATATTATAAGCGTTCATAACACCACAAAAGCAAATCACTCTTTGAGATTAAGTTCAGGACGAAGAACACGGACATGAGAGGACAAGTACTAAGAGCACGAACTAGCTAAATCACTCCTGCTGCTCTCTCTCAGATAAAATAGCATAGAACATGTATAGCTCTCCTGATTCATCATACTAGAGCATGTAGATGAACATGTCTCCTAATCGTGGGCTGCGCTTCTCATTGCTGCCCCTAGTACTTCCCTGCGATCGTTAACAATTTTGCTCCAATCTTTCACTATTAAGCATTCATCGCTTCTAGAAATCCTGAATGCACTCATGTGCAATGTAGGATATCTTGGTCGTAAGCTAACAATTGACATGCGACCTTTAGTATCGATCCACTAAGGCACAACTGTCATCGGGAGTCCCTGTTGAAGAACATCATATAGTAGTTAATATACTTAGGAATGAAACTTTAGCAAAAAAATTATGTATGCAAAAGATGCACTGAGGACAAATAGTAAAAATCTTACCATCATTCCTAAATAGATGTGACCGTAGTTCAATAGGATCACTATTGGTCGCACGTTTTGAGTACTAACATTTCTAAGTGCAAGAAGAAAATTTGTCTTGACAGTATGAAAATCCTCAAGCCATGAAACATAATGACTTATCTCCTCGGAGTTTAGTTCAGCTTCGGAACAATAGTAGGTCCTGTCTACCAAGCGCCGGACATGTTTGCTTGAATGGAAATAAGCTGTCAATAGAAATTAGTTGTCAACTATTTTTGAATAAACAATATCAAAGACATAAATATGGTTGAGAAGAACTCACATAATGGTAGAACTGGAGGCGTCTGCACATCGACCCAGATATCTCTATTACCTTCAATGTCATCTTCCGGACGAATATCAAAGGTGATAACCATATCAGGCTCAAATGCATAAGCCTTGCATAGTGCTTGCCAAGCTTTGCATTCAAAATAGGTGTACGTTTCGCATTGTATACTTTGACATTGAAAGTATAACCATAGTTTCCATAGCATTGAAACCTATCTTATCCAAGACAAAAATTCTCGCATGGCAGGGGATGCGCTAGTAGAATAGTGAAAATTAAAAATTATAATTTGAAGCAAATGAAGCATAAATATATATAAGTCATGCTTAATTACGTTGTGACTTACTATATCGAATTCGAAGGTCTCATCCAGCTTGATGCTGAATCGCCTATCATCAACAAGGAAATTTCTGTCGCACAGGCCGCGCTGGTCTTCACAGTATTCGCACGTAATGAAATCTTTTTTGTCGTCAGACAACATTTCCTATGTTCATATAGGTGAAACATTAAACACTTACTAATTCTATTAATTCAACTAATTCAACTACTTCTATTAATTCAACTAGTTCTGTTAATTCAACTAATTCAACTAAGCATTTACTAAAAATAGACCTTTTCTATTAATTTTCTTACTAAAATAAACTAATTCTATTAATTCAACTAATTCAACTAGGAATTTACTAAAAACAAACTACTTCTATTAATTTACTTACTCAAATATGTAAAGTAGCTATATATAGTAATATTTTAATTAGATCATCAAATCTCATATACCTAAATTTTCTTACTAAAAATAAACTAGTTCTACTAATTCAACTAGTTCAACTAAGCATTTACTAAAAATAAACTAGGTATATTAATTCAACTAGTTCAAATAATCTCATATACCTAAATTTTTCTTACTAAAATAAACTAGTTCTATTAATTTTCTTACTAAAAATAAACTAGTTATATTAATTCAGCTAATTCAAATCTCATATATATACCTAATTAATATCTAACTAATTCATCCAACTAACAATTGACATTAATAGTTAACAACTTTTCTATCTAATTCATCTAACATTAACATTCTAACATTCTTATCTACGAAATTCATCTAACATTAATCTAAACAATAGAAAACAGAAAATAAGTAAAAAAAATGTGTGTCTGTAGTACTGTGTGTGTAGTGTGTGTGTGTGTGTGTATGTGTGTGTGTGTAGTGTGTGTGGGTGGGTGGGTCGGTGTGTGTGTGTGTACGAGCGGGGGGCGGCGGTGCGAGATGGCGACGCGATGGGGACGACGCGATGATGGGCGGCGGGCCGGGGGCGATCGACGGCACGATCGAGACGGCGACATAGTATGGGGCGGCGGCACGAGACGGCGACGACGGGCGGCGAGGGCGACGGCGCAGTGGGGGGCAGCAACGGCGGCATGCGGCGTGGCGGCAATGGCGGCGGCAGCGGCGATGTCGAGAAGTTCGAAAAGAAGTGGTCGATGAAACTGAATTTTTCGTAAGTGACATATATATAGGAGGGGCCTTTAGTACCGGTTGGAGTCACCAACCGATACTAAAGGCCAATTTTGGCTAGGCCAAGCGGCGGGAAATGGCCGCCTTTAGTACCGGTTCAATACCCCAACCGGTACCAAAGGCCAACCCAATAGTACCGGTTGGAGCCACCCACCGGTACTAATGGTTGTGCGCTGCCACCCGCGATGTACTATGTTTAGTCCCACCTCGCCGAGCGAAGGGCAGCCATACTGGTTTATAAACCTAGCCACGTCTGCTTCTTTGAACTCCTCTATATAGCAGGCTTCTGGGCCTAACTAGGGCGCACTGCCTTGTGAGCCTGCCGGCCCTTCTGGGCCTGAATTTGCACACCCTAGGTCTGGCAGGCCCACTGGGCAGC
The DNA here is from genome assembly GCA_021437245.1 of Aegilops speltoides. Lineage (NCBI taxonomy): Eukaryota > Viridiplantae > Streptophyta > Magnoliopsida > Poales > Poaceae > Aegilops > Aegilops speltoides. The sequence goes on from CM038141.1 coordinate 19,167,500, forward strand.
GCCCCAACTATTTTTTATATAGTTTTTTCTTTTCTGCATTATTTATTTTCTTCTATTTATTTTTGAGTAATTTTTTATATAGTTTTTTCTTTTCTGCTTTTTTTCTTCTATTTATTTTTGAGTAATTTTTTTTGCTGTGTTTAGTTTCTTTGTGAATATTTTTGCTTTATATAGTTTTATTCTTTTCTGCATTATTTATTTTCTTCTATTTATTTTTGAGTAATCTTTATATAGTTTTTCTTTTCTACTTTATTTTTTTCTTCTATTTATTTCTGAGTAGTTTTTTTTGTTGTATTTAGTTTTTAGTGAATATTTTTGCTTTATATAGTTTTTTTCTTTTCTGCATTATTTATTTTCTTCTATTTATTTTTGAGTACTTTATTATATAGTTTTTCTTTTCTGTTTTATTTTTTTCTTCTATTTATTTCGGAGTAGTTTTTTTTGCTGTATTTAGTTTTTTTGTGAATATTTTTGCTTTAGTTGCTTCGAATGCTGCATAATGCTTTATTTTGGAGTGATTTTCAATTTCGCGGTCATTTAGCTCTCTAAAAAAAATGGTAAATGACTGAAAAACAACAAATGATGTCAGAACGTGTTGGAAATTGATGACGTCGCTTCAAATGCTGCATAATGCCGGCTCAAAAAAAGTCTGGAGTTCAAATAAGTTTTAAAAAATGAAGTGCCCGTGTAACAAATCAGTTCTCGTCCGAAACCCTAATACTCCGAAATAGATTGTCCAGTTTGTACACGAAGTGTGTCCAGTTTTGAAGTGACACTCTCTACTCTTTCGCACATGCTATGTGGGTGAAATGATGATACCATGCCAAGTTTCAACGTTTTCAGAGTTCATTTTGTTCTGATTTATTGTTTCACGGTCATTTAGCTCTCTAAACAAATTGGTAAATGACTGAAAAACAACAAATGTTGTCAGAATGTGTTAGAAATTGATGACGCCGCTTTAAATGTTGCATAATGTCGGCTCAAAAAAAGTCTGGAGTTCAAATAAGTTTTAAAAAATGAAGTGACCGTGTAACAGATGAGTTCTCGTCCAAAACCCTGATACTCCGAAAGAGATTGTCCAGTTTGTACACGAAGTGCGTCCAGTTTTGAAGTGACACTCTCTACTCTTTTGCACATGCTATGCGAGTGAAATGATGATACCATGCCAAGTTTCAACATTTTCAGAGTTCATTTTGTTGTGATTTACCGTTTCACTGTCATTTAGCTCTCTAAACAAATTGGTAAATGACTGAAAAACAGCAAATGATGTCAGAACGTGTTGGAAATTGATGACGTCGCTTCGAATGCTGCATAACGTCGGCTCAAAAAAAGTCTGGAGTTCAAATAATTTTTAAAAAAATGAAGTGCCCGTTAACAGATGAGTTCTCGTCCAAAACCCTGATACTCCGAAAGAGATTGTCCAGTTTGTACACGAAGTGCGTTCAGTTTTGAAGTGACACTCTCTACTCTTTCGCACATGCTATGCGGGCGAAATGATCATACCATGCCAAGTTTTAACATTTCAGAATTCATTTTGTTGTGATTTACTGTTTCACGGTCATTTAGGTCTCTGAACAAATTGGTAAATGACTGAAAAACAGTAAATGATGTCAGAACGTGTTGGAAATTGATGACGTCGCTTCGAATGCTGCATAATGCCGGCTCAAAAAAAAGTCTGGAGTTCAAATAAGTTAAAAAAATGAAGTGCCCGTGTAACAGATGAGTTCTCGTCCGAAACCCTAATACTCCGAAAGAGATTGTCTAGTTTGTACACGAAGTGCGTCCGGTTTTGAAGTGAGTGGCGGCCGGCGGGGGAGGACCGGCACGGGCGATTGAGGGGGAGACCGAGTGAGTGGAGAGAGGGAGGGCGTGAACATGTAAAAATATACATTAAAAAGACATTGATTATCAATGATCTTTTTGTGTACAATCTGAATTGTGAATATGAGTCCTCAACGGTTTAGATACCGGTGAAGACTCATATTGAGTCCATAAATTATACACATAGAGTTCAATGAAGACCAAATGTTTGTGATAGTTTGAGAAGTAACATATTTAAGGTGGTAAAAATCTTGCTAGGGGAGCGAGGTGGGACTAAAAATAGCCTGCCACAACCTCTTTACAACCGGTTCATTGCACGAACCGGTACTAAAGGTGCTGGCCGGGGCCCCAGCATCTTTAGTACCGGTTCGTGGCACAAACAAGTACTAAAGGTTCACAATGAATCGGTACTAAAGATCTCCTCCCGCCTAGCCATTTGAACCGGCACCAGTGGACACATTAGTGCCGGCTCAAATGCAAACCGGGACTAATGTGTCTCACATTTGACCATTTTTCTACTAGTGTAGTGACCGTCGACATACCAGAGCCATCGACGAATCGCACATATAGGCTGACCGTGGCCGCTGGCATACCGCCCATTGGCTGACGAAGGGCTGACGCCGTTACAGCTATGCCAATGGCTCTAACCGCGGTCGTCGGCATATATGTTTTTTCTTTTTTACTTAGTTTCTTTTCTGTTTTCTAAAAAGGTTGAATGTTAGGCTTTCAAATCTGACTTATCTAAACTTAAACATATATAAATTATATCAATTTGGGGTAGAATTTTCAATAGATTCTGAATATCCACTTCGTTTCTGTTTTTTGAATATGTTAAAATATGACCTCATCCACTTTTGCTAATAGGTCTTATGCTTTGTCAAAATCACAAGTAATTCATACCTGCATCGATTTTGACAAACTTCAGTTATCATCATCGATTTTGTCAAAATCACAAGTATACATAGTGCATACGTGGCAGATTCTTCTTCCTGTTTAAGGGTTCAGTCTATCGGAAAATATTCAGCACACTACACGGACGTGCATGTTTGCCAACAACTTTGATTATTATCTGCGATCAATTTGTTGATATGGACTTCCAGTCCAGACATGCCTTTAGTAGTGTAGACAGATTGTACATCCAAATATAATAATTAGCCATCCATAATGGTTCTGTCATAGTTTTGTCTACGATGTACTCTGTTTGTTGATAAATTTTGCCTCGTTGCCTCACATCAACTTCAATAAAATGGCTACATGCATCACAATGATCCGAGAGTTTCAACCACCTTTACAAAAAAATGCATGAATATGTTAGACCTACATGCGAATCTTACATACCCTACACACCTCTTCTCTAGTAATCAAGATGGATGGTGGAGCAAAACGATAGGTTTCCTGCACGGCGAGGGAAGTGTTAATCAAGTCAAAAGCTCATGCAGTCCCAACGTACACCATGAGCTGCTTTAAGCTCACGAAAAAAGTGTACAAAAATATCTCTTCGCCGATGGCAAAGTTTTGGTGGAGCAGTTCAATTGACCAGCGTTCCATGCATCAGATAGATTGGAAGTCCTTGTCACTTTCAAAAATAAGAGGAATGGGATTCCGTGATCTGAAATGTTTCAATGTGGCTTTGTTGGGAAAGCACGGTTGGAGGCTGATTACAAGTCCGCTTTCTTTGTGCTCCAGGGTGCTTAAAGGCGCTACTTCCCAACGACAGATTTCATGCATGCTACTGTTCCACGCAACACTTCGGCTACCTGGCGCATCTGGGAAGATAGATGGTTGTCAGGGAGGTTATCATTGTGGCCTTCGGAGCAGGTTGGTGCTGCCATAATTCATATAGTCACAGATTTGATAGGCAATGATAATTGGTCCTAGAAAGCTAATTTAATCAGGAATAACTTCATATGCCCGGATGCTGAGGCAATCTAAATATTCCGCTCAGACAGGGTGGTGGTGATGATTTCTGGGCTTGGGCTCATGAGAAATCGGGTTCCTACACTGTGAAATCCGCGTATCATGCTCTATTGACTCGTAATGAGCAGTTAGCTCTAGAGGAAGGGACGATCACTGAATCTTTAGAGAATGATAAACAGCTGTGGACACAACTATGGAAGCTCAAAGTGTTACCCAAGGTCGGTGTGTTCTGGTGGCCTTCGTGGTATCCTTCTGGTGGAAACAACATTGCAGCAAAGACATATAGCGACCTTAGCTCGTTGCAAGGTCTGCATGGGTACAGATGAAGATATGATTCATGCATTGATTAAGTGTTCTCATGGGTAGAGCTTCTGGACATAAGCGAGAAGCTGGCTTCACCTTAAGCTTCCTGAGTTACACCCTAGTATGTGGTGCAAGGACATTTTTTGTGATTCACGTATTTCTGAGGCAGGAAGACCGAAAATCATTACTGATGTGGGCGATATGGACATCCCGTAACAACATAACGCATGACGGAATGAACATGGACCCGGTTCAGTCCATGAAGCACATAAGAGAAGCTCTAGCCGCGTTGGATCTTCTGTTGGAACAGACTAGGATGTTGCCTGGGTTTGGATGGAGACCGCCTGAGCATGATTGGGTCAAGATCAACACAGATGCTAGTGTCTCATCGTCTAAAAACAAGAGTGGAGTAGGAGGTTTAGCAAGAACTACTTCTTCATTTGTTGCTGCCTGGAGCAAGCCTTACTTCGATGTTACTGATCCACTTATTGCAGAAGCTTTGGCTCTGTGAGATGGGGTGATTTTTCCAAAGCACTGGGGGTTCTCGCGAGTGCTGGTGGAAACAAATTGCTCAAAGATGGTACAACTATGGCACTCGCGACGCTTTTCGCGCTCCATTGTAGTGCCGGTATTTTTAGAAATTAGTGAGCTAGCCTTATCATTTCTTTCTTTTGATATTCAACATGTAATGAGAAATGCCAACCTGTCGGCGCACTTGTGTGCGAAACATGCAAGCACACTTGGGGTTACTGATTGTTGGATGGACTCCCCACCGGGTTTCCTCATGACCACCCCCGTAGGTGTGGCAAAGTTTGTGCTAAGGAATTTTACCAACCATAAGCTTCAACCCAACTATCTGACGGTTCCACCCTCCCCTCCCTATAAGGAGAAAGAACCGCAACCTGGTTTTGTTCGCCGGCGAGGTCGCGGCTCTCTCCCCTCCGCCGCTCTGGCGACGGGTGGGGTAGGGGATCCCGGTTCATCGTCCTATTAGTGTAGTTAGAGTTAGTACATGTATTTACCTCCTCGTCATTTGGATGGTAGCGACCTCGACCGTTGGAATAAATATTCCACGGTCCAGGCTCCATCTCGGCAGCCTCATGGTGGCTAGGTCAAAGGATTCGTGAGAGATTGTGTTCTGTTGTTCCTTTGGTGCAGCAAATTTGGTGTCCTTTGGTGGGTTGGTGGTGGTTGCCCCAAGCGGCACCATCCATTTGTGTGGGACGATTAGCGTCCAAGAACTGGGATGGTGGTTCGTGATTGATGTCTCATGTACTATTCCTCGACGACAAGTGATACGTCTTCATCGTATCTATAATTTTTTAGTGTTTCATGCCATTATCCTACTATTTCCATATACTTTTGGCAACAATTTATATGATTTTCTTTAATTAACATATTAATATAGTGCGCAGTATCAGTTCATGTTTGTTGCATGGTTTTTGTTTCGTAGAAAAACCATATCAAAGGAAGTCCAAACGCGATAATATTTTACGGGGATATTTTTTTGAAATATATGGGAATTTTTGGCACGAGAATCGATTCAAATGGAGGCCCATGGGCTCCACAAGGTAGGGGTGCCACTTCTCAATGTTTCTAATGCAATAAAATTGCAAGAAACTGTTAATATTATGTATCGTCCTTTATTACATGTGTTAGAAATTATTCTTTTATGACATGCCGATGCATAGGAAGAGAGTTAGACTTCGTTATTATATGATATATGTTGCTTTGTGCTCACTACAAGATTATAAATCGTTGTTAATTAAAATTGGCCTTGATATACCTTAATTAGAATCCAGTTGGATCAATTACTTGAGCACTTTATGCCTAGCTTAATGGTTTTAAAGAAAGCGCTACCAGGAAGACAACTCGGAAGGAGAATCATTTTCTTCTGTTGTGTGCTTATTAAAATTTCAAAAAATATATAAAGCGCAACCTAAAACTTCTTCAAAAAGAAAGGTGAAAGTGAACAGATGAGCAATGTGAAAGTAGGGGCTAGCCCTGAATTTGTTCATGCCCATGGAAACTTTGTGAACCTTAATCATATAATTTTTCTAAAATAAATAATTATCCCCTTGTACAAATTCATTGTGTTATAAAAATAATGTGCCAAGATTTAACTTTAGGGTGTTTAAATTGCTTGGTATGTGTTGTGCAGAAACAGACACTTTTGTTGTAGTGTTTGAATTTTCATATTTTACTGGAAAATGCAAAAATTCTGAATTTTTTACACAGTACTACTATACAATTTTTTATTTCGTCTTAAATGACCAAAAAATTGAGTTAAAAAAGTATACGTACCATTACATCTTTACACTGTCATGTCTTCACATATTGCTGTTATAGTTTCTTTATCTGCTTATGTTTGCAATTTTGCCAAGCCCCATTTATGTGGAACCATTATAATTGTGTTACCATAGGGTAGATAATTTTTTATTATAATTATACAATATTTTTATAGCAATATATGATGGGATTTGATGTTATATGTACTAACCCCTCTAATAAAAGCTCGTTAAGTTTTGTGTGGATGAAGTGTTGAAGACCGAGGAGACATCAATATGAGAAAAGTAGAGACAGGAGTTCAAGCTTGAGGATGCCCAAGGCACGCCAGGTAAATATTCAAGGAGACTCAAGCATCTAACGTTGGGGATGCCCCGGAAGGCATCCAATCTTTCTTCCTCAACAATTATCGACATGTCTCAGTTTTTGTTTTGTTCACATGATATGTGTAAACCCTTGGAGCATATTTTGTGTTTGTTTTTACCTTTCCTTAATGCACCATACTGGTATGAGATAGTCCTTGGTTGATTTATAGAATGTTCTTTGCACCTCACTTATATCTTTTGAGTATGGTTTTATAAAATGCTTCGTGTGGTTCACTTATATCTTTTGAAGTTGGATGCTCACTTCTCTATACTGGGAACACCGTTATTTGTAGAATGCTCTTTGCTTCACTTATATTTGTTAGAGCTTGGCCGAATCTTTTGTAGAAAGAACTGAACTCTCATGCTTCACTTATATCTATTTAGAGAGTTGACAGGAATTGGTTATTCATATGTTAGTCATAAAAACTTGCATAAAACTTATAGATCAATGAATATGATAAGTTTGATTCTTTGCAATAGTTTTGCGATATTGAGGTGGTAATATGTGGGCATGCTAGTAAAATAATTAAAGTTGAGTATTAATAATGTTTTTAAGGAAAGTGAGTCCCCAGGCATGTAAAGTGGTGGCTGCTGACATTGGCGGTGACGTCAGAACATAATTTATCATTGATTGAGTCTTTGTGTTGTCCGGATTGGGGGCGCACGATAGTTAAATCCTCCGAACCTCCCCCTAAGGGCATGCGAGTAGTACTTTGCTTCAAGGGCTTCTAGACTTTCACAATAAGTACTTGAGTTCATTATGACTAATATGAATTTATGGACTATAAGCACTTCCATCCTTTCATATTTTTCTAGCCTCTTCGGTACCATGTATTGCTCGTTCTCACCTCGAGACTTGGTGCAAACTTCACCGGTGCATCCAAACCCTGTGATATGATACGCTCTATCACACATAATACTTATATATCCTTCCTCAAAACAACCACCATATATATGTATACCTAATTATTATGTCATTTTCATAGCCATTTCGAGATATATTGCCATGCAACTTCCACCATTACTATCTTCATGACTTGAGCATTCATTGTCATATTGCTTTGCATGATCATAAGATAGCTAGCATGATATTTCCATGGCTTGTCCTTTTTTGATATTTTTTCTATGCTAGATCATTGCACATCCCGGTACACTACTAGAGGCATTCATATAGAGTCATATTCTTTTAGTTTATCAAGTTGTAAATAAATAAAAGCGTGATGCATTCTAGAGTGTTGCCCCTACCTGTGAGGATATGTAAAAAATGAAAAAAAGGCCAAAACGAGCCCTAAAAAGAGGAAACAAATAAAAAGAATAAAAATAAGAGCAAAAGAGAGAGGGGCACACTACTATCCTTTTATCACACTTGTTCTTCAAAGTAGCACAATGTTCTTCATATAGAGAGTATTCATGATTTTTTTTAGTTTCATATACTAGTGGCAATCCCTACTCCGCATTGATATCGATGGTAAGGCCTCTCCATTACCTAACGATCTGACTAGCTGACGCGACAATTTCTCCACTTTTGTATTCCTTTATAAACCCAACCATCATTATCTTTGCCATCCAAAGTGCTAAGTCCATGGATGACGCTCATATATTGAGTGTAGTTGAAAAAGCTGAAGCGAGAAAAAGTATGATACAATTGCTTGGTTTGGCGCTGGGTACTCTTGATTTGATATATCTATGCAAGGAAGACTGAGCGTGTGATGCTTATCATAACTAATTGTATAGAGGGTTTTTTTAGCTCAATTATTTCAAAATGCAATGACAAATTACATGCATGTTTTGTATTGTTTCAATATCAAACTGATAGACTATTGCCTTGAATAATTTGTATCACAATATTCATACCATGATTACTGTTGGGAAGCATAGTAGAAAGTATTTTTTTATCACCCTACAATCACCCAAGAACAATATGAAGATGCATTGACGGTTTGGATTCGATCGTTACCGACTCCGAGTTGCAGTGGAATAAGACGAGTCGGTGTAAATCATACTTGGAGTCCCTCAAACCGTAGATGAATGATCCTGCGAACCGCTCCAGAATAGTTCCTCAAATGAAAGATCAAAAGCACGGCCTCTCTACGAGTTGAAAACGTACGGTTTTCATGACCCGACAGCGCTTCGTCGTCCAGAGCTAATCGTCCAAAAAATTAGAGGGGGGGGGGGAGATTAGAACGATACTTGACTTCTAATTATGAGGATTAGAGGATTTAGGTCAAGCTCTAAATAATCAACTAGGACCAATTAGAACGAGAGAACTAGGGGAGGCTCCAAAAATTGTATCTCAAGGGGGGAAATACTCTACTATATATAGGTTGGGAGAGGGAGGGGGCGCCACACAAGGAGGGAAGGATTCCCTCCTTGGTGCGCCAGCCTAGGGGTGAGGAGGATTCCTTCCTCCTCCCCAATTCGGCCTCCCAAGTGGAGAAGGGGGCGCCTTCCCCTATAGGGCCCTTGTGCCCAATTATCCCTCAATCGTTTGGCCTTTTTAAGGCCCATTGATATTAAATTGTATTAAACTATGTTTTAAAAAATGTATTTTGTAAAATTTTAAATATTTATATTTGAAATGTTTCAATTATATTAAACTATGTTTAAAAAATAGTAAGTCTGTATTTATAAAATGTTTAACATGTACACAAAAATGTTTCATCTATTTGAATAAATGTTAAATGTGTGTACAAACGTTCATGTTCCATACTGAAAGAGAAAGAAAAAACCCAATAAAAGAACAAAGCCAAACAAAAAAAAATTGTATGACAACCGCAAAATAAACAAAGAAAAGAAAGAAGAAAAAGAAAAAAGAAAACCCAAGGAAATAAATGAAAAGGAATAATAAACAGTGAAACCCAAAAAAGAAACAAAGAAAAACGAAGAAAACCAAATGAAACCAAAAAAAATGAAGAAAAGAATAAATTAATGAGTGAAAACCAAGCAAGAAACAAAGATAACCAAAGAAAAAACAGAAAAAATCCAGTAAAGGCCGATAAATAAAGGGAAAAAAAATCAGAGAAAAATAAGTAAAACTTGTGTAGAAACAGATAAAACCAAAAAGAAAAGTGAAGTGCACAAGCCAAGCCAACGCATCCAGCGACAGTGAGCGAGTGAAACGAGCGAGGGAAATTGATCACTCTAATACTGTAACGCGTTGAGAAAAGCTTCACCCAAGACGGTACGTACTCTTAGAGCATCTCTAGCGGATCCCGCCATGCGTCCCACAAAACGCGTATAAGGACCCCCGTAAACGAAATTTACGGGACGAAACACGCGAAGACAAAACATATCCTGCATTAGGATCGGAATTCACCACGATTTTGAAAGCTAGCAGCGCCATAATTAAGCATAGTCATACATAGCCGGAGTTCGCCGGAGTTCCACATATAGTTCATACAACTTAATTAAACATAGTACAACAGGAAATTAAAGTAGTTCATACGCAGGGGTCTACTTCTAATTAAACATCACCGGGGTTCTACGCCTCGTAGTCGTTGTAGTCGCCCTCGGCGTCCTTGTCGCTGGAGATGACCTCGGCGGGCAGCGGCTACCCTCCGTGCAGCGTATCATGGATCAGCTCACCAGAGAGCTGGGTTTGGAGCTGGTACTCCGCCTAGAGCGTCGACAGTTGCATCTTCAATGTTGGTGGCGGTCCTTGCCGCAAACCACGCCCGCTCGGCCACTAGATCGCTGGGTCGAAGAGCCGGCCGCAGCTTTGAAAGGTCTTCCACGCACACGTGCTTGCTCTGGCGCTGCGGGACTTGGCGCCGCGCTTGCGCGCCGCCTCCCGTTGCCTGTCCCACAAGGGAGGGCGGAGGCCAGAGCCGCAGACCTCATAATTGTTCTGGCGCTTGCGGGCGATGAAGCCGCCATGTGCGCCGCCTCCATCGCGGCACCCGAAGCCCCCGCGACGGCCAAAACCATCGCCACCGCCATGCCCTGCACTCGCGGTCGACATCGCAGGAGAGATCCGATGGTCGGAGGGGCCCGAAATGGCTGTCGGAGGGGAGATGGTTTCTCACTAGAGGGAGGAGATTTGCGGCAGAGGAGGGTTGGGGATTTGTCGGACGGGAACCCTAAAAAGCGTCGGCGCCCGAATATATAGCGGAAACGGGGGCGGTTTACGGGCCTCCTCTAAAACTTTTACGGGTCGGGCCCATTTTCACGGATCTGATCGGGCCTTTTTTTGGCTCGTCCCGTAAACCGTTTCGTATGACGTAGTTCGCCAGAGTTTTACGGTATCTGCTAGAGATGCTCTTACCCGGAAAAAAAAGACGGTAGGTACTCTTGCTATATGCAATGCAAGAAATATAATTCTCGCAGGCGCTGAAGGCGCATCAAAAACACAATCTATGAAGAGAGGCGAAAGGCCGAGCAGTCGTGGGCCTATTGTCTCAGTGTTGCAGTCGTACTTGGGCTACTGAGTTAAGAGGCCGAGACGTTGGCCCAAACTGAAAGGCCTGCTCGGCTCAGACGCCGCTCCAGCCGATAGAACAGAGCGCCTAAAAAAACAGAGCCCCTAAAAAAAAGCCGATAAAACAGAGAGATATGAACACCACCGCTCGCCGACGACTAGTAGGCGGCCGGCGGCAGCGATCCGGTGCCGCTGGCGCTGGCAGAGGGGACGCCGCTGTAGGTGCGTGAATAGCCGGAAGCAGGCCGCCGATTCCCCCCCGCCGCTGGCACCTGCCAGTCTCACAGCTCGAGGTGAGCATGTTGGCCCTTACCCTAACTCTGCTAGTCTTCTTGGCTTATCAACCCGAAGCTGCAACCTTTAGTTCAGTGATGCAGCTATGACTATGAGGATGTGGTGGTCTTGTGTCTGATTACTTTGCCTACTGTCCCTACCTTATGAGTTTATTTATGACACTTGGGGTAGCATATTTTCCATGAAGTGGTTAATTATTGAACAATGGCATACAGTAATATTTCCATGAAATCGTAATTGAAAATGATCGAATGTTTTACAACTCGTGCAGAAACATATGTTGACAATGCAGCTTTTTCCTGACAATTTAGAGTTCATTTGTCATGCTGTTGAACTCAACAATTATACTATCATTGGTCTGCATACTAAATCAAAGGGGAAACAAAACTACTCACTCCTTCTGTTCTAGCACATCAGCTACAAGAGCAGCTTCCTCGTCTGTTCTAGCATAATTTGCAAGCTGGTGGGCAGCCCCATTGCTCTCCCTCATGATCTTACACATGCAGCCTGCAATCCGCGAAAAACCTCCATCACTCCCTCTGTCACTCTCTTCTCTGAATTCTTTGACAGCACCTCCTACTCTAACTCTGTCGTGATAACTTCATTTCAGCCTCAGCTGGCCACCCTGCAAACTTCAGATAACTGAAGGAGGCCAATCAACCATCACATCGATAGCTTGTAATCCTCCTCTGCCTCAGAACACGGGCTTATCTTTCTCCAGGTAGACAGCAAGGGCACACCATTATGGTCCCTTGCTAAAGCACCAGCACTTCCTTGCCCTGTAGCCCCAACAAAGGAACCACCGGCGTCCATATTGATATATGCATCTTACTATGCGAATAATTAGAGTGGTTGCTCTCGCCCAATGTAGTCAATGGTGGGGTTGATGTGGTGAAAGCTAAACTTCTCCACAACCATACCTGAATCATGAGTCCATCGCTAATTAGTGTACTCTTTCGCAATGCAACTACATAAATTATATAAAATAAATGCAATATTATATTTGTTTTTTAGCCTCTATATGAGGTTGTTGAAGGTTATCTTAGTTCCATATTTGTGTTTAAAATAAAGTTTGCATACATAGACTGTACTTCCTTCATCGGAGAGGGAGAAAATGTTTTCCCCTCCTGTGGAAATGTGTGAGCAGCTCCACATCCATGATGGAGTTACACATGGCTTTCCCTTGAGGGTAAATGTGTCATCTTCAAGATCGTACCCATTGGCGACCCAGTCCAGTGATTAGCGGCGATTGTGTACTGGCTTCATCTTCAGGATGTCTCCGAGTCCCGCCATTCTGATGAGGTATGTTTTGTACGTGAATTGCAGTATGTCTGAGTTGAGTGATTTGGGAGGAACTAAGGAAGAGCCATATATCTTCGACAGGTCCACCTATGGTGAGGTGTTCATGGAGCCTTTGGCTCATCAGAATATAGAGAAAATCTAAAGGAGATATCCAGAGGATTGGGAAAGGGGGCCAAGGAAGAGCTATATTTCGACATTACCGCATATCGTCAGCAATTTGAGGTAAGAATTACAAATATCTTGTTTCAATACTCCCATGTGCAAAGCGACTTTGACCATAGCATACCCATCATTGATTACTGTTCACATAATACCCACATGCATGGAGTATGTGATAATCTTGGGAAAACATCAAAAGAGGGATAACATTATTTTTCTCATTAGCGTAAGTGGGATGGATTATTTGGATTTAAGTACTTTTGGCCGGTTTCATTCAAAGATACCGTGAAAGATCTCTTATAATAGAATTTGCGATTTCTCACAAGGTTCACAAAACGGAAAAGAAAAAGGGGCCCGATGCTATATCCGTTTAGACTTACTTATGACCATTCAGGAACAGAGAGAGACAGGTCATCTGCATCTGAGCAGTAAACCCAAACCCAAACACTTTACAATCCTGCTTCCATTACATGTCATACTGTAATTGGTCATCAGAATAAGAATTAATAGAAGGCATCACATCATATTATGGTTATTGGGTTAAGAGTGTCTGTTATTTTTTTCTCCCGTTGCAACGCACGGGCTCTTTTGCTAGTCATATTAATATAACTAGCAACTACAGAGACACCACAGAGCAATGACTTTGAAGGTATATGTTTTTCACTGTTCGGTGTTGATCTCCACCAGACAACTGTTGTAAAAAAAGACCAATACATTTATCACAAATATTATCATACACAGTACCCTTCTATAACTTACATCATAGAAGTTGTACAAGTTATGCAGTTGCAATTTTTGGCAACAACATGGCAGCTCTGAAAGAATGTTCCATCCCACAAAACATCGATTTTTAAGAAAATACAATTGAAAAAATATTATCACTTATCAGCTAAGAAGATACAGAGCCTTCTGCACAGTCTTTTCTTCAGTTTCTTGATCCTCTGTTCAGCAGAGAGGCAAGGGCTCACCGTTCCACTCTTTTAGGCACTCCAGCAGCGCGTCGATGTGCTTGCCATGGTTCATGGCGACAAACACCTTGTCCACCTCTTCCCCCGGAGACCGTGTCTTCTCCCCAGTCAAGTACTCAGTCCCAAGCTCCTTGCGCACGAACCTGTAGAGCGGGTATGACCGGCATTCGGTGATACGGTTCTGCTGTGTGGCGGTGCCGTTCTCCACGGAGGTCCGGGCAGCCTCAACCTCCTTTGGTAGCACTGCACGGAGCTCCTGCTCGAACGCGGCAAGCTTGGCAAAGACGGATGTCTCCACGTCGCGTTCGGCCTCACCGTTGGCCAAGGCGTGCTGCATGAGAACCGCACGCATCTTCTGCATCAGTGGGTAGATGGCACTGCAAGGGTCGTCTGCATACGCGAACACCACCTCACGGTCAATCGTGAGGAGCAGGTCCTTCTCGCAGAATCGCGCGTTGTGGAGGTGCCCATTGTTGGTGGTGCTCAATGTCTTCCTGGCCGTCATCTTCACGCAGCTCTTGACGGCATCCTTAACATTTTCCTCAAGATGGCGGAGGTCGATGGCCTGGCACAAGGCGACCATGAATGTGGAGGACATGAGCTTGAGTATGTCAATGGCCTCGGCGGTCTTCCTGGAGGAAATAAGACCGAGGGAGTTGACATCTTGATTGTGTTGCTCGGCGCTCTGGACATGGTTGGTCACCGGGTTGCCTAAGAACATGAGCTCGGAGCAGTATGAGGCCATGGCAATCTCAGCTCCCTTGAAGCCATAGTCCATGTTTTCGCAAGATAAATTTTAAACCTATCCGCTTTGGCATTTTAGGTGCGGGCGTGCCAGTATACGAGTGTATACAGATTGAATTACTGCAAATACACAGAAATAGAAACCCGTATTTCATCATATTATCGAGAATCTATTTATTTCTATTTCACGTGTATTTTTCATATTGCGCCTGAATATACATCTGACGAAGACGATTGCAAAGGCCCTTGATTCCTGGAACTTCGAAATAATTCCAGTTAATTACATCTGTAAGTCTACACTTGTAGAATACCTCCGATTAAGCTACATCAAGATCATCTCTTTATAAAATCTCTATCTCACGCCTTCATAATTATATGCATGGAAAATAAAACAGGTCATCAAAGCGCACACAGGGGACACACATTTTAACGTGGAAAACCCAAGTTGGGTAAAAAACCACGGTGGCACGGAGGCCAAATCCACTATGAGAAATGTTTACATGTCAAGGAGTTACAACATGACCTTTTGATTCAAGATAAGCCCTTCTAAAAATGGCCGGTACAAAAAAAAAACTGCATTGCTAAAGATGTAGTCATAACGTATCATCAATCATGTATATTCAGCCCCACCTCTCCATGAGCAATCGGTCGAAAATCCAATATGAAGCCTTGAAGTAGTTGTCCGGCCGGACCCGTCGGTCGCGGACTATGTGTTTCAAACCTTGTCGGTTAGGATATGTATGCATCATATTCCGGCCTCGCCGATTCTGAAAAAAAAAGAGATTGAATAATGAACTGACAGTCGACCTGAATAATAAGTGTATAAACTTTGAACAATGGCGTCTTATTATCCCTTTGTAGATGGCCATGTCATTGTTGGTACGTGCTCCACTCATTATGCAGTTGACCTCTACATGTCAAGTGAATCTCCTTTTTTTTAAATGTTTGCAAACTCTAGTTGGGATGTGTGTATATGTTGCAGTCTCGGGAAGGCTTCTGCTCGTGCAATGTCCCATTGCAGGCTGGTAAGTGTACAGTAATACATGCACGAATTTGCATGTAGATCATCACAAATCCACAAAACTCAAATAAATGAAGATCAAAGGGTTAAAAAAAATGACAAGACGACCACTTGAAGGTGAGAAGTCCACGTCAGTGATTCAATCGCCATATAGAATCAAGATGTCATAACCATCTCCATTTTATATCGGATCATCATACATCCGTGGCGACGATTGGAGCGTCAGGTAGAGCCGCGAGATGTCGTAACTGTCTCTTTTTATACATCATTATCATACATCCGCGGCGATGATTGGAGAGTCGCGGGATGCAATAACTTTCTTTTTTTTACATCAGATCGTGGCATGTCTGTGGCGATGATTGTAACGTCCGGTAAAGCCGGTATATGTCATCACTCTCTTTTTCCATATTGGATTTGTAGGCATCCGCGGCGACGATTAGATCGCCATGTAGAGCCGCCGGATGTCATCACTCACTTTTTATATTGGAAACACACATCCGCGCGGCGATTAGATCGTCATGTGGAGCCGCAGGATGCAATAACTTTTTTTTAACATCAGATCGACGCATGTCTGTGGCGACGATTGTAACGTCCGGTAGAGCCGGTATATGTCATCACTCTCTTTTTCCATATTGGATTTGTAGGCATCCGCGGCGACGATTAGATCGCCATGTAGAGCCGCCGGATGTCATCACTCACTTTTTTATATTGGAACAACACACATCCGCGGCGATGATTAGATCGTCATGTGGAGCCGCGGGATGCAATAACTTTTTTTTTAACATCAGATCGTCGCATGTCTGTGGCGACGATTGTAACATCCGGTAGAGCCCGTATATGTCATCACTCTCTTTTTCCATATTGGATTTGTAGGCATCCGCGGCGACGATTAGATCGCCATGTAGAGCCGCCGGATGTCATCACTCACTTTTTTATATTGGAACAACACACATCCGCGGCGGCGATTAGATCGTCATGTGGAGCCGCGGGATGCAATAACTTTTTTTTTAACATCAGATCGTCGCATGTCTGTGGCGACGATTGTAACATCCGGTAGAGCCGGTATATGTCATCACTCTCTTTTCCATATTGATTTGTAGGCATCCGCGCGGCGATTAGATCGCCATGTAGAGCCGCCGGATGTCATCACTCACTTTTTTATATTGGAACATCACACATCCGCGGCGACGATTAGATCGTCATGTGGAGCCACGGGATGCAATAACTTTTTTTTAACATCAGATCGTCGCATGTCTGTGGCGACGATTGTAACGTCCGGTGGAGCCGGTATATGTCATCACTCTCTTTTTCCATATCGGATTTGTAGGCATCCGCGGCGACGATTAGATCGCCATGTAGAGCCGCCGGATGTCATCACTCACTTTTTTATATTGGAACAACACACATCCGCGGCGACAATTAGATCGTCATGTGGAGCCGCGGGATGCAATAACTTTTTTTAATCAGATCATGGCATATCCGCGGCGATGATTGGAGCATCAGGTAGAGCCGCGAGATGCCATATATTCCTTTGTAGATCAAACGGTAAAACGCCAGCGGCAACGGTTCAATCGTTAGGTTGAACGGCGAGGCGTTACCAACCTGCAATGGAAGAAAAAAACAGAAGAAAGAAATGAAATAGCCGCATCTCACCTTCATGCGACTCACTTACCAAGTAACATCACCGATCCGGTCCTTGAAGTGGAGACGCGGAGTAAAGATTGCAAGGAGCCGTGATTGCTAATGTTGTGTTGGAGATTTGGTCGAGCTGTCATGTGTATGTGTATGTGTGGGGTGGTTGCTGTGAGAAATGAACTGCGCTGTTGCGCTATGCGGCTGCCTCAGAGCTCGAACCTCTCCTTTTTTCGACGCATCTGATGATTATCTATCTATCCCATATGGCTTATCCTGGAGTAGATTCAACGGCCACTGACCAACAGCTTCCTCCGCACCTGTGGTGGAACTCTTGGATATCACGCATGCATACTTATCCAACTAAACAAACTCCAAAAGTTCAAATCAAATCTGCCAACGGTGTCACTTGTGCATGCTTATTCAACTAAGCCACGTAAAATTCTAAGATGCCTCACCTGTGTGCTCAGTGTCTGATTGTCAACACCCCTGTACATCACTATGATTTCTTTTTAACTTGGCAGATGAGAACCAAGTTGATATTTTCTTGAACTTCAGATTTCGAATCAAAATGTGTCCCTATAATTTGCTGAAGGGGCTTCAATGTCAAAGTGGTGCAAGCCTTAGCGTATGTCCGTGCTATAAGCTTGCTACAATATAATTCAGATTAAAATACGTATAACTGATGAAACCACATCGAAGTCCATATGCGTGTTTCATTTCACCTGAGGTGGTCCATGGTGTCTTTGTGACCAAAAGAATGATAACATTCATCTCTTTAACTTGTACTTCACAATGAAAATACATATCATGTATATGTGATGATAGAGAGTTGGGATCATTTGTAAACCAATATTCTTTTAGCAAAGCCACAAATAA
The DNA here is from genome assembly GCA_021437245.1 of Aegilops speltoides. Lineage (NCBI taxonomy): Eukaryota > Viridiplantae > Streptophyta > Magnoliopsida > Poales > Poaceae > Aegilops > Aegilops speltoides. Next base: position 19,185,608 of record CM038141.1, read on the forward strand.
AACCATGTTGTGATATGCTAAAATATAGATCCAATCTCGCTTGCAAAACTGTATTTTTGGAAAAAGCCACAACGAAAAACCATGTCGTGTATATGCCAAGATAGAAAGTAAGTCTCATTAGCAAAATACTATATTTTGGCAAAATCCACAACGGAAATCCATTTTGGGTATATGCCAAACTAGGGACTCAATCCCATTGCGACCATGATGGTGTCGGTCAATAGGATGACAAATCTGATTTCTAAACCAGTGGTTCGGCAAAAGCCACGACGAAAATCCATGTCGTGTATATGCCATATTGCGACCATGATGGTGCCAGCCAATAAGACAAATAAAAATGATATTTGAACTTGTAGTTAAATAGAGTCAGAACAAAAATCCATGTCGTGTATATGTCATATTGCGACTATGATGGTGCCAGCTAATAGGACGATAAGTCTGTATCTGAACATGTAGTTCCATAGAGTCACAACGAAAATCCATGTCGTGTATATGTCATATTGCGATCATGAAGGTGCCAGCCAATAGGATGATAAGTCTGTATCTGAACATGTAGTTCCATAGAGTCACGACGAAAATCCATGTTGTGTATATATTGCGACCATGATGGTGCCAGCCAATAGGACAATTAGTCTGATATCTGAACATGTAGTTTCATAGAGTCACAACGAAAATCCATGTCGTGTCGATGTCATATTGCGACCATGATGGTGCCAGCCAATAGGACAATAAGTCTGATATCTGAACATGTAGTTTCATAGAGTCACAACGAAAATCCATGTCGTGTCTATGTAATATTGCGACCATGATGGTGCCAGCCAATAGTAGCAATGGCAATAAGTACCCATTACCCATTTACCCTTTTCTCGTGAGCCACCACAAAAGATCATGCTGCAGCTCAAGATGGTTTTATCAGTTCTATTGTGGTCTTCTAGTAGCCATGATGACAACCGGAGGAGTTGGAGGGTTTCACATTATCAGGGGGACAAAATTGAAATGCTATGGTATTTTCTAAATAATTGATCAAGCAAATACCAGGGTGGTAACTCTATAAAAATTTAGTAGACTCATTCCATTTGCTTGTTTCTTGCCAACTTCATAAATACTTGCCAGTGTATTTAATTGTAGTTCTATGATTGATAAAAATATTTCCACGATCAAAACAAACAAAAATTCAACATTTCTTGTTATAGGTGGTGCATGTAACATCAACGATGACATAGCTTATGGTATAGACATTCACTGTTTGAATTTGCCTGTCGCCTTGCGAACATGTGATGACATTATTTCCCAGCCTTAACTCAAAGCTGTAGAAAAAAAATCAATGACCATCGATCATTTTGGTGCTTCCTGTTCTACCAATGTGATAAAAAAATCTGTAGGAGATTTATCTTCATTTTAATGGAGCATCCTAATAACACAATGCTTTTTGGTGAATCCTTTGTGTCCAGTTGTGATGTGGGCAGTGGCGAGCAATATTAGACAAACTGGGCGGGCCAGCACAAATGAAGTCCATCTCAAGGCCCAGTATAATCTTAGTTCCTCACTATACTTTGTTGTGGGCTGGGTGGGCCATGGTATGTTTTGATAACACGTAGCTTCGTCATTGGATGTGCGTGCTCTTATATATGTTCAATGCACATCAAGAAGCATCGAGAACTGTCAAATACCTCTGGTCACTTGCTTTAATAACTTATTTGCGACATGAATTGAGCACAAAATTTTGACTAAATGATATCATTGAGGACTTTGTGGTAGGTCTATTTAGTCTTAACAAAATTTCACCTGGAAATCTCATAATAATCAACATTTATTGAGTACAGCCGCTTGGTGTGATATTCATTGCTGTGTTTTGGGCATTCAGTAAACCTCCCCATGCTTATAATAGGTTCATAATACTATATACTCCTGGTGATATCAAGTCAGCATAATTCACACCAACCTTTGCAGGAATAAATTACCGCAGCATCAAGCCCACAAGAGAGTTGACCACAACTAGTATATCAACCTCTCAAATAAGAGACCGCTGCCCCTACATGATCTTTTTTCCAAGAACATAAATCTGACATATAGCAGCAGTTCAAACACCAACATTTGTGGCAATGGTATGTCACTTATAAGTTTTCATGTATACAAGCACATCTGCATATATTGTGTGGCACTGGGAATGGTATATTTCTAAATTATCCATATGCCTTGTAAGTTGGACATGTGGTACCAACGAGGTGGCCCTACTCGATAGGATGAGTAACTTAGATGGCATGTTTGCAACCCTATTGACACATCAATTTTTGTAGAACCTCATTTGTGTCAAACGTATCTAGAAAGTGTCGTCATAAGGCACCTCCTTGTTCCGAGAGGCCTCTGCTTGATACTAGTGCCACCTCCTCGGTGGCGTTAGAATGAGCTACGACGCCACTATGCATTCTAAACTATCTCCCTCTTGACATAGCAGGGTCAATAACTTTTTAACTGACCTCTGTCGTAAAGATCCTCGGGAGAGAGCATCACCGAGTATGTTTGACAACACCACGGCCTTTTGTCATGAGAAAGCTAATACTACATGAGTGGTTCTTGAGGTTGCTTCGATATAGTTATTCAGATAACATGTGTGCTCAAATTGTCTTGTGAGAGCATCTGGGAGAAATCAAATATTCTGGCATGTGTTCCTTACATCGGAAAAATGAATGCCAATTCTATCAGCTTCAGGCACTTCTCAGCTTAAATGTCAGCTTTGTAACCACACCATACCAATCTATCAGTCCTCTTTATTTTGTTGGTGTTTTTTCAAATATTAAAATAGCATGCAAATGTCATAGAGTGAAGATATGCCCCTGATCACATTGTGAGAAACCTGAGAAGTCTCGGCTTCGACTAGGAACCAATATACGTGGATGAGGTCAAAATGATAATTCTCTGTCATGATAAACTGCCCTGCTTGTGTATCCAATGTCTTGATAGTAAGGCATGCTTGATCAATGTAGACAATGTATGAAACATTTATGTATCACTACAGGCTGCTGCTCATCGAAGGGGTCATTCAACAACTCACTTGTGAAACATTATGACCTATGAATTTTATAGCATGTCATATGCCTCAAAGTCAGACTATGTGTATCAAAGGCCATTATATGGCACTCAAACTGCTCTGGCCAAATGATCTTGAATATAGATAACCTCTAAAAACTTTAAGCATCTTCTTCCTTATGAAATAGCATGTAGAACCCCGTCAAGTCAGACATGACTATCTGTTTTGCTTGGCTACATCTGCTAAATTACCAGAATTATTGTGAATCATCTGCTGACTGATCCAAAGATAAAAAGTTAGTGAGCATGTATGGGCATGCTATCTATATCTCAGTAAACTGGGAGTCCCGAAGGCCCCCTCTGGTTTGTACAAGAGAAATTGTGGGTGACAACTGCGCAATCGTGCCCCTACTGCATTATTTTTTTAGTAGATTTTCCGCATGCCTACTGGACTGAAAAATTTACATCTCCAGTAGTAATGTGTCTTCATCACTTGGATGCAAACAATTTGAGATCAATCCTTTTGAAGTTCACCTCTTAATAAATTTGGATTTCAACGTTGTTAGCTCTGTAGAATCGTATGTAAACTGCTCCTTGTGCAGATTAGATCGCTCGCCAATCTCTCATTTGGCTCACTATAGCACATCTGCACATTTACTGCCACTAATTCGAGAGTCAGACCATTGAATACTTTGGTTACATACATACTGCTGCCTTTATCCTTTTCGTGTTGCTTCTGAATAAATTGATATTGTTGTTCTGCTTTTTAACAGACTCTGAAACACTTTCATTTGAAGGCGACGACTCCTCAAAAATACCTCCACCTATTCCAAAACCCAAGAATAGCAAAGCTGCTCTTATTTCCGGTTAGAGAAACCTTTATTTGCCTCTGATGTGAGTAAAATTGAGCATATTTTCTAGCATGAATAACCTGAAATCACACACGTGTATGCTGCATTCAACCTCCTATATGCCAATAGTTGAGGAGACTAAAACATTTACCAGATGAAGTCCCACTCCCAGGTGCTTCTGTTGAAGGAAAAAAGGGTGCCCCTAGTCTAGGTAAGAAGCTAGCTCTTTAATCCATTAAAACACGTCATTGATCTCTTTTCTTTTCTTTTTTTATGTCGCTAACAAAGTCACTCCTTGTGCAGAAAACTCCAGATGTCTATGCTAAGACTACTAACAAAGTTGCCCTGTTTGGGTAAGGATCAATCTTACTAACTGACGTTTCCTAGTTTTCTCGCTTTCCTTGCCATGCGGATATTATTGTGTAGTAATCATGAAGTCTTGTACAACATGCAAAACTATTCAGAAGCAGAGCAGTAATAAGAACCTCTCGTACAACAAAATTTCCTGAATATTTGCTTCACAGATTGGGTGATTTCTTAAAACGGTGTCACTGAGCTGAAGGATGGCCAAAATGGTAACTCATGTGTGTTGAAACTTCTGCCACTACATATGTTGCTTCCCAGGCTGTTCTGCATACAACTGAAGATGGTGCAATACTACTTGAGTCAACCCTTACTTCTGGTCAAAACAAAAACAAACAGTCATCTCTCCCATGGACAAGTATCCGTGAAGAGACAAATTTGACTCAGGTCGGTTCTGAAGAACAAGCTGCTGAATTACTGGTCACATGTATATCGTGCTTCCAAAGGTTAAATTGCAGAACATCACAATCTTTAAACTGTGTTTGTGAGACTGTTCATGCAGCAGTTGAGGGATGATTTCTCCAATTGGCTGATCTGTGAATCAATAAGTCATAAAAATTTCGCAGGTCACATTTTGGCATAATCTCCACTTCACTTTGTGCAAGGACTACCAGTTGGACCACGATTGAGAGAACCTGCCGAGGTAGTACTTCTTTGCTCAACTGTTTAACATGCAGAGGTATATCAGTCAAGCTTATCTACACTGATGTAAGAGAACTATTGTCTCCCTTGATAATGACACCTCTCTCTGGTCAGACCTTCATTTTACACTGATTGAGATGCACACGTGCCACAAGATATCATGTATGTCACTGATTCATCGCATCAATGCTTGGCAAACAAATAAATATATGTGCCTTGTGATAAAACTGGAGTCGGACAAATATTAGGCAAAATGGCACCACAAATGCTCCTTTTACAATATTTTGCAGGAGTATGCTCTCGACGACAGTTGAAGCGCAGCGAAGATGGGAGGAGAATCATGTCCCACCGGGCGTGCCATTTGTGTTCGCAAGATAAATTTTAAACCTATCCGCTTTGGCATTTTAGGTGCGGGCGTGCCAGTATACGAGTGTATACAGATTGAATTACTGCAAATACACAGAAATAGAAACCCGTATTTCATCATATTATCGAGAATCTATTTATTTCTATTTCACGTGTATTTTTCATATTGCGCCTGAATATACATCTGACGAAGACGATTGCAAAGGCCCTTGATTCCTGGAACTTCGAAATAATTCCAGTTAATTACATCTGTAAGTCTACACTTGTAGAATACCTCCGATTAAGCTACATCAAGATCATCTCTTTATAAAATCTCTATCTCACGCCTTCATAATTATATGCATGGAAAATAAAACAGGTCATCAAAGCGCACACAGGGACACACATTTTAACGTGGAAAACCCAAGTTGGGTAAAAACCACGGTGTACGGAGGCCAAATCCACTATGAGAAATGTTTACATGTCAAGGAGTTACAACATGACCTTTTGATTCAAGATAAGCCCTTCTAAAATGGCCGGTACAAAAAAAACTGCATTGCTAAAGATGTAGTCATAACGTATCATCAATCATGTATATTCAGCCCCACCTCTCCATGAGCAATCGGTCGAAAATCCAATATGAAGCCTTGAAGTAGTTGTCCGGCCGGACCCGTCGGTCGCGGACTATGTGTTTCAAACCTTGTCGGTTAGGATATGTATGCATCATATTCCGGCCTCGCCGATTCTGAAAAAAAAAGAGATTGAATAATGAACTGACAGTCGACCTGAATAATAAGTGTATAAACTTTGAACAATGGCGTCTTATTATCCCTTTGTAGATGGCCATGTCATTGTTGGTACGTGCTCCACTCATTATGCAGTTGACCTCTACATGTCAAGTGAATCTCCTTTTTTTTAAATGTTTGCAAACTCTAGTTGGGATGTGTGTATATGTTGCAGTCTCGGGAAGGCTTCTGCTCGTGCAATGTCCCATTGCAGGCTGGTAAGTGTACAGTAACACATGCACGAATTTGTATGTAGATCATCACAAATCCACAAAACTCAAATAAATGAAGATCAAAGGGTTAAAAAAAATGACAAGACGGCCACTTGAAGGTGAGAAGTCCACGTCAGTGATTCAATCGCCATATAGAATCAAGATGTCATAACCATCTCCATTTTATATCGGATCATCATACATCCGCGGCGACGATTGGAGCGTCAGGTAGAGCCGCGAGATGTCGTAACTGCCTCTTTTTACACATCATTATCATACATCCGCGGCGATGATTGGAGAGTCGCGGGATGCAATAACTTTCTTTTTTTTACATCAGATCGTGGCATGTCTGTGGCGACGATTGTAACGTCCGGTAGAGCCGGTATATGTCATCACTCTCTTTTTCCATATTGGATTTGTAGGCATCCGCGGCGACGATTAGATCGCCATGTAGAGCCGCCGGATGTCATCACTCACTTTTTTATATTGGAACAACACACATCCGCGGCGACGATTAGATCGTCATGTGGAGCCGCGGGATGCAATAACTTTTTTTTTAACATCAGATCGACGCATGTCTGTGGCGACGATTGTAACGTCCGGTAGAGCCGGTATATGTCATCACTCTCTTTTTCCATATTGGATTTGTAGGCATCCGCGGCGACGATTAGATCGCCATGTAGAGCCGCCGGATGTCATCACTCACTTTTTTATATTGGAACAACACACATCCGCGGCGATGATTAGATCGTCATGTGGAGCCGCGGGATGCAATAACTTTTTTTTTAACATCAGATCGTCGCATGTCTGTGGCGACGATTGTAACATCCGGTAGAGCCCGTATATGTCATCACTCTCTTTTTCCATATTGGATTTGTAGGCATCCGCGGCGACGATTAGATCGCCATGTAGAGCCGCCGGATGTCATCACTCACTTTTTTATATTGGAACAACACACATCCGCGGCGACGATTAGATCGTCATGTGGAGCCGCGGGATGCAATAACTTTTTTTTTTAACATCAGATCGTCGCATGTCTGTGGCGACGATTGTAACATCCGGTAGAGCCGGTATATGTCATCACTCTCTTTTTCCATATTGGATTTGTAGGCATCCGCGGCGACGATTAGATCGCCATGTAGAGCCGCTGGATGTCATCACTCACTTTTTTATATTGGAACATCACACATCCGCGGCGACGATTAGATCGTCATGTGGAGCCACGGGATGCAATAACTTTTTTTTAACATCAGATCGTCGCATGTCTGTGGCGACGATTGTAACGTCCGGTGGAGCCGGTATATGTCATCACTCTCTTTTTCCATATCGGATTTGTAGGCATCCGCGGCGACGATTAGATCGCCATGTAGAGCCGCCGGATGTCATCACTCACTTTTTTATATTGGAACAACACACATCCGCGGCGACGATTAGATCGTCATGTGGAGCCGCGGGATGCAATAACTTTTTTTTAATCAGATCATGGCATATCCGCGGCGATGATTGAAGCATCAGGTAGAGCCGCGAGATGCCATATATTCCTTTGTAGATCAAACGGTAAAACGCCAGCGGCAACGGTTCAATCGTTAGGTTGAACGGCGAGGCGTTACCAACCTGCAATGGAAGAAAAAAACAGAAGAAAGAAATGAAATAGCCGCATCTCACCTTCATGCGACTCACTTACCAAGTAACATCACCGATCCGGTCCTTGAAGTGGAGACGCGGAGTAAAGATTGCAAGGAGCCGTGATTGCTAATGTTGTGTTGGAGATTTGGTCGAGCTGTCATGTGGATGTGTATGTGTGGGGTGCTGGCGGCGGCGTGGTTGCTGTGAGAAATGAACTGCGCCGTTGCGCTATGCGGCTGCCTCAGAGCTCGAACCTCTCCTTTTTTTGACGCATCTGATGATTATCTATCTATCCCGTATGGCTTATCCTGGAGTAGATTCAACGGCCACTGACCAACAGCTTCCTCCGCACCTGTGGTGGAACTCTTGGATATCACGCATGCATACTTATCCAACTAAACGAACTCAAAAAGTTCAAATCAAATCTGCCAACGGTGTCACTTGTGCATGCATCTAAACATGTATGTGCACGTAGTAGCGAATGGTCCAAGTAATCCAGCACGTACCAATCAATCCACCATATGTACTTATTATTCCTCTTTAGCTATGGGTCCCAATTATAATCTTTTTTTTTCTTAGAGAACGCTGCCATCTACTAAGCCACGTAAAATTCTAAGATGCCTCACCTGTGTGTCCTCAGTGTCTGATTGTCAACACCCCTGTACATCACTATGATTTCTTTTTAACTTGGCAGATGAGAACCAAGTTGATATTTTCTTGAACTTTTAATTATGATTTGAATTTTTTAAACTCGCAAAACCATGACAAAATATCATCCAACAGTCCAAACTCGGGTTGCGCCCGCCGGAGAGGTTGGAAGGCAAACCGTTGTTGTAGAGGTCATTCACCAGCTCCGAGAACTGGGCAAACATGAGCTTGCCGATCGCAGCAATGGCAAGCCTGGTGTTGTCCATGGACACGCCGATAGGCGTACCCTGGAAGTTGCCACCATGGATGGCCTTGTTGGGGAACGTAGCAGAAATTCAAAATTTTCCTACGTGTCACCAAGATCTATCTATGGAGAAACCAGCAACGAGGGGAAGGAGAGTGCATCTACATACCCTTGTAGACCGCTAAGCGAAAGCGTTCAAGAGAACGGGGTTGAAGGAGTCGTACTCGTCGTGATCCAAATCACCGGAGATCCTAGTGCCGAACGGACGGCACCTCCGCGTTCAACACACGTACAACCCGGTGACGTCTCCCACGCCTTGATCCAGCAAGGAGAGAGGGAGAGGTTGAGGAAGACTCCATCCAGCAGCAGCACAACGGCGTGGTGGTGATGGAGGAGCGTGGCAATCCCGCAGGGCTTCGCCAAGCACCAAGGGAGAGGAGGAGGAGGAGAGGCAAGGCTGCACCAAGAGGAGAAGTTCTCATGTCTATAGCAGCCCCAAACCTCAAGTATATATAGGGGAGGGGGAGGGCTGCGGCCCCATCTAGGGTTCCCCCCCAAAGGGGTGCGGCCAGCCCTAGATGGGGCTTGGGGAGGCGGCCAAGAGGGGGGAAGAGAGAGGCGCCCCACTAGATGGGCCTTAGGCCCATCTGAGGCTAGGGTTTCCCCTCTCCCCTCCTAGCTGCGCCTTGGGCAAGGGTGGGAGGCGCACCAGCCCACTCTGGGGCTGGTCCCTTTCCACTCTAGGCCCATGCAAGCCTCCGGGGTTGGTGGCCCCACTTGGTGGACCCCCGGGACCCTCCCGGTGGTCCCGGTACGTTACCGATAAAACCTAAAACTTTTCCGGTGACCAAAACAGGACTTCCCATATATAAATCTTTACCTCCGGACCATTCCGGAACTCCTCGTGACGTCCGGGATCTCATCCGGGACTCCGAACAACATTCGGTAACCACATACAAACTTCCTTTATAACCCTAGCGTCATCGAACCTTAAGTGTGTAGACCCTACGGGTTCGGGAACCATCTTGCACATGACCGAGGCGTTCTCCGGTCAATAACCAACAGCGGGATCTGGATACCCATGTTGGCTCCCACATGTTCCACGATGATCTCATCGGATGAACCACGATGTCAAGGACTCAGTCGATCCCGTATACAATTCCCTTTGTCTAGCGGTATTTTACTTGCCCGAGATTCGATCGTCGGTATACCGATACCTTGTTCAATCTCGTTACCGGCAAGTCTCTTTACTCGTTCCGCAACACATCATCCCGTGATCAACCCCTTGGTCACATTGTGCACATTATGATGATGTCCTACCGAGTGGGCCCAGAGATACCTCTCCGTTTACACGGAGTGACAAATCCCAGTCTCGATCCGTGTCAACCCAAAAGACACTTTCGGAGATACCTGTAATGCACCTTTATAGTCACCCAGTTACGTTGTGACGTTTGATACACCCAAAGCACTCCTACGGTATCCGGGAGTTACACGATCTCATGGTCTAAGGAAGAGATACTTGACATTGGAAAAGCTCTAGCAAACGAACTACACGATCTTTGTGCTATGCTTAGGATTGGGTTTTGTCCATCACAACATTCTCCTAATGATGTGATCCCGCTATCAACGACATCCAATGTCCATAGCCAGGAAACCATGACTATCTGTTGATCACAACGAGCTAGTCAACTAGAGGCTCGCTAGGGACATATTGTGGTCTATGTATTCACACGTGTATTACGATTTCCGGATAATACAGTTATAGCATGAATAAAAGACAATTATCATGAACAAGGAAATATAATAATACTTTTATTATTGCCTCTAGGGCATATTTCCAACAGTCTCCCACTTGCACTAGAGTCAATAATCTAGTTCACATTGCCATGTGATTAACACTCACAGGTCACATCGCCATGTGACCAACATCATCAAATGAGTTCTGGGGTTTGATCATGTTTTGCTTGTGAGAGAGGTTTTAGTCAACGGGTCTGCAACATTCAGATCCGTATGTGCTTTGCAAATTTCTAGGTCATATTGTAAACGCTGCTTCCACGCTCCACTTGGAGCTATTGCAAATGGTTGCTCCACTATACGTATCCGGTTTGCTACTCAGAGTCACTCGGATAGGTGTTAAAGCTTGCATCGACGTAACCCTTTACGCCGAACTCTTTATCACCTCCATAATCGAGAAACATGTCCTTATTTACTCCAAGGACAATTTTGACCGCTGTCCAATGATCCATTCCTGGATCATTCTTGTACCCCTTGACTGACTCATGGCAAGGCACACTTCAGGTGCGGTACTCAGCATAGCATACTATAGAGCCTACGTCTGAAACATAGGGGACGACCTTCGTCCTTTTTCTCTATTCTGCCGTGGTCGAGCTTTTAAGTCTTAACTTCATACCTTACATCTCAGGCAAGAACTCCTTCTTTGACTGATCCATCTTGAACACCTTCAAGATCATGTCAAGGTACGTGCTCATTTGAAAGTATTATTAAGCATTTTGATCTATCTTATAGATCTTGATGCTTATTATTCAAGTAGCCCAATCCAGGTTTTCCATTGAAAAACACTTTTCAAATAACCCTATATGCTTTCAGAAATTCTACATCATTTCTGATCAACAATATGCCAACAACATATACTCATCAAAAATTCTATAGTGCTCCCACTCACTTTATTGGAAATACAAGTTTCTCATAAACTTTGTATAAACCCAAAATCTTTGATCATCTCATCAAAGCGCACATTCCAACTCCGAGATGCTTACTCCAGTCCTTAGAAGGATCGCTGGAGGTAGCATACCTTTTAGCATCCTTAGGATCGACAAAACTTTTCTAATTGTATCACATACAACCTTTCCTTACGAAAACTGGTAAGGAAACTCGTTTTGTCATCCATCTGCCAGATTTCATAAATGCAGCTAATGCTAACATGATTCCGACGGACTTAAGCATCGCTACGGATGAGAAAATCTCATCGTAGTCAACTCCTTGAACTTGTGAAAAACTCTTCGCCACAAGTCGAGCTTCATAGACGGTGACATTACCGTCCACGTCCGTCTTCTTAAAGATCTATTTATCTCAATGGCTTGCCGATCATCGGGCAAGTCCACCAAAGTCCATGCTTTGTTCTGATACATGGATCCTATCTCGGATTTCATGGCTTCTAACCATTTGTCGGAATTTGGGCCCACCATTGCTTCTCCATAGCTCGTAGGTTCATTGTTGTCTAGCAACATGACCCTCAAGACAAGATTACCGTACCATTCTGAAGCAGTACGCATCCTTGTCACCCTACGAGGTACGGTAGTGACTTGATCCGAAGTTTCATGATCACTATCATAAGCTTCTACTTCAATTGGTGTAGGTGTCACAGGAACAACTTCCTGTGCCCTGCTACACACTAGTTGTAGTGACGGTTCAATAACCATATCAAGTCTCCACCATCCTCCCACTCAACTTTTCGAGACAAACTTTTCCTCGAGAAAGGACCCGATTCAAGAAACAATCCCTATTGCTTTTGGATCTGAATTAGGAGGTTTACCCAACTGTTTTGGGTGTCCCATGAAGATGCATTTTATCCGCTTTGGGTTCAAGCTTATCAACCTGAAACTTTTTCACATAAGCATCATAGCCCCAAACTTTTAAGAAATGACAGCTTAGGTTTCTCTAAACCATAGTTCATACGGTGTCATCTCAACGGAATTACGTGGTGCCCTAATTAAAGTGAATGTGGTTGTCTCTAATGCCTAACCCATGAACGATAGTGGTAGTTCGACAAGAGATATCATGGTACGCACCATATCCAATAGGGTGCAACTATGATGTTCAGACACACCATCAAACTATGGTGTTCCAGGCGGTATTAATTGTGAAACAATTTCCACAATGTCTTAATTGCGTGCCAAAGCTCAGATACTCATCTCTATGATCATATCATAGACATTTCATCCTCTTGTCACGATGATCTTCAACTTCACTCTGAAATTACTTGAACCATTCAATAATTCAGACTTGTGTATCATCAAGTAAATATACTCTACATCTACTCGAATCATCTGTGAAGTAAGAACATAACGATATTCACTGCATGCCTCAGCACTCATTGGACTGCACACATAAAAATGTGTTACTTCCAACAAGTTGCTATCTTGTTCCATTTTACTGAAAAACGAGGCTTTTTAGTCATCTTGCCCATGTGGTATGATTTGCATATCTCAAGTGATTCAAAATCAAGTGAGTCCAAACGATCCATCTGCATGGAGTTTCTTCATGCGTATACACCAATAGACATGGTTCGCATGTCTCAAACTTTTCAAAACGAGTGAGTCCAAAGATCCATCAACATGGAGCTTCTTCATGCGTTTACACCAATATGACTTACATGGCAGTGCCACAAGTAAGTGGTACTATCATTACTATCTTATATCTTTTGGCATGAAAATGTGTATCACTACGATCGAGATTCAATAAACCATTCATTTCAGGTGCAAGACCATTGAAGGTATTATTCAAATAAACAGAGTAACCATTATTCTCCTTAAATGGATAACCGTATTGCGATAGACATAATCCAATCATGTCTATGCTCAACGCAAACACCAAATGTCGATGGTAGAGGGAGCGTGCGATGCTTGATCACATCAACCTTGCAAACACTTCCAACACATATCGTCAGCTCACCTTTAGCTAGTCTCCGTTTATTCCGTAGCTCTTTTATTTCGAGTTACTAACACTTAGCAACCGAACCGGTATCTTAATACCCTGGTGCTTCTAGGAGTACTAGTAAAGTACACATTAACATAACGTATATCCAATATACTTCTATCGACCTTGCCAGCCTTCTCATCTACCAAGTATCTAGGGTAATTCTGCTCCAGTGGTTGTTCCCCTTATTATAGAAGCACTTAGTCTCGGGTTTGGGTTCAACCTTGGGTTTCTTCAGTAGAGCAGCAGCTGATTTGCCTTTTCATGAAGTATCCCTTCTTGCCCTTGCCCTTCTTGAAACTAGTGGTTTCACCAATCATCAACAATTGATGCTCCTTCTTGATTTCTACTTTCGCGGTGTCAAACATCGCGAATACCTCAAGGATCATCATATCTATCCCTGATATGTTATAGTTTATCACGAAGCTCTAGCAGCTTGGTGGCAATGACTTTGGAGAAACATCACTATCTCATCTGGAAGATTAACTTCCACTCGATTCAAGTGATTGTGGTACTCAGACAATCTGAGCACAAGCTCAACGATTGAGCTTTCCTCCCTTAGTTTGCTGGCTAAGAAAATCGTCGGAGGTCTCATACCTCTTGACGTGGGCACGAGCCTGAAATCCCAATTTCAGCCCTCGAAAACATCTCATATGTTCCCCGACGTTTCGAAAAACGTCTTTGGTGCCTCAACTCTAAACCGTTTAACTGAACTATCACGTAGTTATCAAAACGTGTATGTCCGATGTTCGCAACATCCACAGACGACGTTTGGGGTTCAACACACTGAGCGGTGCATTAAGGACATAAGCTTTCTACTGTCCGCATAATCGCTCTCATCAACTTTCAACTATATTTTCTCTAGGAACATATCTAAACAGTGGAACTAAAGCGCGAGCTTTACATAATTTGCAAAGATCTTTTGACTATGTTCAGGATAATTAAGTTCATCTTATGAACTCCCACTCGATAGACATCCCTCGGTCATCTAAGTGATTACATGATCCAAGTCAACTAGGCCGTGTCCGATCATCACGTGAGACGGACTAGTCATCATCGGTGAACATCTTCATGTTGATCGTATCTACTATACGACTCATGCTCGACCTTTCGGTCTCCGTGTTCCGAGGCCATGTCTGCACATGCTAGGCTCGTCAAGTTAACCCCAAGTGTTTTTGCTGTGTAAATCTGTCTTACACCCATTGTATGTGAACGTAAGAATCCATCACACCCGATCATCACGTGGTGCTTAGAAGCGACGAACTGTAGCAACGGTGCACAGTCAGGGGAGAACACTTCTTGAAATTTTGTAAGGGATCATCTTATTTAATACCGTCGTCCTAAGTAAACAAGATGCATAAACATGATAAACATCACATGCAATCAAATAGTGATATGATATGGCCAATATCATTTTGCTCCTTTTGATCTCCATCTTCGGGGCTCCATGATCATCATCGTCACCGGCATGACACCATGATCTCCATCATCATGATCTCCATCATCGTGTCTTCATGAAGTTGTCACGCCAACGACTACTTCTACTTCTATGGCTAACGCGTTTAGCAATAAAGTAAAGTAATTTACATGGCGTTTTTCAATGACACGCAGGTCATACAAAAAATAAAGACAACTCCTATGGCTCCTGCCGGTTGTCATACTCATCGACATGCAAGTCGTGATTCCTATTACAAGAACATGATCAATCTCATACATCACATATCATTCATCACATTCTTCTTGGCCATATCACATCACATAGCATACCCTGCAAAAACAAGTTAGACGTCCTCTAATTGTTGTTTGCATGTTTTACGTGGCTGCTATGGGTTTCTAGCAAGAACGTTTCTTACCTACGCAAAACCACAACGTGATATGCCAATTGCTATTTACCCTTCATAAGGACCCTTTTCATCGAATCCGTTCCGACTAAAGTGGGAGAGATCGGCACCGCTAGCCACCTTATGCACGGTGCATGTCAATCGGTGGAACCTGTCTCACGTAAGAGTACGTGTAAGGTCGGTCCGGGCCGCTTCATCCCACAATACCGTCGAAACAAGATTTGACTAGTAACGGTAAGCATATTGAACAACATCAACGCCCACAACTACTTTGTGTTCTACTCGTGCAAAGAATCTACGCAATAGACCTAGCTCATGATGCCACTGTTGGGGAACGTAGCAGAAATTCAAAATTTTCTTACGTGTCACCAAGATCTATCAATGGAGAAACCAACAACGAGGGGAAGGAGAGTGCATCTACATACCCTTGTAGATCGCTAAGCGGAAGCGTTCAAGAGAACGGGGTTGAAGGAGTCGTACTCGTCGTGATCCAAATCACCGGAGATCCTAGTGCCGAACGGACGGCACCTCCGCGTTCAACACACGTACAGCCCGGTGACGTCTCCCACGCCTTGATCCAACAAGGAGAGAGGGAAAGGTTGAGGAAGACTCCATCCAGCAGCAGCACAACGGCGTGGTGGTGATGGAGGAGCGTGGCAATCCCGCAGGACTTCACCAAGCACCAAGGGAGAGGAGGAGGAGGAGAGGCAAGGCTGCACCAAGAGGAGAAGTTCTCATGTCTATAGCAGCCCCAAACCTCAAGTATATATAGGGGAGGGGGAGGGCTGCGCCCCCATCTAGGGTTCCCCCCCAAAGGGGTGCGGCCAGCCCTAGATGGGGCTTGGGAGGCGGCCAAGAGGGGGAAGAGAGGCGCCCACTAGATGGGCCTTAGGCCCATCTCGAGGCTAGGGTTTCCCTCTCCTCCTAGCTGCGCCTTGGGCAGGGTGGGGCGCACCAGCCCACTGGGGCTGGTCCTTTCCACTCTAGGCCCATGCAAGCCTCCGTGTTGGTGGCCCCACTTGGTGGACCCCGGGACCCTCCCGGTGGTCCCAGACGTTACCGATAAAACCCAAACTTTTCCGGTGACCAAAACAGGACTTCCATATATAAATCTTTACCTCCGAACCATTCCGAACTCCTCGTGACGTCCGGGATCTCATCCGGACTCGAACAACATTCGTAACCACATACAAACTTCCTTTATAACCCTAGCGCCATCGAACCTTATGTGTAGACCCTACGGGTTCGGGAACCATGCGAGACATGACCGAGGCGTTCTCCGGTCAATAACCAACAGCGGATCTGGATACCCATGTTGGCTCCCACATGTTCCACGATGATCTCATCGGATGAACCACGATGTCAAGGACTCAGTCGATCCCGTATACAATTCCCTTTGTCTAGCGGTATTTTACTTGCCCGAGATTCGATCGTCGGTATACCGATACCTTGTTCAATCTCGTTACCGGCAAGTCTCTTTACTCGTTCCGCAACACATCATCCCGTGATCAACCCCTTGGTCACATTATGCACATTATGATGATGTCCTACCGAGTGGGCCCAGAGATACCTCTCCGTTTACACGGAGTGACAAATCCCAGTCTCGATCCGTGTCAACCCAAAAGACACTTTCGGAGATACCTGTAATGCACCTTTATAGTCACCCAGTTCGTTGTGACGGTTTGATACACCCAAAGCACTCCTACGGTATCCGGGAGTTACACGATCTCATGGTCTAAGGAAGAGATACTTGACATTGGAAAAGCTCTAGCAAACGAACTACACGATCTTTGTGCTATGCTTAGGATTGGGTCTTGTCCATCACAACATTCTCCTAATGATGTGATCCCGCTATCAACGACATCCAATGTCCATAGCCAGGAAACCATGACTATCTGTTGATCACAACGAGCTAGTCAACTAGAGGCTCGCTAGGGACATATTGTGGTCTATGTATTCACACGTGTATTACGATTTCCGGATAATACAGTTATAGCATGAATAAAAGACAATTATCATGAATAAGGAAATATAATAATACTTTTATTATTGCCTCTAGGGCATATTCCCAACAGGCCTTGCCACGGGAGACTGGGTAGGAGGGGTTAAGTAGGCAGCAGCTTGGGTAGGGTGGGTGTGGGTGGTGGGTTGGTGTGGACTGGTAGGGTGTGTTTGACTGGACTTATTTCGGGGAAGAAGATGGTTGGTGCGGGGAAAGAGAGGTAACCCACTGTTGTTAATCGGTAATCATGCATGCATGCATCATGCGCATTATTGTGTGGGGTTCTGTTTAAACTTAAGCTAGGTTTTGTTCTCCAAAGCGAGTAGGTCTTTCCCTACAGTATTTTTATTTGACGGGTGCGACGAACCCCACATATTCTATTTATTTAAACTCGAGCTTGCACTTCAGTACTAGAGTATTTCCTAATGCAAGTAGGGCAGATGATTACTCGTGTGTTTAACCAACAGTTGTGCTTAAACTGAGACGATCCACCCTCAGACCTCACTTCAGTCCCGCTAGACGGTCAGTCAGTCGTGTACTCATTTTCTTTTCTCAATGGTCTATTTTTTTCTTTTATTTTCTCAATGGTTTATTGGAAGCTTCATCCAAAGAAAAGGAAACCAGCATTTACTTGTTTCTTGGTGTCACCTTGTGAAAGATACAGTCTCACTTTTTGGTGCACACTGGACTCTGCTCAGTGGAAATGATTTCCTTTTTTTTTCGAGAAAGGGTGATTTTATCGACCCAAAATGTAGCAGGGAAATCATTTCCCGGAAATTGCTTCATTCGCATCCCATACATACATGTCAGATTCTTGATTAAGTTAAGGTCCTCTCTATCGGAAATATTGAGCGCACCAAGCGGGCGTGCATGGTTTCTACCCTGAGCTTATATTTGACTTGTTTTGTGAGCGGGTTGATACTTGACTTTGTCCATGATTGCCAACAACTCCCTTGGTCAGTTTTCTGACCGGGACTTCTAACGTTGGTCAGAGATTCAGAGGCATGGTGTGGTACTAATTATTGTGCAATAATTTGCCATGCACGAGTATGTGCTGATAATTTTACCAACTATACACATTCCCTCGGTGGTTTGGTGAATGGTGAGACAGGACTAGTTCAATGGTTGCAGTGGCAAACCAAGCTAAGTACTTGCTACATACCTTTTTCTTTTCGAGGAAAGGCCCAAGGCAAAATATTAGGTAAAACCAGTCCTTACAGAATATTAAATTAAATTGTAGAAAAATTCTTGATGAAATCAGCACGGTGTTCCATCTGCATGCACCGACGGCACATCCTGAGTAAACTTTGTTGCCGCCTCTGGGCACTCGCCTTACTGGAACAACCCATTGGAAAGAAAAATCTAGGAGCTTGAAGAAGCAGAGGACGGAAGGTAAGTCATAAATGTAAACCATAAGACACGATTTGGACAAATCGATGTCTCGAAGAAGTTGGCATCACGGAAGTCTAGAAGCTCATCTGAACTGAGTTGCCAATACTATCACCTTGGAGCCAACTCGTTTATCGTGAATGGAAATCCGTACACAATCTCCATCAGAGAGACTAGTCATCAATCCGTGCATCTGCATGGGCTAGCACTTTTAATATTAAATATCACAAAATGGTACCAATTAGAAATGTTGGACACTAATATGAATATGTTATTATTATATTTGTGGACAACATGGTTACAAATTCAAAAGTTGTTGCATGTATCATGTATACGTGACATATAAGTTTCTAAAAGGTATATGACCCAAGTGCCCTAATTGTAGCATATATGTTTTTATCTTTTCACTACCTAAAAAGACATACACCTTCATTTTTGCCACACAAGTACCGTAGAATTTGATCTTAAAATCCTTCGCTTCATGGATTAGATTTCATATGCATACAACGTTCAAGCAGAAGTCCTCCCTCGGAAACATTGGTTTGCACCGAATCTTGTTTGATTATTTAAGAATGTGTTTGTATAAACAACAATGGACATGCACAGTTTTCTATCAAAATACGTGACACTGTTGAATAATATATATAAGAAATTTCTATTTTCTCATACATTTAAGAGCCATACATTATTCATATTTTATGTTGTTTTCTAAACCAATAAATTCTTGCTGAATTTTTTTTATGATTAATAAAGCTGCTGGGACTGTGATAGATTATTCAGATTGACGTCATACGTACCAAAAAAATCTTAAAGAATTTGTTTTATGTTGGATCGGATTCTTTAATACTTTCTATTCCTGCTGCACACATATATATCACGTACATAATCATGTTTTCGTATGTGATCTTTGGGGCTAATGATACATCTATATTTTCTTGTTACTACAGTAATTTAGATTGTTAAAATATATATATATATGATTTTCTATTACTTATAAGGCCAAATATCGATACACATAGACATATTATATAAAAAAGTAATAAGTATTAGCAACCCGCACTTGCCAAGAGTATTATGTGAATCCATGTAATTCATTAGTGCAAGTATGCCATGCAAAGTAGCAAAATCAATGCTAGAGCGGATTTACTAGCTTGTAGACTAAACTTGCACGACATCACTATCTTGCACCTGGTGACATCAGATGCAGCCAGCACCCAGCGGCGTATGGGAGGAGCTTGTCAAGCCAGTCGGTACACGTCGTTGCTTCATGATATGAGGCGCTCCATCCAAAGTGACTTATCTTTGTCAAGCAAGACACGCTCATCCACATTCTGGCCAATTAATTAGCATAACAGATCGGCCTTCCCTTGCAGAAGGACGATGTGTGCTCCCTTGTTCAGATCATTTATTAGTAGTAAGCAAAGCTGTAGAAATTTTGACTGGATTTAAATTTTATTAAAACTTGTGAGATGCAAGATAGAACTGAATGTTCTTTGATCACAGGGATGTCCTTTGCTTTTCAATATTGTGGCAACATTTACTACTTAAAATGTTCTCTGCATACAATTTTATGTAGAACAACCATCAAGTATTGTTTGTTTATTTGTTTTTATACAATATATTGGAAACATGATGTGATGGACTACTCGTTACTGGGACATTGGTCTGCTGCCCCTATGCTATCTATACCAACATAACTCTCCAGCGAAAACCAATGTGGCCAACCCAAGAAATCAAAACTTAGTATGATTCCTCGAAAATAATATATTCCTCAACATAAATAAATAGAAAATGACCCCTAACCTATTTCCTAACATGTATTCCTAGGTTCTTTGTGTCCTCGACTATATCCATTAGTCTTGAGTCTTAACTCAATCCAAGCCAGTCCCGACCAACTCCACTTTCTTGGTAGACAAACTTCCGCTTCAATCTCCCTTGTAAAATTATACTGAATCCACAAAACATGATAGATTTATTTTCTGGGCTAGCATATAGAAAAATAAATTAGATGTATGATAGATTGAATTCTGAAAAAAAAGGAAAAGATAACTGCAAAACCCATCTCTTGCTACACTTGGCTCCATCTACTTCAAAGTTCAAACAGCCCCCTGGTAAATAAACAATTGTGAGATAAAATAAGGTACTAGAATATAAATGTTCTCAGAAATAGAAAAATTGAGATTGAAAGGTCGAAGAGGAACACAATTAGGAGATCCCGCATGTTGGAGTGGATCGTACCTGCTAAATCAACATATAATGTGATAAAATCATGTAATGCAATAAACATGCTATATTGCTTGATAGGACATCATGTGATAAAATCATGTAGGTATCACTACTGGAATCGCGTTATACGCCGAGTGCCACGGACACTCGGTAAAGGGCCAAAACCCGCCGACAAAGCCTTTGCCGAGTGCCGCACTCCGCAAAAGCCACCCGGCGTACACCTCTCTAGCAAACAGGAATTTGCTGAGAGCCAGGACACGGGCACTCGACAAAGAGTTTGCCGAGGGCCAAACAGTACCACTCAGAAAAATAAAGTAGCTAACGGACAATAGACGGGGACGGTGGCTGCCACATGGCGCATCTTTGCCGAGAGCCACTCTCGGCAAAGACAACCAATAGGAGAGCGCCATGTGTCAGATTATGACATATGGGTCCACAGTAACATGCCGAGGGCCATCTTTGCTGAGAGCCACTCTCGGCATAGAGAGCCAATAGGAAAGTGCCATGTGTCAGCTCCTGACATGTGGGTCCACATTAACATGCCGAGGGCCATCTTTGCTGAGAGCCACTCTTGGCAAAGAGAGCCAATAGGAGAGCGCCACGTGTCAGCTCCTGACATGTGGGTCCACATTGACATGCTGAGGGCCATCTTTGCCGAGAGTCGCTCTCCGCAAACCTTGTACCTTTACCGAGATGCCTCACGGTAGAGTTGTCAGGGGGCTCTCGGTAAAGGTGTCTACTGGTTGACACCCTTTACAGAGAGTCCACTCGATAAAGGTTCCAGTTTCACAGTCTTTGCTAAGAGGCCCTCTCGGTATTGTTGTGCTCAACAGCTTTTTTTTTTGCAGTTTTGTTTCTTTCCTGCAGCGAAACATATACATCAACAGCGGCATATAGTTCAATACACATAGAACATGTCACAATAGGCATCATTGAACAAAAAAGCATTGATTCTCAATAGCATCCGACATAAAAGCAATAGTGCATAAAAGGTGCAATAGTTGTCAAGCACACTCGACTACCACAAGTTTACAAGTCTCAAGATCACACAAGATGCAATAGTTCTCAAGCACATATAAGGAACAGTTTCAAACACAACATAACATGAAGTTCACGTGGTTTTGGAGATCGGAGTGGTAACATCAACATCAGAAGGCGTCATTCTGTTTGCTTCCCCAACTCCACCAACTTGAGGTGGAACTACCGGAACATTGTTCGACCCTTGTGATGGATCGAGCTATGATGGATTGACCCAATAATGCGGCGAATGCATATGGTAATGCAGAAAATGGTGATAGAAATAGTTTGAACAAAACTCACAATGTTCCACTCTGGTGTCGGTGGCATCTCTGGCACTCGTTTGCCTTGCATGGAATAAAGATTGGCCACCATATGTTGTAAATACTTCACTAGATCATCTTGTGCCTTCACCTTAGCCCGGTCTTTATCTCGTTCTTTCTGGATGTCAATCAGTCGAGTCTACAATATGGCAACGCAAATGTCATTCGTATTGAAATGCAAACATGCAGGACCATCAAGGATCAATGAAGAAGCACTAACCTGAATATCCTCAATAATGGCCGTGGTATGTGGTACGTGACGCTCTATGGTAGGAGGAGAGCCAGTACTCATAGCACGGACCATGTTGACTCTTAGAAGGGAGGAGGTTATGACAGAATCAAGGTGAACCGCCATCTGGCCATTCGGTCTACCGCCTGCCGCGACAATGGCCACAAGAGGGTCAAACGGCAGCACGTGAGGATCAACCTCTTGCCCATACGTCTCCTTCAATTTTTTGGTGTAGTTCTCCCCATCTGACCAGGCTTTAGAGCTGGTCCACTCCCTCTCCGGGTGGAGAGGGTCCTTGTCCTTGTCGTCTTTGGTATGTTTGATGGCCCACGCCTCAAAGTAAGAGATATCCTTGCCAGTGTCTACTTTCTGCAAAAAAAGCAATCCAAACAATTAAGGGAATGCTCACAAATGAAAGAGAACATGATGAAAAGAAAAGGATGTTGTTGCCTACATGTTTGGAGACGACACCTGGGATGATGAGGTTGCCTTGATGGTGTCCTGGACAACTCATCACCTTACGCCGTTCCCCTATTGCCTTGACGTGCTCGGTCATATGGGTGGGTGCAAATGAGCTAAATGACGGGGATATTCCGGTTTGCCACTGTGTGGAAGATACAGTGCCACTTGACATGCCAGATTTCTTAGTGCCACTTGACTTTCCAGACTTGAGTTTGCTCAGCGGAAACTATTTCTTGGAAAAAAGAACAGCCATCCTCTCATCAGTCATCTGCGCGCACATGTGAACGCCATCACAAGCATGCCACCAGAAAATTAGGACCAGATATGCGTGAGTGGTTAAGTCGTTGGTCATACCAAGTCGTGTGTGATATTTCATTGCCAGACTCGTTAAATCTCACTCTACTGAGATTTAGCGAAATTTCAGTCGACGCACCCCCTGAGAGAGTCCTGGATTAGGGGGTATCCGGCCAGCCGGACTATACACTTTGGCCGGACTATTGAACCATGAAGATACAAGATTCAAGACTTCGTCCCGTGTCCGGATGGGACTCTCCTTTGCGTGGAAGACAAGCTTGGTGATCCGGATATTAGATTTCCTTCTTTGTAACTGACTCTGTGTAAACCCTAGCCCCCTCTGGTGTCTATATAAACCGGAGGGTTTGGTCCGTATAGGGACGATCATAATCATCATAGGCTAGCTTCTAGGGTTTAGCCTCTACGATCTCATGGTAGATCAACTCTTGTAATACTCATATCATCAAGATCAATCAAGCAGGAAGTAGGGTTTTACCTCCATCGAGAGGGCTCGAACCTGGGTAAAACATCGTGTCCCTTGCCTCCTGTTACCATTAGCCTTAGACGCATAGATCGGGACCCCCTACCGGAGATCCGCCGGTTTTGACACCAACATTGGTAATTTCATTGAGAGTTCCTCTATGTCGCCGCTGCAAGGATCGATGGCTCCTTCAATCATCAACAACAACACGGTCCAGGGTGAGACCTTTCTCCCCAGATAGATCTTCGTGTTCGGCGGCTTCGCACTGCGAGCCAATTCGCTCGGCCATATGGAGCAGGTCGACAGCTACGCCCCTGACCATCAGGTCAAATTCGGAAACTTGAACTACACGCCCGATACCCGCGGAGACTTGATCTTCGATGGATTCGGACCTATGCTAGGAGCGCCGAACGGTCACGATGAGCACGGCTTAGACCTGCTGTCGGACAATACTCAGGATATCGCGCCTGCAGGAGCCCCGGATCTAAATCCGGGGCAGGTTGCGTCGTCCGAGGACGGGTGGATGGACCCCGCCCCGGAGGCCGCACACTCATCGGCGGTAGAGCCGAACACAGACTCCATCCCCAAGGAAGCCTGTGTCTCCGGACCCCTGGACTTGTGTCCGGTTGTAGGCCCCAGGCCGCGCGCTCCCGGATTCTGGCTGGGCTCCGGTAATGGAATTTGCCGCGGCGGAGATCTTCTAGCACTCGCCCTTTGGCGACATGCTGAACTCATTAAAGTCTCTCTCTTTGTCAGGAGACTCTTGGCCGAACTATGTCCGGCTCAAGGGGGAAGAAGGCGATGAAGAAATTCTTCGCCCACCCACCACCCACTTCATAGCCACTGTCGACGATGTAACAGACATGCTTGACTTCGACTCTGATGACACCAACGGTATGGACGTCGTCGCAGGAGACGATTCAGAACCACCCACGGGGCGCTGGACTGCCATCTCATCATATGATATATACATGGTGGATACGCCTAAGGAGGACGATGGCGAAAAAACGGAGGATAAAACCCTCGGACAAAAGCCAAAACTACGGTGCAGACGCCGCTCTAAGTCCAGCCACAGCAAAAACAACGATAACAGCGCTAGAAAGATCGACACCCCAGCCAACTCCGAAGGCAACAACGACCATGTGGACCCAGCGATGGAGCAGGATGAGCCAGGTCACGCCGAACACAGCCCGGAGCAGACGCCCGATCACAGTGATCCCGAGGAACGAACTCGTCAAACTGCCCCAGGACAGGAGCACAGTCCGGACGACGACGCATTCATCATCCCGGAAACACGCTTGGAACGAGATAACCTCCACAGAAGGCTTATGGCCACTGCGAGAAGTCTAAAGAAGCAGAAGCAAAGGCTTAAAACCGCACAGGAAACGCTCAATCGCAGATGGAACAAAGTGCCAGACACTGGAAAAAAATACGGCGATGATCGCCACACAAAGAGCTACCCAAAGCGCAAGCTGCTGCCAAAATTTGACGATGAGGCCGTTCCACCGAAGAACAATACGGCTAGTAGGCCGGACCAGCCACTTCATAACCATAATAGAGCAGCTACTGCCGCCGCACATGATTTACGTAAGCTCCTGGATAAAAAGGCCGGCGCGACGAGGTCCATCTACAGATCTAGAGGACATGCCCCGACGCAGGACTATGGTCACCAAAATGATCAGACTGATCGAATACCAGTTCAGAATCAGCACCAAACACAACAACAGCTGACGGCAAGCCACAACACGTTCAGATACAGAGGGACTGCTCACCCTCTATGCTTCACCGAAGAGGTACTGGACCATGAATTTCCACAGGGTTTTAAACCTGTAAACATAGAGGCATATGATGGAACAACAGACCCCGGGTTCTGGATTGAGGATTTTATCCTGCATATCCACATGGCTCGTGGGGACGACCTCCACGCCATCAAATACCTTCCCCTCAAGTTGAAGTGACCATCTCGGCACTGGTTAAAAAGCCTCCCCAAACATTCAATCGGAAGTTGGGAGGAACTCGAGGATGCTTTCGGGGCCAATTTTCAAGGGACCTATGTCTGACCTCCGGACGCGGATGATTTAAGTCACATAATTCAACAGCCAGGAGAGTCCGCCCGCAAGCTTTGGAACAGATTCCTCACAAAGAAGAATCAAATTGTCGATTGTCCGGATGCCGAAGCCTTAGCGGCCTTCAAGCACAGTATTCGGGACGAGTGGCTCGCCAGACACCTCGGCCAAGAAAAGCCGAGGACAATGGCAGCCTTAACAAGCCTTATGACCTGCTTTTGCGCGGGTGAAGACAGCTGGTTGGCCCGTAGAGGCACCAGCGACCCAAGTACATCTGAAATCAGGGATGGCAATGGGAAGCCGCGGCACAATAAAAACAAACGTCGAAACAAGGAAGAAAGTCCGGACAACACAACGGTCAACACCGGATTCAGGGGCTCTCGACCCGGTCAACAAAAGAAGCCATTTAAAGGCAGCAAAGAGGGACCATCCGGCCTGAACAAAGTCCTGGACAGGCTATGCCAAATTCATGGCACCCCCGAAAAACCTGCGAACCACACTCACAGAGAATGCTGGGTCTTTAAGCAGGTCAGCAAATTAAATGCCAAACACAAGGGAAGGGAAACACCAAGTGAAGACGAGGATGAGCCTCGCCAGCCGAACACTGGGGGACAGAAAAAATTCCCACCAGAGGTGAAAACAGTAAACATGATCCACGCAACTCACATGCCCACGAGAAGGCACGAACGCGCGCTTAGAGACGCATACGCTATAGAGCCCGTCGCCCCCAAACTTAACCACTAGTCGGCCTGCCCGACCACCTTCGATCACAGGGACTACCCGACTAGTATGCGGCACGGAGGATCAGCTGCCTTGGTGCTCGACCCAATAATCGATGGATACCATCTCACTCGTGTCCTCATGGATGGCAGCAGTAGTCTTAATCTGATATAACAGGACACTGTCCGCAGGATGGGGATAGACCCATCCAGAATCAGCCAAAGTAACACCACCTTTGAAGGGGTGATACCAGGCATTGAAGCCCGCTGCAGGGGCTCCCTCGTACTAGAGGTGGCATTCGGTTCCCCAGGCAACTTCAGGAGCGAAGAATTACTCTTCACCATCGCCCCCCTCCAAAGTGGTTATCATGCATTGCTCGGGAGAACGGCCTTCGCCCGCTTCAACGCAGTACCGCACTACGCCTACCTAAACTCAAGATGCCCTGTCCACGTGGCATCATCACCGTCAACGGAAATACAGAGCGTTTCTTATGCATGGAAGAGTATGAGACGGCTCCAATAGCCGGACTCTAAGCGGCCTCTAATACCAGAATGCAGGATTGGTCGTTAAGACCACGGACACAGTTAGACGAGTCCGGCGGCCCAGATAAACCTTATCTGGGCACCACACATGTAATCTCATAGGGGACACCAGGGTCTATAAAGCCCAACTCTTGGCTTGACCTTATTAACAGGCCAATGTCTTACACTTTTACTATCCATTGGTGATAGCCAACTCTTCGCGCGCTTATGTCATAACTCTTCTACATGAGTTTTCCTTTTTACAGACACCATTCGTGTGACACCCTCCCAAGACACGGCACAACGGAGACAAAGGCGCAGATGTGCTGTAGGGCCCCACTCAAAGGTTTCTCTTTATATTAAGCCCCTGTGTAAACCTTCTTTATTATCTCTTGTTGCTTACACATCCCATTGGTACTACACCCACAGAGGATACTGCCGTTATTGTCATTTTGCCACGACAGACTAATGCACGTACCTGGAAATACAGGGTTTACAGTAAATGGCGTTACTCAGCCTAGTATATGTTATAAAGTCCGAATACCTTCGGGAGTGTTCGGCGTCGCGAGTTTGGCCTTATATGCATCAGCTTCGAATCATGTCTTTGGTCAAATGTTGGGTTTCCCCGGCTCCTGGGTTTGCCGCCTTACGTTCCGTTCTTATCGGCTACACTTTCGGGCGAAAAGTATAAACATAGCCTCCATAATCAAAATAACATTGTTTTTACAATGAAACAATTTGTCACTCGAACATGACATTCTTGGAGCACTGAGCCTCTATTAAGTGAGCACCTTCTGCTACCTGCTCCAAGTAGTGCTCGGCCGGATCCTGGCCTCCCGCCGGACTTTGGGTCGCAATGATGGTGGCCTCCATATCTGTCCAATATGCTTTAACGCGGGCAAGAGCCACCCATGCACCCTCTATGCACGCCAATCTCTTCATGGCATCGATCCGCGACACGGCACCAAGGAATTGCTGCAC
This sequence comes from Aegilops speltoides, assembly GCA_021437245.1. Taxonomy (NCBI): domain Eukaryota; kingdom Viridiplantae; phylum Streptophyta; class Magnoliopsida; order Poales; family Poaceae; genus Aegilops; species Aegilops speltoides. Next base: position 19,213,619 of record CM038141.1, read on the forward strand.
TAAACCAAAATAACCGTCCGGCTTAGGCCCCTTCGGCCATAGATGGTCTATTACAGACCACATTGCAAGACCGGACAGCCTATGGAGCTCGGCCACAGCAGCCATCCTCTCACTCAACGGCACTGGACGCGTTGGAGCACTGAATTGCGACCAGAACAACTTTTCTACTTCATTATCTTTTTGATCCTCGAAAAATTTGGCCGCATCAGCTGTACTCTTCGCCAAATCCGCATACGCATCTGCAGGGTTCCAGCGTCGATCCAGAGGAGCATACTTTGGATCTAAAAACTTCATTCACAGTAAATAGGGGTTTCCAGCCGCGATTTCCCCGGCCTGTCGAAGCTCCTCCCGCGCATCCCTAATATCGGACCGCGTCTCCTTGGCCGCATCAAGTGCCTTCTTCAGGTCAGCCGAATTAGCCTGATTCTCTTTCTCAAGGAGCTCATATCGGTCGGCGGCATTTTTCAGCTCCACAACCATCTCGGCTATTTTATCTTTGCTTCAGGGATGAGCAGCCTGTTCGGCTCTCAACTCTTCGGCCGCCTTTAGGGCAGCCGCATTGCTAGCCCGGGCTTGTTCCTTGGCCAGGGCAAGCTCCCCCCTCAGGGCTTCTATGGCAGCAGCTCCGTCTGCAGTCCAAGCATATCACATTAACGTTATGCTCCTCTTAATTTTTCCTATGATAAATAAGGAAAGCAGAGCACACACCTTGTGACTCGTTAAGCCGCTCGTTCACAAGTGTGATATCGGCATCTATAACTCCAGTCTGTCACCTCAGTTCGGCGACTTCAACGGACCGGTCGGCTGCCGGACCCTTAGCCACCTGTGCATAAACACAGTATGATCATTACTCAACGAGGTGACCCTCCGTTTGCCGCCTTGGGATGACAACTAGAGTCTCAGGGGCTACTATCCATATGGAGCACACCTAGCGCATGCGCCACAGTCAAGAATTACGTGTTTTGTTACATACCTCAAAGCCTCTGAGCAGGCTCATAAAAGCTTCATGCAGCCCGCTTGTGGTAGATGAAACCTTCCCAAGCACCGTGCTCATCAATGAACGACAATCCTCCGAAAGAGCAGCTTGCTCCAGAAGGCCCGTCAGCGTGTCCGGCCGGTCGCCGAACTGTGCTGGACCCTTCTTATCGCCCCCCGTGGGAGCCGAACGCTCCGGGCTTAGGGCGGCCGAAGCACTAGCTTCTGGCCTCGGCAAATCCGGACTCCTCCGTGACGACACCTCGTGGTCGCCCGCCCCATGGTGCGGAGAGGCTGGTGGGGTTTCACTCTCCATTATCTCCGGAAGGAGATCCCCCGAAGACGAACTCTGTCGAGAAGAGCTGCTAGCCGGACTACAAAGAATTGATCATGGTTGCTATTCTCGGAGGAGGAAGCACTAGCTTTGCATTTACGATTAACTTATAGCTCGGTTGAGGGCTTTGCGGGCATGGCGCGGTGAAGACGCCCTTCGTGGCAGGGCCCCTTGATGAAGTTTTCTTCCCTTCTCTGGGCACCTCCAACTCCAAGTCTTCGGAGGCGGCCCTCTTCTCCCCGCGAGGGGAGGAGACCTTAGATTCCCCTCCCCGACTATCCTCCTTTGGGGAGGTAGCAATTCTCCCGGTCTGGATGTGCAATGTGTGAAGTTCTGCTTCTCTGCTCTTCCCTTCGTCTTTCCCCGAGGGCACTTTACTTAGCACACGACCAAGCATCTTGGCTATGGCGGGACTAGGCGAGCATTTGGGAAGTGGCGCCGGACACCTGATTCTCTCCGCCTTGCTGAGCCATTCCTGGCCACGGAGAATTTTTAGAATAATGTTATGATAAATATAAACGAAGTGTTCGGTTTCTGGGTTACTTACTTGGGTATCTTGGCGGTTGTAGATCAGGCCCGCATCCTCGGTGGTGTCCGGACACTTTACTTGTGGTCTGAAGAATAACTTACACATCCCTTCGAGTGTCATGCCTAAGAAGTGCAGAATAGTCCGCGGACCTTCCGGATTGAACTCCCACATCCATCGGACTAGCATTACCTGAATTATGCTGACAAGGCTAATGTCCCTCTCAAGAAGCTCCCGGATGCGGCTCTGCAATGTTGGTACATCATTAGCAGGCCCCCAATCCCGTCCTACATTGGCCCATGACGCCAATTGAGGCGGAGGGCCTGAACGGAAGTCGGGGGCAGCCACCCACTTTGTGCCTCTGGGAGCCATGACGTAAAACCACCTCCGCTGCCATAGATTGGACACCTCTGGGAAGGAGCCCTCTGGCCATGGGGCGTCGGCATTCCTGCTTATTACAGCACCTCTGCACTCCGTGTGTCGCCCCTCAATCATCTTCGGCTTCACATTGAAAGCCATAGGCCGAAGTGCGGGGTGACGTGGAGAAAAGCTTCACACACAACAATGAACGACAAGATGTGAAGGATGGCGTCCGGAGCTAGATCATGAAAATCTAGTCCGTAATAGAACATGAGCCCTCTCACAAAGGGATCAAGGGTGAAGCCTAATCCGCGGAGGAAGTGAGGAACAAATACGACACTCTCGTTGGGCTCGGAAGTAGGAATGACCTGCCCTGGAGCAGGAAGCATGTGCTTGATGTCGGCAGTCAGATATCTGACCTCCCTAAGCTTTGCGATGTCCTCCTCTGTGACCGAGGAGGCCATCCACCAGCCTTGAAGGTTGGATCCGGACATGATTGAAGATCCTAAGTGCTTGAGCTTGGGCTTTAGGTGTTAGAACTCGAGATGCGAAAAGGCACAAGAGTTGTAGAAAAGAGGGATAAGCCTCGGCACCTTTATAAAGGGGGTGAATATCAAGCGTCCTCAGCGTAACCTCTTGGGACTTACCTAAACACACGGAGTCATACCTACAGGCAGGATCCCGCGATAAGAGGAACACGATCTCTACTTTGGCAGGGCGTGCCAATAAAACCGCCTCACAACGTGTGTTGAGGCAGGCCAAGAAAACCGGTTCGTAATGACCAGGCCACGGTGTAAGGGCTCCCTGCAAGAAAAATTATCAGCAGATCCGATTTATGAAGTGCTATGCTCTCTACGAAGGTGTGCGGAAATTATCTCACAAAGCTGGACACAATCCTCAATCTGCATTGGAGTACTCGGAGATGGAACCCACCTTGCAATGCCGAAGACAAACTGCGCGCCGGACTCCTTGTCATTGAATCCTGGTTCAGGGGCTACTGAGGGAGTCCTGGATTAGGGGGTATCCAGCGGGTGCTTTTAATAAGAAGGATGATGACTCAACATAAAAGTAAATAGATAGGCCCTTCGCAGAGGGAAGCAGGGATTTGTAGACGTGCCAGAGCTCAATTTTAAAATAGAGATTGAATAACATTTTGAGCGGTATACTTTTGTTGTCAACGCAACAACTATGAGATGGTTGTATCTTCCATACTACATGCATTATAGATAGTTCCCAAACAGAATGGTAAAGGTTTATACTCCCCCAACCACCAACAAGCATCAATCCATGGCTTGCTCGAAACAACGAGTGCCTCCAACATACAACAGCCCTGGGGGAGTTTTGTTTAATTAATTTGATTTGCTTTGATCTTTTTGGATCATGGGACTGGGCATCCCGGTTACCGGCCCTTTCACGTGAATGAGGAGCGGAGTCCACTCCTCTTGAGAATAACCCACCTAGCATGGAAGATATAGGCAGCCCTAGTTGAAACATGAGATGCTCGAGCATACAAAACAGAATTTCATTTGAAGGTTTGGAGTTTGGCACATACAAATTTACTTGGAACGGCAGGTAAATACCACATATAGGAAGGTATAGTGGACTCATATGGAACAACTTTGGGGTTGAAGGAGTTTGGATGCACAAGCAGTATTCCCGCTTAGTACAGGTGAAGGCTAGCAAAAAACTGGGAAGCGACCAACTGGGAGAGCGACAACAGTCGTAAGCATGCATTAAAATTAATTCACACCGAATACAAGCATGAGTAGGATATAATCCACCATGAACATAAATATCATGAAGGCTATGTTGATTTGATTCAACTACATGTGTGAACATGTGCCAAGTCGAGTCACTTAATACATTCAAAGGAGGATACCATCCCATCATACCACATCATAATCATTCTAATAGCATGTTGGCACGCAAGGTAAACCATTATAACTCATAGCTAATCAAGCATGGCACAAGTAACTATAATCTCTAAATGTCATTGCAAATATGTTTATTTCATAATAGCTGACTCAGGAATGATGAATCATCATATTTACAAAAACAAGAGAGGCCGAGTTCATACCAACTTTTCTCATCCCAATAAGTCCATCATATATCGTCATTATTGCCTTTCACTCGCACGACCGAACGATGTTTATAATAATAAGAGTGCACGTGCATTGGACTAAGCTGGAATCTGCAAGCATTCAACTCAAGAGAGAAGAGAAGAAATATGGGCTCTAAGTTAAATAAACAATCATGCATATAAGAACCACTAAGCATTTTCAATATAGTCTTCTCGACCCCCCAAAAGAGAGAAAAGAAAATAAAACTATTTACACAGGAAAGCTCCCAACAAGTAAAAGAAGAACCAGAAATCTTTTTGGGTTTTCATTTCAATTTCTACTACAAGCAAGGAAATCAAACTAACTAATTTTTTTGGTTTTTCTCAAGTTTTAACAAACACACAAGAAGAATACTAGAAAAAGAAATTAAAACTAGCATGGATAATACAATGAAAGAGTGTGAGCACCAACGACTAGTGTGTGAACATGAATGTAGAGTCGGTGAGAAACACGTACTCCCCCAAGCTTAGGCTTTTGCCCTAAGTTGGTTTAATACCAATGACCGCCTGGCTGATATCCATAAGAGTAGCTGGGGTAGTACTGAGATGCAGAGGCGACCGCCTCCTGAGCAGCAGCATGCTGCCGAGCTGCCTCCATTCCCCTCTCATATTCAGTTGCTTCTTCCCTGGTGACAACATATCTTCTTTTTACCTGATAATCAAAAAGGTAGGGAGCAGGAAGAGTAACAGGGACGACGTTGCGTCTGTCATAGGTTAGCCGATAATGGAGGAATTGTTCATTCCTATCAAGAAAATTATGATCAAACATAGCTTCTTTATCCAAATAAATAGGAGGTACAAGCATGTCCCCCTCTCGTGGAGCTATATTAAGAAAATTAGCCACACGGGTTGCATAAATCCCTCCAAAGAAATCTCCCTTTTTATTATTATTATTATGCAACCTACGTGCAACTATTGCCCCCAAGTTATAACCTCTATAACCCAACACAACACTCTTGAGGACACAAAGATCAGGAGCACACATATGACAAACTTCGTCCTTACCGTTAATGCATCTACCAATAAAGAGAGCAAAGTAATGTATAGCAGGAAAACGGATGCTCCCTATGGTAGCTTGTGTTACGTCCCTAGATTCTCCCACAGTAATACTAGCAAGAAAATCTCTAACTTCAGATTTGGCAGGATTATTAATATTACCCCACTGCGAGAGTTTGCAAGCAGTTGTGAAATCCTCTAAATCCATGGTATAAGATGTATCATAAATATCAAACACAACACTAGGAGAATTACGCGAAGAAATATATTCGAACCTCCGCACAAAAGAATCAGTCAATTGATAATATTGGGGACACTTATCTTGTAAGAAGTCCTCAAGCTCAGCATTACACACATACGCGTCAAATTCCCCCTTGAAGCCTTCTTCAACCATAAAATCATCGGATGGCCACTGGCAAGCCCGTACATTTGCGTCCCTCGGCAAATTAACATCTTGTTCACTTATAGCAATCCTTGGCCCTTTCTTTGCCGAGGAACCACCTTGGTACATTCTTCTAAGCATATTTCTTTTTCTAAAAATTTCTGAAATTTTAGTAACTTCAAAATAAAAGTGAATAAAACTAAACAAGATTGGTAGCAACTACTCATACAAGTGCCTAGAGCCTATATCATGCATTGGAATTGCTTGGGACCTCAAAAATTTAACATGCAAGCTCAAGAACATGGTCACCTATGCAGCAAAAATTTGCAATGAATAAAGCACTAGAACAAAAACTAATTGGACCAATGGAGTAGTCAAATACCAAGCAACAATCTCCCAAAGCAGTTTTGCGAATGGAGCTTTGAGCTAAGAGATCAAAAATCGCAGCAAAACGAGCTAGAACTCGGGCTTGAGCTGGATGGTGATTTTTTTGGGTAGAAGATGAAGTGTGTGGGTGTTGGCATAAGTGGAGGGGAGCCACCAGGGGCCCACGAGATAGGGGGCGCGTCCTCCTCTCTCGTGGCCTGGTGCTTGCCCCTTTTGCAGTGTTTTCAGTGCCTAAAATCCTCAAATATTCCAGAAAAAATCATACTAAATTTGTAGGGCATTTGGAGCACTTTTATTTTCGGACTATTTTTTAATGCACGGATAATTCAGAAAACAGACAGATAATAATATTTTTGCTTTATTTATTCTAAATAACAGAAAGTAAAAAGAGGGTACAGAAGATTGTGCCTTCTAGTTTCATCCATCTCATGATCATCAAAATGGATACACTAAAAAGGTTGATCAAGTCTTGTTAACAAACTCATTCCGAATAACACGGAACCGGAGAAATTTCGAATAACACTAAGTTACCTCAACGGGGATATGAAAATCCCCAACAATAAGAATATCATACTTTTTCTTGACAGTAGGGAGAGGAAATTCAAAACCTCCAAAAATGACAGTTGGAATTTTTTCAATAGAATTGATGCTATGAACTTGAGATTGTTTCCTCGGAAAGTGTACCGTATGCTCATTACCATTTACATGAAAAGTGACATTGCCTTTGTTGCAATCAATAACAGCCCCTGCAGTATTAAGAGAAGGTCTACCAAGAGTAATAGACATGCTATCATCCTCGGGAATATCTAGAATAACAAAGTCCGTTAAGATAGTGACATTTGCAACCACAATAAGCACATCCTCACAAATACCGACAGGTATGGCAGTTGATTTATCAGCCATTTGCAAAGATATTTCAGTAGGTGTCAACTTATTAAATTCAAGTATATGATATAAAAAGAGAGGCATAACACTAACACCGGCTCCAAGATCACATAAAGCAGTTCTAACATAATTTCTTTTAATAGAGCATGGTATAGTTGGTATACCCGGATCTCCAAGTTTCTTTGGTATTCCACCCTTAAAAGTGTAATTAGCAAGCATGGTGGAAATTTCAGCTTCCGGTATCTTTCTTTTATTTGTGATGATATCCTTCATATATTTAGCATAAGGATTTACTTTAAGCATATCAGTTAAGCGCATACGTAAGAAAATAGGTCTAATCATTTCAGCAAAGTGCTCAAAATCCTCATCATCCTTTGACTTGGATGGTTTAGGAGGAAAGGGCATGGGTTTCTGAACCCATGGTTCTCTTTCTTTATCGTGCTTCCTAGCAACAAAATCTCTCTTATCATAACGTTGATTCTTTGATTGTGGGTTATCAAGATCAACAACAGGTTCAATCTCTACATCATGGTCTTTGCAAGGTTGAGCATCAACATGAACATTATCATTAACATTATCACTAGGTTCATGTTCATCACCTAATTGTGTTTCAGCATCAGAAATAGAAATATCATTGGGATTCTCGTGTGTGTCTACAGAGGGTTCACTAGAATCATGCAAAGTTCTATCGTTTTCTTCTTCTTCTTTTAGAAGAACTAGGTGCCTCTAAATTATTTCTCTGAGAATCTTGCTCGATTCTCTTAGGGTGGCCTTCAGGATACAAAGGTTCCTAAGTCATTCTACCAGTTCTAGTAGCCACTCTAATAGCAAAGTCATTTTTATTATTCAATTCATCAAGCAAATCATTTTGAGCTTTAAGTACTTGCTCAGCTTGGGTAGCAACCATAGAAGCATATTTGCTAACGCGGTGAAGTTCATCTTTAAGTCTAGCCAGATTATCACCTACGCGTCCTATCTCGAAAGCATTATTCTTTAACTCACTACCAACATAAGCATTAAAACTTTCTTGTCTAGCCATAAAGTCATCAAATTCATCTAAGCTTGGGCTATGAAATTTAGTAGAGGGTATTTCAACTTTATCATATCTATAGAGAGAATTTACCTTTACTACCTGTGTCGGGTTGTCAAGACAATGTGGTTCTTCAGGCGGTATATTAAGACCATGTCTTTCTTCAATAGGAGGTAAATTCTTAACATCTTCAGCTTTAATACCTTTTTCTTTCATTGATTTCTTTGCCTCTTGCATATCTTCAGGACTGAGAAATAAAAAACCTCTCTTTTTCGGAGAGGTTTTAGGAATAGGCTCAGGAATTGGCTCAATTGGCTCAGGAATTACTTCAGGAACTGGCTCGGGAAGAGTCCAATTATTTTCATTAGTCAACATATTATTCAATAGTATTTCAGCTTCATCGATTGTTCTTTCCCTGAAAACACAACCAACACAACTATCCAAGTCGTCCTTGGAAGCATCGGTTAGTCCATTATAAAAGATATCAAGTATTTCATTTTTCTTAAGAGGATGATCAGCAAAGCATTATAACGGAGAAGCCTCCCCAAGCTTGTGGGGCTCTCTTCTTTGATTTGCACAAAATTATATATTTCCATAAGGCAGCTTGTTTCTTATGAGCAGGAAATATTTAGCGAGAAGTAATAAATCATATCCTGGGGACTACGCACACAACCAGGAGCAAGAGAATTATACCAAGTCTTAGCATCACACTTTAATGAGAATGGAAATATCTTAAGGATATATAAAAGCGAGACTTCTCATCATTAGTAAACAGGGTGGCTATATCATTCAACTTGGTAAGATGTGCCACAACAGTTTCAGATTCAAGGCCGTAAAAAGGATCAGATTCAACTAAAGTAATAATATCCGGATCAACAGAGAACTCATAATCCTTATCAGTAACACAGGTGAAGTAGCAAAAGCAGGATCGGGTTTCATTCTAGCGTTAAGAGACTGCTGCTTCCATTTAGCTAACAATTTCTTAAGATTATTTCTATCATTCCAAGCAAGAATTTCCATAGCAGCTGTTTCATGCATAACATAACCCTTAGGAACAACAGGTAATACATAATCATCGGGGGGACCTTCATCATCACTATCATCAGTAATAGGATCATTAGTAATTTCATTCCCCCTAACTCTAGCAAGTTGTTCATCTAGAAATTCACCTAATGGCAAAGTAGTATCAAGCACAGAAGTAGTTTCATCATGCACAGCAGAAGTGGCATCATCAATAACATGCGACATATCAGAATTCATAGCAGTAGCAGGTTTAGGTGTCGCAAGCTTACTTATAACGGAAGGAGAATCTAGTGCAGAGCTAGATGGCAGTTCCTTACCTCCCCTCGTAGTTGAGGGCAAAATAGTAGTTCGATCGTCTTTCAAGTTCTTCATAGTGATCAACAGATATAAATCCCAAGTGACTCAGAGAATAGAGCTATGATCCAGAAATTAGTCTTGATAACCCACAAGTATAGGGGATCACAACAACTTTCGAGGGTAGAGTATTCAACCCAAATTTATTGATTCGACACAAGGGGAGCCAAAGAATATTCTTGACTATTAGCAGTTGAGCTGTCAATTAAACCACACCTAGATAACTTAGTATCTGTAGCAAAGTGTTTAGTAGCAAAAGTGGTATGATACTAATAATAACGGTAGCAAAAGTAAAGATAAATGTTTTGGGGGTTTTGTAGTAGTTGTAACAGTAGCAACGGAAAAGTAAATAAGCGAAGAACAATATGTGAAAAGCTCGTAGGCAATGGATCAATGGTGGATAATTATCCCGGATGCGATTCCTCATGCAATAGTTATAACATAGGGTGATATAGAACTAGCTCCAATTCATCGATGTAATGTAGGCATGTATTCCGTAAATAGTCATACGTGCTTATGGAAAAGAACTTGCATGACATCTTTTGTCCTACCCTCGCGTGTTCAGCGGGGTCCTTGCAGAAACTAAGGGATATTAAGGCCTCCTTCTAATAGAGAACTGGAACAAAGCATTAACACATAGTGAATACATGAACTCCTCAAACTACGGTCATCACCGAGAAGTATCCCGATTATTGTCACTTCGGGGTTGTCGGATCATAACACATAATAGGTGACTATAGACTTGCAAGATAGGATCAAGAACACACATATATTCATGAAAACATAATAAGTTCAGATCTGAAATCATGGCACTCAGGCCCTAGTGACAAGCATTAAGCATAGCAAAGTCATAGCAACATCAATCTCAGAACATAGTGGATACTAGGGACCAAACCCAAACAAAACTAACTTGATTACATGGTAAATCTCATCCAACCCATCACCGTCCAGCAAGCCTATGATGGAATTAATCACGCACGGTGATGAGCATCATGAAATTGGTGATGGAGAATGGTTGGTGATGACGACAGCGACGAATCCCCCTCTCGGAGCCCCGAACAGACTCCAGATCAGCCCTCCCGAGAGAGATTAGGGCTTGGCGGCGGCTCCGTGTCGTGAAACACGATGAAACTTTCTCTCTGATTTTTTTTCTCCCCGAGACGGTATATATGGAGTTGGAGTTGAGGTCGGAGGAGGTCCAGGGGGCCCACGAGATAGGAGGGCGCGAACTAGGGGGGGCCTGTCTCGTGGACAGCCCATGGGCCCCCTGGCCTTGATTCTTTTGCCAAAAATTCTTATTAATTCTGAAAAGTGCCTCCGTGGATTTCTAGGACATTCCGAGAACTTTTCTTTTCTACACATAAAACAACATCATGGCAGTTCTGCTGAAAATAGTGTTAGTCCGGGTTAGTTTCATTCAAATCATGCAAGTTAGAGTCCAAAACAAGGGCAAAAGTGTTTGGAAAAGTAGATACGTTGGAGACGTATCAGGCGATGACATTACTGGAATTTTCATATACGCCGAGTGTCGGTGTCTTTGCCGAAAGCCAAAACAAGGGCACTCGGCAAAGTACAGAACGCGGGGAGCAGCACTCGGCAAAGTGAATAAATCGGCAAACACATGATAATGCCGACAGTATTGCTCGGCAAACATGCTATACTCGGCAAAGGCACTATTTTCCGAGGGGCGTCTGGTCACACACGACAAAGTTTTGCCACGTGGCACATTCGGCGGTGACTGACGGCACGGTGACGGTTGCAACTCTTTGCCGAGAGTAGCTCTTGGCAAAGATTTAGTCCCACCTCGCCGCCGACTAGCAAAAATACATGTTTAAATAGTTCAATAGTACAATCGCACTAAGCTTTGGTCTTCATTAGTAAGAGTCCGTACAGTCACTATGAATCTTCCTGCTTCGGACTGAGAAGATTCATAGTGGCTATCGTATTCTAAAAATGGATGCCGGCATTTAAATTTTTATGATCCACACCTTTACCAAGAGGAGCTCTCGACAGAGCATAGTTACCCGAGAGTGGCTCTTGGTAATGATAAGGCCACCATCAAATTTTAGTCCCACCTCGCCTAGACACGAGCAACAAAACATGTTTGAATAGTGGGATAGTCCAGATGCAGTAAGCTTTGGTATTCATTACACTCTTGTTAAGGAGATGGACTATCACTTTGAATGTTCTCGAGAACGTCCAAAGTGATAGGCCATCTTCTTAATGGTTGATGTTGGCGTTTTTTTATTAATGGTGTCATCATAGGGCCCCTGAGCTTGTCAACCGCACTGTCCCCGAGCTAGTATCGAGAGGGAACGTGTTCGGTTTGTGCAGGAAGTGATGGTCTTGTTGCTCCGTTGGCCTCGAAACTTCTTGTGCTCTAAGAGGGGGCAACCGCATGGCACGTTTCACGGCCTCGCATTTTTCGGGGACGCGTGCAATATTCAAGAAATTTATTGCTCTGCTAGGGTTTCATCACTGGGAATTGCAGATCAGCAAGGCGGCACATGAAATCATGCCTGATAGCGGAATGGGAAATCATTTGTGGTGTCCTTGTGGCATGCCTTGGCTTTGCACAGACGAGGGAGGGGCATGCCCTGCCACCGGGTTACCGAAAGTACCTCGGTGTCCTTCCTGATACATCTGTTGAAATCTTTGAAAAATCGTATGATGGTAGGATTGCTTGCGATCTGGCACGATGTCATCACAGGGCCTCTGTAGGGTGAGGTAAAAGTTTCGACGCGTTTCGAGTAAACATTCCCTGAGGCCGCTTGTAAACCGCAGTCTCCGAGCTAATATCTGGGTATCGAGAGGGAACGTGTCTGGTTTGTGCATGATGTGCCGGTCCTGTTTCTCCGCTAGCCTCGAAACTTCTCATGCTCTAAGATGGGGCAACCGCATGGCACGTGCCACTGCCTCACATTTTTCGAGGACACGTGCAATATTCGAGAAATTTATTGCTCTGCTAGGGTTTCATCGCCGAGAATTGCACATCAGCAAGGTGGCACATGAAATCATGCCCGGTAGCAGCATGGGAAATCATTTATGATGTCCTTGTGGCATGCCTAGGCCTTGAGGAGATGAGGGAGGATTGTCATTTCCGAGTGTAGCTCTCGGTACGTGCGACATTTTTGAATGCTGCTCTCGGGATAACGTGAACTAGATCTTAGGTTTTATCCTTTACTGAGCGTGACACTCAGGAACGGTGTAAACCCTAGATCTAGGTCTCATACCTTTACCGAGAGGCACACCAACAGGCTCTCGGTAAAGGTCAGCGAACACATAACTCCCCGCGCGGTCTCTTCTCTCTCACTTAACTCCAAGGAGGATATAATAAAAACTTTCATGAAGATCATTGGACAAAATAAACATGGTTCTTAGTAATGGTTTTGAGATATGACGATATGATATTGGAGTCATGTTGATGAGTAATTGTGCTTTAGTAAGAATATTGATGTTAAGATTTGTGATTCCGTATGCAAGCACGGAAGTCAATAGTTATGGAATGAAATTACATCCTACTTGTGGTGCATTATGCGGTGTTACTTATGCTTAATGCTTGGGTACGAGATTTTTCGTTTCTCGGTTTGGTGCTTCTCAATCTTTTTGCTAGCCTTCATTTTGCACTAAGTATGATCACTACTTGTGCATCCAAAACCTTTTAAACCAGTTTTGCCATATATGTCCACTATACCTAGCTATATCCGGTATTTTCGTGCTGTTCTAAGCAAATTTGCATGTGCCATCTCTAATTTTCAAAATAAATTTCTCTTTTGTGTGCTCGTTCCGCTCGCGAGACTGTGAGGGGTGGCCGGTGTTTTCCATGCTAGATGTGTTATTCTCACTATGAGTGTTTATTCACTTGTCATTGCACGAGAGTACGAAAAATGTATTAGGGATGCCCAGTCCTGAAATGAAAAAAATGAATTTACTTTATGTTGTCAAATAATAAATTCCTTGGAAAGTGTTGGTATGGAGGGCACCCGTGGATACGGTTAGCCATGGAAAGTGAAAGTATGGTGGAAAAAGGAATATACTTTATTTTCTATTTGGGAACCGCCTATGATATATCTAGCATGAAAAGTATTGGGACCTCTAAGTCGTTTACGTTGGTGGGAAAAGTATGCCTCCCAAAATGTTTTTATCTCTCAATTTTCGTTTTGAGCTCTGACACCTCTACAAATCCCTACTTCTCTCTGCAAACGGCCTTTCTTTTACATTATGCAAATTTTATTTTGAATTTGAGTCTCCATCTTCTTTTATAAAGCACCAACTAAGGGGCACTATGATTATATTTGAGCATTGGGTGTAGCTAATATTCGAGTGTGTTTCATCAATGGATCAATGATTAAGCATAATGGGCTAGGGATAACTTGCTTTAGTGTTGATATTTTGAAAGACATTGTTTCTTGTTGGTATGCTTGAGTACTAAAGTCTTCATGTCAAAACTAGACTATTGCTTTGTACATATAAAAGTCCAAATGTCCATGCTATAAAGAAAAAATTATGTGATGAACATGTTAGGCAGCATTCCACATCAAAAAATTTGTTTTATCATTTACCTACTTGAGGACGAGCAGGAATTAAGCTTGGGGATGCTGATACGTCTCCAACGTATCTATACATTTTTATTATTCCATGCTGTTATACTATCATTCTTGGATGTTTTACAATCATTTTATATCATTTTTTGGTACTAACTATTGACATAGCGCCTAGTGCTAATTGTTGTTTTCTGCTTGTTTTTTACATCGCAGGAAATCAATATCAAATGGAGTCCAAATGCAGCGAAACTTTTTGTGGTTTTTTTGGACCAGAAGACATCCACTGGGCCGAAGAAGTACTGGAGAGGGAGCCCGAGGGGGGCACAAGACACCAGGGCGCGCCTGTCTCCCCAGGCGCGCCCAGGTAGGCTGTGCCCACCTTAGTGTCCTCCCGCACCGCCTCTTTGCTCTATAAATACCCCCAATATTCTAGAAACTCTAGGGAAGTCGACGAAAATCAATTCCAGCCGCCGCAAGTTCCAGAAACACCAGATCCAATCTAGACACCATCACGGAGGGGTTCATCATGTCCATTGGTGCCTCTCCGATGATGCGTGAGTAGTTCTTTGTAGACCTATGGGTCCATAGTTAGTAGCTAGATGGCTTCCTCTCTCTCTCTCTTGATTCTCAATACATTGGTCTCTTGGAGATCCATATGATGTAAGTCTTTTTGTGTGTGTTTGTTTGGATCCGATGAACTTTGAGTTTATGATCAGATCTATGTTTTTATTCATGAAAGTTATTTGAGTCTTCTTTGATCTCTTATATGCATGATTGATGATAGCCTTGTATTTCTTCTCCGATATTTGGGTTTTGTTTGGCCAACTTGATCTATTTATCTTGCAATGGGAAGAGGTGCTTTGTGATGGTCCGATCTTACGGTGCTTGATCCCAGTGACAGAAAGGGAAATGACACGTATGTATCATTGCTATTAAGGATAACAAGATGGGGTCTATTTCTACATAAATAGATCTTGTCTACATCATGTCATCATTCTTATTGCCTTATTCCGTTTTCCATGAACTTAATACACTAGATGCATGCTGGATAGCGGTCAATGTGTGCAGTAATAGTAGTAGATGTAGGCAAGAGTCGGTCTACTAATCCTGGACGTGATGCCTATATAATGGTCATTGCCTGGATATCGTCATGATTATTTGAAGTTCTATCAATTGCCCACTAATAATTGTTTTCCCACCGTTTGCTATTTTTCTCGAGAGAAGCCACTAGTGAAACCTACGGCCCCGAGTCTCTTCTTTAATATATTTTCCTTCGTGATCTATTTTCCTTCGCTTTTATTTTCAGTTCTATTAAACCAAAAATACAAAAATACCTTGCTGCACTTTATTTTATTTGCGCTCCATTCATCCTATCTATTACAACTTTATCCCGTCTCCGCGCCAACTTCTGGCACCGTTACTCGAAAGGGATTGACAACCCCTTTAACACGCGGGTTGCGAGTATTTGTTATTTGTGTGAAGGGGATGTTTACGTTGTGTTGCATGGTTCTCCTACTGGTTCGATAACCTTGGTCTCATCACTGAGGGAAATACCTACACTCGCTGTGCTGCATCATCCCTTCGTCTTTGGGAAAATACCGACATAGTTCTAGCAGGCATCAATGACTTAAAACAAAAAGCAAAACAAGCAAATACTCATATCATACAAGATGCTCCAAGCAAAACTCATGATATGTGACGGGTAAAAACATAGCTCCAAGTAAAATACCGATGGTTGTTAGAAGAAAGGGGGGATGCCACTCGGGGCATCCCCAAGCTTAGTTGCTTGCTTCTCTTTTAGATAATAGCGCCATGGGGCATCCCCAAGCTTAGGCTCTTCTTACTCCTTATTCCTTCCTCCATCGTGATCTCACCCAAAACTTGAAAACTTCAATCACACAAAACTCAACAAAACCTTCGTGAGATCCGTTAGTATATAACAAAGAGAATCACTACTATAAGTACTGTTGCAAACTCATTAATATTTTAATCTTGCATTATATCTACGGTATTCCAACTTTGCTATAGCTTATACCCTCCAATACAAACCATAGATTCATCGAAATAAGCACACAACGCAAAGAAAACAGAATCTGTCAAAAACGGAATATTCTGTAGTAATGAGGGAACTTCGTATACTTCTGTAACTCCACAAATTCTGAAAAATTAGGACAAAGTGGGAAATTTGTATATCAATCTTGTGTAAAAAATTCAGAGCAAAAGCACGTTTCTGTGATTTATGAAAATTATTTTTCTGAGCTTAAATTTTTCTGCTTTTCAAAGATCAAACCAACTATCACCCAAAATGGTCCCAAAGACTTTGCTTGGCACAAACACTAATTACAACACAAAAAAACACAATCATAACAGAAGCAAAATTGTGCAAACACTCAAGAACAGAAAGATAAAGGCAAAAATAAAATTTATTCATTGGGTTGCCCCTAGCTAGGCATATTGCATAGATCTAAGTATTGTTATCTTTAGTTTCCAACTCTTCAATCAAACACTTGGAATTCTTCAAGGATTTAGCATACAAATTTTCAATAACAATACTTTTAGGGAGGAGATTGAAAAATTCATTCTTGCAAGTAGGATCTCTTATAACTTCAAGAAAATTAGGGTGAATACTAATCATCGTAAGATCTTCTTTGCTATTATTAGAAGTTGCACCCTTGTTTTTAGTGGCTTGAGTGATCTTGCATATTTTTACCGGAGTTTTTTAATAGTTTTAGCGGAGGAAAAAGCCGTGCTTAGATTACTAAAAAAATCATCCAACTTATCAATTCCAGCGGGACTCTCCTCTATTCTTTTGTTGAATGCGGGTTCTTTTTATTTTAGTACTTTAAGAGCATCTCCCGCTTTTGACCCGATTCTATTAGCAAGATTTTGCATCCTTTTATCTAATTTTTCAATATTTTCTTCTGTGAGCATTTTCTTTTGCCTCTCCATAACATGTTCGAGAGTTAAAGTTGTTTCGTTTACCAAAAGAGGTGGTGATCCCACTAAACTCTCCGTAGCACTAAATGCATCTAGAGAAGGACACATCAAGAAATTCCCACCGGTAATCGTATCAAGGATGAATATATACCAAGTGGTGATGCCCACATAGAAACAGCAAAGAAGAACAATAGTAGAATGCTTGCGAATAGATCTATTATGAGCATTACAAATCCTATACACTACTAGGGAAAACCTTATACACAGAATATTACCAGTAGCATGGTTTAAAACAACCCGCTACTGCTACTAAGCAGTAGAGCGCTTTAGAAAACCTCGCTACTGATATCCAAGTAGCAGTAGCGCTTTAGTCGAATAGTGTGCTACTACTACAATTGTCACGACGTTGCCTCCAGACTAGGTATAGTAGTAGCGCCATTTCCTTAAGAGCGCTACTGCTAATGTACTTTAGCAGTAGCGCTTTATCCTAACGTGCGCTACCGTTAAAGCCAACATATCTTCTCCAACTGGCCGTCCCTCACTCTCCCCTCTCCACTCCACTCTCACTCTCCCCCGCACCCCCAATCATCCGCCGCCACCATCGTTCCCCGACCACCGTCGTCGCCTGCCGCCGCCGACGTTCCTTCTCTCCTCCATTGAGGTAGTTCCTTCGTCCATCCTCCTTCCACCTCCCTCCCCTCTCCGTCCCTCTCTCGATCCCTCCCTCCCTCCCCACTCCCCTTCCTCCTCCCTCCCAGCTCCCTTCCTGCCTCGTCCCTCTCCCGATCCCTTCCTCACTCCCCCGCCTCCTCCCTCCCTGCCTCGTCCCTCTCCTGATCCCTCCCTCTCCACCCTCACTCACCCCTCCCTCCTCCCTCCACTTAGTGTAGAAATTTGTAGGTATTAAGAATATAAATTTTTAGGTATTAAATTTAGTAATAGAAGTAAGCAAATTTAGGGTAGAACTAGGGTACTAGAATTTTTAGCAAGTGTTTAATAGAAATAGTTTATTTAGTAAGTGGTTAATATAACTAGTTTATTTATAATAAGTGCTTAATAGAACTGGTTTATTTATAGTAAGTACTTAATAGAACTAGTTTATTTAGTAAGTAGTTAATAGAACTAGTTTATTTAGTAAGTGCTTAATAGAACTGGTTTAGAGAGAGAGAGCGACCTATATTGGCAAATTTAGTAATGCTTCAGAAATAAGTGATTAAAGACTACTCAGATACATGTTGGTAGAATATATTTTGTTAATGCAGAAATCAAGTATTTGCCCCTGCCTCATCCCTGCAGTCGTCCCCATCATCGATCCCTTAAGACCTCTAGGTGAGAATAGCCAAATCCCCATGTTGTTGATATAGATGATAATGTGTCATAAATGTCGATGATGAAAATGCTAGTGCTAGTTGACATGCCATTGATGTCGATGATGATGCATTCTGAATATAAAGGATTTTTTGGTGTTCTTGTTTGCAATGTACCTCCGAGTGGCCTACGTTTTGACGAAATGTTGATTCGTTTCCGTTCCGGCAAATTTCAGGCGCTCGATATGTCCTGTCTTTAGCAAAGGTCATGCCGAATTTTTTCATGAATTTTAGCATGACTTGTGCTACAATGTAGGACATATCGAGTGCTTGTGATTTGCAAGAACGGGAATTCAATGATATTTTGGCAAAACATAGGGCATTTTTTCTATGTCATTGCTCGATATATGGAATGGGTTGACTTTAGGTCTGTTTCGGCTCCTTGTGTGGCTTTCAGTGAGGGATATATGAGAGAGCAAGAATCCCGACTGTTATCGTGGGGGTTGCTTCTCCTTCTTTTCCTTGTGCTAGATATTTGTAATGCACTAGGGAAAGGAGGAGTAGCGACCATTACCGACCGTCGCAATATCAGAGAGGGAGTGCCCACCATATACGTGAGATGACAGTTTAGGAAGGAAGACTCGACAGACCTAAAGTCAACCCGTTGCATATTGAATAATAGTGATCTGTGTGCTGAGTTTCCTGGTAGTTTCCTTCGATTGATTTTCAATCTTTCAACTATGAACATAGGAAATGTCTGATGACGAAAGGGAATTCGTTATGTGTGAATACTGCAAAGACGAGCACAGCCTGTGCGACATACCTCACCTAGTTGTTAATAGGCGCTTCAGCATCATGCTGGATGAGACCTTTGAAGTGGATACAGTAAGTTACAATGACAAGTCTGTTTTCGTAATTAAACATGGCTTCTGCTTCTTTTGCTTCAACTTATAATTTTAATTTCTTACAATTCTACTAGCGTATGATACGTCTCCAACGTATCTACTTTTCCAAACACTTTTGCCCTTGTTTTGGACTCTAACTTCAATGATTTGAATGAAACTAACCCGGACTGACGTTGTTTTCAGCAGAACTGCCATGATGTTGTTTATTGTGCAGAAAATAAAAGTTCTCGAAATGACCTGAAAATCCACAGAGATAAGTTTTGGAAAATATAAAAAATACTGGCGAAAGAATCAAGGTCAAGGGGCCCACACCCTGTCCACGAGGGTGGGGGGCGCGCCCTCCCCCCTGGGCGCGCCCCCCAATCTCGTGGGCCCCCTGATGCTCCACCGACCTCAACTCCAACTCCATATATTCCGTTTCACAGAGAAAAAAATCAGAGAAAAAGTTTTATCACGTTTTACGATACGGAGCCGCCGCCGAGCCCTAATCTCTCTTGGGAGGGCTGATCGGGAGTCCGTTCGGGGCTCCAGAGAGGGGGGATTCGTCATCGTCATCATCATCAACCATCCTCCATCACCAATTTCATGATGCTCACCGCCGTGTGTGAGTAATTCCATCGTAGGCTTGCTGGACAGTGATGGGTTGGATGAGATTTAGCATGTAATCAAGTTAGTTTTGTTAGGGTTTGATCCCTAGTATCCACTATGTTCTGAGATTGATGTTGCTATGACTTTGCTATGCTTAATGCTTGTCACTAGGGCCCGAGTGCCATGATTTTAGATCTGAACCTATTATGTTTTCATGAATATATGTGAGTTCTTGATCCTATCTTGCAAGTCTATAGTCACCTATTATGTGTTATGATCCGACAACCCCGAAGTGATAATAATTGGGATACTTCTCGGTGATGACCGTAGTTTGAGGAGTTCATGTATTCACTATGTGCAAATGCTTTGTTCCGGTTCTCTATTAAAAGGAGGCCTTGATATCCCTTAGTTTCCATTAGGACCCCACTGCCACGGGAGGGTAGGACAAAAGATGTCATGCAAGTTCTTATCCATAAGCACGTATGACTATATTCGGAATACATGCCTACATTACATTGATGGATTGGAGCTAGTTCTGTGTCACCCTATGTTATAGCTATTACATGAGTAATCGCATCCGACCTAATTATCCATCACTGATTCAATGCCTACGAGCTTTTCACATATTGTTCTTTGCTTATTTACTTTTCCGTTGCTACTGTTACAAATACTACAAAACTATTATCTTTACTTTTGTCACTGTTACCATTACTATCATACTACTTTGCTACTAAATACTTTGTTGCAGATACTAAGTTATCCAGGTGTGGTTGAATTGACAACTCAACTGCTAATACGTAAGAATATTCTTTGGCTCCCCTTGTGTCGAATCAATAAATTTGGGTTGAATACTCTACCCTCGAAAGCTGTTGCGATCCCCTACACTTGTGGGTTATCAAGACTAATTTCTGGCGCCGTTGCCGGGGAGCATAGCTCTATTCTTTGAGTCACTTGGGATTTATATCTGTTGATCACTATGAGGAACTTGAAAGAAGAAAGAACCAAGATTTTGCCCTCAACTACGAGGGGAGGTAAGGGATTTCCATCTAGCTCTGCACTAGATTCTCCTTCTATTATTAGTAAGCTTGCGACACCTAAACTTGCTACTGCTATGAATTCTGATATGTCGCATGTTATTGATGATGCCACTTCTGCTATGCATGATACTTATGATGAAACTACTTTTGTGCGTGATACTACTTTGCCATTAGGTGAATTTCTTGATGAATAACTTACTAGGGTTAGAGAGAATGAAATTATTGAAGATGCTATTAAAGATGATAGCGATGATGAAAGTTCTCCCCCTGATTATGAATTGTATGTTGTTCCTGAGGGTTATGTTATGAATGAGGAAGGTGCTAGAGCTATCTTTGCTTGCAAAGATAGATATGATCTTAAGAAGTTATTAGCTAAATGGAAGCAGCAATCTCTTAATGCTAGAATGAAACATGACCCTGCTTTTGCTACTT
This sequence comes from Aegilops speltoides, assembly GCA_021437245.1. Classification (NCBI taxonomy): domain Eukaryota; kingdom Viridiplantae; phylum Streptophyta; class Magnoliopsida; order Poales; family Poaceae; genus Aegilops; species Aegilops speltoides. The sequence continues at coordinate 19,234,740 of CM038141.1, forward strand.
CACCTATCTGTGTTACTGATAAGGATTATGAATTCTCTGTTGATCCTGAAATAATTACATTGGTTGAATCTGATCCTTTCTATGGCCTTGAATCTGAAATTGTTGTGGCACATCTTACCAAGTTGAATGATATAGCCACCCTGTTTACTAATGATGAGAAGTCTCGCTATTTTTATATCCTTAAGATATTTTCGTTCTCATTAAAGGGTGATGTTAAGTCTTGGTTTAATTCTCTTGATCCTGGTTGTGTGCGTAGTCCCCAGGATATGATTTATCACTTCTTTGCTAAATATTTCCCTGCTCATAAGAAACAAGCTGCCTTGCGGGAAATATATAATTTTGTGCAAACCAAAGAAGAGAGTCTCCCACAAGCTTGGGGAGGCTTCTCCGATTACCTAATGCTTTGCCTGATCATCCTCTTAAGAAAAAAATGAAATACTTGATATCTTTTATAATGGACTAACCGATGCTTCCAAGGACTACTTGAATAGTTGTGTTGGTTGTGTTTTCAGGGAAGGAACAGTCAACCAAGCTGAATTACTATTGAATAATATGTTGACTAATGAAACTAATTGGACTCTTCCTGAGCCAATTCCTGAGGCAATTCCTGAACCAATTGAGCCAACTCCTGAGCCTATTCCTAAACCCACTCCTAAGAAGAGAGGTGTTCTATTTCTCAGTCCTGAAGAAATGCAAGAGTCTAAGAAATCAATGAAAGAAAAAGGTATTAAAGCTGAAGATGTTAAGAATTTACCTCCTATTGAAGAAATGCATGGTCTTAATATACCGCCTGTTGAAGAACCACATTGTATTGATAACCCGACATAGGTAGTAAAGGTAAATTCTCTCTATAGATATGATAAAGTTGAAATACCCGTCTACTAAATTTCATAGCCCATGCTTAGATGAATTTGATGACTTTATGGCTAGACAAGAAAGTTTTGATGCTTATGTTGGTAGAGAATTAAAGAATAACGCTTTCAAGATAGGACGCTTGAGTGATTATATGGCTAGAGTTAAAGGTGAACTTAAACTCGTTAGCAAATATGCTTCTATGGTTACCACTCAAGCTGAGCAAGTACTTAAAGCTCAAAATGATTTGCTTGATCGATTAAATAATAAATATGACTTTGTTGTTAGAGTGGCTACTAGAACTGGTAGAATGACTCAGGAACCTTTGTATCCTGAAGGCCACCCTAAGAGAATCGAGCAAGATTCTCAGAGAAATAATTTAGAGGCACCTAGTTCTTCCAAAAAGAAGAAAAAGAAAAACGATAGGACTTTGCATGCTTCTAGTGAATCTGTTGTAGACACACTTGAGAATCCCAATGATATTTCTATTTCTGATGCTGAAACACAATCAGGTGATGAACATGAACCTAGTGACAATGTTAATGATAATGTTCATGTTGATGCTCAACCTAGCAATAACAATGATGTAGAGATTGAACCTGCTGTTGATCTTGATAACCCACAATCAAAGTATCAACGTTATGATAAGAGAGATTTTGTTGCTAGGAAGCACGGTAGAGAAAGAGAACCATGGGTTCAGAAACCCATGCCCTTTCCTCCTAAACCATCCAAGACAAAGGATGATGAGGATTTTGAGCGCTTTGCTGAAATGATTAGACATATCTTCTTACGTATGCGCTTAACTGATATGCTTAAAGTAAATCCTTATGCTAAGTATATGAAGGATATCATTACAAATAAAAGAAAGATACCGGAAGCTGAAATTTCCACCATGCATGCTAATTACACTTTTAAGGGTGGAATACCAAAGAAACTTGGAGACCCTGGGGTACCAACTATACCATGCTCCATTAAAAGAAATTATGTTAAAACTGCTTTATGTGATCTTGGAGCCGGTGTTAGTGTTATGCCTCTCTCTTTATATCGTAGACTTGAATTGAATAAGTTGACACCTACTGAAATATCTTTGCAAATGGCTGATAAATCAACTTCCATACCAGTCGGTATTTGTGAGGATGTGCCTGTTGTGGTTGAAAATGTCACTATCTTAACGGACTTTGTTATTCTTGATATTCCCGAGGACGATAGTATGTCGATTATCCTTGGTAGACCCTTTTTGCATACTGCAGGGGCTATTATTGATTGCAACAAAGGCAATGTCACTTTTCATGTTAATGGTATTGAGCATACGGTACACTTTTCGAGGAAACAATCTCAAGTTCATAGCAGCAATTCTATTGGAAAAGTTCCAACTATCATTATTGGAGGTTTTGAATTTCCTCTTCCTACTGTCAAGAAAAAGTATGATATTCTTATTGTTGGGGATGTTCATATCCCTGTTGAGGTAACCTAGTGTTATTCGAAATTTCTCCGGTTCCGTGTTATTCGGAATGAGTTTGTTAACAAGACTTGATCAACCTTGTTAGTGGATTCATTTTGATGATCATGAGATGGATGAAACTAGAAGGCACAACCTTCTGTACCCTCTTTTTACTTTCTGTTATTTAGAATAAATAAAGCAAAAATAGTATTATCTGTCTGTTTTCTGAATTATCCGTGCAATAAAAAATATCCCGAAAATAAAAGTGCTCCAAATGCCCTGCAAATTTAGTATGATTTTTTATGGAATATTTGAGGATTTTAGGCACTGAAAACACTGCAGGAGGGCCAAGTGCCTGGCCACGAGGGTGGAGGGCGCGCCCACACCCCCTGGGTGCGCCCCCTGTCTCGTGGGCCCAGGGTGGCCCCCTTCACTTATTCCTGCACCCACACACTCCATCTTCTTCCCAAAAAAATCCCCATCCAGCTCAAGCACGAGTTCTAGCTCATTTTGCTGCGATTTTCGATCTCCTTGGTCAAAGCTCCATTCACAAAACTGCTTTGGGAGATTGTTGCTTGGCATGTGACTCCTCCATTGGTCCAATTAGTTTTTGTTCTAGTGCTTTATTCATTGTAAATTTTTGCTGCATAAGTGACCTTGTTCTTGAGATTGCATGTCAAATTTATGAGATCCCAAGTAATTCTAATGCATGATATAGGCTCTAGGCACTTGTAGGAGTAGTTGCTACCAATCTTGTTTAGTTTTATTCACTCTTATTTTGAAGTTACTAAAATTTCAGAAATTTTCAGAAAATGTTAAGGAGATTTTTGAGGGGCTCTTCTAGCCAAGGCTCCTAGGAAAAACAAGCTAAAGAGAAGGAAAAGGCCAAGTATAATCTTCCTCGCATAGCGGAAGTTCGGCCGTGTGAATGGCCATGCGATAATTTCTTGAGAGAAGCTGGGATTTATGAATACTTTTACTCCTTGATTGAAAATGCTGGCCTCACCGACTTCCTCCACGACCGGATCGATCAGTATCTCTTACTCACCAATACTTTCGTGCAAAACTTTTATTACTATCCTAAGAAGTCACCGCCTTCGGTATCATTTTATTTATATGAAGAATTCAGGGAAATGTCTTTATGTAATTTTTGCGCGGTATGTAGGATACCCTTTGAGGGAAAATTAGATGAACCACATCGTAAAGATGTGGATGACTTTGTTAACACTATCACTGTAGGGGATCCAAAGAAGGGTTCCGATGCGAGAATCTCTAGCATAGACTTTCCTGTTTTAAGCTACTTTGCAATATTTGCTAGTAGATGCTTAATTGGTCGTGGAAATAGTGGAAACTTCAGTGTTCCTGAAATTATTATTCTATTCCATGCCTTGTTTGGTGATAATAGTTTTAGTATGGGTGCCGTTATTGCTAAATGGCTGAGCCTGAATCGTACAAAATGCCCCATTTTTGGAGGTATCTATGTTGCACGTCTTTCTAAAGATTTTGAGATACCTATTAGGCACCATGAAAAAGAGGAGACAATATTGCCTCCTTACATTTTAGATTACAGGAGCATGGTAGCGCATGAGTATATTGTTGACAACGAAGATAAGCTGCTTCTGTATAACCTGAGATTTAATAAGAAACACAATGAGACTATTATTCTGCCTGCGCCTCTGTTGTTTGATTTGACTGTAGTTAATTATCTTGTCATGCCGGAGGTGGTGTACACTCATCGAGGCCAAGCATCCACTCCAGAGCCTGAGCCTGAGCCGGAACCTTCACTGGACCCTTATCGCCCATCATCTTACCAGTGGGATCCGGAGGAGATGGCCAGCCAGTGGTATCCTGGTTACACTCCTCAGTACACCGGGGAGAGTAGCCGCGGTCCTTGGCAGTAGACCAACTTAGGCTAAAAGCCTAAGCTTGGGGGAGTACTATTTCTCACCGACTTTACATTCATGTTCACACACTATTCTAGTTGTCGGTGCTCATACTTTTTCATTGTATTATCCATGTTAGTTTAATTTTCTTTTTCTAGCTTTCTTCTTACTTGTTGGGAGCTTTCCCGTGTAAATAGTTTTATTTTATTTTCTTTCCTTTGGGGGTCGAGAGTAGAAGACCATATTGAAAATGTTTAATGGCTCTCATATGCATGATTGTTTATTTAACTTAGAGCCCGTATTACTTTGTCTTCTCTCTTGAGTTGAGTGCTTGCAGATTCCAGCATAGTCCAATGCACGTGCACTATTACTATTATTCACACCGTTCGGTCGTGAAAGTGAAAGGCAATAATGACGATATATGATGGACTGATTGAGATGAGAAAAGCTGGTATGAACTCGACCTCTCTTGTTTTTGTAAATATGATAAGTTCATCGTTCCTGATTTAGCTTATTATGAAGTAAACATATTTTCAATGACATTTAGAGATTATAGTTGCTCGTGCCATGCTTAATTAGCTATGAGTTATAATGGTTTACCTTGCGTGCCAACATGCTATTAAAATGATTGTGATGTGGTATGATGGGATGGTACCCTCCTTTGAATGAATTGAGTGACTCGACTTGGCACATGTTCACGCATGTAGTTGAAACAAATCAACATAGCCTTCATGATATTTATGTTCATCGTAGATTATATCCTACTCCTGCTTGTACTCGGTGTGAATTAATTTTAATGCATGTTCATGATTGTTGTCGCTCTCTCAGTTGGTCGCTTCCCAGTCTTTTGCTAGCCTTCACCTGTACTAAGCAGGAATACTGCTTGTACATCCAAACTCCTTAAACCCCAAAGTTGTTCCATATGAGTCCACCATACCTTCCTATATGCGGTATCTACCTGTCGTTCCAAGTAAATTTGTATGTGCCAAACTCCAAACCTTCAAATGAAATTCGGTTTTGTATGCTTGAGCAGCTCATGTTTCAACTAGGGTTGTCCGTATCTTCCATGCTAGGTGGGTTATTCTCAAGAGGAGTGGACTACGCTCCTCACTCACGAGAAAGGGCCGGTAACCGGGATGCCCAGTCCCATGATCTAAAAAGATCAAAGCAAATCAAAAATAATTAAACAAAACTCCCCCAGGGCTGTTGTTAGTTGGAGGCACTCGTTGTTTCGAGCAAGCCATGGATTGATGCTTGTTGGTGGTGGGGGAGTATAAACTTTTACCATTTTGTTTGGGAACCGCGCCCATAATGCATGTAGTATGGAAGATATCACCATCTCGTAGTTGTTGCGTTGATAGTGAAAGTATGCCGCTCAAAATGTTATTTATCTCTATTTTAAAATCGAGCTCTAGTACCTCTACAAATCCCTGCTTACCTCTGCAAAGGGCCTATCTATTTATTTTTATGTTGAGTCATCACCTTCTTATTAAAAAGCACCTGCTGGAGAGCACACTGTCATTTGCATTCATTATTATTGGTTTATATTGGGTATGACTTGACTGGATCTCTTTTACCATGAATTACAATGTTTAGTCAGTCCTTGATCTTTAAAGGTGCTCTGCATTTATGTTTTGCGGTCTCAGAAAGGGCTAGCGAGATACCATTTTGTTATATCATATTATGATTGTTTTGAGAAAGTGTTGTCATCCGAGTTTTATTATTATTGCTCGCTAGCTGATTATGCCATTGATATGAGTAATTGTGAGACCTAAGTGTTATTGTGAGTATGGTTAGTTCATAATACTTGTTGAAAACTTGAATGCTAGCTTTACATATTTACAACAACAAGAGCAAATAGAGTTTTAAATGTTTTCTTTATCACTTTCATTTTATCAACTGAATTTCTTGAGGACAAGCAAAGGTTTAAGCTTGGGGGAGTTGATACGTCTCCAACGTATCTACTTTTCCAAACACTTTTGCCCTTGTTTTGGACTCTAACTTGCATGCTTTGAATGAAAATAAACCTGGACTGACGCTGTTTTCATCAGAACTGCCATGATGTTGTTTATTGTGCAGAAAACAAAAGTTCTCGGAATGACCTGAAAATCCACGGAGATAAGTTTTGGAAAATATAAAAAATACTAACGAAAGAATCAAGGCCAGGGGGCCCACACCCTGTCCACGAGGGTGGGGGCGCGCCCTCCCCCTGGGCTCGCCCCCCTGTCTCGTGGGCCCCCTGATGCTCCACCGACCTCAGCTCCAACTCCATATATTCCGTTTCGTGGAGAAAAATCAGAGAAAAAGTTTCATCGCGTTTTACGATACGGAGCCGCCGCCAAGCCCTAATCTCTCTCGGGCGGGCTGATCTGGTGTCTGTTCGGGGCTCCGGAGAGGGGGATTCGTGGCCGTTGTCATCATCAACCATTCTCCATCACTAATTTCATGATGCTCACCGCCGTGCGTGAGTAATTCCATCGTAGGCTTGCTGGACGGTGATGGGTTGGATGAGATTTACCATGTAATCAAGTTAGTTTTGTTAGGGTTTGATCCCCAGTATCCACTATGTTCTGAGATTGATGTTGTTATGACTTTGCTATGCTTAATGCTTGTCACTAGGGCCCGAGTGCCATGATTTCAGATCTGAACCTATTATGTTTTCATGAATATATGTGAGTTCTTGATCCTATCTGGCAAGTCTATAGTCACCTATTATGTGTTATGATCCGACAACCCCGAAGTGACAATAATCGGGATACTTCTCGGTGATGACCGTAGTTTGAGGAGTTCATGTATTCACTATGTGCTAATGCTTTGTTCCGGTTCTCTATTAAAAGGAGGCCTTAATATCCCTTAATTTCCATTAGGACTCCGCTGCCACGGGAGGGTAGGACAAAATATGTCATGCAAGTTCTTTTCCATAAGCACATATGACTATATTCGTAAGACATGCCTACATTACATTGATGAATTGGAGCTAGTTCTGTGTCACCCTATGTTATTGCTATTACAAGAGGAATCGCATCCGACCTAATTATCCATCACTGATCCAATGCGTACGAGCTTTTCACATATTTAGCTTCGCTTATTTACTTTTCCGTTGCTACTATTACAACTACTACAAAACTATTATCTTTACTTTTGCAATTTTACCATTACTATCATACTACTTTGCTACTAAATATTTTGCTGCAGATACTAAGTTATCCAGGTGTGGTTGAATTGACAACTCAACTGCTAATACTTACGAATATTCTTTGACTCCCCCTGTGTCGAATCAATAAATTTGGGTTGAATACTCTACCCTCGAAAGCTGCTGCGACCCCCTACACTTGTGGGTTATCAGCGTATCCCCTGCCATGCATGATTTTATGTCTTGGATAAGATTGGTTTCAGTACTATAGAAAGTATGGAGGTAAAAAGAGTTCACCGGAGGACCGAGCATGGTTATACTTTTGCCGTAACATTATAGAATACAGAGAACTACTCCTAGCTTGAATGCTCAAATTGGAAAGCAATATGCAAGGCGTATGCATTTGAGCCTAATATGCTTATCACCTTTGATATTCGTGTGGAAGATGAAATTGAAGGTAATAATCTATATGTGAGTTTCTCAACCATATTTATTAAGTAATTTATATTGTTTATTTAAAAATAGTTGACAACTAATTTCTACTGACAGCTTATTTCCATTCAAGCAAACATGTCCGGCTCTTGGTAGACAGCACCTACTACTGTCCCGGGGCTGAACTAAACTGCAAGGAGATAAGTCATTATGTTTCATGGCTTGAGGATCTTGATACTATCAAGACAGGTTATTTTCCTGGACTTCGAAATATTAGTACTCGATACGTGCGACCACTAGTGCGCGTATTCAACTACGATCACATCTATTTAGGAAAGATGGTAAGATTTTTACTATTTATCCTTAATGCATCTTTTGCATACATTATTTTTTAAGCTAAACTTCATTGCTAAGTATGTTACTACAATGTTCTTCAATAGGGACTCCCAATGAATGTTGTGCCTCGTTGGATCGAGCCTAAAGGTCGCATGACAATGATTAGCTTACGGCCAAGACATCCTACATTGCACATGAGGGCATTCATGATTTCTCAAAGCGAGCAACTCTTAATAGTCAAAGACTAGAGCAAAATTATAAAGGATCACAACAGAGAAGTACTAGGGGGCAGCAATCAGAAGCACGACCAACAATTATGAGATAGGTTCGTATGCATTCTCCAATATGATGAAGCAGGAGTGCTACACATGTTTTATGCTATTTTACCCGAGAGAGAGCAACAGGAATGTTTAGCTAGCTAGAATGAGTTTTAAGATTATGATGTGCTACACTATGACTATGATGATTAAATAGCTATCGTCAGTGGTAATGACTATGATGATTATTATTAGCTAGTGTTGGTGGTGATTAGATAGCTTCAATATGACTATGATGATTAAATAGTGTTGGTGGTAATGACTATGATGATTATTAGCTAGTGTTGTTGGTGATGATATGATGCAAGAGTTTTTATATTAATATGAAATATGATGATGATGTTGATCACGATTATCATGATGATTTGTTATTATGATTACGATTAGTTATTATATCATTGGTGGAAGGAACGCGGGTTAGATTCATGTGGATGGATCAAAAGTGATCAAAAGTGACCAAAAGTTGAATTAGTAGGATCGTCATCGTAATTCAACTTTTGATTCATCCTAATGAATCTAATCCATGTTTCTTCTTTGCAATGATATATTAATTCATCATGGACATAATGATATAACAACCTCTTAATTGGTACTGCATCAAAATTTGTATAACGGCATATAAATACACTAAAAATAAAAAAATAAAAAAAAAACCCACGCTAGTAGCGCCTTACTAGTAGCGCCTGGCCCCACGCTACTAGTAGGCATTAAACCCACGCTACTACTAGGCTTTTCCCTAGTAGTGATAACAAGCATCTTTTAAATTCTCCCATGCCCTTTGTTTAAGGTTAAGAACCTCATTCTCGGGGGTGCAAGCAATAGAGGAAGAACTGTACATAACGAAAAAAGTGGCAAACAAAATTGCACACAAAAACAGATCTGACGAGAAAACGGTGAACGAAAAAGAGGGCGAATAAAACGGTAAATTTTTGTGAAGTGGGGGAGATGAAAACGAGAGGCAAATATGGAAAATTATGTAAATTGCAAGGAGATGAGATATGTGATTAGGAACCTGATAGATGTTGATGATGTCTTCCCGGCAACGGCACCAGAAATACCTTTTGATGCGGTTTGAACTACGTCGGTATTTTCCCAAAGAGGAAGGGATGATGCAGCACAACAACGGTAGGTATTTCCCTCAGTGATGAGACCAAGGTTATCGAACTAGTAGGAGAACCAAGCAACACTATGTAAACGGTACCTGCACATAAAGAACAAATACTTGCAACTTGACGTGTAAAAACGGGTAGTCAATCCCTTTCGGGTGGTGGTGCCAGAAGTTCTCACGTGGACGGGAGAAAGTTGTAATAGATTGAATAAAAGCAAATAAAATTCAGCGAGGTATTTTTGGGTTTTTGATAATATAGATCAGAAAATAAAAGTTACAAATAAACGAATAGGCAAATAGCAAAATAGATCTTAAATTATAAGATGAGAAAATAGACCCGGGACCGTAGATATCACTAGTGGCTTCTCTCGAGAAAAATAGCATACAGTGGGTAAACATATTACTGTTGGGCAATTGATAGAACTTCAAATAATCATGACGATATCCAGGCAATGATCATTATATAGGCACACGTCCAAGATTAGTAGACCGACTCCTGCATGCATCTACTACTATTACTCCACACATCGACCGTTATACAGCATGCATCTAGTGTATTAAGTTCATGGAAAAATGAAGTAATGCAATAAGAATGATGGCATGATGTAGACAAGATCTATTTATGTAGAAGTAGACCCCATCTTGTTATCCTTAATGACAACGATACATACGTGTCGGTTCCCCTTCTGTCACTGGGATCAAGCACCGTAAGATCGAACCCATCACAAAGCACCTCTTCCCATGGCAAGAAAAATCAATCTAGTTTGCCTAACTAAACCAAAGATTCGAAGAAGAAATACGAGTCTATAAGTAATCATGCGTATAAGAGATCAAAAGGCTCAAATAACTTTCGTGGATAAAAACATAGATTTGATCATAAACTCAAAGTTCACCGGATCCCAACAAACACATCGCTAAAAGAGTTACATCAAATAGATCTCTAAGAGACCATGTATTGAGAATCAAAAGAGAGAGAGAGGAAGCCATCTAGCTACTAACTGCGGACCCGTAGGTCTACAATGAACTACTCACGCATCATCGGAGAGGCACCAATGAGGATGATGAACCCCTCCATGATGGTGTCTAGATTCGATTTGTGGTTTCTGGAATTTGCGGCGGCTGGAATTGATTTTCGTCGACTCCTCTAGGGTTTCTGGAATATTGGGATATTTATAGACCAAAGAGGCAGTGCGGGAGGCCATCGAGGTGGGCATAACCCACCAGGGCGCGCCTAGGTGGGTTGTGCCCCCCTCGGGACACCCCTCTGGTACTTCTTTCACCCATCTAGTGTTTTCTGGTCTAGAAAAATCACCAAAAATTTCGCTGCGTTGGACTCCGTTTGGTATTGATTTTCTGCGAAGTAAAAAACAAGCAAAAAAACAACAACTGACCCTGGGCACTATGTCAATAGGTTAGTCCCAAAAAATGATATAAAGTTGCTATAAAATGATTGTAAAACATCCAAAAATGATAATATAACAACATGAAACAATCAAAAATTATAGATACGTTGGAGACGTATCATAGTGTAGTTAGAGTTAGGGCATGTGTTTTCCTCGTCGTCGTATGGATGGCAGTGACCTCAACTGTTGTAATAAATATTCCTCATTCCCGGCTCCATCTTGGCGGCTTCATGGCGGCGAGGTCAAAGGAATTGTGGGAGATTTTCTTCTGTTGTTCCTTTGGTGCAGCAGATCTGGTGTCCTCTGATGGGCTATTGGTGGTTGCGCCAATCGGCACCATCCATTTCCGTGGGAAGATTAGTGTCCGAAAACTAGGATGGTAGTCCGCGGACGATGGTTCCTGTGCTGTTCTTCGACGATGTCAACGGCAAGCAGCGGTTCTGGGAAGCGAGGAGTACGGGGATGTCCCATGTTGACGCGCTAAAGCGACTTCGGCTCCGCCAATGGTGCACCTCTCAATCAACTAACAAAGCCCAATCGGGCAATGGTACTTCCTCAACTCTGACGAAGGCATATGGTGACGATGGCAATTGCAGTGATTCCTTGGGACATTCTTGTGTTTTCTATTTTTTTTGTTTGGGCGGATTTTCTGCACATGGTCTTGGCTCGTATCTTCGGTGTCCCTTTCTAAGTGATTCCATGTATGTGTGTTGTATCGCGACTTGCATTTAATGACCATATTCTAAAAAAACTAGGCGCACAATGCTCAAGAGTCAACATATATTCTGTTGGTGGGTTGGTGAGACACGTGAACAAAGATTGCAGGGCCAGTTCAACTGTTGTGGCAAATCAATCTAAGTATAGCTTGTCTATAGTTGTACCCCTCAAAAAAAAAAACTTGTCTATAGTTGCAAGCCTGCATCTCTACTTTTGTCAAAGGTGTTTGTAACTTTTCGTTCAAATTATTGAACAAAGCACTATGTATTGGTTCTAAAGTACAAAAGGCATACTAATTTGTGTTGGGAAACATAGTAGAAAAAAAAATCATACCTACATACAAATCCAAGATCACTATGAAGATGTGAATAGGTTAGATCAGATCTTTACCAACCAGACACGGTGGACATAAGAGTTAGTGAAGATTGTTATTGCAAATTCCCGCAGTTAGAATTAAACCTCCCAACCACAAAAAAATTTCACTCGGACTAGGATCAAAGATATGTTTTGATGACTACTTTTTTCCATAGACATAGTACATTTTTCGTATAAATCAAAAACATTTTTATATATATTTAACATTTCCAAAATATATTATTAACATAATTTCAAACACATTTTTGAATACATGTTAAATATTTTTCGAATACACATTGAAACATTTTCTTATACTATGCAAACAATTTTTGTGCACCGGATACACAAATTTTCTTAAAATACCACAAACATTTTGGTTGAAACATGCAAACATTTGTATAATCATAACATCCTTTTTTTGAATGATACATAACATTTTTCTCAATCACATGAACAATTTTTCTACACTGTATAATGTTTTCAGAAAAAAAAACTTCGTACATTATTTTTGAACGTGTGAACATTTTAGAAATGTCACATACATTTTTTATGAATGGTAGAAAGATTTTGTAAATGAGTGCATATTTTTTAAACTACATTTTCATTTTTTACAGTTCTGATGAGCACTTAAAAAATAAGTATGTTTTTCTTAGTACATGTATTTCGTATTTTTAAAATATAAACAAATGTAAAAGCACGCACGCAACGTCAGTGTGACGAGGCAACGTGGTTACTTGGCCGGCTTCTGCCTCCCTTTAAAGAAGTCATGGACTCGCCCGGGACTCTCACAACCAACCGCACAACAAGTTAAAGAGGTCTTTCTTTTACGTGAGCTAAGAGGTCTTATTTTTTTGGAGCCTGATAAGTACCACATGGGTGGCACAAAGTAACTTAGATCAAACGTCCCTATCGTCACAAATCGGGTCACGTCACCGCATGCATGCAGAAATGAGGAAAATGATGATGCCAGTAGGAATCTTTTGGGTTTTTAGTTTTCAAAATATTTTATCTTTTAAATGAAAAATCCGATTGAAAACAGTTTTCACCATTAAATCCACCGCGACGAGATATATGAAACTAGATCCTATATCGATATGCTTCGACGATAATTTTTTTTGGTTAAAAGTTGTCATAACTATTGCACATAAATTGCCATGACATTTACATTAAAGTTGCCATGATATGTTTCAACTACTTTTTCTTCCACGTTTAAAGTAAATTTTCAAATGTTATTAAAAATGAAATTAAGAAACTAAGCTTGCCATGGTGAATTACTAAAACTTGTCATAATAATTTTGACATGGTTCATAATTAAAAAGAAAATCTGTCCTAAATTACTTTAAAAATGCATGGTCAATGACTCAATTACCATGAACCAGAAATTGAAATTGCCATGGTGAGTTACTAATTTTGAAACTTATCAATATGGGATCTAATTTGAGATCTCGTCGAGACAGATTTAATGACGAAAACAGACATTTGATCGGATTTTTTATTTAAGAGATAAAACACCTTTAAGTCCCAAAAAAACAAAAAGATTCTGCTCATGTCATCTCTTTGACGTGAAAAAATGGATGGTATAGAGACTTTTAGACCATGTTGTTTCGCGTCACACGTGTGTCACTTATCATTTGGTTTTTTTTGAAGAGTGTACCTTCTTATGCAAATATTTCAATTCGGTTAATTTTATCCATTGCCCTAGGGAGGCCAACAGCGGCGGAGCTCCCGATAGGGCGAGGTTGGGCGCCCGCCCTACTTTGATTCGCTGGAATTTTTTTTACGTATAGGTATATGTATATGTATAGGCGCACGATGCTCTTAGATCGATCGATACCTGGAAGAGTTTTTAGGCCCTGAGCAGTCAGCTTATTGGGCCATGAGCAGCGGTCATGTCCTCTCTAATCGTCCAACGCACACACGAAGACATCCAGTTCGTCCATGTTTTTCTCAGAAAGGTCCAGTTCGTCCATGCCACCATGCGCATGAGCATGACACGAACCCTAGCAGCACTTAGCGGCACGCAGCGAGTAGGTATGGACCGACGACAATCAGCGCCCACAGGACACAGTTCACGATGCAGACCCTAGCGCTAGCGGCTAGCCTACACGGCACGACAATTCTTGTTTTATCATCTTTGAGAATGGAGTTCGCGTGAAATTATCTGCATGCATTGTTAATATGTACGGTCTACTTTTGATTTTGCGTCAATTTTTCTTATGTTGTAGGTGTTCGCCCCACCTCAATTTTGTTTCGTCTTTCACCACTGGAGGCCAATATGGTGGCTGATGTATTAGCTAGTAGATCAGATGTGTCGAGGACTATTGTTTGGCAATCCAAGCCTCCGGAATTTCTAATTGATGTAGCAAATGATGTATCCGTATTCCCGCACGACATATAAACCGCCATGATGCTATTCCCTAAAAAATAAAGAAAAAGGTCATCAGTCTACATTGTTTCTTTTTTGAGGGATTTCAGTCTACATTGTATAAAGAGAGAAGGGAAAGACCGAGCAGTCTGGGAGCTCCTATGCAGCACTGCAGGCACCCGTTAACGATCTGGCGCCTGCAGCGCTTCTAGCATGGGCCGGCCCCCTAGCGTGGTTCCCCAGTTTTTTTTTTTATTTTTGTTACGAAAATAAAAATATGAAATCAAAAAAGGTTTATCGATTTAAAGAAAAAAGGTTAATCTATTTGAAAAAAAGTTCATATCTTTAAAAAAGTTCATCAATTTGAAAAAAGTTCATTCAAATTTAAAAAAAGTTCATCCAATCTATGAAAAATTCATTAATTTTCTATAAAGTTTATTAAATTTCAAAAAAGTTCATGTATTTTTAGAAAAAAAATCATTGAAGTGAAAAAAATTCATCCATTTCCAAAAAGATGTTCATCAAATTTCTAAAAAGTTCATTGATATTTAAAAAAGTTAATCAATCTGAAAAAGCTGTTAAAATTTGATGTTCATAGATATTCAAAAAAGTTCATAGAATTTGCAAAAAGAAAAATTGCAACCCGCGCCTAGATGAGCCGGCCCATTTACGGACGGCACAGGCGCCAATTAATGAAAATGCACGTTAACTGGCGCCTGTGGCGCCAAATAGGAAAGGCCGAGCAGTCTGAGGCCTATTGTCTCAGTGCTGCAGTCGTACTTGGGCTAGGCCATGCGATCGAGTTAAGAAGTCGTGCTCGGACAGCCGATAAAAAACAGAGAGATACGAACACCGCCGCTCGCCGACTCATAGTTAGGCGGCCGGCGGCAGCGATCCGGTGCCGCTGGCGCTAGTAGAGGGGACGCCGCTGCGCGTACGTGAATGGCCGGAAGCAGGCTGCCGAATCCCTCCCGCCGCTGGCACCAGCCCGTCTCAGCTCGAGGTGAGGTGAGCACGCTGGCCCTTACCCTAACTCTGCTTGACTTCTCGGTTTATCATCATCTGCCCCTGAACAAATGCAACCTTCGGCCCTGAAAAATTCTCAGATTTTGTTCAGTGATGTAGCTATGGGGATGTGGTGGTCTTCTATGTGATTGCTTTGCCTAGTCGCCAGTCGCCACACATTGGGGATTGGGGATTTGGGGTAGTACTGTACAGAGGGCAACTGGGAATCGAACATCAGATGTTTTGCAACTCGTAGAGAAACTAGTGTTACTTATGCGCCTTTTGAATTCATTTTTATGCTGTTGAACTCAACAATTAAGCCATAGGGCTGGATAATGGCGACAATACGCTATAGATGATTCTGATGTAGCCGGTTCTAATTGAAGTTTAACATATTGATGTACATCATTTTTTATAGTGAAAGAGAGCTTATATTATATATAAAATGGCTGTTACAATCCTTACAAAATCAAAGGGGAAACAAAACTACTCTAGGCACATCAGCTACAAGAGCCGCTTCCTCGTTTCTTCTAGCATAATATGCGAAGCTGGTGGGCAGCTCCATTGCTCTCTCTTATGATATTACACATGCAGCCTGTACTCCAGAAAAATCTGCATTACTCCCTCTGTCAGTCTCTTCTCTTAATTCTTTGAGAGAACCTACTACTCCACCGTGTAGTCCATTTCAGCCGCAGCCGGCCACCCTGTAAATTTCAGATAACTGACGGAGGCCAACCAGCCATCACATCGATAGCTTGTAAGCCTCCTCTGCCTCAGAGCACGCTCTTATCTTTGGATTATTTGGATTTAGGTACCTTTGTCTTGTTTCATTTAAGGATACCGTGAAAAATCTCTTATAATATAATTTGTAATTTCTTACAAGGTTGACAAAATGGAAAAGAAAAAGGGGCCCAAGGCTATATCAGTTTAGACTTACTTATGATCATTCAGGAACAGAGAGAAACAAGTCATCTGCATCAGAGCAGTACAATCCTTCTTCCATTACATGTCAGACTGGAATTTGTCAACAGAAAACTGAAACAGAATAAGAATTCATAGAAGGCATCGCATCATATTGATATAATAACTAGCAACTACAGAGACACCACAGAGCAGTGACTTTGTATGCACCATGTCCTCTGTCCTCACACCATATGGCAATGGCATGCTAATGGTAGATGTTTTGAACTGTTGGTATTATCTCCACCAGACCACTGTTCTAAAAACATGACCAATATATTTGTCATACACTGTACCCTTCTAACTTACATCAGAGGTTGTACAAGTTATGCAGTTGCAGTTTTTGGCAACAACATGGCAGCTCGGTAAGACTGATCCAGCTTACAAAACATCAATATTTAAGAAAATACAATTGGGAAAATATTATCATTTATCATTTAAAAAGATCCAAAGCCTTCTGCACACTGACTTCTCTTCAGTTTCTGAATCCTCTGTTCAGCAGATAGGCAAGGGCTCACCATTCCACTCTTTTAGGCACTCGAGCAGCGCGTCGATGTGCTTGCCCTGGTTCATGGCGACAAACACCTTGTCCACCTCTTCCCCAGGAGATCGTGTCTTCTCCCCAGTCAAGTACTCAGTCCCAAGCTCCTTGCGCACGAACCTGTAGAGCGGGTATGACCGGCATTCGGTGATACGGTTCTGCTGCGCGGCGGTGCCGTTCTCCACGGAGGTCCGGGCAGCCTCGACCTCCTTTGGTAACACTGCACGGAGCTCCTGCTCGAATGCGGCAAGCTTGGTAAAGACGGATGTCTCCACGTCGCGCTCGGCCTCACCATTCGCCAAGGCGTGCTCCACGAGAACCGCACGCATCTTCTGCATCAGTGGGTAGTTGGCGCTGCAAGGGTCGTCTGCATACGCGAACACCGCCTCACGGTCAATCGTGAGCAACAGGTCCTTCTCGCAGAATCGCGCATTGTGGAGGTGCCCATTGTTGGTGGTGCTCAATGTCTTCCTTGCCGTCATCTTCACGCAGCTCTTGACGGCATCTTTGATATTCTCCTCGAGATGGCGGAGGTCGATGGCCTGGCACAAGGCGACCATGAATGTGGAGGACATGAGCTTGAGTATGTCAATGGCCTCGGCGGTCTTCCTGGAGGAGATGAGACCGAGAGAGTTGACATCTTGATTGTGTTGCTCGGCGCTCTGGACATGGTTCGTCACCGGGTTGCCTAAGAACTGGAGCTCAGAGCAGTATGAGGCCATGGCAATCTCAGCTCCCTTGAAGCCATAGTCCAAACTCGGATTGCGCCCGCCGGAGAGGTTGGAAGGCAAACCGTTGTTGTAGAGGTCGTTCACCAGCTCCGAGAACTGGGCAAACATGAGCTTGCCGATCGCAGCAATGGCAAGCCTGGTGTTGTCCATGGACACGCCGATAGGCGTACCCTGGAAGTTGCCCCCGTGGATGGCCTTGCCACGAGAGACGTCGATGAGTGGGTTGTCGTTGACGGAGTTGATCTCCCGCTCGATCGACTTGGTTGCAGCACGGATGACCTCAATCTGGGGACCAAGCCACTGTGGCGATGTGCGGAGCGCATACCTATCTTGCTTTGGCTTCATCAATGGGTCAAGCTCACCGAGCTTCTTTGCGAGTGCCATGTAGGAGCTTCCTTCAAGGATATGCTCCATGATGGCGGCAGCCTCGATCTGCCCGGGGTGGTGCTTTAGCTTGTGTGTCAAGTGGTCAGTGTACTCCGGCTTGCCGTTCATGACCTCGCAGAAGACGGCCGATAGAACCTCGGCAAGGAGGCTGAGGATGTTAGCCTCGAAAAGCACCATGGACGCAAGCCCAGAGCCTACTGCCGTGCCGTTCACCATGGCAAGCCCCTCCTTGGGCTGCAGCTCAAAGAAGCCATGCTGGATGCCGGCGATCTTGAACGCCTCCGCCGCGTTAACCTTGCTGCCATCTGGAGCAGTGGCCACGGAGTTTGCCCGACCAGTCACCAGGCCCGCGATATAGGAAAGCGGAACAAGGTCGCCGGAGGCGGTGATCGTGCCCCGGAGCGGCAGGCATGGTGTCACGTTGGCGTTGAGAAGCGCAGCAACGGTCTCGAGGATCTCGAAGCGGATGCCGGAGTACCCCTGGAGCAGAGTGTTGACACGGACGAGCATGGCCGCCCTGGTTGCTGCGGCAGGCAGAACATGTTCGTGGCCACCTGTGCCGAAGGCTCCGGCATTAAGGAATCTGAACAGACAAGAAGTGCAAAGAAATAATAAGGTTTCCAGAACTCAAGAGGTTTCTAATATGTTGGTCGTTTAATTCAACTGGTTCGTACCTGATGAGCTCACGCTGGAGAGCTCCACCCTCCTTGGTCCTCCTGTGAGAGGTGGCGCCGAAGCCGGTGGTGACGCCATAGCTGTCGGTGCCGTTGGCCATGCTGTTCATGACCCAGTCGCTGCTCTCCTTGACGCGGCCGCGGGCGGACTCATCGAGCTCCACCCTCGTGTCGCTGCCCGCGGCCACAGCGGCGACCATGGCGATGGTCAGGCTGGCGCCCTCCATGGTCACCACCGGCCTACGGTACTCCTCCACCATCCGCTTCACGGCGTCCAAATGGCTCCCGGACAGCTCCTCCGCCGCCTTCCCCCAGTTCAGCGGGTCGGCCCGCGCCGGCTGGGCGACGCAGAAGCCATTGGCGTTCTCGAACTCCATCGAGATATGCAAGTAAGTTCTAAAACGAGTAAGCTGGAGACCGGGCAGGTGTATGTGTGTGGCTCTGGATGAATTCTGGTAGATGGACTTGCGCTGAAGAGAGCTCAAATTGCAGATGAAGGTGAGGGAGGCTCTTCTTGGAGATGAATGGAGGGGGAGGAGGGATTAAGTAGGCAGCAGCAGCTGGGTAGGGTGGGTGTGGGTGGTGGGTTGGTGTGGACTTGGAGGGTGGGTTTGACTGGACTTATTCCGGCGAAGAAGATGGTTGGTGCGGGGGAAGAGAGATTACCCAGTGTTGTACTGTCGTTATTAATCGGTAATCATGCATGCATCTGCATTATTGTGTGGGGTTCTGTTTAAACTTAAGCTAGGGTTCTGCCATGGATAACGCCAACGGGAGCTGTTACTATCTGCTAGTGGCCCCTAAGCTTTCACTACAGTAGTATTTTTGTGTGGGTGCGACGAACCCCACAAATATCTATTTAAACTCTAGGTTGTAGTTGTACTCCAGTATTTTCTAATGCAAGTAGGGCAGACGATTACCCTCGTGTTTCACGAACAGTTGTCTTAAAATGAGACGATCCAGCCACAGACCTAAGTCCCACTAGACGGTCAGTCAGTCGTGTACTCATTTTGTTCCCTCAGTGATCTATTGGAAGCTTCATCCAAAGAAAAGGAAACCAGCATTTACTTGCTTCTTGGTGTCACCGTGTGAAAGATACAACAGTCTCACTTCTTGGTGGACACTTGACTCTCCTCAGACCATCTCCAGTGTATAGAGGCAACCTTGCCTCTAGTGGACA
The DNA here is from genome assembly GCA_021437245.1 of Aegilops speltoides. Classification (NCBI taxonomy): domain Eukaryota; kingdom Viridiplantae; phylum Streptophyta; class Magnoliopsida; order Poales; family Poaceae; genus Aegilops; species Aegilops speltoides. Next base: position 19,254,562 of record CM038141.1, read on the forward strand.
AGATTCCCCTGAAAAATGGCTGCCATCCTCAACATCCGCTTGAACATCGCCATCGTCAGCGCAGTCGCAAGCATACTGGCTTGGTGGAAATGATTACCCTTTTTTTCTTTGATAAAAGGCGATATTTTTAACCGAAAATGTAGCATGGAAATGATTTCCTGGAAATTGCTTCATTCGCATCGCATACATACAGTCATACATACATGTCAGGTTTTTGATTAAGTTATGGTTCTATCTATCGGAAATATTGCGCGCACCAAACGGGCGTTCATGGTCTGATATCTTACTTGTTCTGTGAGCAGGTTGATACTTGACTTTGTCCATGATTGCCAACAACGCCGGATATTATTAGTGGTCGATTTCTTTACCCGGACTTCTAAGAATGGTCAGAGATATAGAGGCATGTTGTGGTACTAATGATTGTACAATAATTAGCTATGCACGAGTATCTGCCGAGAATTTTACCAACCATACAGACTCACTCGGTGGGTTGGTGATGTTTCGAATCAAAGACTGATCGATTCCTTTGTCGATGGTTACAGGGAGTATATATATCCCCTGGAGAGATGCAACGATCTCAGAGAGATGCATTGGTTCCAGGCGGACGGTAGAGGGGCGACGGTTGCGACAGACACAGACGTCCGTGCGGGTGCAACCGCTCGTCCGATGGGCAAGGGGAGATTTCCCTTAATTACAAATTATAGTCTAATCTTAACACTCCCCCTAATCTACGCTTGACCATGTAGAATCATCTTCACGATTGTCCGGGAAGCTCTATCCTCTCATAAGATTCTCCTCCAAAAGTTCTTCATGAAATCTTTGATGAGATCCTGAAACATATACTCACAGAGAGAGATAGCGTAATGTGATGTTTGAACAAAGATATCTCAAGAAGAGACACCCCCTGACGGTGTCCTGGACTAGGGGGTACTCAACGCGTCGTCTCCTGATCAGTTGGATTGGGCCGAGGACCCCCATGGCCGTATACTCTTGGGCCAGTCCGGACAGTTGCCGCATACAAGGAAGAATCAACAAGACTTGGCGATCAAGACAAGGACTCCTCCCCCACCGGCGTATTCGGCTAGGATTCTTGTTATCCTAGGCCTCTGGTGCATTATATAAATCGGGGTCAGGCTAGTCGATAGAGATATACAACAACAATCATACCATAGGCTAGCTTCTAGGGTTTAGCATCCTTGATCTCGTGGTAGATCTACCCTTTACTACTCATATCATCAATATCAATCAAGCAGGAGTAGGGTTTTACCTCCATCGAGAGGGCCCGAACCTGGGTAAAAACATCGTGTCCCTTGTCTCCTGTTACCATTGATCCTAAGACGCACTGTTGGGACCCCCTACCCGAGATCCGCCGGTTTTGACACCGACATTGGTGCTTTCATTGAGAGTTTCGTTGTGTGATCGGCGAAAGGATCAATGGCTCGACTGCAGGTCAACTGCGACGTCGGCTTCTTCGTCACCAGCTCGACTGGTCACCTTGGTTTGACCGAGGACTGCGCCCTACCTCCGATCGTCATGTTCGGATGAAGGCCTTCATCAACACCAACTCCGATCTCTATCAAGATCATGGAGGAGTCATCCATGGAGCTCGGGGGCTCAACGTCAACATTGCCCTCAGGCGACCGTGCTGTTTTTCTGGATAGCAAACTTGTATCCGCCGCCACCGCCTCCTCGAGTGTCTCTTAAACGATTACTTCGGTGGAATTATGCGTAATTAAGTCTACAACAACCCTGCAAAAATTTCGTCGAGTTCCGATGGAGGAATCTCCGGCAATCTCCGATATACCGGAGGCCTGTTGAATCTGGACGAGAATCCGGACGAGTTTAGGGCGTGGTATCCAGCATCTAGCTCGGATGTCCTTTGGAGGATCCAACCGTTGATTTGCTGCGGAATTCCCATATCTACCACCTGCCAACAATTCAGCTTGATCCGACCGTCCAAACTCCGTGAAACTTCCGATTAGTGCATCACTTTTTGGATCTGTTTTCTACGCGAGAACGAATCCGACCTGAATTCGTCTTTTTTATGAACGGGATCTCGGACATCCTTTTTGAAGAAGTTTTTCGTATGGGGTGTTGTGTTTTATTCTCAAACACATCCCAGTAATATTAAAAGTATTCTTGCAATACGAACTTCACCGTCGCCCCGGTGCCAAACCAGCCCGACAACATCACTCCACGGCGGCCGACCTGCGTTAGACACGTCGTCGCTTTGTTGAGCCGAGCTCAATTTCTTCGGATCATCATCTCGGCCAGCCGAACAATAGTTCGGCATCGCGAAGGATAAATCGTCACCAACATCGCCGCCCCAAGGATTACACGGAGCGGGCACACCTGCATCGCCACACGGTCACTTCATCAAGCCGGCATCGACCACGTCACGACCTGCATCGCTGGACGGGGGCTTCATCATCTCTTCGTCAACCTACTCCGGAGACTTCGGCATCGCTGGCCGACCAGCTCCGCCAAGATAGCTGGACCGAGGGCTTTGCCTCGGCGAGCCAACCCTTGCCAGCGTCGCCATTCCGTTGCTTTATCGCCCATCAGGCGATAGGTGTGCGGATCAAGTCCCAATTTTGGGAATCACCTTTCTTCGGATTGCTACAACAAATAAGCCAGGTGCTATTAATCCTAGTATTTTTTGCTTGTTAGGGTTCATTTTTCCCAATGAATTTTTACTCTGGTTTGTCCGTCATATGTACGCAAGTCTATCAAATGGTGGTCGCATTAACGACGGTCGCATGATGGTTCGGTCAGTTTCCGTACATAGTCTGGCGAACGCCGCATCCGGAACTCGAACCGACCTGTGAATCCAGGCCTTGCCATGCCTTTACCGCATCATGCCGCCACCCTGCATCGACATTGACTTCGGCGCCAGGCCATATTTCTTTTATTACTCACTTTGCATAAATTACTTATTATGCAATGAATTTTTATTTATTTATTATTATTATTACTATTATCTCCGGTTTGCACTATTTTTTGTGCACAGGAAAATGATCCAGCCGGACTATCCTTTGGCGTCACCCAGCTGGACGGGGGGGCTTCGTCAACACTTCATTACCCCATGCCTGCGACTTCGGCATCACCCTGCCATCCTGCATTAACCGTGCTATGTCACCACTTCGGAGTGCCGAGCTCTTTGCTCCGCCACCTCGGGACCGGCTCGGGGGATGGAACCTCGTCCCGCATCAAGCTCCGACCGCGTCATTAATACCGAACACATTAACCAGCTAAGTTGCCTTCATGCTCAAAGTTTTAGATTTTTAACTTGTCTTCGGCTCGGCCAAGCACTATACTTTTTTGGAAAAAGTTGCTTGTAAAAATTTCCTTGTCCAAAACTTTGTTTGTGACGCGCAAATTCAAATACCTCGTTTACTTGGGGGCTTCCTTCATGAAGCTTTTTCCTCTTGCATATGATTATACTTGTACGGCTTCGTTCCTTGTTCGTGTATTACGCCACAATATGCACCATATTGACTTAAGCGATTTGCAAGCTGAGTTGCCTGGCTCCTGTGCTTACCCCTACGTTCCCGATTGTTCGGCTAGGGAGTAAAGGGAGCACCTCTGCGATTATCACGATCGGGTCACCCGAGCCGGACCTCAGACTGGGTGAAGCCGAAAGCTAGCGCTCTTATTGTTTTTAATCATCGTCGGCACACAACGGAACTCATGAGTACAAAAAATCTATTGCACAAGTCTCATAATAACAATGAGCACAGAAGAAAGGTATCGGTGGGGGTACTATTTTCTTCGAAGATGATTCTTACTCTTCGCCGTAATATAGCATAAGTTCCTTGAGCGCGCTTTGTCTGTTACATCCTTATGGCCTGATTGCCTGGTTATTGGAAACACCGTCGATATTCTCGACAGATGGAGTACATAACACTTTTCGGTCCTTGACCGAAGAGGGAGAAGCCGACGGTCGGTTAAGACGCGTTTAAAGTTCGGTTGAACATAGATATGATATAAGTACTTCGGTACATGCAATCATTCTTTTACCCAAGTCACTTGGGGGCTCTTAAATTTATATGAGCCGTTTTTATGATAAGTGTTTTTCTTCTTAGTCGTTGTAGAGTTTTTATTATTATTTATCACTCCTTTTCTCGACATGAGTGTGCGGTCACTAGCCGGGGAGCCTAATTTCTCTCCCAAAGCCGCTAGAGTTTAGTTTGCTAAACTGGCTTAGTAAGAAGTACTCCGCCTTCGGGATAGGAGGTTGAAGCCGTAGGCTGACCCGCTTGAAGTTTCGAGATAGGATGTGTCATGTTAAAGCACGGCAGAAGCACCTTTTTTTTCTAAAGTCCAATTTTCGGATTGGCACCGAACACTTGATCTAGTTCGGACATTAACCTTTTGAATAGGTTTTTTGGCTTTTCGAGCCCATGGCACTTTTAAACTATTTGTGTGTTTTCAGCACAAGTCTCGCAGTGCAACGCCGGTAACCTTTAGAGATTCGGCAAAAACATTCTCAGATATTGCTATATATGCATCGGTTTCGAATTGTGTCTTTGGTCAATAGTTGGGTTGCCCGGCTCCTGCGCTTGCCTCCTATGTTCCGCTTTGTTCGGCTAGGTGTGCAAAGGGAGAACCACTGCGATTGTGCCTCCAGCTCACATGGTTAAGCACCTCAGTGGAGAAAGCCGAAAATTGACTGTCATAATAAGCGTAAACTGGTCGGCGATCCGATGACGGCGTTAAACGACGGGCCATTCATAACAATGGCCGAAGTGTTTACGGCTTGACCTCGACTGTCGCCGAACACTACCGGGGGCTATTAACTGGCCTCCCAAACTAAATCATCGATACTTTGCTCTTACATTGGAGCTGAGGTTTCATGATCATGCTTAGCATGACAACCCAAAGAAAGGAACCGATAGCGGGACTATTTTCTTTGGAAGACATTTCTTCTGTTAATCAGTAATATAACATGTCTCTCCGTGTACCTTTGTTTATAAAACTGTATGGCCAGATTGCCTTGTTTGTTGTAAATTTTTGCCCTCATAAAGGCTTTATAACAAACACTCCTCGGCTATTGGCCGAGGAGGTGGAAGCCGATGGTCGGTCAACAAAGTTTTGTACAATGCGGATCCGAGCATTAATGACGTAAAGTATTTGGATACATAGAGTCATTACACATAATTTGTGATTTTACTATGGATATCGATCCTTAATTCGGCCTGCCGTGCCCGCATTAAGGCTCGGGGGCTACTGGGCTTCGGGCTTATTATTTACAAATATTAAAGGGGCACATCGATCCCCTGATCTGGTGTTGCCACCCGACCAGTGTCTCTGGGGCTATTGCATTGTCTGTTATATGCAGAAAATTTTAAGTGCAATACAGTTTTCGAGGAGATTTTGATCCTCAGGTTGGTCGGCCGCACCCAACCTGAGTCTCGAGGACTAAGCACGCCGCTTTTTGTGTCCCGAAGTATTCTGCCGAGCTAGGACTTGATCCTCAGACCAATTTTACAAATCAACCTGAGTCTCAGCGGCTACGGGGATCAGCGGTCTTATGTCATCCTTCATGTGCACCTCGGGTTTTAGACCGATACTCACCTTGAGGGCTACTGGCTATGTATCTCGGCAGAGAATAAGTTGCATCAATCAAAAATATTGACAAAAATCAGCCCATGACCGAGGTGCTTAACCACCTCGGAAGCAGTTCAGCATATAGCTCGGAAGCAAGTGGATGGCTCCTTAGAGGGAATTTCCGGCATTAAGCTCGGTTAAACTCCCTCAACTTTTTTGGACCAAGATGATCTATGACATCTTGGATATAGTCCGGCGTTGGAGCTTGGACACTGTCCGGCATTGGAGTTCGGATACATTTCGGCGTTGGAGCTCGAAAGCAGTCCGACATTGGTGCTCGGCTGCAAGAGATACCTTGAATGCAGTCCGGCGTTAGAGCTCGGACGCAAGAGGACACTGCCTCCCGGGAACAACTTCGAACCCGAGGTGTGGCATCAAAATAATAAGGCATTGATAAAGGCCGGAAACTTAAAGGGGCTCCTCGGATACCCGACGTATAAACTCGTCGAATGCATTTCGGCGATCCTCAAGATAGAAGATGAGAAGATTTGTTGAACCAGTTTTCAAGACCGGCAACCGAAGATGAAGAACAGTTCGGAAGAATCGAGGAGCGTCCCTAACTTGAAGACCGTTTGGGGCTCGACGGTGTCTGGACTAGGGGTACTCAACGCGCCTCTCGATCGGTTGATTGGGCCGAGGACCCCATGGTCAGATACTCATGGGCCATCCGGACAGTTGCCGCATACAAGGAAGAATCAACAAGACTTGGCGATCAAGACAAGGACTCCTCCCCCAGCGGCGTATTCGGCTAGGATTCTTGTTATCCTAGGCCTCTGGTGCATTATATAAACCGGGGCCAGGCTAGTCGATAGAGATGTACAACAACAATCATACCATAGGCTAGCTTCTAGGGTTTAGCCTCCTTGATCTCGTGGTAGATCTACTCTTGTACTACTCATATCATCAATATCAATCAAGCAGGAGTAGGGTTTTACCTCCATCGAGAGGGCCCGAACCTGGGTAAAAACATCGTGTCCCTTGTCTCCTGTTACCATTGATCCTAAGACGCACTGCTTGGGACCCCCTACCCGAGATCCGCCGGTTTTGACACCGACACCCCCCCCTGACGCTTGCAAGTCCTGAAGTCGTCGCATACCAATTCCATGAACATATTTCTGGAATGTAGATAGAGACTTGGTAAATAAATCAGCAAGATTTTCGCATGGTTTTTGCAAGATGTTTATTTCCCGCTTTGCTGAAGATCATGGGGAAAAACCACTTGGGAGAAATATGCTTAGTGATATTACTCTTGATGTATCATGTTTGCATCTGTGCAACACATGCCGGATTATCTTCATAGATAATGGCGGGTGATTCTATCGAACCAATTCCACATGACTGTTGTATGTGGTTTATCATTCTGCAATGCCATACACATTCGCATGTTGCTTCAAATAATGAAATTATTTCAGAATGATTGGTAGAAGTTGCCACTAGAGTCTGTTTTGAAGACTTCCATGATATAGCAGTGCCACCATGTAGGAACACGAAGCCGGTCTGTGATCTGGCATTATGGGGATCGACAAATAGCCGACATCTGCATATCCAATCATATCGGAGTTCTGATTTTTCTGGAACTGGAAAAATAGACCAAGATCCTTTGTGCCTTGGAGATATCGAAAGATATTCTTCACTCTAGACCAATGACGTTTGGTGGGAGCTGCGCTATGTCTAGCAAGTAGATTCACTACAAATGCAATACCAGGTCTTGTGCAATTTGCAAGATACATAAGCGCTCCAACGACACTGAGGTATGGAACTTTAGGTCCCAGCACCTCTTCTCTATCTTCCCTTGGTCTGAACGGATCCTTCTCCACGTCTAGAGATTGAACAACCATGTGAGTTTTAGATGGATAGGATTTGTCCATATTGAAATTCTCCAATATTTTCTGGATATAGGCAGATTGGTGTATCATGATTCCTGAGGGAAGGTGCTCAAGTTGAATGCCTAAGGAAAATTTGGTTTTGCCCAAATCCTTCATCTCAAATTCCATCTTTACGTGATTGCGTGCTTCATCAATGTTTGGTGTGCTGCCGATGATGTTCAGATCATCAACATACACAGAAATGATGCAAAATCCTATAGAGAATTTCTTGATGAAAACACATGGGCAATCATCACTATTGGAGTAACCTTTCTGAAGAAGGAACTCACCAAGTCGGTTGTACCACATCCGTCCCGACTGTCTTAAGCCACATAATGACTTATTCAGCTTTACACAATACATGTTGTGTTTTGCATTTTTATTCGGGACAGAGATTCCATCAGGAACCTTCATATATATGTCCAAATCTAGTGACCCATAAGGATATGCGGTCACGACGTCCATCAACTCCATAGATAGACGATTTTGCACTGCCAAGGATATAAGATATCAGAAAGTGGTTGCACTCATTACTGGAGAATATGTTTCAATGAAATCAATGCAGGGTTTCTGCGTGAAACCTTGTGCTACGAGCCTTGCTTTATATCTCATCACCTCATTGTTCTCATTCCATTTTCGAAAAAAAAAACATTTGAATCCCACAGGGAAAACACTGGGAGGTGTCGGTATTGCTTTAGTGAATACCTTTCTTTTGTTAAGCGAGGCAATTTCTGCTTGGATTGCATCCTTTCATTTAGGCCAGTCAGAGCGCTTTAGGCACTCAACGATAGACCTTGGATCATGATCAGTGAGAAGGTTATCTACAATCTTTTCAGCAAAATATATGTCGATAGTCGTAGTCTTACGGTCAAATGATTCTCCAGAATCAACATAGTTGATGCGTATTTCCTGCACCCCTAGTGACTCTTCATGATTTCCCAATATGATTGAGTCTGGGTGTTCCAATGTCCTAGCCAGTTTGTGCATCTGGGTTGTGGAGGTTGCCCTTCCACTGGGTGTATACAATCCATCAGATGTTTGTCAACGTTGAGTTGACTTGCATTTACTGATTCCGAGGTTTTTCTCCTCGATTTCTTTTGCTGCTTGCTAGAAGCATGCTCCAAGTCAGAGGCCGTACTACTCCCCCTCTTTTTAGGAATAGGGAGTTGAGTGGTATTTATTGGTACCTCCACTCTTTCTGGCGCGTTTCTGGCCGGATTTAAGGATTTCGTAATACCTTTCAGATCAGTAAATGAATCTGGCAGATTATTTGCAAGATGTTGCAAACTAATGATCCTGCGAACTTGAAGTTCGTTCTCTTGTGTACGTGGATCAGAGGATGAAATGGCATGAGCATTCCAATTAATTTCCGGGCATTCTTTCTGGTACTTGAAATCTTCCTCTAATGCCAGAAAATGTTCCTCATTAAATATGCGATTAGCGTGACGGGCTGTGAACAGATCCCCAGTTAAGGGTTCCAGGTACTTGATAATCGACGGTGGTTTGTACCCCACATAGATCCCCAACTTCCCGTGTGGGCCCATAAATGTCCCCTATGGTGGTGAGATCTGGATGTATGCAACACATTTGAACTTACGCAGATGGGAAATGCTTGGAGGATTTCCACGTACCAATTCCAGAGGGGAAGAACAGTGATATGTGATAACCCACAAATATAGGAGATCAATTGTAGGCTCTTTCGATAAGTAAGAGTGTCGAACCCAACGAAGAGCTAAAGGTAGAACAAATATTCCCTCAAGTTCTATCGACCACTGATACAACTCTACGCACGCTTAACGTTCGCTTTACCTAAAACAAGTATGAAACTAGAAGTGCTTTGTAGGTGTTGTTGGATAGTTTTGCAAGATAATAAAGAGCACGTAAATAAAAGCTAGGGGCTGTTTAGATAAAGAAATAATAAAGTTAGTATAGCGAGTGTGGAAAAGTGCTGGCAGGAGTTGCGAAATTGTCCCTAAGCAATGGACTACTTTACTAGACCGATAGCAAGTTTTATGTGGGAGAGGCCACTGCTAGCATGTCATCCCTGACTTGGAATTCTATACACTTATGATTGAAACTATTAGCAAGCATCCGCAACTACTACGTTCATTAAGGTAAAAACTCAACCATAGCATTAAGATATATTGGTCCCCCTTCAATCCCGTTCATTAAGGGCTCACATCTGACGGAAAGTGAAACTTCTGAGCCATGGGTCGGACAGACTTTTCGGATTCTGGTCCACGGCTCGGTCCGTCGCAGGTTGAGGGCCGTCCCTAAATTGGCCCACTTCCCAGGTCTGACACATAAGTATTCTCCCACAACAGCCGGTTTCCCGCAGTCCCAACTGCAGCGTATAAAGATTTGGCGCACGTCCCCACGCAGACACGAACGGACATGATATCGAGCACATATGAGCTCGTGTCCAGTTACTCCGTGTCCATAAAAATATCTCTTCGCCGATGGCAAAGTTTTGGTGGAGCAGTTAAATTGACCGGCGTTCCATGCATCAGATAGATTGGAAGTCCTTGTCACTTTCAAAAATAAGAGGAATGAGATTCCGTGATCTGAAATGTTTCAATGTGGCTTTGTTGGGAAAGCATGGTTGGAGGCTGATTACAAGTCCGCTTTCTTTGTGCTTCAGGGTGCTTAAAGGCGCTACTTCCCAACGACAGATTTCACGCATGCTACTGTTCCACGCAACACTTCGGATACCTGGCGCATGGGAAGATAGATGGTTGTCTGGGAGGTTATTATTGTGGCCTTCGGAGCAGGTTAGTGCTGCCATAATTCATATAGTCACAGATTTGATAGACAATGATAATTGGTCCTGGAAAGCTAATTTAATCAGGAATAACTTCATACGCCCGGATGCTGAGGCAATTCTAAATATTCCGCTCAGACAGGGTGGTGGTGATGATTTCTGAGCTTGGGCTCATGAGAGGTCGGGTTTCTACACTGTGAAATCCGCGTATTATGCTCTGACTCGTAATCAAGCAGTTAGCTCTAGAGGAAGGGACGATCACTGAATCTTTAGAGAATGATAAACAGTTGTGGACACAACTATGGAAGCTCAAAGTGTTACCCAAGGTCGGTGTGTTCTGGTGGCCTTCGTGGTATCCTTCCGGTGGAAACAACATTGCATCAAAGACTTATATAGCGACCTTAGCTCGTTGCAAGGTCTGCATGGGTACATATGAAGATATGATTCATGCATTGATTAAGTGTTCTCATGTGCAGAGCTTCTGGACATAAGCGCGAAGCTGGCTTCACCTTAAGCTTCCCGAGTGACACCTTAGTACGTGGTGCAAGGACATTCTTTGTGATTCACGTATTTCTGAGGCGGGCCGACCGAAAATCATTAGTGATGTGGGCGATATGCACATCCCGTAACAACATAACGCATGACGAAGTGAGCATGGACCCGGTTCAGTCCATGAAGCGCATAAGAGAAGCTCTAGCTGTGTTGGATCTTCTGTTGGAACAGACTAGCATGTTGCCTGGGTTTGGATGGAGACCGCATGAGCATGATTGGGTCAAGATAACCACAGATGCTAGTGTCTAATCGTCTAAAAACAAGAGTGGAGTAGGAGGTTTAGCAAGAACTACTTCCTCATTTGTTGCTGCATGGAGCAAGCCTTACTCCGATGTTACTGATCCACTTATTGCAGAAGCTTTGGCTCTGCGAGATGGGGGTGATTTTTGCAAAGCTTCGGGGGTTTTCGCGAGTGTTGTGGAAACAAATTGCTCGAAGATGGTAACTATGGCACTCGCGACGCTTTTCGCGCTCCATTGTAGCGCCAGTATTTTTAGAAATTAATGAGCTAGCCTTATCATTTCTTTCTTTTGATATTCAACATGTAATGAGAAATGCCAACCTGTCGGCCCACTTGTGTGCGAAATATGCAAGCACACTTGGGGTTACTGACTGTTGGATGGACTCCCCACCCGGTTTCCTCATGACCACCCCCGTAGGTGTAGCAAAGTTTGTGCTAAGGAATTTTACCAACCATAAGCTTCAACCCAACTATCTGACGGTTCCTCCCTCCCCTCCCTATAAGGAGAAAGAACCGCAACCTGGTTTTGTCCGCCAGCGAGGTCGCGGCTCTCTCCCCTCCGCCGCTCCGGCGACGGGTGGGGGAGGGGATCCCGGTTCATCGTCCTTGTAGTGTAGTTAGAGTTAGTACATGTATTTACCTCCTCGTCGTTTGGATGGCAGCGACCTCGACCGTCGGAATAAATATTCCACGGTCCAGGCTCCATCTCGGCAGCCTCATGGTGGCTAGGTCAAAGGATTTGTAAGAGATTGTGTTCTGTTGTTCCTTTGGTGCAGCAGATTTGGTGTCCTTTGGTGGGTTGGTGGTGGTTGCCCCAAGCGGCACCATCCATTTGTGTGGGACGATTAGCGTCCAAGAACTGGGATGGTGGTTCGTGATTGATGTTTCATGTGCTATTCCTCGATGACATCGACGACAAGTGATACGTCTTCATCGTATCTATAATCTTTTAGTGTTTCATGCCATTATCCTACTATTTCCATATACTTTTGACAACAATTTATATGGTTTTCTTTAATTAACATATTAATATAGTGCCCAGTGTCAGTTCATGTTTGTTGCATGGTTTTTGTTTCGTAGAAAAACCATGTCAAAGGAAGTCCAAACGCGATAATATTTTACGGGGATTTTTTTGAAATATATGTGAATTTTAGGCACAAGAATGGTTGCAAATGGAGGCCCATGGGCTCCACAAGGCAGGGGTGCCACTTCTCAATGTTTCTAATGCAATAAAATTGCAAGAAACTGTTAATATTATTTATCGTCCTTTATTACATGTGTTAGAAATTATTCTTTTATGACATGCCGATGCATAGGAAAAGAGTTAGACTTCGTTATTACATGATATATGTTGCTTTGTGCTCACTACAAGATTATAAATCATTTTTAATTAAAATTGGCTTTGATATACCTTAATTAGAATCCAGGTGGATCAATTACTTGAGCACTTTATGCCTAGCTTAATGGTTTTAAAGAAAGCGCTACCAGGAAGACAACTCGGAAGGAGAATCATTTTCTTCTGTTGTGTGCTTATTAAAATTTCAAAAAATATATAAAGCGCAACCTAAAACTTCTTCAAAAAGAAAGGTGAAAGTGAACAGATCAGCAATGTGAAAGTAGGGGCTAGCCCTGAATTTGTTCATGCCCATGGAAACTTTGTGAACCTTAATCACATAATTTTTTTAAAATAAATAATTATCCCCTTGTACAAATTCATTGTATTATAAAAATAATGTGCCAAGATTTAACTTTAGGGTGTTTAAATTGCTTATTTGGTATGTGTTGTGCAGAAACAGACACTTTTGTTGTAGTGTTTGAATTTTCATATTTTACTGGAAAATGCAAAAATTCTGAATTTTTTACACAGTACTACTATACAATTTTTTATTTCATCTTAAATGACCAAAAGATTGAGTTACAAAAGTATGCGTACCATTACATCTTTACAGACTATCATGTTTTCACATATTGCTATTATAGTTTCTTTATCTACTTATGTTTGCAATTTTGCCAAGCCCCATTTATGTGGAAGCATTGTAATTGTGTTACCATTGGGTAGATAATTTTTATTATAATTATACAATATTTTTATAGCAAGATATGATGGGATTTGATGTTATATGTACTAACCCCTCTAATAAAAGCTCGTTAAGTTTTGTGTGGATGAAGTGTTGAAGACCGAGGAGACATCAATATGAGAAAAGTAGAGATATGAGTTCAAGCTTGAGGATGCCCAAGGCACGCCAGGTAAATATTCAAGGAGACTCAAGCATCTAACGTTGGGGATGCCCCGGAAGGCATCCAATCTTTCTTCCTCAACAATTATCGATATGTCTCAGTTTTTGTTTTGTTCACATGATATGTGTAAACCCTTGGAGCATATTTTGTGTTTGCTTTTACCTTTCCTTAATGGACAATACTGGTATGAGATAGTCCTTGGTTGATTTATAGAATGCTCTTTGCACTTCACTTATATCTTTTGAGTATGGTTTTATAAAATGCTTCGTGTGGTTCACTTATATCTTTTGAAGTTGGATGCTCACTTCTCTATATTGGGAACACTGTTATTTGTAGAATGCTCTTTTGCTTCACTTATATTTGTTAGAACTTGGCCGAGTCTTTTGTAGAAAGAACTGGACTCTCATGCTTCACTTATATCTATTTAGAGAGTTGACAGGAATTGGTTATTCATATGTTAGTCATAAAAACTTGCATAAAACTTATAGATCAATGAATATGATAAGTTTGATTTTTTGCAATAGTTTTGCGATATTGAGGTGGTAATATGTGTGCATGCTAGTAAAAGAATTAAAGTTGAGTATTAATAATGTTGTTAAGGAAAGTGAGTCCCCAGGCATGTAAAGTGGTGGTTGCTGACATTGGCGGTGACGTCGGAACATAATTTATCATTGATTGAGTCTTTGTGTTGTCCGGATTGGGGGCGCGTGATAGTTAAATCCTCCCAACCTCCCCCTAAGGGCATGCGAGTAGTACTTTGCTTCAAGGGCTTCTAGACTTTCACAATAAGTACTTGAGTTCATTATGACTAATGTGAATTTATGGACTATAAGCACTTCCATCCTTTCATATTTTTCTAGCCTCTTCGGTACCATGTATTGCTCATTCTCACCTCGAGACTTGGTGCAAACATCACCGGTGCATCCAAACCCCGTGATATGATACGCTCTATCACACATAAGCCTTATATATCCTTCCTCCAAACAACCACCATATATATGTATACCTAAGTATTATGTCATTTTCATAGCCATTTCGAGATATATTGCCATGGAACTTCCACTATTACTATCTGCATGACTTGAGCATTCATTGTCATATTGCTTTGCATGATCGTAAGATAGCTAGCATGATATTTCCATGACTTGTCCTTTTTGATATCTTTTTTATGCTAGATCATTGCACATCCTGGTACACTGCTAGAGGCATTCATATAGAGTCATATTCTTTTAGTTTATCAAGTTGTAAATAAATAAAAGTGTGATGCATTCTAGAGTGTTGCCCCTACCTGTGAGGATATACAAAAAATGAAAAAAAAAGAGAGGCCAAAATGAGCCCTAAAAAGAGGAAACAAATAAAAAGAATAAAAATAAGAGCAAAAGAGAGGGGGGCACACTACTATCCTTTTATCACACTTGTGCTTCAAAGTACAGAGCGGATTTTCAGTGGACGAGCTCCTTGGGTCTCATTATCCCCATGGTCTAATAGCCTATAGATTTGTGTCAAATTTATCTCTCAGCGGACATACAGGAATCAATACAAAATTAATACATGGAAGGTGGGCCTACAGTATTTAAGGATATGTCCAAACCACCACCGAGCTTATGGGATACTAGTAATGATTCTGCAGTTTTAGTCTCCTAAAATTCATATACGCAATCAGGGTGAATATAATCAGGGCTTAATCTAGTTTTCTAGTCACGTTCAGCTATTGGAATTGGCCCCTTTGTTTCTCGTATGGAATTAGAATCATGTTAGCTCAGTGCATCCAGATCCGGATGTTAATGTTACAACGTCAGAGTTAACTGAGATTAGTTAAATGCAATAATGCATTATATCAATCCTAAACACGAAGGTGTGCTGATCCATGAAAGTTTCAGATGAAACAAACCAAAAATTGCAATAATTTTAGAAACCGGTTTTTCCTGCCCAAACTGATTTTTTTTGCCACAAACTACATTAACATATCTTAATCATCATTAAGACGTCAATTTTGAATGCGGAGGGGGAGAAATCAATAGCATTGAAGGCAAATCTTTGCGTCAGGGAACTCGCGTGGTATCCAGCTTTGTGTCAGACCTGAATTATCAGAGAAATCAAAGCACAAATACTTGATAAATACAGCCTTGAGTACACTAACTGGACGGTTGTGGTGCACAACAAACGGACCAAATAACGAGCACACATGTGCTCGTCCACCAAAATGACTTTTCGTAAACCACCACCACCACCACCACCACCACCACCACTACTACTACTACTACTACTACAGGAAATCTTAAAAAAAACAGCGACGGTCTTTGCATTGACAAAGTATATATGTGGGCTTGTGACCCCATATAGCGAGTGGCGATCTGCATACTCTAGACAACAGGAGTTGTTATCTGCTAATGATTCATGGGCAATGCTGTCACTTTCACTAGTATTAGTGATTGGGTCCCGTCATTGCGGGCCTCTTGAGAGGAAGATATGTGTGTATTTTTTTCTCTCAGAAAAAAAAATCTCAATTTTATCTTAAAATTAAAAAGAAAACTTTCTCACAACATATGAACATCACATCCATCTAAAAAAAGACTAAAAACATTCTTAAAATAAGAACGAAACAAAAGTCTCACTTTCATTTTTCAAAAATAATCTTCAAAAAAACTTTTCTAAAATAAAAAAAGGTCTCAATTTATCTTCCAAAAAATTAAAAAGTTTCTTAGTTTCATCTTTAAAAAATATCAAAAATTTCTTATCACGGCCAAAAAACATGCGCCATATGGCCATGCTGGTTGGCCGCCATTCTCCCGTAACTTAATGGGTTTGATTTTGTGTGATGCGACCAACCCCACATATTCTATTTGAACATCCGGTTTGCACGTGGTCTGGTCATAGCGGGCTGCATGCATGCCACCGCTTGAAAGATGCATTCACATGTTGGTAGTGCGCACTTGACTTGGCAGGCATGACTGTCCTCGGTGGAGGCAATTTCTTGGTCAGTCATCCGCCTGCACATCGTGAATGCGACCACGAGAATGCGACAGAAAATTTGGTTGCTCCGAAGGCTAGTAGGCCGGCAGCGCGAGGAGGCATCTTCGGTGAGATTCCTTGGCTGTTGCTGCAGGTTGATTTGGTATCCCTCGTTGGTGGGCGTTGCTGGTGGCCTCTCGTGGATGTGTGTTGGCTGCCATGGTGGGACGACACAGGGGTGTGTTCAACGGTAGAGGGATGGATGGCCTTGATGCGGTCGCGTCACTTGTCGCCGGTACATGTGTGTGCCGGTCTGCATGTGTTAGCTCCTCCTCCTCCTCCTTTCCTGGACAACGGGTGAGTTGGCGCAGGTCTACCGATGTTAGGGTGAAGCGTCTGCTAGTGGCTCCATCAATCGGGGGCTGCCGGCTGGGCCAAAGCCGGGGCCTTTGTGTGGTCTCGGGGTTGTCTGGATGCAGGGCGGCGGCGGAAGGCACGGTGTTCGTGGGCAGAGCGTGTGTCTCGGGTGCGTACGGGCAGCCATGACCATACGGGTGGCATTGTTGGTGGTGGACGACGCACGACGTGGTGGTTTGGTGGAGAATGGATGAGCTTCGGGGTGCATTACCTGCGTGGTTCTTTGGCCGACCGACGATGGTCGCGTCCACGGGCGTCTTTCCCATCCTGAAGGCTCCATCGCCGCTGCTCACGTCTCCTCCAGTTTACTTCGGATGAAAATTTTGATCTTCTGGATCGGAATGTGGCGACACTCAGATGTCGTGCCCTTTTTGGAGTCACCGTCTTGGAGTCTTTGATACGTTGTGAATCAGCGTCACTTCTTCACAGTGGCTAGCTCATAGTGAAGGTCGCCGGCGTCTCTAAGCGGTCTTATTGTTATCTTTACTGTGCTTGGTGGCGTTTGGGTGATGTGACCTTGTGCGGCATCCTTGTATCTTGTTTTGGGTGCATGTTGTGTGTGTCGCTGTTTTGTGTTAGACGGTTGATTGTATGTATGATTGTTGCTTTACATATAGAACGGGGCGAATGCCTTTTCGGTAGATCATGGACAATACTTTCACTCTTACTAATAGTATTATTTCTTTTGCTATCTAAACTTAAGCTTGCACATGACGAGGGACATTCCGTTTTGCACGTGGTCATAGCGGGCTGCATGCATGCCATCGTGTGAAAGATACATTCACACTTTTGTAGAGTGGAGACGATTTCTTGGTCCGTCATCCGCCTGCACATCGTGAACGCGACCAGCATGCGATAGAAAATTTCAGGCCAACACTAAGTTTAAATAACCAAACCATTTTTTGCTACGTTTCTGACAGAAAATACGCAAACATTTGACTTGGAGGATATCATGTTTTTGCATTTTTGCAATATACATGATCACAAGATACTAGCACAATTTCTACTTCCTCCGTTTTTAAATATAAGACCTTTTATAGATTCAATACGGGCTACATACTGAAAGTGCAACTTATCCTCGGGTGGTTTTGGTAATTAATAACAACATATATATCATTGAACTAATAGTTTCTTGACAACATTTCAGAAAGTTCAGTGATATGGGTATGGCAATGACTGAAGAAGTGGACCCCTCAAAATGCTAAGGAAAACATTGGCAAAAGCTCAAGACTTCATTTTTGGTTTAGTGATCCAAGATCACATTGAGTCTATAGGAAAGCCAATACTATTAAAAGGGGATGAGGTTATGTTAATGATCTGGTTGCTCAAAGTGCTTAGTGATACATCTCCCAAACCATCAGCAATCTTTCATTCCAACATACACTCATAAGTAATCTCGGTCCCACCGATTTCCTAAACTCAGTCACACCGAGATGAACCACCTCAGCCACAAAGCCAAACCCTAGTAATTTCGGATTTTCCGATTCCAAACTCGGTCTCACCGAAACTAGTGTTGCCAAGCTTCTGTAACCTTCTGTCATCAAATCGGTGTCACCGAGATGATAAAGTCGGTCCCACCGAGATTGGCA
Source organism: Aegilops speltoides (assembly GCA_021437245.1). Taxonomy (NCBI): domain Eukaryota; kingdom Viridiplantae; phylum Streptophyta; class Magnoliopsida; order Poales; family Poaceae; genus Aegilops; species Aegilops speltoides. The sequence continues at coordinate 19,272,787 of CM038141.1, forward strand.
AACCCTAGTCTTTGGAAGAATCGGACTCACCGAGATTGTATTTTCGGTCCCACCGAAAATCCCAACGTTCACAAGATTTGTATTTTCGGTCTCACCGAGTTGTCAACTTCGGTCTGACCGAGATTGGTCAAATGTGTGTAACGGTTGGATTTTGTGTGGAGGCTATAAATACCCCTCCACCTCCTCTTCATTCGTGGAGAGAGCCATCAGAAAGAACTACCACTCCTACCTTACATTTCTGAGAAGAAAACTACCTACCCTTGTGTTGAGATCAAGTTGCTCCACTCCCACCATATGAAACTTGATTTCTAGCCTTCCCAAGTTGCTTTCCACTCAATCCCTTCTTCCACCACAGCCAAATCAGTGAGGAGAGTTGAGTGTTGGGGAGATTATCATTTGAAGCACAAGAGCAAGGAGTTCATCATCATCAACACCATCTATTACCTTTTGGAGGGTGGTGCCTCCTAGATTGGTTAGGTGTCGCTTGGGAGCCTCCGTCAAGATGTGGAGTTGAACCAAGAAGTTTGTAAGGGCAAGGAGATCGCCTACTTCGTGAAGATCTACCCCGAGTAAGGCTAGTCCTCCGTGGGCGTATGCCATGATGGCATAGACAAGGTTGCTTCTTCGTGGACCCTTCGTGGGTGGAGCCCTCCGTGGACTCTCGCAGCCGTTACCCTCCATGGGTTGAAGTCTCCATCAACGTGGATTGACGATAGCACCACCTATCGGAACCACGAGAAAAATCTCCGTGTCTCCAAATTGCGTTTGCTCTTCTCCACCTCTCTTTACTACATGTGCAATTTACTTTCCGCTGCCAATACTCTAGAATTGCATGTGTAGGGTGATACTTGACTTGATCATCATCTTGAAATCTGCCAAAACTTGTCTTAATCAAAAGGCTGAATTTTTATATTGTCAAGTAGTCTAATCACCCCCCTCTAGACATACTTTCGATCCTACAAGTGGTATCAGAGCTTTGGTCTCCATTGTATTGGTTTCCATTGGATTGGACTCCATAAGCTTGGTTTCACAACCTAGGAGAGTATGGCGTCTAGTGAGGGTAATTTTCGTAGAGGTCCTTACTTTGATGGTTCAAATTTTGCTAGTTGGAAGCATAAAATGAAAATGCATATTCTTGGACATAACCCTGCCGCATGGGGCATTATTTGTGTTGGCTTGCAAGGTGAGTTCTTCGAGGAAGGAAAAGTTCCGGATCGTGAAGCTACAGCGGATGAATTGCGGATGTTGCAAAACAATGCTCAAGCTTGTGACATTCTCTTCAATGCTTTGTGTCCCGAGGAGTTCAACAAATTCAGCCGTCTTGAGAATGCAAAAGAGATTTGGGATACTTTGGTCGAAATGCACGAAGGTACCGAGTCCGTGAAGGAATCAAAGCTAGATGTTCTTCAAGGTCAACTTGACAAGTTCAAGATGAAGGAAGGTGAAGGAGTCGCTGAAATGTACTCTAGGCTTGCTCTCATCACAAATGAGATTGCCGGCTTAGGAAGCGAAGAAATGACCGACCGATTCATCATCAAGAAGATTCTCAGAGCTTTGGATGGAAAGTATGACACCGTGTGCACTTTGATCCAAATGATGCCAAACTACAAGAATCTCAAGCCTACCAAGTCATTGGAAGAATTGTTGCTCATGAGATGACACTTAAAGATAAGGAAGAGCTTCACAACAAGTCAAGTGGTGCTTACAAAGCTACAAGTGATGCTCCTACAACCTCAAGTGACAAGCTAGTTTCCAATGAAGAGATAAGCCTAATGGTGAAGAACTTCAACAAATTCTACAAGAGTAGAAGCAAGGAAAGAAGCTCAAAGTCTAGATCATATGATGAAAAGAGATCTTCTAGTCGTGATCGAAACTGCTACAATTGTGGAAGACCCGGACACTACTCAAATGAGTGTTCGGCTCCCCACAAGAGAAGAGAAGAATCTCCAAGAAGAAGAAGCTCAAGAGAAGAGTCACCTCGGAAAGAGAGAAGGAGTAGAGATGATCGTTATGAACGAAGATCCTCTCGGAGAAGCAAGGATTCAGAAAGGAAAGACAAGTCATCAAGGAGCTACACAAGAAGGAAACATCAAGCTCATGTAGGTGAATGGGTCTCCGGCTCCGACTCCAACAATCACTCCGAAAGAAGCTATCACTCCAACTCCGAATACAGTCAAGATGAAGGTGTTGCCGGTCTTGCTCTAGTGTCCTCCAACTCCAACTCCTATGACATATTTGATTCACCAAATGAGGGAATTGGAAGATGCTTCATGGCTACAGGCCCCAAGGTTTCACACCCTGAATTCATTGACTTTGATAGTGATGAGGATGACTTGCTTGGTGAAGATGAGCTTTTACATGACAAATCTAGTGAGCCTAGTAATGATGAACATGCTAGTAGTCTTTATAGTCGAGAAGAGTCGAATGACAATGCTATGAAGGAGATTGAGCGTTTAACTAAAGAACTAAACACTCCTAAGTTAGCTCATGAAACAACTCAAGAAGATCATAGAGAGCTCCTAAGATCTCATGAGAAGCTACGCTTCGAGAAGCTCAATCTAGAGCAAGAACATGAGTTTCTAAAAGCTATCAATGACGATCTTCGAAAGAAGAGTTCTTCATATCTTGCCAAACGACTTCTCTTGTCTAATTTCTTGCCACCTATTAAAACTAAGCATGACAAGCATAAGAAAAATTCTTCATCTAGTAGTAACAATAACCATGCTAAATCTAATATTGTTGCTTCTAGTAGTTCTCTTGATTCCACTAACAATGTTTCAAGCCAAGTTACACTTGAGCAAGAAAATAGTTTATTGAAAGGGATTATAGAGAAAGGTGTCTACAAGAGCCTTGCCAGAAGCAAGAACTTTGAGGAAATTGTTCGCAAGCAAGGAAGGCACCGGAAGAATCAAGGAATTGGTTTTGAGCGAAAGTTCAACGCCGAGGGTGTTGAATGGGAAGAAGGTTAATATCCCACTCCAAAGTTTGTTTCTCAAAAGGAGAAGTATGATCCTAGTTCTTCCAATGTGGAACAAGCACAAGATGACCTTCCACCACAAGACCACAAGCTAAAAGGCAAGGACAAGCTTCAAGAGGAGATTGATGCATTTATTGAAGCACCTAAGGCCATGGTCAAGTGGGTTCCCAAGGAAACGTCAAGTTCTACTTCGTCAAGCTCAACTACTACCCCAAGGATTCCCATCAAGATGATGTGGATCCCGAAGAAGAAGAACTAGAGAATTCTTGAGGGTGACTCCGCCAACATACTTCACTCACATTCATTTTGGCAAGAACTTGTGCAATCAACTTCCACATCTTGCACTAGTTCATGGAGTCACAAACCCTCTTGTTGGTAAGTCAAGGGACAAGGTAATCATTGCTTTCATGGACATCATCTTTGTGTACTTCAATCTATGTCCATGGATATCCTTGTTTGTTCCTTGTGGGACTAACCCATGTAGGTATTGAAAGTGCCCGAATCCAAAGGATTGCTCCCAACTCTTGATGATCTTCATCAACATTGAGCATCCACATCTTCAACATCTACATGAAGTCTTCTATGACAACCCAAGGTTAGTTTGACCCTTTAAAAGGGGTTCTCACATCAAGGGGGAGCTTTGCTCTAAAGAATTGAGCTAAAGCATCTTCAAATGATGTGAACACATTAATGCTTTATGTAAAAGTGGTAACCCCACTTGTGCTTAAACGATGAGTATGACCTATGATCAAATGTTCTCATTTGACTCCTAAGTCAATATACTCATATATAGATGACCTAGTCATCGACAAATTGTGTGATAGTAGCTAGTGTTTTGTTTGTGCATGTTTGACACATATTTCATTTGCTATCTTATTGTGTGAGCATGTTGATGCATAATTTTATCCATTCGAGGACATCCATTTGTTGCTATGGTCTTTTGGATTTTTCTTTTTGACCAAATGGATGAACAAGAATGCCTAAGTTCCTCCCCTAGCTATCTATGCTTTCTTGTCTCAAACTCTATTCATGCTTATATCACAAACTTTGGACAAGTCTTTTTCGGACCCACCGAGTGAGGAGCACTCGGAGCCACCGATCCGTCATGGGCTAAACTTCCAAAACCTTCTAAGTATTTTCGGTCAGACCAACCCACTCAAATCGAACAGACCGAAAGCACTTGGATTGATCTAGGTTTTCACCTCGGTGAAACCGAGTTGCAAATTTCGGTGTGACCGAAATGTGTAACTGCCCTGCAGTTATCCATCTCGGTGCCACCGAGTTTTACAACTCGGTCCCACCGACAGCTAAAGGGTATATATACCTGAGGGCAGCGCGCGTTGATTCCTTCTTCAAAACGTCTCGCCCCCAAACCCTTTGCTGCCGTCGCCGTGGTCTCCGGATCGTCTCCGTCCGCTCAGCGCCGCCGCAGTCTCCGTCGCCGTCAACGGACATTCTCTCCGCGCCGTTGCCGCCGTAGAGGAACTCCACCAAGTTAGGGTGAGTTTCGATCCCTCTCGTGCTTCAACCTCCGATTCAATGCACGATTGGTTTGCCTAGAATCTTGCCACGTTTGAGATCTTCCTATCCAGCAGATTAGTTCTTAGAACGAAATTCGAGTAAAAGTTTTAGGGTTAGGTTTCCGCCGAACACATCTCGGTGAGACCGATTTTACATTCTCGGTATGACCGATTTGGCCTCTGCCATTGCACTACACTTTTCGGGTCCAACCGAGTTGTGCAAATCGGTGCGACCGAAATGAGGATTTAGTGAAACCCTAGTGTTTTCGGCAAGACCGAAACCCATTTCGGTCCAACCGAAAGTGGTGTGAATGGTTCTGTTAGAACACTTCGGATTCACCGAATTTTAGACTCGGTCTGACCGAAATGCATTCTGTGAAAACCTAAAACTGAAATTTGAACTCATTTTTTTTGCAAAATCTTCTGCAGTTTGTGATAACTCTTCTATTCTGCCTATACCTAATCTATTCACAGGTTGTGAGCCATGTCAGATGCCAGTGACAGCCAGAACAGGTCTGAATCTCAAATTGCTGAAATTCCAGAGGCAGGCACTAGTCCTGAGGCCAGCAACTTTTCTGATGATGGTGAGAGGAGCACACCAAGTGGTTTGCCTCCTGCTGCCACCAGGGCCAGGAAGAAGAAGAATTCTGATGAAGAAGATTCTGATTTCATTGCTAAGGAAGAGATCTCATCTAAGCCTAAGAGGAAAGTGGTTGCCAAAGAGCATCAAGGGCAACAAACCAAGAAAGGCACCAGTAAAGTGAAGAAGTCCACTGTTGCCAAGAAGCTAAGTATGGAAGAAGAAACCTCGAGCAAGGTGAAGAAAACTTCCAAGAGGAAGAGGATTGTGCATGATGAAGCAGCAGCTGAAGAAGATGAGGATGAGGAAGCTCCGCAGCCTCCTCCTCAGAAGCCTAAGTTCATGGGCGATGCCATCAGGGCAGGAGCACCTTCAAAGTCTAAGCCATCTGCTCCAGCAAAGGCAGCTCAAGCCAAGCCTGCCAAGCCCAAGAAAACTGTCGAAACATTCCTGCTTCAGAGAAGAAGAAAGACAATGTGCCACCAGCTGAGTCAGATGATGAGGCACCTGTGTTGCTGAAACTCCGTCAGAAACTGCCGATTCACAATGATGCTCATCCTCGAGCTGAAAACATGAAGGAAAGAAAGGACAAAGGTCTCAGGCTATGGAGACAAGCTGATCCATATGCTGTGAGGAGAAGGACTGCTGTTGACCCAAGGTTCCACACCAGAGAGCAGCAGGATTTCTATGAGACTGTGCTTATGGACAAGAAGCCCATTGTTGCAGATACTCGCTATGTTGATGGGCATACATTGACAAAGAAGAGCACAGAGACTTCTTTCCACATGTGCATGAGAGCTTTCTTGCATGTGGTGTTGCTGATTTCGTTGGTCGGTCGACAGATTGGAATGATGAGATGATCATGCAATTCTATGCCACAGCTCATTTCTATCCAGATGGCAGGATTGTATGGATGACTGAAGGTCAGAGATTCTCTTCAACTATTGAAGAATGGGCAGCACTGCTGAATGCTCCAGTGCAGAGAGAGGACGATGTTGATGCCTATGGTATTCCCAAGAAGAACCATGAATCTATGAAAAATATGTACAATGAGGTACCAGCTAAGGATGTAGAAATCTGGAAGCTCGGCTCAGTGTATCATCTCCAGGCAGGTCTCCCTACCACAAACACAATTCTGAGGCATACCTTGATGCCCAAGTCTGGAGATCATCGCATGATAAGAGGCTATTCTATCAACATGCTGCATATACTAGATCGAAGGCACCTTTCAAGGTGATGGACACGATAGTTGAGACTATCAAGAGGACTGCAGCAGACGAGAAGAGGTCATGTGGATTTGCCCGCACATTCAGATGCTTATCAATGCCAAGTTTGGCACGGGCACCTACTTGTTGGATAGACCACACTTGCCATCGCAGCCCGAGCATGAGGACAATGAAGTTGTGATGACCGAGGATAATCCCACGTCTGTTGAAGGTCAAGCAAAGTCTGAAGCTGCCAAACAAGCCAAAGCTGAGAAGGAAGCAGCAGAGCAGCAGCAGCAGCTAAACCCAAGAGTGTTGGAGAACAGCTCCTTGAAGCTACCGGAGGATTGAACAACGCCTGCCAGCATTGTGCGCCTCGGAGAGTCTTGAGAGGATAGTTGAAGACAAGTTCCATGCTCTGGATGTGAAGCTGACTGAAGTGCAAGTCACTGTCAACAAGCTTGAGGCAGATATCGAGGAAGCTAAGAGGGAGAAGGAAGAACTCATGCGTGAGATGCAAGATGATCTAGTCCAGGATGATTATGAACAGCCTGCTCAGGTTCCTACCAAACCCCGATCAGCTGCTATTCCAAAGGATGACACGAGGCTACAACATCAGCACCTCCCACAGCTCCATCGGTTCCCAGCTCCAGCTCGGTGACCACTCCTCCAGCTCCACAGACATCACCAAGCCTTTGCAGATGCAGCTATCTCAACTCCATCAACCTGCATAGAGCCGCCAAGCAGAGTCCCTAGTGACGTTTAGCTCTATACCTTCGAACTTTTTGGTAACTTGTTGCCAAAGGGGGAGAAATTGTATAGATCATAGGACTTCGAGAGAGAGAGTGCTCGTTTTTGCTCTTTCGTTTCATTTGCGGTCTTTTTGAGATGCTTTTGAGTTTTTCGAGACATTCCGTGTGTTTGATACTACGTTTGCTCTACCTTGATGAGTGCTTGGTCGTACTATGCCTTAATGTGTGCTTAATGCTTATCATATGCTACTCATATCTTGTATGACCATTTACTCATGTCTTGGTGATTGGGTGCATGCTATTCATTCTTATCATTTTGTGCGCTCCACCAAGATGTATGTGACATGGAAGAGTAACCCATGATCCTAATCGATTGTGCATTTGCATTCAAACGCAAATCTTAAATAATGCACAAATTTAGGGGGAGCTCTTGCTTATCACATACTTCTCAAAGCGATTTATATCATTCATTGATTATATCATTTGTCGAAGCTTTGATCTATATGTTGTCATCAATTACCAAAAAGGGGGAGATTGAAAGTGCAACTTATCCCCGGGTGGTTTTGGTAATTAATAACAACATATATATCATTGAACTAATAGTTTCTTGACAACATTTCAGAAAGTTCATGATATGGGTATGGCAATGATGAAGAAGTGGACCCTCAAAATGCTAAGGAAAACATTGGCAAAAGCTCAAGACTCCATTTTTGGTTTAGTGATCCAAGATCACATTGAGTCTATAGGAAAGCCAATACTATTAAAAGGGGATGAGGTTATGTTAATGATCTGGTTGCTCAAAGTGCTTAGTGATACATCTCCCAAACCATCAGCAATCTTTCATTCCAACATACACTCATAAGTAATCTCGGTCCCACCGATTTCCTAAACTCACCACACCGAGATGAACCACCTCAGCCACAAAGCCAAACCCTAGTAATTTGGATTTTCCGATTCCAAACTCGGTCTCACCAAACTAGTGTTGCCAAGCTTCAGAACCTTCGTCATCAAATCGGTGTCACCGAGATAATAAAGTCGGTCCCACCGAGATTGGCAAACCCTAGTCTTTGGAAGAATCGGACTCACCGAGATTGTATTTTCGGTCCCACGAAAATCCCAACGCTCACAAGATTTGTATTTTCGGTCTCACCGAGTTGTCAACTTCGGTCCGACCGAGATTGGTCAAATGTGTGTAACGGTTGGATTTTGTGTGGAGGCTATAAATACCCTCCACCTCCTCTTCATTCGTGGAGAGAGCCATCGAAAGAACTACCACTCCTACCTTACATTTCGAGAAGAAAACTACCTACCCTTGTGTTGAGATCAAGTTGCTCCACTCCCACCATATGAAACTTGATTTCTAGCCTTCCCAAGTTGCTTTCCACTCAATCCCTTCTTCCACCACAGCCAAATCAGTGAGGAGAGTTGAGTGTTGGGGAGATTATCATTTGAAGCACAAGAGCAAGGAGTTCATCATCATCAACACCATCTATTACCTTTTGGAGGGTGGTGCCTCCTAGATTGGTTAGGTGTCGCTTGGGAGCCTCCGTCAAGATGTGGAGTTGAACCAAGAAGTTTGTAAGGGCAAGGAGATCGCCTACTTCGTGAAGATCTACCCCGAGTAAGGCTAGTCCTCCGTGGGCGTATGCCATGATGGCATAGACAAGGTTGCTTCTTCGTGGACCCTTCGTGGGTGGAGCCCTCCGTGGACTCTCGCAGCCGTTACCCTCTGTGGGTTGAAGTCTCCATCAACGTGGATTGACGATAGCACCACCTATCGGAACCACGAGAAAAATCTCCGTGTCTCCAAATTGCGTTTGCTCTTCTCCACCTCTCTTTACTACATGTGCAATTTACTTTCCGCTGCCAATACTCTAGAATTGCATGTGTAGGGTGATACTTGACTTGATCATCATCTTGAAATCTGCCAAAACTTGTCTTAATCAAAAGGCTGAATTTTTATATTGTCAAGTAGTCTAATCACCCCCCCTCTAGACATACTTTCGATCCTACACATACGAATGAATATAGACAAATTTAAGAGTCTAGATGCACTCATTTTGCCTTGTATGTAGTTCGCATAGGAATCTATAAAAAATCTTATATTTAGAAACGGAGGGAGTAGGAAGCAAATAATCTGACTTAGATGGTGCTCCTTCACAAATGTGCAAAAGAGAGGGATTTTCTTAGAAAAAATAAAGAAATATAAAATGCTCAAGGGATGGCTTGGGCTTGACATATATCGTACAGTATAGTTTGGAAAAGATTTTACTAGTTAAGCTCATGCTCATTTGGAAATTGGAAAATTGGCTAACTATCTCTTTAGTCCCAAACAAGTTGGGGTAGGCTAGAGATGAAACTCATAAGATCTCACGACCAACTCACGGCTCCGGCACATGGATATCAAGCTTCCACACACCCCTGCCCATAGCTAGATCTTTGGTGGAGTCAGCGACTAGTGCAGGCGGCGACCGGCGGAGCTCAGGGGCGAGTGCGGCGACTGGCGACGAGGGCATCCGGCAAGGGCAAGCTGGCGACGAGGACGGCCAGCAAGGTGCGGTAATCAGAGAGTGTGTGACCCGTCAAGGTGAAGGGAGCGATGAGAGACAGAGGGATTTTTGTTCGTACGCGCTGGTGAGGAAGACAACTGCATTGATCGTACGACTGCAAACGACTTAAAATAGACCGCTGAAAGTGGACCGACCGAACTATTAGGCTAACGTGCCGGCGCCTATAAGTGAGTGAATTGCATAAAACATCGACATCGAAGGCTAGGGTTGCAGGAACCACAATTCTACAGTTTTGTGCTCAAGCCGACTAATTCCGAGATTATTTTTTTTTGCAAAAAACACTAGTTGGCAGCTTTGGTCATTTTGATGACGATTATGACAGGTGGGTCCCGCAAAAGATGACATGGCGCAACGGTTCGCAGGCGACGCCGCTAGACAGCGGATTTTACACCAGCACCCTTCTTCAAAATTTAAAAAGCAATCAAGCCCCTGCCCTGCTCATCTCTCCTCTCCGGAGGCCGACGTGCCATGGGACCGGCGTGCCGGCTTCCCCACCGGAGCAGTAGCAGCCGCGGGCACCGGACGGCCGGCTGCAACAGCACCTGCCGCGGGTATAGGAGGGCTAAGCTGCCGCAAAAGCCGTACACGGGCGCGCGGGAGGGAGTAGCGGCAGTGCCGGCCGGGCGCGAGCAGCAGTCATGCCGGCGCGTCTTGTCAAGTCTCGCAGTGCAGGCACGACCTCCCCTCCGCAGCCGCGGCCTCCGGCGGTCATGGCGGGTGCGGCCGGCGCGTCCTTCTTCTTGGACGGCAAGAGCACGAGAATATGGGAGGACCACTTGCATAGCACGATGCAGGACTGCTTGTTGTGCGCCTCTGAGCTCAGCAAGCCGCTGCCGCCACCACAAGACTGCACCACCACGGCGGGGGCACGCGGCACTATCTGGGAGACATCGAGGGGATGCCAGAGATGAGCTGCAGCTTGCGGAGGTCATGGAGGAGTAGACGGAGGGGAGAGGGGCCGCTAGGCTCGCCGGTGAAGCGGCGGAGTCCATGCGCTCATCCTTGTGCTTCGGGCAGCTGTGACCCGGGGCGGATCCAGACGACCTGGAGGAAAAGAGGGAGCAGAGAGTTGTCAGAGGGGCCGCTGGGCTTGCTAGCGAGTGGATGAGGGAGGCACAGCTCCGACATGGAGCACGGCGGAGGCGGTCTGGGGAGGCAGGGGCGGCTCCGAGAGGGCATGGGACGCCGGCGGCGGAGGGGAAGGGCCGTCCTTGAGGCAAAGTTTTTTTGTTTTAATTTTTTTGACAATGGGTCTTTTTATTTTTGAAAAAGGGAGTGAGTTTTTTGTAAAAATATACTTGTAACACTGTATAGCATGAACAGTTGCGCCACGTCATGATTTCGCAGGGTCCACCTGCCACAATCGTCATCAAAATGACCAAAGCCGTAGTGTTTTTTTTTGTAAAAGATTAGCCTTGAAATTAGTGATTTTGGATACAAAACTGTAGACTTGTGGTTTCCGCAACCCTAGCCTTCAATGTCGATGTTTCGTGCAATTCACTCCCTGTCAGTTGCCCACGAAGAAACAAGTAAATGCTTCGTATTCATGTTTGATTTAGTTATTATGTCCCTGATTTCTGCTTCGTATTCGTGTTCCCGATTCCAATCCTAATAAGAATACTAGTTCCAGATCTCTGGAGCTGTGATCCGGATGATCTTCTGCTGACTGCGGCTGCGAATCGGATAGATACACTTTTGATTCTCAGTTTTCTTATTAAGTGTATCGCGTTTAGGACTTGGACTCCGACAAGGACAAGGAGTCGAGCAGACTTCTGATGGGATTCCAATCGAATCGCTCGCGCGCGCTCGCCCCTGTATAAATATGCGTCGAGAGGCGCCTGGTCTCTCACCCGAACAATTTCTCGAAGTGCAGATCCCAATGGCAAGTTCATCTTCAAGTTCCGTGGAGGAGAAGGAGGTGGTGGATTTGCAGGATGAGGAAATCAAGGTGGGTGGTGACAAGCCGTCGGTGGAGTCGGCAGGCAGCCCTGCAGATCCAGCACCAAAGAAGAAGAAAAAGAAGATCCTGCGTGTGGTGCCTGAGAGCGACGTGAAATATGTCATGAGTTACAAGCCGTTGCCCCGAAGGACGGAGTGGCCAGATAGCGTTATCAAAAAGTGCCCAGAGCTGGCCGCATGCTATTATGCCACCAGGGCCAATACGGATGAGGTCGTGGAGGACATGCAACGGAGGATGCTCGAGACACAGAAAGACTACAGGCAACAGCTGAAAACCAAGGGCATAGTCACCTACGAGGAGGAGGTTGATGAGGACTACGACGAAGACGAAGACGAAGACTACGCTCCACTGCATCCACCGGGTCGGAGGAGGCGCCGACCTGGCGTCATGAAAAATCGCCAAGGAGAAACTAGGAGGCTGAATTAAATTAAGAATCAAGCAACTCTATCTAGCTATATCATCATGCTTCCAGCTCTTCGTTTTTATTATTTACTTTGTTTGTGAACCTGGTTCAGTTATGTCTTCCGTATGATCATCTAGGCGCCATGAAGGACTTTTTTTGTCTTGTTTTCTTTCTGGATTATGTGTCCCATGCCAGTTGTGCTATATACAAATAAGGAATATTTGTTCCTTGCAGTTTTGTCCATTTACTGTATTTTCTGATTCTTAGAGCCTGACAACACCGGAATTGCAAATTCAATATGTGAGTATTTCTAAAGAACATCAATATGTGACACCTTGGAAGCCACAGGATAATTGTGTGCTATGCAAATCATATAACATAGTTGGCGTTGTTTCTTGTGTTTTTGTTCATTTATTATACCGCCCCTTTATGTCTCCTTTGCATCCACCCTGTCGTCATGAAAAATCACCAAGGACAGACGAGGAAGTTTAATTAAATTAGATCCGAAAAAATCTATCTAGTTTTTTCTTTTTTTGAGAAATCTATCTAGCTATATTGGCATAAGGTCGTGGTTCTTTCAGCTCATCAGTCATGTCTTTCCTATGAACATCTAAGGCGCCAGGAAGGATTTTATTCACATCTTATTTTGCCTGTTTCGACTGGACTTATGTCCCATGCTAATTGTGCTATGAAAATACCAGGAAGAATTATATGTTCCTTGTGGATTATGGTTTTGTTCTCTGAATTCTTTGATTGTCATGTGTCATAAGTAAGCACAGTAAAACTAGAATTAGAACATCATTATGTGATCTCTGGAAACCCCAAGATCCCTGTGTTCTATGCAAAGCAAATACCAAGAAGATATATTTTTCTTCTTGTGGTTTCATTCAGTTATCTATAGCGCAATGACTATCAGACCAAGAACGATACCAAGAACAAGATTGCAAAATCATTGTGAATATCAGTTTAAATGAAAATCACCTATGGATTTAGTGTATTCCTGGTCATATGTTTACCCACATGTTGATTTTGAACTGTCTTTCAGCCCTCTTATTTCTGTGATTAGAAACTAGCAGTTTCTTACTTATGACCTTTTAAACAGAGAGAGCCATGTCATCTGCATCAGAGCAGGATAACCAAAAGACTCTGCAATCCTTATTCCAGTACATGTCAGACTGAAATTTGTAAACAGAAAACTGAAGCCAAATAAAAATTCAGAGTGAAAGGTTTCGTAAAGCGTCTCAACTCCCGTAACATGGGAGCCCGCATGTATTTATATTGATATGGCGAGGCCATCTCTCGCAGAGGCATACATCGATAGATTACATCGTTGGTTCAAACAACCGAAGAGATAAGAGGAGGATTACATAAAGAGATAAACAAGTACTAACCAACTAGATCCTCCTGAGGATGGCGTCACCAGAGGCGACTCGCGGGACGCCCGCGGCGATCGTCACCGGTCTTCGGCCGGAACCTGCGGATCTGACGGCTACGCGCGTTGGAGGCCGGTTCTGGTGCTGGCGGACTCGGAGGATGAGGAGGACGACGACGGCGATCCGGCGCCGGACTACTCGCCGACACCCTCCGACGTGATCTGCGAGGCTTTCAATCCTGGAAACTCGGAGGAAGAAGTCGCTGCATTAGTTGATGAAATCGTGCCGGGAGAGGATCCGGCGCGGATCGGACTGCGCTCTGACGATCGAGTGGAGGTGGTTCGCCGGATTATCCAACGGAGGACGGCGGCGACGGCGATCCGGCCTTGGAAAGGGCCTCTACCTAAGGTATGCATCCAACTTGTTACTTTGTCAGATTACTTTCCGCAAGATGACTGGAATATCGTAGTTCGTAAGAAGAAGAAGAATAGAGGGAGGCCAGCGATCAGGGCGGCGGACGGGATCAGGGCGGCCAGGAACATGCGTTTGAATTTCCTTCTCGGTCACGAACGGGCCGTGCAGGAGTGGGCCGGATGTCGGACTATGTATGGGCTTGAGGCCCATCATGGGGGTGTTGATGAGGGCTTGGTTCGATCAGCCTCGACTGGGTATGTGGCCCAACAGAGTTGCGTCGTGCCCTCTCAGCCCGACGAGATCGCATGCACGTACGACGATAGCGGTGTTCCCATCGCTCTTGCGCCACCGTCTAGGGTTCGCAAGGCCGGGACGAAAGGATTCCCTTCCTGTGGGGATCGACGTGCACGGCATATCCGTCCATTGCCGGCCATGGCAGGCCGAGGGAAGGCTCCACCGCCAGCCAAGCGACCTTCTTCCGGCGCTGCAGATCGGGGTGGGGCGGCTCCGCCGCCGACGGTGAGCGCCGGACGGGGAGTCCAGGCGCAGATTGGCCAAAGGCCGCCGGCGGGAGGATCCATCGCGGCTGGTTCCTCGGGCCGAGGTGTGTCCCCCGTCGGTGTGCCGCCTCCGGGACAGCCTCCTTTGCAGCCGGCCCATGGGAGGGGAGGCATGAGGCCGCCGGCGCCGGGCACGGTGCCCGCTGCCCATGCTGCCGGGCGGGGTGTGGTGAGACCACCAGCGCCAGGTGCGCCGCCCCTTGCTCCCCAGGCTGCGGGTCGAGGGGGACCTCGACCTCCCGCGCCGGGAACTTCTAGAGACGTGCCGGCTGGCCACGGCGCCGGACTTCGGCCTGTTGGGGGCGTGCCGGCAACCACAGGCAAACCGCCGCCTCATTACGTTGCTAGGCCGGTGCAGAACCGGTCCAGTCAGCCTCAGACGTACAATAAAGAGCCTAATGTTCCGCCCCGAGGCCAGTGGGGAGATGATGGGTATGATGCGTACGGTGAAGGACAGCACCGAGGCTCCTCTTCTACGGGAGGAGGGCGTGGTTACGCTTGGCAGAGCGACGGGTCGGCTGAGAGACCGTTTCTTGGCCCGGCATGCGGTTTTGTTGAGGGGGCCTCCGTCTCGGATCACCGTCAGAGAGGAGGCTTTCGTGGCCATCGTGGTGGTCGGGGCGGGGGCCGTGGGAGATTTCACCGCCCACCACCGCCTAGGGTTCCTGTTCCTACAGATGCTACGGAGGAGGCTCAGCTTACTTCCTCAGAGCTTCCTTCACAAGCGATGGAGGTGGTGAAGGAGTTGGCAAATGTTGAGGTTGCTGGGGCTGGGATGGTGGATGAGGCTACCGACAGGTCTAATGCAGAGAGGGCGTCCAAATATGCTCGTAAGAAGGAGAGGATGATTTGCTATCGCTGTGGTGAGAAGGGCCATTTCATTGCTGAGTGTGTGGCCTAGCTGTGCGAGTCATGTGGCAAGCTTGCACATGATTCGGGAGAGTGCCCGTTATTGCGTGACCTACCTCCGACTCTGAATATCTATGGAGTCTACTGTGCTGAGCTTATGTTTTTTGAGTCCCCGGCGGCGAGAGAGGTCCCGGAGGATAACCCGAGTTTGACTACTGGGATTGTGAGAGCGACCCAGGGCGAGGTGACTGAGGCACAGATTGTGAGGAGGCTGCAGGAGCTAGCTCCCGGTGATTTTGTTTGGGATTTGGTGCTCATCGAGGACAGAGTTTTTAAGGTTGATTTACCGTTTGTGGATGACTTGCAGAGATTGTTGAGTTTTGGCTTGTGTAAAGTTCCCGGTACTAAGTGTATCCTGGAGTTTAACGAGTGGAAACAGGTTGAGCCTAAGGGAAAGCCGCTTACACAGGTCTGGCTGCGGTTTTTGAGGGCTCCATCTAAGCCTCTGCAGGATGCTCGCATGGTGGCCAGTTTGGGCATCATGGTTGGAAAGACAGAAAAAGTGGACATGGCTTTCACACGTGCCAATGGGATAGCCTGGATTCTAGTAAGCGTTCTGGATATTGAGTTTGTGCCTGATAAGGTCAACTGGACTTATAAGGGAGAGGGGTTCCCGTTAGATATTGAGTTTGAGGACACCGACTTATTTGATGATGCAGTTAATGGTAATGATGTTGACATGCATGACCGGGCGGGTAATGCGGGGGCTAAGGGGGCACCATCAGATGAGCCCATGCGAGAGGGATCTAACGGTTCTCACGATCAGTCGGCTGGGAATGGATCAGAGGCCGAGCCCACAGTCTCACCGGCGGTACCCATGACTACTCTGCGTTTTGGGTCTTTCGAGCCAGCCTCGGCACCTCCCAGGTTGTGGAGTGACAGGGTGGAGTCTGGTGATTATCTTGAGCACACGCTTCCTTCGTTGGAGTTCGAGAGGGAGCCTGGTTTGTCTGCTGATTGTCAGGCAAGTTCTTTGGGAGGCGATTCTGAGAGGAGGCCGGTTGATGGTTCTCTTGGTCTGCCGACTCCCGCGGGCACGACTTCGGTGTCGGCGATCGCGTGCGCGATGGGGTGTGGGGGAGGGGGTTCGGGACATGGAGTCCTCTCTTCCCCCGTCCCGATGCCGATGCCGGTGTCGTCGGTGGCGTCGGCCCCGAGGGGGTTGGCTCCTGCTGCGAGAGGGAGCCCGAGGCAGGCGGCCTCGACTCCTTCTGCGATGGTGGTGACGACCACTGTGGCAGCTGCTGCGTTTGGGGGGACGCCAGGACAGGAGGCCCTGTCTCCTCCCTCTACACCGATGGTTAGGAGGACCACCTCGCCGATGGCTTCCCCATCTAAGTTGGCGGCTGGGGCGGGAGGAGGCCACGGGCAGGAGGCCCCCGTCCTACACTCTTCCCCACTGCCTGGTGTGGGGCACTCGTCCAAGGGGATCGGGAGCCCGCAGACGCCTTCTCTAGTAACTTCGGCACCACCTTTCAGAGTTTCGGTGCCAGGTTATACTAGGGAGGAGGTGATCGCGTTTGGTGGGATCCCGGACCCTATCTCCGAGGGGAGACGGATGAGTTCTCGCATCCTCGACGTCCCTGAGGTGGACGATATGCAGCAGCGGTGCGCTATGAGGGCGGCCAAGCTTCAGGAGGCTGCTTTTTCTTCTGGTATGTCCGTCAACTTGTCTAATTCCCTATTGCATTTTTCTAGTGAGGACATTATAAATAATGCAAACCAATTAGGAGTTTCACTAGGTGCTACGGATAGTGAAATTACCAATTCGGTGAATGATATTTTAGACTTGGAGGCGGAACGTGCTTTAGAGACTATTTGTAATCTTGCAGCAGTTAAATCAATGAATGATGATGAGATAAATGTGTTAGGGGTTAGAGTGCTTGATAGCCTGTGTGCGGATCTAGCACCCACCAACCATGACGCTGAGGAAGATGATGTATCCCTAGAGAATGATGCTAGCAATATTTGTGAACCCGGTCATGAGGACCGGGTGACTGAGCTTAGTAAACCTAAGCGTAAGTGGAAACGGAAGATCTATCCCGATTCCGCAGTTCGTAGGAGTGCTAGGATTCGAACCACCAAAAAATTCCATGATGAACTATGAGAGGAATATTTTGGAATAGCAGAGGTCTAAAGGACTTGGCTAAAAGAAGATTCCTGGCTGAGACAGCTTTAGAGCAGAAGCTAGATTTTGTTGCTCTATCAAAAACGGGTAGAGATAACTTTGCACCACAGTTTCTCTCCTCTCTGGTTGGTGGTATTGATTTCGATTGGCATTGCCTCCCTCCGCGAGGAAGATCGGGTGGTATCTTACTAGGTGTGAGATGCGATTCGCTTGAAGTCCGTAGTGTAGTGATGGGCGACTTCGCGGTAAAGTTTCGAGTTAGGTCTAGGACGGATGGCTTTAACTGGGCTTTGGTGGCGGTATATGGTGCCGCGCAGCCCGAGCTTAAAGCGGAGTTTCTAGCAGACCTTGTTCGAATTTTTGGGTCAGAGCAACTGCCGATTTTAGTTGGAGATGATTTCAATATCATCAGGATCTACTAGGGAAAAGCCTATACACAGAATCTTAGCAGCAGCGCGGTTCAAAATAGAGCGCTGCTGGTAAGTAGTTGTAGCGCTTATTACGTAAACTCGCTGCTGCTAAATATTTAGCGATGGCGCTCGCCGAACAACGCTGCTACAAATATCGACCGCGGTGTTCCCCACCTCTAAGTAGCAGATGGCGATCGCGAAAACAGCGCCATCGCTAAGTGCATAGTAGTAGCGCGTTTCCTCGAGATCGCTGCTGGTAAGTTTCAAATTGCCGCAATTTTTATCCCGCTTAGCGATGGCGCCTTACAAAGCGTTGCTGCTAAGTTCTTAGCAGCAGCGCTGTTTCTCACCGGCGCTCTGCTAACCCCCACCAACCCCCAACCCATCCCTCCCTCCCCTTGCTTTTTTCCCTTCCCCTACCTCCCCTCTCCTCTCTTCCCTCCACCACATGCTCCCACTCTCACTTTTTTCCCTTCCCCTACCTCCCCTCTCCTCTCTTCCCTCCACCACATGCTCCCACTCTCACTCTTCTTCTTCTCAATACTTCTCCCCATTACTCTCTCTCTTCTCTATCCACCTTCTCTCTCTTCATTACTCCTACATAACTACACCACATCCATTAATGCATCTCCTTTCTCTTTTCCTTCCCCTCCACTAGTTGAAGTTGTCTCCTTCCAAATTAGGTAGCTAGGTAGATGTAGGATTTAGTTAAGGACCTATTTGCCCCTAA
Organism: Aegilops speltoides; assembly: GCA_021437245.1. Lineage (NCBI taxonomy): Eukaryota > Viridiplantae > Streptophyta > Magnoliopsida > Poales > Poaceae > Aegilops > Aegilops speltoides. The sequence goes on from CM038141.1 coordinate 19,291,278, forward strand.
CTAGATCTATCTTTGTCAAGAAGAGCTTAATTTGTGCACTTTTGATCTCCCTACAACATCATCTTGCCATCAAGATAGAGGTGATGAAACTTTCATGCTTTTGCAAAATGGAAATGTGTTTATGTGTGTGTGATATGTTTGTGGAAATTGTGTGTGTGGCATGAGTTGACGCCTTGCCAATTGTGCTTTTGAGTTGCCTATGTTTTGCGAAATGTCGATTTATTTCCGTTTGGCTAATTCCGGCAAACTCTAGATCCATATATGTCCTATTTTTAGGAAGGTCATGCCAAAAAATTTATGACTTTGATGCATGCATGCATTTTTACAATCAATTTTTTATTATTACCGCAGCGAGTTGACGATGGTCGATGGAACGATGGTGGACAGGTGGTTGCGGTCGGCGGTGCAAGACATGAAAGAAAATAACCGGACAGAGGTTTTATGTCCGTGTCGAAAATGCAAAGGAATAGTTTGGCTCGACCCCCATGACGATGGTCGTGTCGAAGCGCACCTGCTCATGACTGGTTTCATGGATGGCTATACTAGGTGGATAATTGAAGATGAGGATGACGATGTTGAGGATGCCGACGGGGCAGGAAATGATGACATGGGGCAAGACGAAGAGATGATCGATAATGGCGGCGGGGAAGAGGCCGGACATGGCGGCGGAGAAGGGGCCAGACATGGCGGAGGAGAAGGGGCCGGACATGGCGGCGGAGAGAACGACATGGACTCCACGCAGCAGAGTTCGTCGGTACTAAGTTCAATTTGAAGGAAATATGCCCTAGAGGCAATAATAAAGTTATTATTTATTTCCTTATTTCATGATAAATGTTTATCATTCATGCTAGAATTATATTAACTGGAAACATAATATATGTGTGAATGCATAGACAAACAGAGTGTCACTAGTATGCCTCTACTAGACTAGCTTGTTAATCAAAGATGGTTATGTTTCCTAACCATGAACAAAGGGTTGTTATTTGATTAACAAGGTCACATCATTAGTTGAATGATCTGATTGACATGACCCATTCCATTAGCTTAGCACACGATCGTTTAGTATGTTGCTACTGCTTTTATCCATGACTTATACATGTTCCTATAACTATGAGATTATGCAACTCCGCTTACGGAGGAACACTTTGGGTGCTACCAAACGTCACAACATAATCGGGTGATTATAAAGGAGTACTACAGTGTCTCCAAAGGCGGATGTTGGGTTGGCGATTTCGAGATTAGGTTTTGTCACTCCGATTGTCGGAGAGGTATCTCTGGGCCCTCTCGATAATACACATCACTTAAGCCTTGCAAGCATTACAACTAATGAGTTAGCTGTGAGATGATGTATTACGGAACGAGTAAAGAGACTTGCCGGTAACGAGATTGAACTAGGTATTGGATACCGACGATCGAATCTCGGGCAAGTAACATACCGATGACAAAGGGAACAACGTATGTTGTTATGCGGTCTGACCGATAAAGATCTTCGTAGAATATGTAGGAGCCAATATGGGCATCCAGGTCCCGCTATTGGTTATTGACCGGAGACGTGTCTCGGTCATGTCTACATTGTTCTCGAACCGTAGGGTCCGCACGCTTAAGGTTTCGATGACGGTTATATTATGAGTTTGTGTATTTTGATGTACCGAAGAAGTTCGGAGTCCCGGATGTGATCACGGACATGACGAGGAGTCTCGAAATGGTCGAGACATAAAGATTGATATATTGGACGGCTATATTCGGACACCGGAAAGGTTTCGGAAGTTTCCGGAGAAAACCGGAGTGCCGGAGGGGTTACCGGAACCCCCCGGGGAAGTTATGGGCCTTAGTGGGCCAAGAGGGGAGAGAGAGGGCCGCACCAGGAGGTGGCGCCCCAGTCCGAATAGGACAAGGAGGGGCGCGCCCCCTTCCTCTCCCTCTCCTCTCCTTCCTTCCCCTTCTTCCTTCCTAGTTGGACTAGGAAAGGGAGTCCTACTCCTACTAGGAGGAGGACTCCCCCCCTGGCGCGCCTCCTAGGGCGGCCGGCCCTCCCCTTGCTCCTTTATATACGGGGCAGGGGGCACCCTAGAACACACAAGTTGATCCTTGAGATCGCTCCTTAGCCGTGTCGGTGCCCCTCCACCATATTCCACCTCGGTCATATCGTGGCGGTGCTTAGGCGAAGCCTGCGTCGATAGAACATCAAGATCGTCCACGCCGCGTCGTCTTGTGGAACTCTCTCTCCGGAGCTTTGCTGGATCGGAGCCCGAGGAGCGTCACCGAGCTGTACGTGTGTCAAGAACTCGGAGGCGCCGGAGTAACGGCGCTGGGATCGGTTGGATCGCGAGGAGAACGTACGACTACTTCCTCTACATTGTGATCGCTTCCGCTTCGGTCTACGAGGGTACGTAGACAACACTCTCCCCTCTCGTTGCGTGTGCGTAGGAAAATTTTGAAATTACTACGTTCCCCAACAGTGGCATCCGAGCCTAGGTTTTTATGGTTTGATGTTTTGCACGACTAGAGCACAAGTGAGTTGTGGGCGATACAAGTCATACTACCTACCAGCATGTCGTATTTTGGTTCAGCGGTATTGTGAGACGGCGGCCCGGACCGACATTACGCCAGACGCTTACGCAAGACTGGTTTCACCGCTCTGAGCACTCGTGCTTAAAGGTGACCGGCGGGTGTCTGTCTCTCTCACTTTAGTTGAACCGAGTATGGCTACGCCCGGTCCTTGAGAAGGTTAAAACGGAGTCTATTTGACGAAGTATCGTTGTGGTTTTGATGCGTAGGTGAGATTGGTTCTTGCTTCAGCCCGTAGCAGCCACGTAAAATTTGCAACAACAAAGTAGAGGACGCCTAACTTATTTTTGCAGGCATGTTGTGATGTGATATGGTCAAGACGTGATGCTATATTTTATTGTATGAGATGATCATGTTTTGTAACCGGTTATCGGCAATCGGCTGGAGCCATATGGTTGTCGCTTATTGTATGAAATGCAACGCCTATAATTGCTTTACTTTATCACTAAGCGGTAGCGATAGTCGAGAAGCAATAGATGGCGTAACGACAACGATGCTACGATGGAGATCAAGGTGTCGCGCGGTGACGATGGTGATCATGATGGTGCTTGGAGATGGAGATCACAAGCACAAGAAGATGATGGCCATATTATATCACTTATATTGATTGCATGTGATGTTTATCCTTTATGCATCTTATCTTGCTTTGATTGACGGTAGCATTTTAAGATGATCTCTCACTAAAAATTATCAAGTAGTGTTCTCCCTGAGTATGCACCGTTGCCAAAGTTCGTCGTGCCGAGACACCACGTGATGATCGGGTGTGATAAGCTCTACGTCCATCTACAACGGGTGCAAGCCAGCTTTTGCACACGCAGAATACTCAGGTTATACTTGACGAGCCTAGCATATGCAGATATGGCCTCGGAACACGGAGACCGAAAGGTCGAGCGTGAATCAAATAGTAGATATGATCAACATAAGATGTTCACCATTGAAAACTACTCCATCTCACGTGATGATCGGTTATGGTTTAGTTGATTTGGATCACGTGATAACTTAGATGACTAGAGAGATGTCTGTCTAAGTGGGAGTTCTTAAATAATATGATTAATTGAACTTAAATTTATCATGAACTTAGTACCTGATAGTATCTTGCTTGTCTATGTTTGTTTGTAGATAGATGGCTCGTCTTTGTTGTTCCGTTGAATTTTAATGCGTTCCTTGAGAAAGCAAAGTTGAAAGATGATGGTAGCAATTACATGGATCGGGTCCGTAACACGAGGATTATCCTCATTGTTGCACGTAAGAGTTACGTCCCGGATGCACCGCTAGGTGCCAGACCTCTTCTTGATCTGGCAACCGGCGTTAAGAACGTCTGGCGAGCAAAGCTGATGACTACTCTATAGTTCGATGTGTCATGCTTTACGGCTTAGAACCGGGACTTCAACGACGTTTTGAACGTCATGGAGCATATGAGATGTTCCAGAGTTGAAGTTGATATTCAACAGTAATGCCCGGATTGAGAGATATGAAGTCTCCAATAAGTTCTATAGCTGCAAGATGGAGGAGAATAGTTACGTCGGTGAGCACATACTCGTAATGTCCGGTATTACAATCACTTGACTCAACTGGGAGTTAATCTTCCGGATGATTGTGTCATTGATGTAATTCTTCAATCACGCCACCAAGCTACAAAGGCTTCGTGATGAACTATAATATGCAAGGGTTAGTAAAGACTATGCCTGAGCTCTTCGCAATGCTAAAGGCTGCGGAGGTAGAAATCAAGAAGGAGCATCAAGTGTTGATGGTCAATAAGACCACTAGTTTCAAGAAGAAAGGCAAAGGGAAGAAGAAGGGGAACTTCAAGAAGAACAGCAAGCAAGTTGCTGCTCACGAGAAGAAACCCAAGTCTGGACCTAAACCTGAAACTGAGTGCTTCTACTGCAAGCAGACTGGTCACTGGAAGCGGAACTGCCCCAAGTATTTGGCGGATAAGAAGGATGGCAAGGTGAACAAAGGTATATGTGATATACATGTTATTGATGTGTACCTTACTAGAGCTCGCAGCAGCACTGGTATTTGATACTGGTTCATTGCTAATATTTGCAACTCGAAGCAGGACTACGGATTGCTTAACACCGCAAAGGACGAGGTGACGATGCGCGTGGGAAATGGTTCCAAAGTCGATGTGATCGCGGTCGGCACGCTACCTCTACATCTACCTTCGGATTAGTTTTAGACCTAAATAATTGTTATTTGGTGCTGCATTGAGCATGAACATTATATCTGGATCTTGTTTGATGCGAGACGGTTATTCATTTAAATCATAGAATAATGGTTGTTCTATTTATATGAGTAATATCTTTTATGGTCATGCACCCTTGAAGAGTGGTCTATTTTGATGAATCTCGATAGTAGTGATACACATATTCATAATGTTGAAGCCAAAAGATGCAGAGTTGATAATGATAGTGCAACTTATTTGTGGCACTCGCCGTTTAGGTCATATCGATATAAAGCGCATGAAGAAACTCCATCTTGATGGACTTTTGGAGTCACTTGATTATGAATCACTTGGCACTTATGAACCGTGCCTCATGGGCAAGATGACTAAAATCCCGTTCTCGGTACTATGGAGAGAGCAACAGATTTGTTGGAAATCATACATACTGATGTATGTGGTCCGATGAATGTTGAGGCTCGTGTCGGATATCGTTATTTTCTCACCTTCACAGATGATTTAAGCGAGATATGGGTATATCTACTTAATGAAGCATAAGTCTGAAACATTTGAAAAGTTCAAAGAATTTCAGAGTGAAGTTGAAAATCATCGTAATAAGAAAATTAAGTTTCTACGATCTGATCGTGGAGGTGAATATTTGAGTTACGAGTTTGGTCTACATTTGAAACAATGCGGAATAGTTTAAGCAACTCACGCCACCCGAACACCACAACGTAATGGTGTGTCCGAACGTCGTAATCGCACTTTACTACATATGGTGCGATCTATGATGTCTCTTACAGATTTACCGCTATCGTTTTGGGGTTATGCTCTTGAGACGACCGCATTCACACTGAATAGAACACCGTCAAAATCCGTTGAGACGACACCTTATGAACTATGGTTTAGCAAGAAACCAAAGTTGTCGTTTCTTAAAGTTTGGGGATGCGATGCTTATGTGAAAAAGCTTCAACCTGATAAGCTCGAACCCAAATCGGAGAAATGTGTCTTCATAGGATACCCAAAGGAGACAGTTGGGTACACCTTCTATCACAGATCCGAAGGCAAGACATTTGTTGCCATGAATGGATCCTTTCTAGAGAAGGAGTTTCTCTCGAAAGAAGTGAGTGGGAGGAAAGTAGAACTTGATGAGGTAATTGTACCTTCTCCCTTATTTGAAAGTAGTTTATCGCAGAAACCGGTTTCTGAGACATCTACACCAAATAGTGAGGAAGTTGATGATGTTGATCATGAAACTTCAGATCAAGTTACTACGTAACCTCGTAGATCAACCAGAGTAAGATCCGCACTGAGTGGTGCGGTAATCCTGTTCGGAAGTCATACTACTAGATCATGATGAACCTACGAACTATGAAGAAGCGATGGTGAGCCCAGATTCCATAAAATGGCTTGAGGCCATGAAATCTGAGATGGGATCCATGTATGAAAACAAAGTATGGACTTTGGTTGACTTGCCCGAGGGTCGGCAAGCAATAGAAAACAAGTGGATCTTCAAGAAGAAGACCGACGCGACGGTAATGTAATCGTCTACAAAGCTCGACTTGTCGCAAAGGGTTTCGACAAGTTCAAGGGATTGACTACGATGAGACCTTCTCACCCGTAGCGATGCTTAAGTCTGTCCGAATCATGTTAGCAATTGCCGCATTTTATGATTATGAAATTTGGCAAATGGATGTAAAGACTGCATTCTGAATGGATTTACGGAAGAAGAGTTGTATATGATGCAACCGAAGGTTTTATCGATCCAAAGGAGCTAACAAAGTGTGCAAGCTCCAAATGATCCATTTATGGACTGGTGCAAGCATCTCGAGTTGGAATAAGCGCTTTGATAGTGTGATCAAAGCATTTGGGTTCATCTGAGACTTTTGGAGAAGCTCAGATTTACAAGAAAGTGAGTGGGAGCTCAGAGCATTTCGATATTATATGTAGATGACATATTACTAATCGGAAATGATATAGAATTTCTGGATAGCATAAAGGGATACTTGAATAAGAAGTTTTCAATGAAAGACCTCGGTGAAGCTCCATACATATTGGGCATCAAAATCTATAGAGATAGATCAAGACGCTTAATTGGACTTTCACAAAGCACATACCTTGACAAAATTTTGAAGAAGTTCAAAATGGATCAAGCAAAGAAAGGGTTCTTGCACTGTTTGCAAGGTGTGAAGTTGAGTAAGACTCAATGCCCGACCACTGAAGAAGATATAGAGAAATGAAAGATGTTCCTATGCTTCAGCCATAGGCTCTATCATGTATGCAATGCTGTGTACCAGACCTGATGTGTGCCTTGCTATAAGCTTAGCAGGAAGTACCAAAGTAATCCAGAGTGGATCATCGGACAGCGGTCAAGAACATCCCGAAATACGAAAAGGACTAAGGATATGTTTCAGATATGGAGGTGACAAAGAGCTCATCGTGGCAGTTACGTTGATGCAAGCTTTGACACTGATCCGGACGATTCTAAATCGCAGACCGGATACGTATTTACACTAAACGGAGGAGCTGTCGGTTGGTGCAGTTCTAAATAAAGCGTCGTGGCGGGATCTACATGTGAAGCGGAGTACATAGCAACGAAGCAGCTAATGAAGGAGTCGGATGAAGGAGTTCATATCCGATCTAGGTGTCATACCTAGTGCATCGGGTCCAATGAAAATCTTCGTGACAATCTTTGAGCAATTGCCTTAGCGAAGGAATCCAGATTTCACAAGAGGACCAAACACATCAAGAGACACTTCAATTCCATCCGGGATTTAGTCCAGGTGGGAGACATAGAGATTTTCAAGATACATACGGATCTGAATGTAGCGACCCGCTGACTAAGCCTCTTCCACGAGCAAAACATGATCAACACCAAGACTCCATGGGTGTTAGAATCATTACTATGTAATCTAGATTATTGACTCTAGTGCAAGTGGGAGACTGAAGGAAATATGCCCTAGAGGCAATAATAAAGTTATTATTTATTTCCTTATTTCATGATAAATGTTTATCATTCATGCTAGAATTATATTAACCGAAAACATAATATATGTGTGAATGCATAGACAAACAGAGTGTCACTAGTATGCCTCTACTAGACTAGCTTGTTAATCAAAGATGGTTATGTTTCCTAACCATGAACAAAGGGTTGTTATTTGATTAACAAGGTCACATCATTAGTTGAATGATCTGATTGACATGACCCATTCCATTAGCTTAGCACACGATCGTTTAGTATGTTGCTACTGCTTTTATCCATGACTTATACATGTTCCTATAACTATGAGATTATGCAACTCCCGTTTACCGGAGGAACACTTTGGGTGCTACCAAACGTCACAACGTAATCGGGTGATTATAAAGGAGTACTACAGGTGTCTCCAAAGGCGATGTTGGGTTGGCGTATTTGAGATTAGGTTTTGTCACTCCGATTGTCGGAGAGGTATCTCTGGGCCCTCTCGGTAATACACATCACTTAAGCCTTGCAAGCATTACAACTAATGAGTTAGCTGTGAGATGATGTATTACGGAACGAGTAAAGAGACTTGCGTAACGAGATTGAACTAGGTATTGGATACCGACGATCGAATCTCGGGCAAGTAACATACCGATGACAAAGGAACAACGTATGTTGTTATGCGGTCGACCGATAAAGATCTTCGTAGAATATGTAGGAGCCAATATGGGCATCCAGGTCCCGCTATTGGTTATTGACCGAGACGTGTCTCGGTCATGTCTACATTGTTCTCGAACCGTAGGGTCCGCATGCTTAAGGTTTCGATGACGGTTATATTATGAGTTTGTGTATTTTGATGTACCAAGAAGTTCGAGTCCGGATGTGATCACGGATATGACGAGGAGTCTCAAATGGTCGAGACATAAATATTGATATATTGGACGTCTATATTCGGACACGGAAAGGTTCCGGAAGTTTCGGAGAAAACCGGAGTGCGGGAGGGTTACCGAACCCCGGGGAAGTTATGGGCCTTAGTGGGCCAAGAGGGAGAGAGAGGGCGCACCGGGAGGTGGCGCGCCCCCCCCAGTCCGAATAGGACAAGGAGGGGGCGCGCCCCCTCCTCTCCTCTCCTCTCCTTCCTTCCCCCTTCTTCCTTCCTAGTTGGACTAGGAAAGGGGAGTCCTACTCCTACTAGGAGGAGGACTCCCCCCTCCCTTGGCGCGCCTCCTAGGGCCGGCCGGCCCTCCCCCTTGCTCCTTTATATACGGGGGCAGGGGGCACCCTAGAACACACAAGTTGATCCTTGAGATCGTTCCTTAGCCGTGTGCGGTGCCCCCCTCCACCATATTCCACCTCGGTCATATCGTAGCGGTGCTTAGGCGAAGCCTGCGTCGATAGAACATCAAGATCGCCACCACGCCGTCGTCTTGTGGAACTCTCTCCCCGAGCTTTGCTGGATCGGAGCCCGAGGAGCGCCACCGAGCTGTCGTGTGTCAAGAACTCGGAGGCGCCGAATGTAACGGCGCTGGGATCGGTTGGATCGCGAGGAGAACGTCGACTACTTCCTCTACGTTGTGATCGCTTCGCTTCGGTCTACGACGGTACGTAGACAACACTATCCCCTCTCGTTGCTATGCATCACCATGATCTTGCGTGTGCGTAGGAAAATTTTGAAATTACTACGTTCCCCAACAGTGGCATCCGAGCCTAGGTTTTTATGGTTTGATGTTTTGCACGACTAGAACACAAGTGAGTTGTGGGCGATACAAGTCATACTACCTACCAGCATGTCATATTTTGGTTCAGCGGTATTGTTTGATGAAGCGGCCTGGACCGACATTACGCGTACGCTTACGCAAGACTGGTTTCACCGTTACGAGCACTCGTGCTTAAAGGTGACTGGCGGGTGTCTGTCTCTCTCACTTTAGTTGAACCAAGTATGGCTACGCCCGGTCCTTGAGAAGGTTAAAACGGAGTCTATTTGACGAAGTATCGTTGTGGTTTTGATGCGTAGGTGAGATTGGTTCTTGCTTCAGCCCGTAGCAGCCACGTAAAATTTGCAACAACAAAGTAGAGGACGTCTAACTTGTTTTTGCAGGGCATGTTGTGATGTGATATGGTCAAGACGTGATGCTATATTTTATTGTATGAGATGATCATGTTTTGTAACCGGTTATCGCAATCGGCTGGAGCCATATGGTTGTCGCTTTATTGTATGAAATGCAACGCATCAGTAATTGCTTTACTTTATCACTAAGCGGTAGCGATAGTCGTAGAAGCAATAGATGGCGTAACGACAACGATGCTACGATGGAGATCAAGGTGTCGCGCCGGTGACGATGGTGATCATGATGGTGCTTGAGATGGAGATCACAAGCACAAGAAGATGATGGCCATATCATATCACTTATATTGATTGCATGTGATGTTTATCCTTTATGCATCTTATCTTGCTTTGATTGACGGTAGCATTTTAAGATGATCTCTCACTAAAAATTATCAAGTAGTGTTCTCCCTGAGTATGCACCGTTGCCAAAGTTTGTCGTGCCGAGACACCACGTGATGATCGGGTGTGATAAGCTCTACGTCCATCTACAACGGGTGCAAGCCAGCTTTTGCACACGCAGGATACTCAGGTTATACTTGACGAGCCTAGCATATGCAGATATGGCCTCGGAATACGGAGACCGAAAGGTCGAGCGTGAATCAAATAGTAGATATGATCAACATAAGATGTTCACCATTGAAAACTACTCCATCTCACATGATGATCGGTTATGGTTTAGTTGATTTGGATCACGTGATCACTTAGATGACTAGAGAGATGTCTGTCTAAGTGGGAGTTCTGAAATAATATGATTAATTGAACTTAAATTTATCATGAACTTAGTACCTGATAGTATCTTGCTTGTCTATGTTTGTTTGTAGATAGATGGCTCGTGCCGTTGTTCCGTTGAATTTTAATGCGTTCCTTGAGAAAGCAAAGTTGAAAGATGATGGTAGCAATTACACGGATGGGTCCGTAACTCGAGGATTATCCTCATTGCTGCACGTAAGAGTTACGCCTGGATGCACCGCTAGGTGCCAGCCTCTTGCTGATGCAACCGACGACGTTAAGAACGTCTGGCGAGCAAAGCTGATGACTACTCTATAGTTCGTGTGCCATGCTTTACGGCTTAGAACCGGGACTTCAACGACGTTTTGAACGTCATGGAGCATATGAGATGTTCCAGAGTTGAAGTTGATATTCCAACAGTAATGCCCGGATTGAGAGATATGAAGTCTCCAATAAGTTCTATAGCTGCAAGATGGAGGAGAATAGTTACGTCGGTGAGCACATACTCGAATGTCCGGTATTACAATCACTTGACTCAACCGGGAGTTAATCTTCCGGATGATTGTGTCATTGATGAATTCTTCAATCACCGCCACCAAGCTACAAAGGCTTCGTGATGAACTATAATATGCAAGGGTTAGTAAAGACTATGCTCGAGCTCTTCGCAATGCTAAAGGCTGCGGAGGTAGAAATCAAGAAGGAGCATCAAGTGTTGATGGTCAATAAGACCACTAATTTCAAGAAGAAAGGCAAAGGGAAGAAGAAGGAACTTCAAGAAGAACAGCAAGCAAGTTGCTGCTCAGAGAAGAAACCCAAGTCTGGACCTAAACCTGAAACGAGAGTGCTTCTACTACAAGCGACTGGTCACCGAAGCGGAACTGCCCCAAGTATTTGGCGGATAAGAAGGATGGCAAGGTGAACAAAGGTATATGTGATATACATGTTATTGATGTGTACCTTACTAGAGCTCGCAGAGCACTGGTATTTGATACTGGTTCTGCTGCTAATATTTGCAACTCAAAGCAGGGACTACGGATTGCTTAACACCGGCAAAGGACGAGGTGACGATCTGCGTGGGAAATGGTTCCAAAGTCGATGTGATCGCGGTCGGCACGCTACCTCTACATCTACCTTCGGGATTAGTTTTAGACCTAAATAATTGTTATTTGGTGCTGCGTTGAGCATGAACATTATATCTGGATCTTGTTTGATGCGAGACGGTTATTCATTTAAATCAGAGAATAATGGTTGTTCTATTTATATGAGTAATATCTTTTATGGTCATGCACCCTTGAAGAGTGGTCTATTTTTAATGAATCTCGATAGTAGTGATACACATATTCATAATGTTGAAGCCAAAAGATGCAGAGTTGATAATGATAGTGCAACTTATTTTTGGCACTGCCGTTTAGGTCATATCGATATAAAGCGCATGAAGAAACTCCATACTGATGGACTTTTGGAGTCACTTGATTATGAATCACTTGGCACTTGCAAACCGTGCCTCATGGGCAAGATGACTAAAATCCCGTTCTCCGGTACTATGGAGAGAGCAACAGATTTGTTGGAAATCATACATATAGATGTATGTGGTCCGATGAATGTTGAGGCTCGTGGCGGATATCGTTATTTTCTCACCTTCACAGATGATTTAAGCAGATATGGGTATATCTACTTAATGAAACATAAGTCTGAAACATTTGAAAAGTTCAAAGAATTTCAGAGTGAAGTTGAAAATCATCGTAATAAGAAAATTAAGTTTCTACGATCTGATCGTGGAGGTGAATATTTGAGTTACGAGTTTGGTCTACATTTGAAACAATGCGGAATAGTTTCAACTCACGCCACCCGAACACCACAACGTAATGGTGTGTCCGAACGTCAAATCGCACTTTACTAGATATGGTGCGATCTATGATGTCTCTTACAGATTTACCGCTATCGTTTTGGGGTTATGCTCTTGAGACGGCCGCATTCACACTGAATAGAACACGGTCAAAATCCGTTGAGACGACACCTTATGAACTATGCTTTAGCAAGAAACCAAAGTTGTCGTTTCTTAAAGTTTGGGGATGCGATGCTTATGTGAAAAAGCTTCAACCTGATAAGCTCAAACCCAAATCGGAGAAATGTGTCTTCATAGGATACCCAAAGGAGACAGTTGGGTACACCTTCTATCACAGATCCGAAGGCAAGACATTTGTTGCCATGAATGGATCCTTTCTAGAGAAGGAGTTTCTCTCGAAAGAAGTGAGTGGGAGGAAAGTAGAACTTGATGAGGTAATTGTACCTTCTCCCTTATTTGAAAGTAGTTTATCGCAGAAACCGGTTTCTGAGACATCTACACCAAATAGTGAGGAAGTTGATGATGTTGATCATGAAACTTCAGATCAAGTTACTACAGAACCTCGTAGATCAACCAGAGTAAGATCCGCACCAGAGTGGTACAGTAATCCTGTTCTGGAAGTCATACTACTAGATCATGATGAACCTACGAACTATGAAGAAGCGATGATGAGCCCAGATTCCGCAAAATGGCTTGAGGCCATGAAATCTGAGATGGGATCCATGTATGAAAAAAAAGTATGGACTTTGGTTGACTTGCCCGAGGGTCGGCAAGCAATAGAAAACAAGTGGATCTTCAAGAAGAAGACTGACGCTTACGGTAATGTAATCGTTTATTAAAGCTCGACTTGTCGCAAAGGGTTTCGACAAGTTCAAGGGATTGACTACGATGAGACCTTCTCACCAGTAGCGATGCTTAAGTCTATCCGAATCATGTTAGCAATTGCCGCATTTTATGATTATGAAATTTGGCAAATGGATGTAAAGACTGCATTCTGAATGGATTTACGGAAGAAGAGTTGTATATGATGCAACCGAAGGTTTTATCGATCCAAAGGAGCTAACAAAGTGTGCAAGCTCCAGCGATCCATTTATGGACTGGTGCAAGCATCTCGAGTTGGAATAAACGCTTTGATAGTGTGATCAAAGCATTTGGGTTCATACTGAGACTTTTGGAGAAGCCTCAGATTTACAAGAAAGTGAGTGGGAACTCAGCATTTCGATATTATATGTAGATGACATATTACTAATCGGAAATGATATAGAATTTCTGGATAGCATAAAGGGATACTTGAATAAGAGTTTTTCAATGAAAGACCTCGGTGAAGCTGCATACATATTGGGCATCAAAATCTATAGAGATAGATCAAGGCGCTTAATTGGACTTTCACAAAGCACATACCTTGACAAAATTTTGAAGAAGTTCAAAATGGATCAAGCAAAGAAAGGGTTCTTGCCTGTGTTGCAAGGTGTGAAGTTGAGTAAGACTCAATGCCCGACCACCGCAGAAGATATAGAGAAAATGAAAGATGTTCCTATGCTTCAGCCATAGGCTCTATCATGTATGCAATGCTGTGTACCGACCTGATGTGTGCCTTGCTATAAGCTTAGCAGGAAGTACCAAAGTAATCCAGAGTGGATCATCGGACAGCCGTCAAGAACATCCCAAATACGAAAAGGACTAAGGATATGTTTCTCGATATGGAGGTGACAAAGAGCTCATCGTAAACGGTTACTTTGATGCAAGCTTTGACACCGATCCGGGCGATTCTAAATCACAGACCGGATCGTGATTTACACTAAACGGAGGAGCTGTCGGTTGGTGCAGTTCTAAACAAAGCGTCGTGGCGGGATCTACATGTGAAGCGGAGTACATAGCAGCTTCGAAGCAGCTAATGAAGGAGTCTCGATGAAGGAGTTCATATCCGATCTAGGTGTCATACCTAGTGCATCGGGTCCAATGAAAATCTTCTCGTGACAATCTCGAGCAATTGCCTTAGCGAAGGAATCCAGATTTCACAAGAGGACCAAACACATCAAGAGACGCTTCAATTCCATCCGGATTTAGTCCGTGGGAGACATAGAGATTTGCAAGATACATACGGATCTGAATGTAGCACCCGTTGACTAAGCCTCTTCCACGAGCAAAACATGATCAACACCAAGACTCCATGGGTGTTAGAATCATTACTATGTAATCTAGATTATTGACTCTAGTGCAAGTGGGAGACTGAAGGAAATATGCCCTAGAGGCAATAATAAAGTTATTATTTATTTCCTTATTTCATGATAAATGTTTATCATTCATGCTAGAATTATATTAACCGGAAACATAATATATGTGTGAATGCATAGACAAACAGAGTGTCACTAGTATGCCTCTACTAGACTAGCTTGTTAATCAAAGATGGTTATGTTTCCTAACCATGAACAAAGGGTTGTTATTTGATTAACAAGGTCACATCATTAGTTGAATGATCTGATTGACATGACCCATTCCATTAGCTTAGCACACGATCGCTTAGTATGTTGCTACTGCTTTTATCCATGACTTATACATGTTCCTATAACTATGAGATTATGCAACTCCGTTTACGGAGGAACACTTTGGTGCTACCAAACGTCAACGAATCGGGTGATTATAAAGGAGTACTACAGTGTCTCCAAAGGCGATGTTGGGTTGGCGATTTGAGATTAGGTTTTGTCACTCCGATTGTCGGAGAGGTATCTTTAGGCCCTCTCGGTAATACACATCACTTAAGCCTTGCAAGCATTACAACTAATGAGTTAGCTGTGAGATGATGTATTACGGAACGAGTAAAGAGACTTGCCGTAACGAGATTGAACTAGGTATTGGATACCGACGATCGAATCTCGGGCAAGTAACATACCGATGACAAAGGAACAACGATGTTGTTATGCGGTCCGACCGATAAAGATCTTCGTAGAATATGTAGGAGCCAATATGGGCATCCAGGTCCCGCTATTGGTTATTGACCGGAGATGTGTCTCGGTCATGTCTACATTGTTCTCGAACCGTAGGGTCCGCACGCTTAAGGTTTCGATGACGGTTATATTATGAGTTTGTGTATTTTGATGTATCGAAGAAGTTCGGAGTCCCGGATGTGATCACGGACATGACGAGGAGTCTCGAAATGGTCGAGACATAAAGATTGATATATTGGACGTCTATATTCGGACACCGGAAAGGTTCCGGAAGTTTCGGAGAAAACCGGAGTCGGAGGGGTTACCGAACCCCGGGAAGTTATGGGCCTTAGTGGGCCAAGAGGGAGAGAGAGGGCCGCACCAGGAGGTGGCGCACCCCTGTGGGAGTCCGAATAGGACAAGGAGGGGGCGCGCCCCTTCCCTCTCCCTCTCCTCTCCTTCCTTCCCCTTCTTCCTTCCTAGTTGGACTAGGAAAGGGAGTCCTACTCCTACTAGGAGGAGGACTCCCCCTCCTGGCGCGCCTCCTAGTGCCGGCCGCCCTCCCCTTGCTCCTTTATATACGGGGCAGGGGCACCCTAGAACACACAAGTTGATCCTTGAGATCGCTCCTTAGCCATGTGCGGTGCCCCCTCCACCATATTCCACCTCGGTCATATCGTGGCGGTGCTTAGGCGAAGCCTGCGTCGATAGAACATCAAGATCGTCACCACGCCGTCGTCTTGTGGAACTCTCTCCCCGAGCTTTGCTGGATCGGAGCCCGAGGAGCGTCATCGAGCTGTCGTGTGTCAAGAACTCGGGCGCCGGAGTAACGGCGCTGGATCGGTTGGATCGCGAGGAGAACGTCGACTACTTCCTCTACGTTGTGATCGCTTCGCTTGGTCACGAGGGTACGTAGACAACACTCTCCCCTCTCGTTGCTATGCATCACCATGATCTTGCGTGTGCGTAGGAAAATTTTGAAATTACTACGTTCCCCAACACAATTGTGCGGGACCCTCATGTTCAAGCATTGCTTCGCAAGGAGACGAGTACTGAGAGAGCTGCTTCTAGAGAGGAGGCTAAGCTGGAGCAACTGGTGGTAGACTCGAACACTCCATTGTATGATGGTTGCAATCCTGAGGTGACCCGGTTGAGTTTCACGCTTCAACTCCTGAAGACGAAGGCTAAAAACAAATGGACCGACACTAGCCTCGATGAGCATCTCAAGTACCTAAAGGATGTTCTTCCCGCGGGTAATCTATGTCCTACTAGTGTTGATGAGGCCAAGAAGATCATGTGCCCTCTTGATCTGCCACACGTTAGATACCATGCATGCATCAACGATTTCATAATTTATCGGAAGGAGCACACGGAAAAAACAAGCTGTCCGGTGTGCAATGCTTCTCGATACAAGAAGGCCGGGAAGAAATGTCCCCAGAAAGTTGTATGGTACTTACCGATCACTCCCGTCTCGCAGGTATTTTGTAGATCCCAAGGAAGCAAAGCTAATGCGCTGGCACGCGGAGAGGAAGAAGCCCGACGATGGAGATGATCCGAAGCTGAGACACGTGAAGGATGGAAGCCAGTGGAGAGCGTTGAACAGCTTCTATCGGTATTTTGAATGTGATGCAAGGAACATCGTGCTCGGCGCGTGTACCGATGGCATGAATCCGTTTGGCAACCAGAACACCAACCATAGTACATGGCCCGTGTTTGTATGGATGTACAACCTCCCCCCCTGGTTGTGCATGAAATCGAAGTACATTCACATGAGCATGCTTATTCAAGGGCCAAAACAACCAGGAAATAATATTAATTTGTATCTGGGGCTACTTTAAGAGGAGTTAGGCACGTTATGGAAAACACCGGCCAAGACATGGGGCGCCAAAGAAGGTGAGTATTTCAACATGAGAGCCGCGCTGATCACGACAGTGCAGGACTATCTCGGTTACGGATATGTGGCAGGCCAGGTGTGCCATGGATATTGCGGATGCACGCGGTGCATGGATGATACAACGTCTCAGCAGCTAACGTCAAGGAAAGATGGCGGGTCCGGGAAAATCGTGTACATGGGGCATCGAAGATGGCTTGAACAGGACGACCCGTGGAGAAACCATGGAGATCTATTCAATGGTCACGCTGAGCATCGAGGACCTCCACGTAAGCGGAGCGGTGCCAAATCGATGAGCTGTTGAAAAAGCGGAATGAGTGCCCAGCGCCGAAAGACGATGAGAAAGGCGCCAGCCGCTGCTGAAGGTATGGAAGACGAGGTCTGTGTTCTGGGACTTGGAGTACTGGCACAAACTCGATACACCTCATTGCCTAGATCAAATGCATATCTGTAAGAATGTCCTTGAGAGCTTGCTCGCAACACTGATGAACATGCCGGATAAGACCAAGGATGGGCCGAAGGCAAGAAAAGACTTGCAAGATTTGAAAATCAGGGAAGATCTGCACATGCCGCCCCGTAAAATGTCAGTCGAGACAGAGACGGAGACAGAGGCACGGGAGAAGAAGGGCAAGAAATTAAAGAAAGAAGATTATTGGCCCCCCTCTTGCTTCACCTTAAGTCAGGCTGAGATCAATCAATTCTTTAAGTGCCTTACGGGAGTGAAAGTTAGTTCCGGTTACTGTGGCAAGATAAGCAGATATCTAGACACGGACAAGAAAAGGTTCAGCGGATAGTAGTAGCGCGTTTCGACATAACGCGCTACTGCTACGTCCACTTAACCCAAAATTCTCACTCTCCCAGCTTCATCCCACCACATTTCCCCCCAAATCCCCACTCTCTCTCCGGCCCCGCTCGCTCCGCGCCCGACCCGGCCCGGCGCTCGCCCCGACTCCGCGCCGGCGCTTAGCCTCAAGCCTTCGCCCGTCCCGACCCTCGACCCGACTCAAGCGCTCACCCCGACCACGCCGCTCGCCCCGACCTAGCCGCTCGCCCCGACCATGTCGCTCGCCCCGACCAGCCGCTCGCCCTCGACTCGGCCCGGCGCTCGCCCCGACCCCGCCTCGCCCCCAACCCGTCGGCCCTCGCCTCCTCCTCGCCCTGCACTCTCTGTAAACCCCCTCTCTCTGCTAGGGTTCTTCATGTTAATTAATTAGGTTATCTATTTAGTTATGAATTTAGCTAGGTTTCAAAATTAGCTGAATTTATATGGAAATTTGAACTGGACATGTGATATGTGCATATGTCATGTTTTGGAGAAATGTCATGTTTGGAAAATGATCCGAGTGGCCTATGTTACGCCGAAATGTTGATTCATTTCCGTTTCGGTGAATTTCAGGCGCTCGATATGTCCATTTTTTAGCAAAGGTCATGCGAAATTTCCGTGAATAAAGGCATGATTTGTGCTACATAGTTGGCATATCGAGTCTTTGGCACATAGATTTCCTTTACGTCATTTCTCATTTATTCATACTTTTAGAAATAAATGAGGCCACTTAATCATAGGAAACATGTCGAACAACGAAGAAACTGGGCCTTGACCAAGATGCGATTTAGATGGATTATAATGGTGAACAAGAGTACCTCGACTATTTGATGCTAAGCAAGGTTTGCAGGTCGGCCTCGATGATGGTATCGACGCCGACATCGACACCGACGGGCGCCGGCACCGATGGAGGCGCCGAGACCGTGGGGAAGGTACCAAGGGAAGGTACCGCCCCGATGCCGATACCGAAAAGAGGAAGCATAAGAAGCAGAGGATACGAAAACCTAACAAACTAGGGATTGGACGACTTGTGATCACAAAGATGGCACCTGGCAAGTTTGAGCCGTTAGAGCCGGAAGAACCTCGCAAGTGCTATGGGAACCAAGTAGGATGCATCCTACGGAATGCGCGAGCATCAACGACGATGACTTAAGGAGTAAAGAACATTTGACGCAGGTTGCTCCTAACGAAGTTGCACAAGAGATTCAAGTTCCCCGACTGGGATGATAATATAGAACAACCGTGGGATGATCCGAAGATGAAAAAGATTAACAATCACGCCATGGGCATGTTCAGCAATGATTTGGCCTCCTGGAAAGGGAGGGTGAAACGAGCTATTGAGGCTGATGAACCCCTGTCCAAGATTCTGGAGGAAAATCCGACACTTACGGAAGAGGAGTTCGAAAAGTTCAAGGACACTTGCGCTAGCGAGGCAGCCAAGGCTAAGGCTGCGAAATTCAAAAGCCTTCAGCTCCGGAACACGGGGAAGCATCGCCTCGGAAGCCGTGGCTACCTCGGTAAAAGGCCCATATGGGATAAGGAGGACGCGGAACGTGAAGCCGCGGTCTCCTGCACCCCTTCGAAGTTCACCAACCCCTTGGAGCATGACTTCATCAGGGCCCGCTACAAGTGGGACAAGGAGAAAAAGGTTTTTTACACGGACAAGATCACGAGGAAATTGATTAGACTACTGGAGAAGCAACACCGGCTTGCAGCCGAAAGCCCTACTTCTCCGATGAGGCCCAAGTGGGACACCCCTCTCAACCGGGCCTTGAACGAACTTAAGGGACTCCCGTTGGACCAGCGGCCACAATATGGTCGTGTGCACGGCGCCGAGACGGCGCCACGTGGGAGGTGTTTTACAACGACGGCCCGAGGCCAAGAAGCGAAAAAGAAGTTTAGTCAGGCAGACATCGGCGCAAAGGTGAAGCTTGCGGTCGAGAAAAAGCAGCCGAGGACGCGAAAAAAGCAGCCGAGGACAAATATGAGTTGCTACAAAGCGGTCAATGCAGCAGAATCGCCTCTGCAAAATGATTTCGCTACTAACTTGGTTCCATTATCATCAATCGGGCGAAGGAAAATCCGACAAGATGGTACATGATTTCCGATGCCCAGTTTAAGTCGCGACAACTCCATGAACAACAACACCATCGCACCATCACTTGCTCAAGCAACGGGCCTCCTCTCGCAGCCGCTCCGCTCATAGCAGCCGTCCTCGGTCTCGAGCGCTAGGTGGGCCTTCGTCTTTAGCTGAGCTCGACACCGTCCACGGTAATTACATGTCGCACCAACATATATATATAGATAATATTCCATTTTGTTGCCTTTAGGTTGTTTTACACCATAGACATATGTGTTTGCAGGCGAAAGAAACCCCATGCACCATACTCTACTTGATCAAAGGCCGAAGGTGGGCGTGGGAAAGGGGATGATAATGGACCCTCTCAACGCACATTCCACAACCACCCGATCCCGCTGGGCACTTCAGGTTAGCTTGACCAGTGTGAAATCGGGCACGAGGATTTGCCTCCTCGATCTGAAAGATGTGGGAGCGGACGACGAGACCCCGCCATGCGGATTGGACGATGCAAGGGTTGGGTGCTGCTATGGCGAAGAATCTTATTAAATGCAGAGCCGCCGAGAGCACACCAATAACTACCACACATCAACAAGCATGTGCGGAGACCACCACCCACCCTACGCAATTACCAGCTCTGTAGTAGTGTCGGGTGAGAGCGGCGACGACATGATGAAGGGGTGCAATAGTACTGGCTGATGTACCTGTAGAACAGAGAATGGATGATGAGGCGGAGGTCGACCCTATGGATTACCTCAATACAAACGCGTATGACTGTGACATAGATATGATGAGTCAACCATATGACGAATCGAGCTATCAGCTTGCTAATGAGGATATGGATGATATGCCCGGGCAGGGCCGTACCATGGAGTGCAAAAGTCTCTGCTCATGAAATCCTCACAGACACGCTGAAGATGCCGCCTCAACACAGGCTCAACTAGCCGGGCGCGAGGTCGTCAAGATTTAGCCCGGGAACACTTGGGCAGGGGTTAAGGAAGGGTCTGGAAGGTGTGCCCAAGAAAAAGGAGAGGAAGAGATCGGGAAGGTAATCGCCTCCAAACAAGCCAGAGAACACAGCAGCAGACGATGCATTACAAGAGCGTGTACCCGTGAAAGGTGCGGTCATGTTCCATCTCACGGGCGAGCCGATGCTACCGCCAAACCGCTAGAGGCACTATCGGGGATCTCCAGGAGACTGCACGACCATGTGCTGTCGACTGAGAAAAGCCTACTAGCCTCAAAGGATCCAGGATATCCGACATATGCGGCTCGTGTGCCTGAGGGGAAGTGCTACGTCGACACACGGCCCGCGGAGGTGTTCTTCCTGCGGTTTGACCATATCTTTGAGATGTTTCTAACAAGGCGGCTTGATTTTACTATCGTCCGCCTTTTTGCGCTACATATGAGCTCCGTCGTGAAGAGTGAAGAAGTCTCGCAAATCTGTGTGGCGGATCCGTACTACATGCACGAGTCTTTCTTGAGTCTCGGCGACTTTGAGCGTGAAACTGCTAGGGAGTACCTCCAAAACTTCATGGTACAGAATAAGGACCGGAAATTTTCCTCGTGCCTTATCATCCAAAGTAAGTCAGTTCCGGACAACCCTTTCGTACATTTCAATCATTCCTTCTCTCTCATATGGGGAATAATTTGAGGTGTCTTTTCCCTTAGCAACAGGCGCCCGTTCTTATCGTTCTTTACCCGCAAGTCTCCCACGCCGTGTATTTTGAACCTTCGAGAGACTACGAGAAAAGGACTACACCCACATAATGAATATTCTAGATGATGCTCTCAAGGCTTCAGCTATAGAGGTGGCCACGTGCATATCAGGAAAAAAGGAACAAGAAGATGGGTTTTATGCATAAAACTAACTTCTCCTGCATCCATGTCCCAAAACCAAGCAAGAAGGATGGATTCTACATCGTCCATCTCATGATTCAGTTCAACACGGATCACCAAAGCTTCAGCATTAACAGCAGAAATGATGATCATATCCACAAGTGGCTAGAATCTCATGGAGAAGCGAATTATAAACTTAGAGATGACTTCTTTCGCATCCAAAGCGACATTGCGGCGATCATCATGAAAGAAGTCGTCGATGAAAGGGATGTTCCACCACGGCCCTATATCGCGGTGACGTCGAACTCGCATAGGCATGCAACGTCTAGACCTCACGCCGTTCAAGCAGCTAGGGTTCGTCCTCGATGATATGGAAGGATGGAACTTCTAGTGATTTATGATGCCGATGATGATGATATGTGTCGGTTGAACTTGTATACTTTTGTAGCGATGAAACTTTGTGATGTCCACGGTCCTGCCGAACTTGCGTAACGCTACTTTGTTAGTTGGCGTCGATGACCTGCGTACCTCTAGTTAATTAATTTGCGTCTTGTATATGTTGCATCTAGTTGCTAACCTTTCTTTTTGGTGTTGCTCTAGTATATTTTTTGCATATATATGATTGTACATCCTCTTCATGAACATGCATCTCTAACGGTACCTAGTTTCTTGATGGCGAGATGGAAATGCTATATCGGTGTACAAAGGAAAGTTCGAGGGTGTACAACGAGTGGCATGAGTGTCGGCGCAAGTGAATGGGTTCACAGGCGCCAGCCATAAAGGCTTCAAAAGCAGACAAGAAGGAGAAGCTAGTTACTTGAGGTTCACGCTAGCGCGAGAGAGGACTCATAACCGCCACCTCATGTACTGCATGGTTCCGCTGTCACTCATAGTGATAGCACTTCTTGCGTATGCCTTTGTTTAGATGGATGACGTTGTTGTAGTTGCAAGTATTTGAGACTTGCATGTATTGCTATTTTCGAGATGATAACAGGATATCACTTTGTGTTGGATGATGATTATGAAGAGACTATTTGTATGTACATGCTATGATTACATTTGTGGTCTCGCAGGCATTTGTATGTGTATCATGATGAAATTTCTATGTGCTAAAGATTCTTCTACAAAGCCGGTTCAAATACAAAACAAATATGCCAAAAAAAACTACTTAAATTAGCAGTAGCGAGTGTACAAAAGTTAGCAGCAGCGCCGCTATAGCAGTAGCGCGTCCCGCCAAAGAGCGCTAGCGCTAATAGCGGTAGCGAGCTTCCCGCAACCGCGCTGCTGCTAGACTTGTATAGCAGTAGCGCGGGAGGACACGCGCTACTGCTATGAGTTAGCTATAGCGCCGTATTAGTAGCGCGGGTACCCGCGCTACTGATACATCTAAAACCCGCGCTGCTGCTAGCCTTTTCCCTAGTAGTGGGAGGAGAGAGGAGAAGAACAATGATAACTTTTACGGCAGATGGTCCTTCATGTTCAACACCATTATTGAAAGCTTGGATCTGAGAGAGATAGAGCTCTCGGGTCGAAAGTTTACATGGGCTAACACTCTGCCAAACCCAACCTACGAAAAACTTGATCGAGTTCTTGCAAGCGTGGAGTGGGAACAAAAATTCCCGCTGGTTACGGTGCAAGCTCTTTCGAGGGGAATATCTGATCATACCCCATTGTTCGTGGACTTAGGGGAGCCGAACCACATGGGTAACAAGAACACCTTCTCCTTTGAGACGTCATGGTTTGAACATGAGGGGTTCTTAGATTTGATAGCCAGGGAATGGGTTAAAGATGTTCGAGGCAAAACTCCTATTGAGCGGTGGCAGAATAAGATTAGGAACTTGAGAAGTTTCTTACGGGGTTGGGCTAAGCACCTTTGCGGTGTGTATAAGATTGAAAACGATAGACTCCTTTCTCTTATACACGACCTGGACATAAAAGCTGAATCAATATTTTGTTACTGCAGAGCTTGAGTTAAAAATAAAACTAGTAGAAAAGGGGCAATGGTCGGGCGGTCCAGCCCATTAGTCGGTTCAATCACCGACCGGGACCAATGAAACATCGGACCGGTTAAATGAGCCGGGAAAAATAATAAGGCGGCCGGACCCGACGTGGGCCATTGGTCCCGGTTTCATGATCTATCTGGACCTTTGGTCCCGGTTGGTAGGATGAACCGGGACCAATGATCCCGCTCTGGCCAACAACCATTCGTCCGGTTCTTGGCACGAACCGGGACCAAAATCCCCGCTCTGGCCAACAACCATTCCATTAGTCGGTTAAATGCGACCAGCGGGACCAATGGTGAATGCCTATATATACCCCCAGCAAGCAAGAGCGAGCACCTTTGCTCTGTTTTTTCTGCCGAGGGAGAGGGCTTGGTGGTGCTCTAGCTCACCTCATATGCACACAAGGTGTTCGATGGAATGCCGAGCCACACTACTTAAGGTTTCTCCTCTCCAAGCTCGACCGCCAAGCTCCATTTTCCTCCATATTTGTCTAGGTTTAGCGGTCCGTCCGCCCCATCCCGTCTTCAGCGTCGTCGATCACCCGCACCGATCTCATCGGCGGCACCACCGTGGTGAGCCTCTTGTTCTTATCTTCTTTCGAAAGGAAAAATATTCTTATTTGTATGTTTAGATAGATATATACTTGTATAATTTTCTTACTTTTATTATTGCATCTTATATAGTGCGATGGTTTTGGTATCCGCCCGTCGGCCCTCGTCACATCTATGATTCGGATGTGGTATATATTATCTTTTCATAACTATTGGTTCATTTATTGTTTATGACAATTATGCCGACCAACGTGACATAGATTTTATTCATCTAGGAGGTTGTTGAACGGAAATTCCAACCGACCCTATTGTCGAGAGGTTAAATTTAGTTGAAGAAGAAAACAATTTGTTGAAGGAAAAAATTAGAAAAATTGAGGAGGAGAAGATGATATTGGAGTTGCATGTTGCGGATGTAAATCGATGATCACAAGATCAAGATGGATGCAATGCGCTTGAAGATTAGAAAGATTAGAAAATATGCCATTCATACGAGGCTTGGTATCATTATGTCGTTGGATCGGTTGTTACATTGGTTGCGATTATGATCGCATTTGTTTCGCATTGAAATGTTTTACATAGTTTGATGTATGGTTTAATTAATTTAGATGCTCTGCGAGCTTTATGTTGTTAGATGAGAACTATGTATGTACTTTGGTTTTAATGTGATGATGAACTTCTATTAATTTGGTCATTAATTAATTATCTATTCATGATCTCTCTAATGATTTTGACACATAATTATATATAATGCACAGATGAACCGGCAATGGATATGCGGTTCAAGACACACCTCAAGTACATTAAGGCGTGCATAATTTTCTCGAAGTGGCTGAGGCAAACAAGCAGAATGGTTTTATGTGTTGTCCATGCCCTATATGTGGAATCTGAAGTCTTACTCGACGGAAAATCCTGCACACCCACTTGCTTTACAAGGGTTTCATGCCACACTATAATGTTTGGGCGAGGCACGGAGAAATAGGGGTTATGATGGAAGGCGGCGAAGAAGAAGAATACGATGACAACTATGTGCCCCTGAATACGGTGATGCTCGGAAGATCAAGAGGAACGAGACGATGTGCGATGATCTTTGCAGGGAGAAGCTGCTGAAGATCAAGAGGAACGGATGATGTGCCCGATGATGATGATCTCCGCGGGTCATTGTCGATGCAAGGGCGCAATCGAAAGTCAAAAGAAGATGAAGTTCGATCGCATGCTAGAGGACCACAAAAAGGGTTGTACCCCAATTGCGAAGATGGCAACACAAAGCTAGGTACCGTCTTTGGAATTGCTGCGATGGAAGGCGAGAATCTTGTGCTGATAAAGGATTTGAAGCTACTTAAAATATTGAAGAAGAAGCTTCCAAGGATAACGAATTGCCCGACAGTACATACGCAGCAAAGAAGGTCGTATGCCCTCTAGGATTGGAGGTGCGAGAAGATACATGCATGCCCTAATGATTGCATCCTCTACGCGGTGCGTACAAGGATCTGAGCGCATGCCGGTATCACGGTGCATTCGGTATAAGATCGAGGCGAGATGACCACAGGTGATGTTGTGGCGAGCCCCGGGAAGAGGTTCTGCGAAGGTGATGTGGTATGCTCCTATAATACCACGGTTGAAGCGTCTGTTGAAGCGGAGAGCATGCCAAGTTGATCACGATGGCACAGTGAGGACCGTAAGAAAGGCGGGAAGTTGAGAGCACCGGTGACGGGTCGCGATGGAGAAAAATCGAGAGAAATCTTGGGATGAGTTTGCAAGTGAGCCAAGGCGTATGGTTTGCTTTAAGCGCGGATGGCATTAATCCTTTCGGGAAGCGAGCAGCAATCACAGCACCTGGCCCGTGACTCTATGTATGTATAACCTTCCTCCTTGGATGTGCATGAAGCGGAAGTTCATTATGATGCAGTTCTCATCAAGGCCCTAAGCAACCCGGCAATGACATTGATGTGTACCTAAGGCCATTAGTTGAAGAACTTTTACAGCTGTGGAATGGAAGCGGTGTGCGTCGTGGGATGAGCACAAGCAGGAGAATTTAACCTAAAGGCGTTGCTGTTCGTGACCATCAACGATTGGCCGCTCTCGGTAACCTTCGGAGACGGACAAACAAGGGATACCACGCATGCGCGCACTGTTTACTTGACAGCGATAGTATATACGGCAAGCTGCGGGAAGAATGTGTACATGGGCCATCGTCGATTTCTTCCGACCAACCATCAATGTCGAAAGAAAGGCAAGCATTTCAAAGCGCGAGGCAGATCACGGAAGAAGCCGCCATGCGTACCGGTGATCACGTACTTGCTATGGTCAATGATTTACGTAATCTTTGGAAAGGGTCGGCGGACTAGCTGTTCGAGTGGCGTTGAGGACACGCACCCATGTGGAAGAAGAAATCTATATTTTGGGACCTACCCTCTTTGGAAAGACCTAGAGGTCCGCTCTTGATCGGCGTGATGCGTGTGACGAAGAACCTTTGCGTGAACCTGCTAGGCTTCTTGGGCGTGTATGGGAAGACAAAAGATACAGGTGAGGCACGAGAGGACCTGCAAGCGTTTGCACGAAAAAGGCGGCATGCCTCCAAAGCGGTATGAAGGTCACTGCCACTATGCTCTTACCAAAGAAGAAGAAGAAATCTTCTTTGAATGCCTGCTTAGTATGAAGGTCGGCGGCTTCTCGTCGAATATAAAAGGAATAATAAATATGGCAGAGAAAAAGTTTGAACCTAAAGTCTCATGACGCCCGCGTGATTATGGCATAAGCTGCTTCCGGTTGCATTGAGGGGCTTCTACGGAAAAGCGTCCGATTAGCCATTGTGAAGCTATGTGCATTCCTCAATGCAATATCTCGAAAGGTGATCGATCCGAAACCATACCAAGGCTAAGGGTGATGTGGTGCAATGTCTTGTCGGTTTGAGCTGGTGTTCCCACCATCCTTCTTCAATATCATGGCCTTGCGTTCTTGTTCATCTAGTTGGCGAGATTGTCATTACGGGACCCGTATTTCTACACAATATGTACCCCTTTGAGAGGTTCATGGGAGTCCTAAAGAAATATGTCCGTGTCGCGCTAGGCGAAAGGAAGCATCTCCATGGGCCATCAAGCGAGAGGATGTCATCGGGTTTTGTGTTGACTTCATTCCTGGCCTTAAGAAGATAGGTCTCCCTAAATCGCGGTATGAGGGGAGGCCCATTTGAAAAACACGCTTGGAAAGGACTCAATAATATGCGAGGGCGGATATTCTTGGTCTCAAGCCCACTACAGTTCTCTGAGAACTCTACCTTGGTGACCCGTATGTCGATGAACACAAGAACGATCTGCGCTTCAAACACGGGCGGTCGACGGCATTGGATTATGTGAACACATCGGGACTTTCAGCGAGTTGGTTGGAAGCACGTGTCGGAGGTGACAGCACTGTTTGTGAGGAGCTGTACTTGTTATCGAGGGACCATCTTTGACCGTATTGATTTGGAAAGGATCTGAGATAAATGGGAATACATTTTACGATTGACCAAGATCAAAGAGCACCAACCAAAACAGCGGTGTCGCTTTGATGCAACAACCGAGAGGAAAGGACACATATTATGGTTACATAGTGGACATATGGGAACTTGACTACGGACATGATTTTAAGGTCCCTTTGTTTAAGTGCAAATGGGTCAATCTGTCGGGAGGCGGAGTGCAGTAGACCCACGATGCGGAATGACAACGATGGATCTGAAAAATCTTGGGTACAGCGACGAACCGTTCGTCCTAGCCAATGATGTGGCACAGGTTATCTATGTGAAGGACATGTCGATGGGCCGAGAAAGAAAAAGATAAGGAAGCAAATACATCATCGATGAGCCAAAGCGCCACATAGTTCTTTCGGGAAAAAGGGACATCGTGGGAGTGGAGGACAAAGGCAGACATGTCGAAGATTATGAAAAGTTTCATGAAATTCCTCCTTTAAAGTCAAGGCTGACCCCACATCACGATAAGCGATGAAGATTATCCATGGTTCTGGCGCAATAAGCAAATGACACAAGCGAAGAAAAAGTGAAGACTTTCTCCATAACTATTGTTCGTTTATGATACCATTATATTATGGCTGATGAGTATGATACCATTTTTCGTTTTGTACATGCACATGCTATGTGTGGGTCAATTTATGATATACCATGCCAACTTTCAACTTTTTCAGAGTTCATTTGAAATGTCTTATGGTTCGACCCTCGTAATAATTAAAAATAGCAACAATAAGTATTTTGTTGTAAGTAGAAACAAAATAAATTAAATAAAGCAAGAAAGAAAACAAAAAAAGTGTTTTCAAATTTGAAAATTAGTAATGGCACTAACAGAAAGTTTATAATTTTCCTAAAACTAGAAGCAAAAAGATTTAAAAATAGAGCAAAAACAAAAGAAAATAAATAATGCAGAAAACAAAACAAAAAAACAACAATAAGTATTTTGTTGTAAGTAGAAACAAAATAAATTAAATAAAGCAAGAAAGAAAACAAAAAAAAGTGTTTTCAAATTTGAAAATTAGTAATGGCACTAACAGAAAGTTTATAATTTTCCTAAAACTAGAAGCAAAAAGATTTAAAAATAGAGCAAAAAACAAAAGAAAATAAATAATGCAGAAAACAAAACAAAAAAACAACAATAAGTATTTTGTTGTAAGTAGAAACAAAATAAATTAAATAAAGCAAGAAAGAAAACAAAAAAAAGTGTTTTCAAATTTGAAAATTAGTAATGGCACTAACAGAAAGTTTATAATTTTCCTAAAACTAGAAGCAAAAAGATTTAAAAATAGAGCAAAAACAAAAGAAAATAAATAATGCAGAAAACAAAACAAAAAAACAACAATAAGTATTTTGTTGTAAGTAGAAACAAAATAAATTAAATAAAGCAAGAAAAAAAATGCCACCTCTTGGGCATACAGCTGAATCTGACAGTATCCTATTTGGGCGAGATTGGGCCCTTGAATGGCCAGAAGGTCAACAGCAACGAAGGAGCAAATAGGCCCGTAAGCTGCAGTTCAAAGGAGTTCAAGAGGGAGGCGGCGGTGGGGCTTATAAACCACTGCGCTCCCTCTCAACTAGCGAGTGGGACTAAACTTTGGCCCGGCAGGCAGCGAGAGGCCTTTGGTCCCGGTTGGTGGCTCAACCGGGACTAAAGAGACTTTAGTCGGTTGTAGCCACCAACCGGGACCAAAGCCATGACTTCCGCCCTTTGGGCTGCGAAAAAGAGGCCTTTGGTCGGTTGGTGGCACCAACCGGGACTAAAGGCATTAGTCGGTTGGTGCCACCAACCGGACTAAGATGTGCTATATAAGCACACTTGGCGTTTCGGCCAAATCGCCCACTTCTCCCCCGACGCCCCCTGCTCCTCCTCGTCGCTGTCGCCGCCCGACGCCCCTACTCCACCTTGCCGTCGCCGCCGCCGCCGACGCCGTCAGGCTACTCGCCTTCGCCGTCGCCGCCGCCCCTGTGAGCATAGCCTGCTCCGCGCCCCTCCGTCCAGCGCCCTGCGCGTCCACCGCCGCCGCCCTGCCTGCCGCCCGCCCGCCGCCCGCCCTGTCTCGCGCCACGCGCCGCCCCCCATCTCTGTGGCGGTGCGCCGCCCCCCTGCTGCTGCCCGCCTTGCCCCCCGCCCTGCCCTGCCCTGCATTTTTTTTTCATTGCATTTTTTTCATATATGTATAATGTATATATGTATGTGGTAGCTATATATATATATGTGATGAATGGTCGATGTGGCTATATATGTATGTATGAATATAATGTTCATAGCATTTTTTTTATATATGTTTTTCATATATGTATTAATTTTATATTTAGGTTGTTAGTAGATATCGATCGATTTTAGGTTAGTGCATTTTAGGTTAGTGTAGAGGAGAAAGTAAAATAAGGAAAAGGAAGAAAAGAGGAAGAAGGAAGAAGGAAGAAGAAGAAGAAGAAAAAGAAGAAAAAAAAGAGGAGAAGAAGTGTGTATATGTGTTTGTATGTATATATATGTGTACATATTCATAGTATTTTTTTCATAAGTGTATTTTTTTTTGTTCATTGCATTTTTTTTCATATGTATAATGTATATATGTATGTGGTAGCTATATATATATGTGATGAATGGATGTGGCTATATATGTATGTATGAATATAATGTTCATATAGCATTTTTTTTGTTTATATATGTTTTTTCATATATGTATTAATTTTATATTTAGGTTGTTAGTAGATATCGATCGATTTTAGGTTAGTGCATTTTAGGTTAGTGTAGAGGAGAAAGTAAAATAAGGAAAAGGAAGAAAAGAGGAAGAAGGAAGAAGGAAGAAGAAGAAGAAAAAGAATGAGAGGAAGGAAAATAAGAAGAGGAAGAAAGGAGAAAAAGAGGAGAGGAAGAAGAGGAGAAATAAATAAGAAGAGGAAAAAAGAAGAAAAAGAAGAGGAGAAGAAGAAAGGAATAGAGGAGAAGAAGAAAAAATAGAAGAAAAAATTCTATTTTTCTTCTTCTTCTTCTTCTTCTTCTTCTTCTTCTTCTTCTTCTTCCTTTTTCTTAATTATTTTCCTTTCTCGAGGAGAAGAAAAAAAGAAGAGAGAAGAAGAAAGAAAGGAAAGGAGAAAGAAGAAACTTAAACACGAGGGGTGGTACGATACCCCTCCCGATATGTATATGTATGTCGCGTGGTTGTCGATATAATTAACCCCTCTAGATACAACTGCAGCAGCCCCTCGGCCCTCTCGCTCGACCAAAACTCTCGAGGACACCCAAACCCTAGAGAAAGCGATGTTGAATAATAATTGACATGTTGTCAATATTTGCGAAACTATGGAGCACTCCGAGGCGAAGAAAGCGAAGCGATGTTGGAAATAATCGCAAATGGAAGTGATGATGTTGCGTCATTTCTCATCGACACCGTTGGTCGGATGGATGAAGAAGAGGGCTATGATTATGATGGCCGACCCTGCATTAATGCGGTACAAGAGGAGGACTATGTTCATGATGGCTCGGTGACACAATGGAGGTACAAGGCGAAGGAGACCGTGCGTGAGAGCGAGTCACCGAACCGAGTCCGCCAGGTATATATATATTAGTTAAGCCCGTGTTGACAAGTTAATTGATGCATCCATTGTTTTGGTATATGTACACATATTAAGTATCTTGTCGTCTTTCTTCCTTATAATTTCTAGCCCTCGGGATCGAGCACAACTTGATGCGGAGGCGAGGCCGAAGAAAAAGTTGAGCTCGGATGAAAAGTTTGAGATCATAGAAATCGCGCCCGACGGCGAACCGATTGAACCCATCCGGACAAAGAAGGCATTTTACGCTCGGTCACGGGGTTCTTGTTAGGGAAAGGATCGATCAGCATCCAGCAATGGTATAAGCCTGCTAAGGATGAAGACCACGAGGTGTCTTATGTCAATGATATGCGAAAGAAGATCTTTGGAATGAGCTGAAGGCAAATTTCACCCTACCGCCGAGGAGGATCCGGAGAAGCCAGTTAAAGAGCAATTAATCAAGTCTTGTGCTCTTAAGAAGATGGCTGGCCTAATGAGGAGGTGGAGGAAAGAGCTGAACCAGTTTGTCGAGAAAAAAGAGACACCAGAATTCATCGGCAAATATGAGAAGATCAAAGATCAGCGGCCGCATTTGTGGCCCACATGACATCGGAAAAGAGTAAGAAGATGTCGGAGACAAACAAGAAAAATGCTGCGAAGAAGGCGCTTCACCATCGCCGCGGGTCGGTGGCTACCTCAAAGCCCGGCCTAAGTGGTCAAGGCTGAGCATGATCTGCTTGAAAAAGGATCGAACCGAGGCGATCGCTGGCGGACCGTTGCGGACTTGGTTCTTGAGGGCTGGCGGAACCTTGGACCTATGTGAGGCGATGTCGATGGGCGAGCGAGCAGCTGCAAACACCAGTCAAGAAACTTGACAATATATTGCTGCTGCTTGCGCGAGGGCGTTCCTTCAAGCAGGGAGAAGGGCGAGCTCACAATGGCCCTTAGGAATCCGAGCACCTGGGGGCGGACACGAGGCACGCCAGGCTCGCTTCCGTGGAAGGTTGGTTTTCGGACGCGAGGGGTTACAAAACCCACGAGAGGAGGAAGAAAGTGGAGCATGACCAAATCAGGCGCTGCTTGGAAGGGTAATGGGGCTAGAGGATCGAGAAGAGGACCGAGAAGCGGCGGATCGCAACAAGCGACATGCGAAGCTTCCCGAAGCTACCCGCCATCTCAGCGCGAAGCAGCGTTGCTTCCACCGAGCTGCTTCAGCGGAGCATGTCTTGGCGGCTCCTGCCAGCTATCCGTGGATGGTATCACGGAGTCTCAAAATTGCCACATTATGGCGCGATGCATGAATTTGAAGGTCAAAGGCGGCTGTTGGCCAAGTTTATCCTAGTGGACCCGGCACAACTTATCACTGCCGGCCGATTCGGAAGGATTTGCTAAGGTGATGGTTGATGAAATAACGGAGGATTTGAGGACCTCGGCAGAGCACCCTACCGGTGAAGGGAGACTAGGCTGGGTTACTGCTCTGAAGACTCCATGCCTATGGCGGAAGGAGCTCATCGACCTTCAGAACTGGGCGCCTCCGCCTCCTCCTCCTCATCCGTGAGTAGTCGGGGCACTCCGCCTCCTCCACCGCCTCCTCCTCCGTGAGTGAAGATCGAGGCACGTGTGGCGGCACTCCGCCCCTTCTCCGGCGTGGCGGCACTCCGCCTCCTCCTTCTCCGCCTCGCCCGGCAAGGGCGGAAGAGACCCGCCCGCCCGGCTGCTCCGGCGCGTCGTAGTCCTTCTCCTCCGCCTCGTAAGCAAGCACGAAGGAAGGCAGGCGCGCGCAGCCGCTCCGTCTGCTCCGGCGTCTAGCAGCACAAGAAGAGAGAGCAATCTGATCGGTCCACCTCTAAAGCCTGTAGAGAAGTTACCGTATGAGAGGAGCAAGGAGGAAAGCGATCGATCGTGCGAGCCAAGTGAAGGAGTTCTTTGAAGGGTTAAAGCAAAGATACATCCACCTCCGGAGGAAGAAGGTCGATCCGGTGAAAGCAAAGCGCACTCTCGATGCCACGAGGAAACCACCAAAGTCTCCGCCGAGAACCAACTATGGCGCATTCTTGAGCAGACATATCTCCAAGCCAAGCGGTGGGAACTACTGTCGGGGATAAAGGTCAAAAGAACAACGGGCAAAGGGAAAAAAAATTGCCCAGCTCGGCGAACAAGCACAGCAATCGTGCCCCTCGCTGAATGTGTCTAATCCTCCGGGCACGGTGGCCGGTTATGGCAATCTTGGAGATTACCTGCCTGACGATGCACTTCCTGATTTCATGGAGGTGGACTTATTTAGATCTGATCGGGGAAGCCTCTCGTCAAAGATGAAAAGTCTCGACAACAATGATCGAAGATTCCACAGTTGGTACATGAAAACCTGCGAGAGAGTGCGAGGGGATGAACACTTTGTATCTGAATATTAAAGAGGAGCACGACCTCGTTTCAAATGATCTGTTGTCTATTCCATTTGAGGAGTTCTTGAGTTCTTCAATCAAAAGGCCCTCGATAAATTAATGGTCTTTTGCTACTGCTGTAAGTACTATTTCTGTCATTAGTCTTTATATATAGCTCGGCTCTTTCATTGCATGTATTTATAATTAATTATCCTCAATATATTATGCA
Organism: Aegilops speltoides; assembly: GCA_021437245.1. NCBI lineage: Eukaryota > Viridiplantae > Streptophyta > Magnoliopsida > Poales > Poaceae > Aegilops > Aegilops speltoides. The sequence goes on from CM038141.1 coordinate 19,325,402, forward strand.
GATTGAAGATCGTCGAGTGCAAAAAAATGAAATCTATGATATTGGGTTCATTAACACAAATATCATAGATGTTTTCTAGTTAAAAAGCGGCGCCCAAGAGGCGAGGACAACTTGCTACAATCATTGATCAAAAATCAAAACAAAGATACCATACTCTTTCCTTACCACGGCCCGTGAGTGTTCTTGTCGTGTGCATATTCGGTTTTCCTTATTACTCGGCGAGGTTAATGTAATTGATGAGTTATGCTTGCGTGTAGGTACCACTATATTCTTACGGAGATTAAGCTTGGCGTGGACTAGTAACCGTCTTAGACTCGAGACGGAAAGATCCCAGCACCTATGCGGACATGGTGACATGCTCAGCAAGTAAGTTCAATCGATCATTATCGCACCATATCGGCAACTTTTATTCATTTCTTGATATCTCAAGTAATAACAAATATTTTCTTTGTCTTGCAGGGTTTGGAAACAGTTCACCGCACAAGCTCGGGACTGCCGAAGGAGCTGCGATATACATACCAGTAAGTAAGTACTCTTGGCGCGCATCTCCGTTGATTCTATAGCTATACTTTCATCAATGCCATTTATATAATGCTTCATTATCAGTTTGATTGACCTCTATTTCTCGTAAAGTGCTTGTGGCAGGAGGAAGGAATGATTTACTGTGGATACTACGTGTGCGAGTTCATCCACAACGCGACATTGAAAAACAAGCGGGGCTACTCTAGAAGACAATATGAAGTGCGTAAGCAATAATATTCATAATTTCATTTTATTACACCATCATTTCTGTTGAGTTTCATTCATATATATGTATTAATTAACCCCTTCTTTAAATTAATTAGACTTGGCGGATCGGGATGAACTCCTACCACCAGACCGCATGAAAGCAATTCAAGAGGAATTGGCGGGATTCTTTCTTGATCACGTCATCGATAAAGCGGAGAATACCATGTGGAACTTGAATTCAAATCCTAGTGGTTTGTAATTAAGAGATCTTATATAGATTGTACATGTATGTAGCCAGTAAAACTTGTTGTTCGACCAATCTCTCGTAGAAGGAGAGGTCGATCGATCACTTCTCTCGGTATGCATGGCGAACTTCATCTTGAATGGTTCTCTCGATCACTTATGTATATTTACTACGTGGCGTCGAGCAAGCACGGACATAATTAAGAGAGACACTTCTCTCTATTAATTAGCTAGCTAACGAAACACCTAAATTAACCCCCAAAACCCCCAACCCCCTCCTTTCAAAAAAAACCAAAAACCAGGCCCTTTGGAATGCAGACACGTGGGCGCCTTTTGGTCCCGTTGGAGCCACCAACGGGACCAAAACCCCAGCCCAGGCTCGGCGCCTGAACCGTGGACTAATGGTCCCGTTGAGGGACTAATTAGTAACGACCCATTAGTCGGTTCCCGAACCGGGACTAAAGGCCCTTACGAACCGGGACTGATTGGTGGTTTTCTACTAGTGATTCTCTGGACAGCTTCAATTATTCCACTTGAATTTTGGGACTATCACACTACTTCCTAAGAAGACGGATGCGGTCAGAATTGAGCAATTCAGGCCGATCTATCTCCTTAATATTAGTTTCAAAATTTTCACCAAGTTTGGGACCAACAGGCTCACACAGATTGCACATTCTGTGGTGCAACAGACCCAAACCGCTTTCATGCCAGACAGAAATATCCTTGAAGGGGTGGTAGTCCTGCATGAAACGCTCCATGAAATCCACTCCAAAAAATTAGATGGAGTGATTTTTAAAGTGGATTTCGAGAAAGCGTATGATAAGGTCAAGTGGCCATTTCTCCAACAATCTCTGCGTATGAAAGGTTTTGATGAAGCTTTGCGCGACAGTTTCAATCATTTACGCAAAAAGGTAGTGTGGGTATTAGAGTTAATGATGACATAGGTCACTACTTCCAGACACATAAAGGCCTACGACAAGGAGACCCGATGTCCCCTATCTTGTTTAACATTGTGGTGGATATGTTGGCAGTTTTGATAGGAAGGGCTAAGGAAAATGGTCAAGTAGGTGGATTGGTGCCTCATCTTGTTGATGGAGGTGTCTCTATCCTACAATGCGCTGATGATACAATCATCTTTATGGAGCATGACTTGGCTAAGGCAAGAAATATGAAGCTGGTGTTATGCCTATTTGAACAATTGACCGGGTTAAAGATAAACTTTCATAAGAGCGAGCTGTTCTGTTTTGGTAGGGCCAAAGATGAACAGGATGCTTATAGGTAATTGTTTGGATGTGAGTTGGGAGAGCTACCATTCTCATACTTGGGGATTCCTATCCACCATCGTAGGCTAACAAACAGAGAATGGAAGTGCACCGAGGACCGATTTGAGAAGAAAATGAGCTGCTGGAAGGGCAAGCTCATGTCATATGGAGGCCGATTAATCCTAATTAATTCGGTACTCACGAGTATGCCGATGTTTCTTCTTTCGTTCTTTGAGGTACCAGTTGGTGTTAGGAAGAGACTGGACTTCTATAGATCGCGGTTCTTTTGGCAGGGTGATGAGCTTAAAAGAAAATATAGGCTTGCTAAGTGGGATATCATCTGTAGACCGAAAGACCAAGGGGGTCTAGGTATTGAGAATCTCGAAATTAAGAATAAATGCCTTCTTAGCAAGTGGCTGTGGAAGCTTTCGTCGGAGAATGATGCTATGTGGGCTCAGATCCTTCGCGCAAGTACCTCCAGTCAAAAACTTTGTCACAGGTCTCTGTAAGGCCGACCGACTCTCCCTTCTGGAAGGGTCTCATGAAGGTCAAGCAGGCATTGTTTAATAGGACAAAGTTTGTTGTTGGAAACGGCACGAGTACACGTTTCTGGGAGGATACTTGGCTCGGTGACACACCCTTGGCCATCCAATATCCCTCTTTGTACCGCATTGTTCAACGACGGGAGGTGTTCGTTGCTTCGGTCTTCCAATCTACCCCCCCCCTTAATATTCGGTTCAGACAAGTGCTAGCGGGCAATCGTTGGGAAGAATGGCTCCGTCTAGTTAGGAGACTGATGGACGTCCAGCTTTTTCAACAACCCAATGAATTACGCTGGAAGTTGACTAAGTCTGGAGCATTCACGGTTAAATCAATGTATATTGATGTTATTAATTCGAACTCCATTCCTACGTCCAAACATGTTTGGGATGTCAAAGTTCCTTTGAAAATAAAAGTGTTTATGTGGTTTGTCCATAAACAAGTAATTTCAACTAAGGATAACTTGATGAAGCGTAATTGGACAAGACCTACTAGGTGTAGTTTCTGCGATCGGGATGAGACTATTAAACACCTCTTTTTTGATTGCCCGCTGGCCAAGGTACTTTGGCAGACGGTCCACATTGCTTTCAATATCAAACCCCCGAATTCTGTTAATGCGTTATTTGGGACATGGCTTAATGGGATTGAGCCTAACTTAGCGAGACATATTCGGGTTGGGGTTTGTGCTTTGCTGTGGACTATCTGGAATTGCAGAAACGATTTGGTCTTTAACAGAATATCATGTATACATTTTTTGCAGGTTTTATTCCGGACTACGGCACTGATCCGTTCGTGGTCGCTACTCACCCAGACGGAGGCCAGGGAGCATTTGGTTACTGGGTCTGTCCGCTGGGAGATGGTAGCTCGGGATATCTTCAACCGGTTTGGATGGCGGTCATGTAATAGGATAGGCATTTAGTATTCCTATCTAGTTTACCCAGCCGGTTGTGGCATCTTGATGTGGCTAGTTGATGTTTCTAGCCTCTTTTGGCTCTGTGTGAGCTTTTTCTGCTTTTTTATGACTTATGAGGACCTTTGAAACCATGTTGGCACTATTTTATTTTGTTAATAAGAGGACCGTATGCATCTTATGATGCAGAGGCCGGGGTTTTCCCCCTTTTCAAAAAAAAAAACCAACTAGATCCTCCTAACTACTATACGTGAAGCCGAAGCTAACATGTGTAACGTGACATGTTTAACACAGAGAAGGCATTGCATCCTACGTGTTGATGTCTAGCAGCTACGAAGACACCACAGTCCAGTGACTTTGTCGGCACCATCTTTGAATTATTGATGCATCATGTCCTCAGTCCGCACATCGTAATGGCAATGGCACGCGAACAATAGATTCTTTGGACTGTTCGGAGTTACCTCCACCAGACCATTTGACCTCAAAAAAGGAACCAGTACATTTATCAAGAATATTTACCATATATTGTACACTTTTACCTTACATCATAGAAGTTGTATTGGTTATATACCACTTAAGCCATCTAGTTGAAATATTTGGCAACAACAGAACAGCTCTGTAAGAGCAAGTTTCAAAACATAATCTTTCTTGAAAATACAATGAAAAACATTATTATCACTTGTAAACTAAGAACATCCGGAGTCTTTGAAATCTGAAGCAAACTATCTTCTCTTCAATTTCTAATACGTTGTTCAGCAGATAGGTAGCGGCTCACCATTCCACTCCTTGAGGCATTCGAGCAGCGCGTCTATGTGCTTGCCCTGGTTCATGGCGATGAACACCTTGTCCACCTCTTCTCCAGGAGATCGTGTCTTCTCCCCAGTTAAGTACTCAGTCCCAAGCTCCTTGCGGACGAATCGATAGAGTGGGTATGACCGGCACTCGGTGATACGGTTCTGCTGCGCAGCGGTGCCATTCTCCACAGCACTCCGGGCAGCCTCGACCTCCTTCGGCAGCACAACACGCAGCTCCTGCTCAAACATGGAAAGCTTGGCAAAAACCGACGTCTCCACATCGTGCTCGGCCTCACCATTGGCCAGGGCGTGCTCCACGAGAACAGCTCGCATCTTCTGCATCAGTGGGTAGTTGGCGCTGCAAGGGTCGTCTGCGTACGTGAACACCGCCTCACGGTCGATTGTGAGCAGCAGGTCCTTCTCGCAGAAGCGTGCCTTGTGGAGATGGCCATTGTTGTTGGTGCTTAGTGTCTTCCTGGCCACTGTCTTCACACAACTCTTGACAGCATCCTTGACATTTTCCTCGAGGTGCCGGAGGTCAATGGCCTGGCACAACGCGACCAAGAATGTCGAGGACATGAGTTTTAGTATGTCAATGGATTCGGCGGTCTTCCTAGCAGATATGAGACCGAGAGAGTTGACGTCTTGGTTGTGTTGCTCCGCACTCTGGACATGGTTGGTCACCGGGTTGCCTAGGAACTGGAGCTCAGAGCAATATGAGGCCATGGCTATCTCAGCACCCTTGAGGCCATAGTCCAAGCTCGGGTTACGGCCGCCAGAGAGGTTTGAAGGCAAACCGTTGTTGTAGAAGTCATTCACTAGCTCAGAGAACTGCGCAAACATGAGCTTGCCGATCGCGGCAATGGCGAGCCTTGTGTTGTCCATCGACACGCCAATGGGCGTGCCTTGAAAGTTTCCACCGTGGATGGCCTTGCCACGGGAGACGTCGATGAGTGGGTTGTCGTTGACGGAGTTGATCTCCCGCTCAATCGACTTCGTGGCAGCACGGATGACCTCAATTTGGGGGCCAAGCCACTGCGGCGAAGTGCGGAGCGCGTACCTGTCTTGCTTTGGCTTCATCAACGGGTCGAGCTCCCCGAGCTTCTTCGCGAGTGCCATGTAGGAGCTTCCTTCAAGGATGTGCTCCATGATGGCGGCAGCCTCAATCTGCCCAGGATGGTGCTTCAGCTTGTGGGTCAAGTGATCGGTGTACTCCGGCTTGCCGTTCATGACCTCGCAGAAAACTGCTGACAAAACCTCAGCAAGGATGCCGAGGATGTTAGCCTCGAAAAGAACCATGGACGCGAGCCCCGAGCCAACAGCCGTGCCATTCACCATGGCAAGCCCTTCCTTGGGCTGCAGCTCAAAGAAGCCATGCTCGATGCCGGCGATCTTGAACGCCTCGGCGGCATTAACCTTGCTGCCGTCTGGAGCCGTGGCCACGGAGTTTACCCGGCCGGTCACCAGGCCCGCGATATAGGAAAGCGGGACCAGGTCACCAGACGCGGTGATTGTACCCCGGAGCGGCAGACATGGAGTGACGTTGGCGTTGAGAAGTTTGGCGACCGTCTCGAGTATCTCGAAGCGGATGCCGGAGTACCCCTGGAGCAGAGTGTTGACGCGGACGAGCATCGCCGCCCTCGTCGCAGCAGCTGGCAGAACATGGTCATGGCCACCGGTGCCGAAGGCTCCGGCGTTAAGAAATCTGAGGAAGAGACAAGACATATGCACAACAAATAAGGCTTCGATATATAACCCAGAGACACACAGATGATCACTCATTTCTAAGTTGTTCACTTGAATGAATACGTACCTGATGAGCTCACGCTGCAGAGCGCCGCCCTCCTTGGTCCTCCGGTGAGAAGTAGCGCCGAAGCCGGTGGTGACGCCATAGCTGTCTGTTCCGTTGGCCATGCTGTTCATGACCCAGTCGCTGCTCTCCTTGACGCGGCCGCGGGCGGACTCGTCGAGCTCCACCCTGGTGTCGTTACCGGCGGCCACCGCGGCGACCATGGCGATGGTCAGGCTAGCGCCCTCCATGGTCACCACCGGCCTACGGTACTCCTCCACCATCCGCTTCACCGCGTCCAAGTGGCTCCCGGACAGCTCCTCCGCCGCCTTCCCCCAGTTCAAGGGGTCGGCCCGTGCCGGCTGAGCGACGCACAAGCCATCGTCGTTGGCGGCAACGTGCCCTCTGTTCTCGCACTCCATCGTGATGTGCAAAGAAGTACGAACACAAGTAAGCTAGAAACTGGGCAGTTGTATGTGTATTGATCTGGATGAATTGTGGATTGATCAGTGGGCGCTGGGGAGTGGCAGATGAAGGTGAGAAGGGCTCGTCTTGGAGAGGAATGGAGGGAGATGAGGGGTTAAATAGGCAGGGTGGGTGCTGCGTGTGGGTTGGTGTGGCCTTGACCGGTTAATGGTGGCAGGTGCGCAAGATGGTTGGTGCGGGAAGAAGAGAGGCCGAGTCAGGTGCTCCATTTTCTTGGGGGCAAGCTAGGCGTCATCCGGATGTAGCGGGGGCAAACAGCAGCCGCCTCGCTCACCGTCCGATTTGTTCTAATATAAGTATTGTCAACCGTTAGACGAGTCAACGCAGAAAAGAGGCACTCGTCAACATAATGCAGTGTGATGCCGTTCTTCCCTAGCAGCGGCTCGCAGCACGGCGGTGACGCCGTCGGAGCACCGGCTCTCAGCACGGCCGTCGGAGCAGCATCATCACTGCTTCGCAGCAACCGTTGCAGCATCGCCGAAGAAGCCGTGCCACCGCCGGTCCGCCGCAGCATCGCCGATGAACCCACGCCATCCATTGCAGCATTGCCGGAGAAGCCGCGCCACCTGTTGCCGCATTGCCGGAGAAGTCGCGCCACCGTTGCAGCATCGGCGATGAACCCGCCCCACCCGTTGCAGCATTGCCGAGCAGCTGGCCGACGTCGCGCTCCTGCAGCCGACTCGCCGCCGTCGCAGCAGCAGCGTCACGACACCGACCCGTCACAGCATCCGCAGCATCGTCGAGCAGCCGTCGCCGCGCTCACCGCCATCGCAGCTGCGTCGTCACAGCCAGAACGCCGTCGCAACGTCGCCGGAGAAGCCGTACTACAATCGCAGCATCGCCGAGCAGCCGCGCCGTCGTCGCGCTCGTAGCAGCAGGCGTAGCCGTAGTACATCAGGCATACGTCTCTTGCCCGTCGTCGCAGCACCGGCAACCTGCTCGCAGGGTCATGTGGCGACGTAGTACCGGCCACGGCGGCGACGCCTCTCCCTGGCTCGGGGCTTGCAGCAACTTGAAGGATCCATGGAAGCAGCGGTGTTTTCCGTGGAGGATGGAGCGACACGGGTGGTGGTGACTGAGATAGGAGATGAAGATGGGAGATAGGAGCGGATGGGGATTGGTTTGGGTGGTGGTCGAGTGGATGCGTGGGGTCCATGTGACACGCGTCAGACGCGGAAGGAGGCTGATGAGTCGCTGTGTGCATCCGGCTGCATTAGATCAATTCCCATTTTCTTGCGTCCTCACATGCTCACGTGTTCAGCGTTAGTAACATTAGCAGATCCTGTAAAATCCCGACCTGCAAAACGCGTTTACGGGTCGAGAACGAGCGCGGCCGATCAGAAACCGTAGATGAAACTGCATAATTTGAAAAAACAAATTCGTGGAAGAAATTGCACCATAGTAGTTCATCGTCACATACTACATATATTAGTTCATCACATGATCAAACACTACAAACATTAGTTCATATTACATACTACACCGGTACTAGTACTAGAGGTGGCACGGCGGCGAGCTCGCGGCCATGGACGACGCCGTGGAGGAGCTCAATCCTCCTCGCCGGAGCTGCCGAGCTCGATGTGCTTCTCCCTCTGCTCCTCGCGGATGCGCCGCCACTCGTCGTCCTTCTCTTTGGCGGAGAGGTTGGCCGCGCCCGCCTGCTTGAACACGAGGTCTTTGAGCTCCTCGTGGTGGCGCTGGCGCTCAACCTCCTCGCGCAAGCTCCGCTCGGCAATGGCGGCCGCAACCGCGTCGACATAGGCGACGAAGTCCTCCAGCCCGATGACTCCGCGGTTGCCGAGCTCCTCGGGCTCCTGCTTGACGTGAACCTCCTCCGGCTCCTCCGACCACTCCCTCTTCACGGGGAGAAGGTCTGCGCCGGAAGAGGAGGAGCTCCCGACGTAAGAAGAAGATCTCGCCGCCGAGGACGAGCCCGCGGCCAAGGACGGCGTACGGCCGTGCCGACGGTCGTATTCGTCGGTCTCCCGGACGCGGAAGCTCGGCAACGGCGAGAGGCCGCGGTTGGTCCACTTCCTCGCCCCGCACTTCCTCGCGCTGTCCGACCGGACGCGCCGCTCGCGCTCAGGGTCGCTGCCGCCGCCGGATCTGCTCCGGGAGCCGCGTCCGGAGCTCCACATGCGGCCCCACATGGCGAATGGAGGCGGAAGGGGCTCGCCGGCGACGAGAAATGTGCGCTAGGGGGATAGGGTTTCAACCCGCAAACGCGTCGTGAACCCGTAGATATACTGGTCGGGGCGGGCGGTTTGTGGGCCCCGGTAAATATTTTTACGGTCCGAGCGAGTATATGGGCTCTGTTCCAGAAAATCGGGCCGAGCCCGTATACTCGTTGAAATTTTGCGGTTCAGGGCCTTTTGCAGGGTCTGCTAGAGATGCTCTTAGTGGTGCCATCCATCATGTGCTTGTCCGGAAAGATGGTTGGTGCGGGAAAGAAGAGAGGCCGAGTCGGGTGCATTCCTCTACTAATCATGTGCAAATCTACTAATGTAAACATGTGTCGTATTGTCGATAATTGGAACGTTTCAAACAAGCGTGGTGGCTCCTTCCACAATGCATAAACTACTATAGGAAATCTTAAAAAACAGCTGCGGTCTTTGCTTTGACAAAGTATCTGTGAGTCCAAAGCGAATGGGGTTCTGCATGCTCTGGACAACATGAGTTGTTATCTGCCAATGATCCATAAGAGCTTTCACCTTCACTAGTATTTTTGTGGGGTGCGACGAACCCCACATATTCTATATTCTAGTTGAACTTAAAGCTTGCACATGACGAGGGATATTCCGGTTTGCAGGTGGTCTGGTCATAGCGGGCTGCATGGCTTGAAAGATACATTCACACTTTGGTCGTGCGCACTTGACTTGGCAGGCATGACTGCCGTCAGTGGAGACGAATTCTTGGCCAGTCATCCGCCTGCACATCATGAACGCGACCACAAGCATGCGACACACAATTTCAGGCCAAGGTTTAAATAACCAAACCATTTTTTGCTAGCTTCTGAAAAAAGGTTTCCTCCCGCTTTGTATTACAAAGCAACCAACCATTACATCCAACGATAGATGCTGGGACGGAAGCAACACAATCACACCAAAAAAAAAAGGAAGAGAAATAACAAGAGAAAAAATGCCGACAACGGCTGATCAACGGAAACGAAGAAGCTTCACGACCACTGCGCCCACCTAAGATCTCCCACCAAGCTCCAAGGCTCCGAAGCACCGGTACCAATCAACACCTCCAAGAAGGACCGCGACAATGACGACGCTGCTGCCAAGGGTTTCCCCCGATACGCGACGAGGCGAGAGGAAGGGTCGCCCTCGACATCCTCCAGGAAGGTCCGGCGGCACCCACCGACGTCGCCGCGTCGGTGTCGGACAGGCCGACAGGGGTTTCCCCCGATCCCAACCTTCACCTCGGATGCTCCAGAGCCTGTCACCAAACCGACCACCATCTTGCGCCACCGTGGTCATGAAGCCTCCACGTCGTCTCACCACGGCACCACGAAGTGAGGCCTGCACAATGGGGAATAGGAGCCAGGACTAGGGGCCACAACACCGTCGGCACACGGGAGGGCACAACTTCCACCGTCAACGACGGTAGCCGACCGAACACAATAGTTGGAGCATACCAGTCCCGTGGGCCCATAGGCCCGACCGGGACCTCCACACCCGTAAAGCTCCCTCCATCGCGCTGCAGCAGGCACGCCGTCTGCTTCGCCGCCCCCATCCGAGCTGCTCCTCCTCCACACCACACCGACGACGAAGAAGCCACGCGGGGGGGAGGGGCGCTAAAACCCAGATGGGCCCGCAGGGCCCAGATCTTGGCCGAGGGCGCGCTGCCGGCCAACCTGCGCCACCACGACGTCTCACCACCAAGGGGCCACGCCACCACCTCGCGCGCCGCCGGCCACCGCTGCCGGGTCATTGGGGCGTCGCCGAGCCGAGAGCACCGCCGCCCCCCATGCCCCGGCGGAGCAGCTGCTGGGACATGCAGATCCGCCGCCACCAACACCACCCGGCCAGGCGCCGGGGGCGACCGTCGGCGGCGGTAGGGAGGGAAGGGGAAAGGAGGGTGGCCGAAGAGGGGAGAGGGGGGAGGAGGGGGGCGGGAATGGCCGGCGGCTGGCAGCGCGGGGGCCTAGGAAGGCCGACGGCGACGGGGGGCGGGTGGGAGGAACCCTAGAGGGAGGTAGGGTCGGGCGGGTTCACTGCCCTTTTTTTGCTAGCTTTCCAACAAAAAATTTGGAAGCAAACATTTCACTTGGAGGATATCATGTTTTTGCATACTTGGAACAATACATGATCACAAGATACTAGCATAATTTTCTACTCCGTCCGTTTCTAAATATATGACCTTTTAGAGATTTCAATACTGGCTACGTACAGATGAATATAGACGTATTTTAGAGTGTAGATTTACTCATTTTGTTTCGTATGTAGTTCACATAGGAATCGTTAAAAATGTTTATATTTAGGAACGCGGGGGGGGGGGATAAAGAAAATTAAAATGCTCAAGGGATGGCTTGGGCTTGACATATATCGTAGAGTATAGTTTGGAAAAGATTTCTCTATATAAGCTCATGCTCATTTGGAAATTGAAAAATTGGCTAGCCATTTCTTTAATTAAATTGAGAGAGAGAAATCCAAAGCAAAAAAAGAAAAGTAAAGGAAAAGGAAAAGGAAAAAGGGTCAAATATGTGAAATTTGGTCTTTGAGAGCTGAAATACCTACTGAATGACATTCACCACCACCTATCAGGTCGGCACTGCCACGACCAGCCGTGAGACCACCCCGGGCCACCTCCGCGAGCTATGTCATGGACCACCGCCGCCAAAGTGTTGTTGTTGCCCGGAGGAGCCCGCGCAACGCCACCATGCCGGATCACACCACCATCTCAGATCCGAGAGGGATCCATGCAGCGCCACACGCCCGACGCACCCTGAGCAGCCGTCAAGCCACCGGCAACACCGCACCGCATTGTCCCACGCCCATATTGATAGCAAAACAAAATCGATGCTCCGAAAATACTTTTCAACAGTAATTTGGACCACTGTTTTTTTACACGCCTTCCACATACGTAATCTAATGATGAAAATTTGCAAACACTTGGAACATTTGTCAAAGTTTACCATATAAAATTAAAAAAATGTTTTTTTATTTTACCGTTCACAGAGCTCATTTGAGCTTGAGCTCAGAAGGGTACTTTCGGTCATAGACCAATTACTTAGCTTGGTTTGGCACTTCAACTATTGAACTCGTCCTGCAAATGCTTTTTCACGCGTCTCACCAACGCTCCGAGGAAATCCATATCTCTATCTCTACCTAATAATAAAGCAAATAAGGTTTCTGGTCGTCCGTCAAAAAAAATACCCTTAAATTTGCTATAAATTACCTGCTATGCCACTCATATGTCAAGAAAATGATTCGTTTTCTTTTGAAGTCATCGTCGCGCACAATCTTTTATAAAACTAATACCCCACATATGTCACAGACGCTATAGTAGCCCAGTGGTTGAAGCCTATTTGCTCCACCACGCAGAGCCGGGTTCGATCCCCAGGGTCGTCCTACCTTTTTCTCACGCACGTCCTCCCTGACACATACGCGTTCATGGTCGGCCCGTGGGGCGTGACGCCCCTATTTTTTTATTTTGTTTTTTTCTTTTCTTTTCTCATTTCTGTTTTTGTTTTTCCTTCTTTAAATTAATTCGAGATTTTCAAACTACAAAAGGTTATAAGTTTTGAGAAAACTATTCGAGAAATCATAGAATGTTTATGAATTCAAAAAATGTGCGAGAAATCACAAATTTTCTGCAGTTTTAATTCTTTTGGTGATTTACAAAACTGTTCGCAAATTATAAAAAAATCACAATTTTTCAAAATTTGTTCCCCAATTATAAAAAAAGTTCATTGATACAAAAAAGGTTTGCTAACTCAAAAACTGTTCATGAATTCAAAAACTCTGCATGCATTTCAAAAAATGTTCGTCTAAACAAAACAAATGTTCATGAATTCGAAAACTATTCATGCATTTCAATTCGTCTGAACAAAACAAATGTTCATGCATTTAAAAAATGCCCAAAATTTTAAAACAAATGTTTGTCGATTAGAAAAAATGTTCGTCCATTCAAAAGTCTTTCCTCCACCTTTTTCTCACGCACGTCTTCCCTCCCACATACGCGTTCATGGTAGGCCCATAGGGCGTGAAGCCCCTATTTTTTTTCATTTCGTTTTTTCTTTTCTTTTCTTTTCTCATTTTTGTTTTGTTTTTTCCTTCTTTAAATTAATTCGAGATTTTCAAACTACAAAAGGTTGCAAGTTTTGAGAAAAATATTCGAGAAAACATAGAATGTTTATGAATTCAAAAAATGTGCGAGAAATCATAAATTTTCTGCAGTTTTAATTCTTTTGGTGATTTACAAAACTGTTCGCAAATTATAAAAAAATCACAATTTTTCAAAATTTGTTCCCCAATTATAAAAAAGGTTTGCTAACTCAGAAACTGTTCATGAATTCAAAAACTATGCATGCATTTCAAAAAATGTTCGTCTGAACAAAACAAATGTTCATGAATTTGAATACTATTCATGCATTTCAATTTGTCTGAACAAAACAAATGTTCATGCATTTAAAAAATGCCCAAAATTTTAAAACAAATGTTTGTCGATTAGAAAAAATGTTCGTCCATTCAAAAGTCTTTCCTCCACCTTTTTCTCACGCACGTCTTCCCTCCCACATACGCGTTCATGGTAGGCCCATAGGGCGTGAAGCCCCTATTTTTTTTTCATTTCGTTTTTTCTTTTCTTTTCTTTTCTCATTTTTGTTTTGTTTTTCCTTCTTTAAATTAATTCGAGATTTTCAAACTACAAAAGGTTGCAAGTTTTGAGAAAAATATTCGAGAAATCATAGAATGTTTATGAATTCAAAAAATGTGCGAGAAATCATAAATTTTCTGCAGTTTTAATTCTTTTGGTGATTTACAAAACTGTTCGCAAATTATAAAAAAATCACAATTTTTCTAAATTTGTTCCCCAATTATAAAAAAAGTTCATTGATACAAAAAAGGTTCGCTAACTCAAAAACCGTTCATGAATTTAAAAACTATGCATGCATTTCAAAAAATGTCCGTCTGAACAAAACAAATGTTCATGAATTCGAAAACTATTCATGCATTTCAAAAAATGTTCGTCTGAACAAAACAAATGTTCATGCATTTAAAAAATGCCCAAAATTTTAAAACAAATGTTTGTCGATTAGAAAAAATGTTCGTCCGTTCAAAAGTCTTTCATGTCTTGGATTTGGGTAGTTTTTGGAAAGTCTTTTTATGTCTAGGCGCTAGGAGTAGTTTGTGGTCCATGAAATTTGTTTTTAAAGTTTTAAACATTCTCTTGCGCGGCACAATGACAAGTGTCCCATGCAGTGGCATTCTCATTGCCTTGGGATTTACCACGTCGAATGCATTGCGATCGCATGGACATCGCGTACAGCATCAACGAGGGTGGAAAGAAAGATAAGTGGAAACATGGTGAGCCACCGTGTGAAAATAGAGGACGCTCATAGTTTGGGTATTGAGTCATACTTATTTGGCTGACGTGTAACTTTTTTGTCTCCCGTTGCAACGCACGGGCATGTTTGCTAGTGGTTGGTAAAATTCTCAGCATGTACTCGTGCATAGCCAATTATTGTACAATTATTAGTACCAACCCTTTCAAAAAAGAAAATTACCACACCATGCCTCTATATCTCTGACCAATGTTAGAAGTCCCGGTAAAGAAATCGAGCACTAATAATAACTGGAGTTGTTGGCAATCATGGACAAAGTCAAGTATCAACCTGCTCACAAAACAAGTCAAATATCAGACCATGGATGCCCGTTTGGTGTGCTCAATATTTCCGATAGCCAGAACCTCAACTTAATCAAGAATCTGACATGTATGTATGTGATGCGAATGAAGCAATTTCCATTCCACATTTTGGGTTTATGAAATCGCCCTTTATCGAAGAAAAAAGGGAAATCATTTCCACCGAGTAATGTATAACATGCTTGTCAGCGCGATCGCGCTCACGAGGACGATGTTCAAAAGGATGTTCAAGAAGATGGCAGCCGTGTTTCTGGGGAATCATGTCCACTGAGCAGAGTCAAGTGTGCACCAACAAGTGAGACTGTTGTATCTTACACACGGTGACACGAATAAACAAGTAAATGCCGGTTTCCTTTTCTTTGGAAGAAGCTTCCAATTGATAACCGAGGGAAGAAAATGGAGTACACGGCTGGCTGACAAGAACCCTACTCGTGAAACAGTTGTAATAGAATGAACGACCTGAGAAAGTTGTATCCTCTGCTATCTTTGTTTCATATTTTTTTTCTATGAGGTTATCAGAGGTTATCTTAATTAGTTCCGTATTTGTGTTTAAAGTCCGAGACTCTACTTCCTTCGTTGGAGAGGGGAAAAAATATTTGCCCCTTTTGTTGTAACTCATGAGCAGCAACATGTCTCTAATGGAGATTGTGCATGGATTTCCATTGACGATAAACGAGTCGGCTTCAAGGTGATAGTATTGGCAACTCAGTTCTGTGATTCCCCACGATTGTGTAATGGATTCGTCTTCAGGACGTCTTCGAGTCCCGCCATATTGACAAGGTCTTTCTACTCATCTACCATGCCAGCCAGGTTGTTTGCGTACATGTATTCCGAGCAAATTTGAGTTCCTTGTAATTTAACACACATTGTCTCTGGCGTGCCATGTCTTGGTCCTCTGGCTCTAGTTCTGACACATGAAGGTTGGCCAGCGTCGGCAACGTCAGGGAGCGTGCGAGATTTGTGTTGCTTGACTATGTCTGGTCAGACCTGGGGCGTTGTACAAGCCTCTCCGGTGTTTTATTTCTTGGAGCGGTGATTAGCAACCATTGGCGTCTTATGGTCTACATCGACGACTTCCCAGCCGCTGCTTCTACAAGCTTCTAGGTCTCAACAAATTTGCTCAGCTAAGTCGGAGGCCTATAGGCAGCAACAAGCTTTGCTCATGGCACGCTGCCGATGGATACAGGAGGAAGAAGACATCAAAGACTAGTGTTCCTTCCTCCTAAGGGCTTCCAACAACTATGGTTCCCCTTGCATTTTGTGTGCCCTCTAGCACCGCCAAAGCGAGGAAACCACGGTTTGGGTCGTTGTGTAGTATGTGGTCACCTTAGCTATAGTTAGGATAATCCTAGATGTCCTGGCTAGACGTGGTGAGGCGATGGAGCCATCAACAGCAAGGAATAAGGCATCCTCTTCTTGTCCTCGTTCCAGTGATGATGTTTGGCATTGGTGGAGTGTGCGAGGAGCTTCAATCACGGCAAGATCTTGGTCCTTATTTTTTGTCTTTGTTTCTTCTAGGTCGCCTATGGCGTCGTACTGAGCCACTGAGGGGATGGCATTGCGGCATGATTTTGTTCTCCGGTTCTCAGTCCGATGAAGCTTAGGTAGATGCAGCTCTATAGGGGAACTTGTGAGGTTTGTGTTCTCCTTCTCTCTCTGGATGGAGTTAAGATGAGCTTCTAGACTTCCTTGATGCTAGCTTCTCCGGGACATCAATCTGACGAAACCGTGTCTTATGGTTTACATTTATGACTTACCTTCCGTCCTCTGCTTCTTCAAGCTCCTAGATTTTTCTTTCCAATGGGTTGTTTCAGTAAGGCGAGTGCCCAGAGGCGGCAACAAAGTTTACTCAGGATGTGCCGTCGGTGCATGCAGATGGAACACCGTGCTGATTTCATCAAGATTTTTTCTACAATTTAATTTAATATTCTGTAAGGACTGGTTTTACCTAATTTTTTTTTTGACGCGTCAACGGCGGGCTTACGCCTGCCTGAACCCTTTATTGCGACCATCAAGGAGTGTTACATAGCATTTAGAGCCAGAATAGCAGGGGGGTTGGAGAGAGAGAGCCGAAAGAAAAGAAAATTACATACAGCCGGAGGCTACAATCTCGCAGCTAAGTGGAACAACATGGTGGCCCAGTCGCGAAGCACTATTCGTTTCTGGGCATTTTTACAGCGGTGAGACCAAAGGCGAAGATCATTTGCCGCGTTGGCAACAGTCGTGTGTAGATCGAGGTGGAGGTCTCGGAAAACTTTGGCGTTTCTCCTCTGCCAAATGTTCCAGAGAACGGCCATGAGAACAGTTGACCTTGTCTTGTTGGTGAATTTTCCGTCCCAGGCGTTGCGGAGCCCATGCGGTACATCCGGGCAAAGGCTGTCCAGTTCCTCCCACAGGGGGCGAAGCTGACTGCATTCGAACAAGAGGTGCTCGATAGTTTCACATTGCGTACAGAAGGGGCAAGCATCGGAAGTGGTGATACCCCGCCGGAAGTGCCTGGCGTTGGTAAATAGGCGGTCCTTGTTGGCAAGCCAGATGAAGAGCCTGCACTTGTTCGGGGCGTAGTTGCTCCAGATGGCCGAGGTGAAGGCGTCGGCGGGCATCGTCTTCCAAACCGCCTTGTAAGCCAGTTTAGTAGTGAGCGGCTTGCCTGCTTCCCTTGTAGTTCTGCAGTCCGACACCTGCGAATTCACGTTTGCGGTGGCCAGCACATTGCATAGATCATTCAGTTCACATTCTGCTGTGTGTGACAGCCGCGGGGTTAGTTCCATGTTCGGGTCGGGCGAAGCCATAGCGCGAGCCACGGTGGTGTTGGGCCTGTTTGAGTGGGAGAACAGTGCAGGAAAAAGCTGGGCTAAGGTGAGGGTGGAGTGTGGAAGCCAGAGGTCAAACCAGAAGGAGGTTGTGGCCCCGTTGCCGAGTTGAACCCTGGTGGTGTCCCTAAAAAGGTCAAGCCCTTTGATGATGTCGCGCCAGATTGGAGTGTGATGAGTGCTGGTCGCGCTCACGTCGTTGGTTTCAGGCCAACCATACTTAGAGACAATGTAGGAGGGTTCCCTCGAAGGGTGAACATTGTGCAGCCTCGATATGTGCTTTAGAAGAAGGCAACGGTTCATTTGTGTGAGCGAAAGGAAGCCAAGGCCTCCATTGATTAAGGGGGCGCACACAATATCCCAAGCCACTTTGCATTGGCCACCGGTGATCGCGTCTTGGCCGGTCCAGAAGAAGGCCCGACAACGGTTCTCAATGGCCTGCACCGTGCCTGCGGGAAGAAGAAGGACACTCATCGCATAGATTGGGAGGGCCCGGAGCACGGACCGGACAAGAATTGCTCTCCCTGCCAACGATAGTAGCAGGCCTCTCCATCCTGCCAATCTTCGGTCAATCTTGTCAATGATGAAGAAAAAGTCGGCAAGATGGAGCTTGTGGGTAGATAGGGGCAATCCTAAGTAAGATTGTGGGAAAGAGGCAACCGGGCATCCCAAAATGGCCGCGAGTCTAGAAGAGAGTTCCGGGTCCACATGGATTGGGGCGAAAGTGCTTTTGTGGAAGTTTATTTTGAGGCCGGTGGCGTCCGAGAACTGCAGCAGGATTGCTTTGAGGGCCCACAACTGAGCTATGTCCGGCGGCAGGACGATGAGAGTATCGTCAGCATATTGGAGAACAGTGCAAGGGATGTCAGACGCGATCGGGTGGGAAAGAATGCCATGGGTGGAAGCCTGGGTGATAAGCCGTTTGAGGACATCAGCGACGAGGATGAAAAGGTAGGGGGAGTAGGGGTCACCTTGCCGCAGGCCCTGGCGGCACTGAAACCAAGGGCCTGGCTTCCCATTCAGGAGAACTGCGGAGGAAGCAGAGCTGTTTAGGTGGTCCACCCATCGGCACCAAGCTGGGGGGAACCCTTTTGCCCGTAAGATAGCATCCAGTGCCGTCCAAGATACCGAGTCAAAAGCTTTATGAAAGCCAAGCTTGATGACAATTGCTGGGAGACGTCGTTTGAAACAAGTCTGCACAATGTCCGTTGCATGGAGGAAATTTTCCGCGATGCCACGGCCCCGGATGAAACCCGTTTGCTCACAGTGCACTAGATGGTCGATAAGGGGCATATTCCTATTAGCCAGGCACTTGGCAGCAATTTTGACCGAGCAGTTTTGCAACGACACGGGCCTGAAATTCTCGGGTTTTGAGGCATCCGCGGTTTTGGGTAGGAGCACAATATGCGCGGAGTTTAGCCGTTTGAGATCCGCAGTTCCAGCGTGAAAATCGTTCATAAGGCGTAGGAGGTCAAATTTAACCAAATTCCAGTTTGATTTGTAGAAAGCTGGGCCAAAGCCATCGGGACCCGGGCTTGCGTCATCCTTCATGGCCCAGAGGGCCTCCTTGATCTCTTCCAGGGTAAAAGGCCGAGTGAGCTCCAAGGCTTGAGCAGAACTAATGGAGTTTGGGAGGAGCAAGCTTGGCAGGTCGAATGCTGTGGAGACGGCCGGAGCAGTTCCAACGAGGTTTTTGAAAAAATTGAAGAGTACGGTTTCCTTGTCACGGTGCGCTGTGAAGGTCGTGCCATTATCTTCCAGAGATTTTATTTGGTTCTTGCGGTGTCTGGCCGAAGCACAGATGTGAAGATAGGCAGAGTTTTCGTCGCCAAGAAGGCAATCTTTTAACTTTGCCCGCTGCCGCCAATACACTACTAGGGAAAAGCCTAGCAGCAGCGCGGGTTTGGGCACCCTCAGTAGCGCGGGTACCGGCGCTACTAATAAGGCGCTACAGCTAACGTGTAGCGATGGCGGCGTGTTGACACACGCCATCTTGCTACACAATTGCTGCAGCGGTTTTGGGAAGGGCGCTCTGGTATTAGCTGCAGCGCTGTTTTAGTTAAGCGCTCTCGGTAAGCCGCGCTCTCGCTAAATCCCCTCGCTACTACTAGTTTTATTAGTTTTTTCCTGCAGATTTGTTTTTATTTGTTTTGCATTTTAATAGGCTTTATACAATAATCTTTAGCATATCATCCACATACAAATGATAGCATATACATACAATTAGTCTCATAAAATCATGTCATCATCATAATCATCATCCAACACAAAGTGGTCTCGATCTCGTCATCAATCTCGAAAATAGCGATACAAGTCTCGATTACTTGCAAATACATCGTCATCCATCTAAACAATGATATACATGAGAATAGCTATCACTTTGAGTACATGAGTTCGTATCCCTCTCTCGCATTAGCGTGAACCTAAACTAAGTACTGCGTGTCGCTCGGAAACCGAAAACTGGTACACCTAGGCCTTTCACTCCGACCACTTGTCGTATATATACTCCTGGCGTAGCACTTCTTCGCCATTTATGATCTATGCACCTGCATCATCACATGAGTCGATGATATGCAACATATATAGTTGAGCAACACAAAGAGACAGACTTGGCAAAAATAGAAACAACATATCATAAGCATAAATAACAAAGTTCATCGTACCCAAATGACCTAACTAGAGTGATTTTCGCTAGTCGAGGAGGACGGTTTAATTACATCACAAATAAAGTTTCACCGTGCATAACTCAAAGTTTTGTCATAAAAGAAACTATGGACTAAGCGGACACATTGTCATATATCGACAATCACTCCAGCATGTCGTGCCATCCATCCAAGTCAGGGAGATAGTCATCGAGCTTTGTGAAAGGCTTCATGTCGAGACGCTGAGAGGCTATCCATGTTCGGACGTCTTCCCGCGACATTTGTCCTTCTGCATGGAACATCCCTGTTTTTCCGACGACCTCATTCATGATGATTTGGGCAAGTTCGCGCTGGATGTTATAGAACTCAGCTCGAAGTCGATGATCCTCAATATCTCCTATGTCCTTTGCCCATTGCAGAATATGGGCATCGCTAGATCTAGGTGCCATGTGAAGGTTCTGGTGATCCCGTCGGTACTCCAGCATGTGGTGTAGGACATAGAATCCATCATTAAGAGAATCGTTCGGTTGCTGGATGCAGCGAAGTCGGTCTTATGGCTGAAGGCGTGCTGCCGCCTTTTCTTCTTGTCCCTAACATCTTCACCCCTTGCTTGGTAGTAAAACATAGCACCGTCGAGAACATCTTTGATGTGGGTGTAATCCTTTTGTGAATGTTCTTGACGAGTCCAAGTAAAGAGCGTGGGAGAATCGGGGTAGAGGATGATGAGGACGGCGCGCCGCCGCCAAGCAAAATAAGTACACCTCAAATTAATTAGCCTCCACCGTGCAAATGAATTATTGAAATCGAAGGAAGGTTAGCAGCGGATGACTTACACGGATGATAAGGCACGAGAATCGCCTCCTTGTCCTTATTGGCGAGCATGAAACCGACGATGTAATCCCTCGCGTATTCACGATGCTGTGCACAGACTCCCAAGAAGGCCTCGTGCATGTAGTGCGGGTCAGCGACACGATATGAGCTATCTGCTCAACCCCAATGATGTAGCTCATGTGCAAGGCATAAAGGCGGACAAAAGTAAAATCCAGCTTCTTCACGTGAAACATGTCGAATATGTAATCGAATCGGAGGAAGAACTTATTCGCGGGGAAGCCATTGACGTACGACATTTGCTGCGGAACATTAACCACGTAGAGTGGGTATCCTGGATCTTCGGCGATGAGGCCTTTCTCTACCCGCAGCACATCGTCATGAAGTCTCCTCGGATCGCGAATCTGGCCCGTGGCGCTGTTTCAGGTAGGATTGGTTTACCGGGGATATGCTATTTATCCGCATCGGGGATATCTACACGGTCCCGAAGCCGAGGCTGCTGAGGCGGCTGGATCATAGAATCAGCTTTTTTGCCTTTCCTCGCTCTCTTCCTAGGCTTCTTTACCACGGATGGTCGTCAATAACGCGTTGAGACGGTAATTCAGCACTCGACTCATGATGCTCAAACCACGAGGAGGCGCCAGATAGACATCTTGTTCAGCGCCATCGTCATCCTCATCCTCATCCATGGCGGCGTCATCAGCCTCTAATGGAGCCACCTGCTTACCCGTCCGCTATCACCCAACCCGACACCCGACGCTAATTGGGTAGGTGGGGTGTTGATGTTCATACCTTGCTGAGGCTGCGTGCTCGTGGGTGTGCTCCCGACCGCCTCGACGCAAGCAGACTCTTTGGCCTAACAGACCCACCCATTGCAACAATCACCAAGCCGCGCTGGGTCTCGTCGTCATCCCCACTAGTATTAGAGGAGGCAAATTCTCGTGGCCGGTTTGACATCGCCACGGAAACCTTGAAGACGTTCGGGGTATCGGCGGCTGTGGAACAATGGTTCCTTCGGCTCCATTATCGTCCCTTCCCCAGTCCACCTTCATTCGCCGATGGTGTACAATATGGTGCACGGGTTTCGTCGACCTGCAAATAAAAGTCTCGACGTGAGACATCCGAAAAGCAACGAAAACGGATTATACATTTATATTGAAGGGGCGGTGTGGAAGATACCGTGAGGCGTCGAGCTCAGCCAAAGAGGAGGCACCACCGAGCACGTCCGGTCGCGGCAGCTGGTCTGATGGCAGTCGGGAGCGCAGTGCGGGAGCAGAGTCTTGGGAGCAGGTCTTGGGAGCAGGTGGGAGCATGTGCTGCCAAGAAGTCAGCAAGGGAAAGTCCTCTGCATTTTTTGGATTTTCCTTGTCCAAATGTGAACGCCCGTCACCAAGGAAGTAGATAAATCTGCAACCGCCTGTTTTGCGGCAGCTATCGCTGTTGCGACTGTCTGAGATGATTTCTTCTCAACCGCAATCTCAACCTTCTTGTCGATGCTTTCTTGATTAACCTCCATCTTTCCTTTCTCTCCTCCGTGGTCTCACAAGTAGTACTTCTTCCACGTGGCGCCGTCTCCGACACCGCACAGCGTCCCATCGACGGTCGAGTATCCACCGGTTGTCGTTTCAATATGTTCAACGCCGGTTGAATGGAGTGTCCCACTTGCCTCGCCAATGCCTCGACGGCGAAGTCGCTTTCGGCCGCAATCCGGTGTTGCTCTCTCGCAAAAGGCACAAGGATCGTTTACAAATATGACTAACGTGTGCGGTCGAATTGATCGAAACTAAAATTACCAAGTAGTCTCATGAACTCCGTAATGACCGGTGTTGTCTCATAAACCTTCTTGATGGGTCCCAGCGGTGGCGGGCCCTCGGGGCGTCACGCTCTGCGGGACGGTGAAATCCGCCAAGGGGTGCAGGATGCCCAGGACTCGCGGCTTCGCGTCCTCCTTGGCCCATTTGGACCTCTTTCCGCCGTAACCACGGCTTCCGAGTGGTGGGTCCCAATGTTCCTCTTTGAAGCCCCTTCATGTACTTAGACTTTTCTTTGGCAGCTTCGCCTCGCAAGCCTCCTTGAATATTTGAAACTGCTCTTCCGTGATTGTCGGACTTTCCTTTACAATCTCGGAGTAGGGTTCCGTTCGTTGATCTTTGCTTTCACTCGATTTTTCCAGCGCCAACGCGTTGCTAAACTTGGTCATGGCGTGTTTGTTTATCTTCTTCATTGCGGGTCATTATGCGGATCTTCATAGTCCTTCTCATTCCGCCCGGAACAAGAATATCTGGTGAAACTTCTTTAGGAGGGAGCTCCTCATATTTTCTATCTTCTTTAGATTCTCATCGTTGATGGTGGCGGTTGTCCGTATGATGCAGCCTATTTGATTGCCGTAGCACGCGCGCGCTTCCTCGGGCGCCTTTGGCTCAAAATTGCCGTTGTCCACCTCCGTAACCACCAGTCTAGTAGTCCTGAGTTTGTTAGGAAGTCGTTGCCTCTTCGCTTTCGGTGCTACACCGGATCCGCTCCCCGAGGCAGCACCGGTCTCAGCGCCGGTCTCGATGCCGGTCTGAATCTCAGCGCCGGTGTCAGTCTCAGCACCGGTCTGCGTATCGGTCTCAGCACCGGTCTGCGTGTCGGTCTCAGTCCCCGATGCCGGGCCCAGCAACAACATCTGTTGATCGTCGGTAAAGTTAAAAATTAAATGCGCGCGCCCGTAGAGCGTCGTCGCAATCACCAGAACCCTGTCCTTCATCGTTGCTAGCCATGTTTCCTATGATTAAATCTAGTCAATTAATTCTAGACCTAATAAAATGAATAATGACATAAAAAGGACTATTGTTTTGCAGGAATGTTGACTCCTTCTTGGTGCGGCAAATCCCGGGCACTCGATATGTCCTAGTTTGTAGCACAAGTCATGCCGAAATTCACGGGAAATTTCGGCATGACCTTTGCTAAAAAGTGGACAAATCGAGAACCTGAAATTTGCCGAACAGAAATGAATCAACATTCGCAAAACATAAACCACTCAACATCATTCCTCAGAAACAACAAAGCCACCACTTGGGCACAACCGAACAACTTCAATGAAAAGATATGACATGACCACTTCAATGAAAAATAAAATTTGCCTAAATTCTTTTCCTTGAAAAATAGTGGTCTTTTGAAAATCAAAACCTTTGCCAATCTACTTAACCTAGCTTCTTAATCCAACGAACCTAATTAACCTACCTATTTAACCTAGTTGGTTAATCTTGTTTACCTAGATAATTAACCCTAATTAAACTAGTTAACGCAGCTAGTTCTCTGTCAAAGCCTAAAATAAATTTCTGCACTAATTAACAGGATAATTAACCTAATTAAACTAGTTAACCTGACTAGTTCTCTGTCATAGCCCTAACTAAGTTTTTGCACTAACCTAGATAATTAACCTAATTAAACTAGTTAACCTAACTACTTCTCTGTCAATGCCCTAACTAAATTTTTGCCCTAAAACCTAGATAATTAACCTAATTAAAAACTAGCTAACCTATGCATGAGAGAGAGGAGGGGTGGGGGCTTACAGATGATGGCTCCGTGGTGGCGACGGAGGCGGTGTGGTGGCGAGGGAGGCGAGGCGTCTCCGGACGGCGAGGAGGCAGGCGTCTCGAGACGGCGAGAAAGGTGGCGTCGACGCGGCTCGGTGGCGTTGACGAGGCAGCAGCGTCCGTGGCGTTAGGCGGCTCGGTGTCGTCGACAGCGCAAGACGGCTCGTGGCGCGGCGTCGTCGGCGGCGAGTGTGGGGCGATGAATCGGGAGACGGCGGCCTTGTGTGTGGGTTTGAGGATTTGGGGAAGTGGTGGCCGGGGCGGGGGAAACGGTTTTTGGCTATGTCAAACTTAGCGGTAGCGCGTTTTGCAAAACGCGCTATAGCTAACTTAGCTATAGCGCTTTCGCCGAAACGCGCTGCTGCTATAGCTAATTTCCTATTCTGTTTCTATAGCGGGGGTCTAGGGCACGCGCTGCAGCTACATTAGCTATAGCGCGTCTTACGAACAAACGCTGCTGCTATGCCTTCCTCCGATTTTTCACTTTTTCGTTTATTTTGCTTTACATTTTATTTTCCCCTTTCTCCTTTTTCTATTTCTTTCATTTTCATTTAAATTTCTATTTGTTTATCATCTTATTTTATTTTTGTTAGTAGTAGCGCTCTTCGACGGAAACGCGCTGCTAACTGTGATGTAGCAGTAGCGCGTTCCCTCTAAGATCGCTACTGCTATGCGTAGCCTAGCATTCTACCAATGGGAATTTTAGTAGTAGCGCTTTTTGGTCAACAGGCGCTACTGCTAAGTCTGTGCCTGTAGCGCGGTTTCTAGTAGCTCGCTACTGCTAAATAGCACTAGCGCTGTTTTTTGAACCGCGCTGCTGCTAAGATTCTGTGTATAGCCTTTTCCCTAGTAGTGATAGGCTGCAACCATCGCATTATGCCGGTGAAGTGAAAGCTTAACCGCGAGGCGAAGGTCGGACTCAAGTTGTGACAGCGGCCTAGCCTCCTCCATTTTGTCTAGGAAGTTGATAGTAGTGTGACAGTTAAGCACAAGGGTCTTCGGGGAATGGCTGTTCGACACCCATTTTTTGGCCATGCAGCGAGTGCGCTTGAGCTTAAGAGCAAGGATGCCGGCCGAGCCCAGATGGGCATGGCGCGGGCCGACACTTGTCCAATTTGTGATGACTCGCTCCTTAAAGAGAGGGATGTTGAGAAGAGAGCGATCTAGACGGAAAACCGGAGACTTTGGGATTGACGTGGCCGCCGTTAAACAAATGGGGACGTGGTCCGAGGTTGTCCTAGTGGTTGACGAAAGCGATGTGTCCGGAAACCTAGAGGCCCATTCGATGTTGGCCAGTGCCCGATCCAGGCGAACCAGAATGGGCACATTCTGTTGGTTTGACTAAGTGTATCTCCTATCTAGCAGAGGGAGGTCTTGCATCTGAAGGGAATGGATGGTGGAGGAGAAAAGGTTGGCTTCCATCATTTAATGTTAGGAGAGGACTTGTCAAAGGGCCTAAGCGGGATGTTGAAGTCACCTATGATCACCCAAGGGCAGGAGATCAGAGGCTTAAGGTCGATGAGAGATTGAAGAAAGCTCGGCTTTGATGCGTGATCACATGGGCCGTAAACATTGGTAACCACAAAGGGGAGGTCCTCGGCCCTAGCCTGGAACCAACAAGTGAGGGCGTAGTTATCCGCAAAGAATTTAGAGTAGGAGATGAAGCTTTCGTCCCAAGCCGTGACGATTCCACCGGCTGAACCGTTTGCGGGGATGGAGTGGAAGTGTCTAAGATTAGGAGGGAGGAAGGAGATTGCTTTGAAAGGTGAGATGTCCTGGAGTTTAGATTCTTGTAGGCAGATTACGGAACTAAGGTTCGATGATAGGGCTGCTTTAACGTCGGTACACTTCTTGTGTCTACCTAAGCCTCGGACGTTCCAAGAGGTAACTGAAATCTCTCTAATCATTGGAAACGTAGGAAACGACAAAGACTAGTCCGAGGTGGCAGCAACGATTGAACGATGGAACAGTCGAGTACATTAGCGAAGGCGGCGCACGAACCAAGAGAAAAGCAAAGAAACACAGAAAAAGGAGAGTACAAGGGGTGGGGTTGGCGAGGGGGTAGCTGGCAACATGCCGGCGGCGCATCCTACAGAAAGACCTACAGCTAAAAAGGAGCGAGGAGCCGTAGTCTGAGGAAGGAGCGGGTAGAGTGTCGCGCCGCCGATGAGAAGTGCTGCATGGGTCGTCACACATCATCACCGGAGGGCACCATGTTGAGGTCGATCTCGGGGACGCCGCAGGCAACTGCGAACTGCAGGGCATCTTTGCGTGGCAGCGGTGGGGGGCCCTCAGCGGCGATCTCCATGAGCTCCGCCGCCGGGAGCAGCTGGTTGCAGCGAGGCGCCATCGCCTTCTTCCCCCCATCTTCATCTCCTTCCGAAGAGTTGCCTTCTCCAGCATGGTCATGCGGTTGGCGGCTTCCCCCTTCCGGATGCGAGCACTGCGCCGAGTGTAGACAATCGTGGCGGAGGCCGCACGGGGTGGGAGCTCGGTGATCCCGGAAGAGGGAGGCGGAGAGGCGGCGGCTGCGGCTGTCTGGTGCAATCCCCTGGAGCGATCTGCAGCGCCTGCGAGGCCTGGATCGGTGGGAGGCCCGCATCGAAACGAGCCACAGCCTGCATGACCTGCTCCTCCCCCTCACAGCCCGGAGTGGAGTCGCGGGCACGGAGGTCGCGGCAGATGATCTCGGCGTCGGTGAAGGGGGCGCGGGAGGGGCCCATCGTGGCCACCCGGTCAACGAAGCCGATGGAGCAGGCCGCCAGGTTCGCGACAAGAAGCTTAGCGAGCCCGCCGGCTCATCGGGATCTGATAGAACCCGCGTTCGCCGTTAAGCGCCTGTGTCTGCGACGTCGTAGAAGCCCTTGAACAGCTTGACTTGCACCGACTTCGGGCGTGCCGTGAGCTGGACGGCGCACACCAGCGGCTTGTGGTTCGCCATCATGGTTAGGCCGCCCGGCAGCTGCACGACCCGGTCGTCGTGGCCCTCGTCCGTTGGTGGAGGCGGCAGAGCGGAGAGGTTGGGGTCCATCCCACCCGGGAAGTCGGAGTCCCCTCCATCCCCACCGCCGTTGTTGTCGTCATCGGAGTCGAGGCCCGCTGGCGGAACCGCGGAAGCTCCTGGGAGTGCACGACGAGAACGGAAGCAATGGCCCCAAGGCCGGAGAAGCCGTGGACCGGAATGGTGTGGGGCACGTCGGTTAGGGTGCGTGACTTGACGGACACAAGGACATCGGAGTAGTCCACACCGGTGAGGCAAACGGGATCGATTTGAATGGGGCAAGCGAAGGGAACAATGGAGTTGATGATAGTGGGAGTGAACCAATATTCAAGCGGGAAATCTTCGATGTGGAGGGCGGAGACAGTGCCAAGGCGAAAAAGGAAGCGGTTCTCGGTGTCTTCATGGCGAACAAGGCTTACGGAGTTTATCGCACGAAAGCGGGCTGTTGAGGATGGAGATCTCGCGCTCGTAGGCCAAGCCAAAGACAACCAAACCGGCCCCGAAGGAGGCGGCCCTAATGATGACTGGCGGGTTGCCATCCCCGGTGTGGAGAGCACGGCGGATACAGGCCTGCGGAGAGGGGTGCGGTGGGTTTACGATGGCGAAAGCTAGGTTTTCGAAGTGCTCTAGGGGTGTGAAAGGCATAAAGACATTGGAGAAGTCGCGGCGGTGCCTTGGAAGGGAACCGAGGAAAACGAACTGAGTCGCGTCCGAATCAGTGGATTCCTCCCCCGATTCGAACTCGACTTCCTCTGGGTCCTCTTCCTCCTCGACGGCATCGCCCTCGGCTTCGGCTGCGTCGGTTTGCTCGGGGAAAGAGAAGATGCACGGCTGGGAGGGGGGGCTTGGTCCTGGGGCAGCTCGTCCTCAGAGGAGGATAGGTCAAGGGGGATGAAGTCCACCATGGCTGCAGGGGGAGGCAGGGTGTGAGTGGTGGAGCTCGCGGTGAGGGGCAATGGGTGGGCGCTAGGGTTTGGGGCTTGCGGGTTGGGTGGAGTGGTTATTGGCACGGGGGGAAGGGTGGTTAAAATAGCCATGCACCCATGCTGGGTGTGGCCCACGCGCCAGCAGCGACGGCACCTCACGGGGTCTCGGCAGTCACGCACCCTGTGATCGAGAGCTAGGCAGCGGTAGCAACGGTCCATTGGGTTGAGCCGCTTGGGTGGGAGGGAGGATGAGTGTCTGTGCATGCATGGGGCTTGCATGCTATAAGTAGGAGAAAGGGGGGCATGGGCATAAGATGCGCGGGGAGGCGCGCGGGGGCTGCCGGCGTGGGAGAGCTGCAGTCGAGGAGGCGTCAGGCATGCATCCTCGGTCAAAGCGCTATTGCGTCTCGTGGCCTGGGCGCTGACCTGAGCCTCGTCGTCGCGATCTGTCGGCAGAGGGGGGGTGGGAGCTGACCAGGAAGGCGACAGCGGGATCTGGGGGGCAGCGGTCATGGCCTGCGGAGCCTGCTGGTGGGCCAAAGCGCTGGAGGGCTCTGGCCCCAAAAGGCGCAGAGGTGCATGCATGCACGCAGCCAGCGCCGATGACACCGGGCAGGCGGCCAGCTGAATGAGCTGAGGCGGGCCAATGGGCAGCGCAAGGAGGCCTGCCTCAGAAAAATCCAACGCGAGAGGCCGATTTGCTGCGGATACGGCACCCCCGGACGGCCCACGTGGCGCGGCAGAGGGAGATAGGGAATCTCTGAAAAGGTGCCCACGGGAATCACTACAGGAGATGGGTGCGCTTGGCGACGAGCGGCCTTGGGAGGAGCGAGAGGCGAAAGTCGCAGCCGTAGGCATGTACGGACCCGACGAGTGGAGAACTGGCCGCGCGGCAGAGCCACTGTCAACGCCCGAAGCTGCGACAGCGGGAAAAGCCAAAGGTAGACCGGCCCGGTCAGCAGAGGCAGAAGGCCAGGATTGGGCGAAGGCAGCAAAGAGATTAGGCATAGGCTGGCCGACCGGAGGGGCATTAGCAAGGAAACGAACGACCAAGCCCCTGTAATTAATTCCCTCTAGTGACAGAATAAAATTTGCAATATTGCGATTGAGCACGGTAAAGGAGAACAAGCAACTGCTAAACTGAAGAATTTGCGGGTAAGCAGAGGGCGAGCCGATCCAACCATTGACCAGGCGAACGACGGCGGCGGACGGCGGTGGCGCAGGCAGCAGCACCTCTAGCCAGACCGGAGCAGGCGAAGCCAAGGCGGCGGACAGCGGAGAACATACCGGGGAGGAGAAGGCCGTGAGCGAGTACTCCAGGAGAGCCTCACCCGGCGAGCGTAGCGGCGGCCCGACTCCGCGGGCCGGAGCCCCTCGCAGCACCGAAGGGGTGGAGGCGGCAAGGAAACCACCGCGAAGGCGAGTCCCGCCACAGGCCTCGTCGGCGCCGACCACGGAGATATCCCTCACGTGCCCGGGCATGTTGCCCGCGGCGGGGGTGGAGGAAGCAGCCGCCGTCGAGCCACCAGTCTGCTGAGGCCCCGGGGAACGGGAGGCGGAGCGAGCGACCGGCCCCATGGCAGCTAGAGGGCCGGTCGAGGGGGTGGTCGCCGCGGCCGAAGCGGCCGGCGGCGGAGGGGTGGAGTCGCCTAAGCTATCGCCTCTCTCTTGTCCAGAAAGAGTCCGCATTCTGTGACTTTCTCTTACCTAATATTTTGCCTTGGGCCTTTCCTCGAAAAGAAAAAGGTATGTAGCAAGTGTACTTAGCTTGGTTTGCCACTGCAACCATTGAACTAGTCCTGTCTCACCAACCCACCGAGGGAATGTGTATAGTTGGTAAAATTATCAGCACATACTCGTGCATGGCAAATTATTGCACAATATATAATTAGTACCACACCATGCCTCTGAATCTCTGACCAATGTTAGAAGTCCCGGTCAAAAAGCTGACCAAGGGAGTTGTTGGCAATCATGGACAAAGTCAAGTATCAACCCGCTCACAAAACAAGTCAAATATAAGCTCAGGGTCGAAACCATGCACGCCCGCCTGGTGCGCTGATATAGACAGAACCTTAACTTAATCAAGAATCTGACATCTATGTATGGGATGCGATTGAAGCAATTTCCAGGAAATGATTTCCCTGCTACATTTTGGGTTGATAAAATCACCCTTTCTCGAAGAAAAAAAAAGGAAATCATTTCCACCGAGAGATATATAAACATGCCTGCAATCGCGTTCACGATGGCGACGTCCAAGCGGATGTGCAAGAGGATAGCAGCCGTTTTTCTGGGGAATCCTGTCCACTGAGCAGAGTCCAGTGTGTTTACCAACACTGATGATGCATGCATGCATGCATGATTACCGATTCACAACACTGGGTTACCTCTCTTTCCCCGCACCAACCATCTTCTTCCCCGAAATAAGTCCAGTCAAACACACCCTACCAGTCCACACCAACCTACCGCCCACACCCACCCTACCCAAGTACCCAGCTGCTGCCTACTTAACCCCTCCTCCCTCTCCATTCCTCTCCAAGAAGAGCCTCCCACGCCTTCATCTGCAATTTGAGCTCTCTTCAGCGCAAGTCCATCTACCAGAATTTATCCAGAGTGACACACATACACCCGCCCGGTCTCCAGCTTACTTGTTTTAGAACTTACTTGTATATCTCGATGGAGTTCGAGAATGCCAATGGCTCGTGCGTCGCTCAGCCGGCGCGGGCCGACCCGCTGAACTGGGGGAAGGCGGCGGAGGAGCTGTCGGGGAGCCATTTGGACGCGGTGAAGCGGATGGTCGAAGAGTTCCGTAGGCCGGTGGTGACCATGGAGGGTGCCAGCCTGACCATCGCCATGGTCGCCGCAGTGGCCGCCGGTAGTGAGACCAGGGTGGAGCTCGATGAATCCGCCCGTGGCCGCGTCAAGGAGAGCAGTGACTGGGTCATGAATAGCATGGCCAACGGCACCGACAGCTACGGTGTCACCACCGGCTTCGGTGCCACATCCCACCGGAGGACCAAGGAGGGCGGAGCTCTCCAGCGGGAGCTCATCAGGTACGATTACGAACCAATTGAATTAAACGACCAACATAGTAGTAGGAGTAGTTTACTTCACTTGTTGATCTTCTGTACCTCTGAGTTCTGAAAAACTTATTATTTTCTTGCACTTCTTATCTGTCCAGATTTCTTAATGCCGGAGCCTTCGGCACCGGTGGCCACGACCACGTTCTGCCCGCCGCAGCGACGAGGGCGGCGATGCTTGTCCGTGTCAACACTCTGCTCCAGGGGTACTCCGGCATCCGCTTTGAGATCCTTGAGACAGTCGCTGCGCTTCTCAACGCCAACGTGACACCATGCCTGCCGCTCCGGGGCACAATCACCGCCTCCGGTGACCTCGTCCCGCTTTCCTATATCGCGGGCCTGGTGACCGGTCGGGCAAACTCCGTGGCCACTGCTCCGGATGGCAGCAAGGTTAACGCGGCGGAGGCGTTCAAGATCGCTGGCATCCAACATGGCTTCTTTGAGCTGCAGCCCAAGGAAGGCCTTGCCATGGTGAACGGCACGGCAGTGGGCTCCGGGCTTGCGTCCATGGTGCTTTTCGAGGCTAACATCCTGAGCCTCCTTGCCGAGGTTCTGTCGGCTGTTTTCTGTGAGGTCATGAATGGCAAGCCGGAGTACACCGACCACTTGACCCACAAGCTAAAGCACCACCCTGGGCAGATTGAGGCTGCCGCCATCATGGAGCACATCCTTGAAGGAAGCTCCTACATGGCACTTGCAAAGAAGCTCGGTGAGCTTGACCCATTGATGAAGCCAAAGCAAGATAGGTATGCGCTCCGCACATCGCCGCAGTGGCTTGGCCCCCAGATAGAGGTCATCCGTGCTGCAACCAAGTCGATCGAGCGGGAGATCAACTCCGTCAACGACAACCCACTCATCGACGTCTCCCGTGGCAAGGCCATCCACGGCGGAAACTTCCAGGGCACACCTATCGGCGTGTCCATGGACAACACAAGGCTCGCCATAGCTGCGATCAGCAAGCTCATATTTGCGCAGTTCTCGGAGCTGGTGAACGACTTCTACAACAACGGTCTGCCTTCCAACCTCTCCGGCGGGCGCAACCCGAGTTTGGACTATGGTTTCAAGGGTGCTGAGATTGCCATGGCCTCGTACTGCTCCGAGCTCCAGTTCTTAGGCAACCCGGTGACCAACCATGTCCAGAGCGCCGAGCAACACAACCAAGATGTCAACTCTCTCGGTCTCATCTCCTCTAGGAAGACCGCCGAGGCCATTGACATACTCAAGCTCATGTCCGCTACATTCATGGTCGCCTTGTGCCAGGCCATCGACCTCCGTCACCTCGAGGAGAATATCAAGGATGCTGTCAAGAGCTGTGTGAAGATGGCGGCCAGGAAGACACTGAGCACCAACAACAATGGACATCTCCACAACGCACGCTTCTGCGAGAAGGACTTGCTGCTCACGATCGACCGTGAGGCGGT
The DNA here is from genome assembly GCA_021437245.1 of Aegilops speltoides. Taxonomy (NCBI): domain Eukaryota; kingdom Viridiplantae; phylum Streptophyta; class Magnoliopsida; order Poales; family Poaceae; genus Aegilops; species Aegilops speltoides. The sequence goes on from CM038141.1 coordinate 19,358,313, forward strand.
GTTTGCGTACGCAGATGATCCTTGCAGCTCCAACTACCCACTGATGCAGAAGATGCGTGCGGTTCTCGTTGAGCACGCCTTGGCCAACGGTGAGGCCGAACGCGATGTGGAGATGTCGGTGTTTGCCAAGCTTGCCGCGTTCGAGCAGGAGCTCCGTGCAGTGCTACCAAAGGAGGTCGAGGCAGCCCGGACCTCCGTGGAGAACGGCACCGCCACGCAGCAGAACCGTATCACTGAATGCCGGTCATACCCGCTCTACAGGTTCGTGCGCAAGGAGCTTGGGACTGAGTACTTGACTGGGGAGAAGACGCGGTCTCCCGGGGAAGAGGTGGACAAGGTGTTTGTTGCCATGAACCAGGGCAAGCACATCGACGCGCTGTTGGAGTGCCTAAAAGAGTGGAATGGTGAGCCCTTGCCTATCTGCTGAACAGAGGATCAAGAAACTGAAGAGAAGACAGTGTGCTTCAGATTTCGGCTATGGATCTTCTGAGCTGAAATGATAATATTGTTTTCAATTGTATTTTCTTAAAAATCGATGTTTGGTAAGTTGTAACATTCTCACAGAGCCGCCATGTTCTTGCCAAAAATTGCAACTGCATGACGTGTACAACTTATATGATGTAACTTAAAAGAGTACCGTGTGTGATACAAAATTCGTGATAATTATAATGGTCCTTTTTTTAGATCAATCGTCTGGTGGAGACAACACCGAACAGTGATAAACATCTAACGTTATATCAATATGATGCGATGCCTTCTATGAATTCTTATTCTATTTCAGTTTTCTGCTGACCAATTCTAGTCTGACATGTAATGGAAGCAGGATTGTAAAATGTATTGGTTTGGTTTTACTGCTCTAATGCAGATGACTTGTCTCTCTCTGTTCCTGAATGGTTATAAGTAAGTCTAAACGGACACAGTGTAAACCTTATAAGAAAATGCAAATTCCATTATAAGAGATCTTTCACGGTATCCTTAAATGAAATCGACCAAAGTACTTAAATCCAAATAATCTATCCCACTTATGCTAATTAGAAAAAATAATATAATCTCTGCTTTGATGTTTTCCCAAGATTATCACATACTCCATGCATAGATAAACTATTTCTAACAACATGTTTATAATCAGACGAAACTGGAAAGAACTGAAAATGCTATCCTATATATGTTCCCCAAATTCATCATAACTTTTGCTTCTGGGAGTTGTACATGTGAACAAGAATCAATGATGGGTATGGCATGGTCAATGTTGCTTTGTACATGGGAGTACTGAAATAAGATATTTGTAGTTCTTACCTGAAATTGCTGAGAGAGGGCTCGAAAAGTTCCCATGGTATTCTTCTCCATGGACATCTCACCATAGGTGGACTTGTCAAAGATATATGGTTCTTCCTTATTCCCCAAATCACCCTATGTCTCTTTATATTTGTCTCTTCACTCTGATGGGCCAAAGGTTGGCTTTTCATAGTCAATATATCACAAATCTATAGTCCTGCACAAAAGCATATAATGTCAATTTGGTACAAACCTTAAATTTCATGCATAGAAACCTTACACTGAATTAAGAAAATAAGGTCATGCAATATGTCAAGTTGCACTTATTTTTTTAAACATCAAGGAGCTTAAATTTGCATTGGAATGAATTGAAAAGGGTAAGCATAGTCAGTTGTACCTCTCTGGCTTCATGGTCATGTTTCTCATAAATATATTCTTCCTTCTGTGATTTCTTGTCTGTCCAGTATTGGAAAAGTAGTCACTCTTACCCACTGTAGTCAAGGGTGGGGTCGATGAAGTCAATAGCAAAAAAGAACGCGAAGAAAAGGGACACACATGGGGATATTCTCTCTGCTTGATCTGCGATGCTAGCGAGGACCGCATAGTCCCGCTCCCGCTCCCGTCCCGCTCCTAGGGTTCCCACGCCGCCGCCACCGCCTGCTCCCCCGCACAGAGCCGCCGCGGCGGCCAGAGCCCGTCGTCGCAGCTCGCCCTTCCCCTCCCCTACCCCTACCCCCCCTCTCCTCCATTCCCGATACCGTCGCGTCGCCTCCCCGAGCGAGGCAATGGGGGGCCTCTTCCCCGCTCCTCTCCAGCTCTCCACCCTCGCCCCTGCCTCCTCCCCCCGCCGCCAGCGAGCGCCGCCGGGCCTCGGCCGTGTGGTCTTGGGGCGGGGCTCGCTTTTCTCCAGCGCACACCACCTTGCTCGGACGGTGGTTGCTGGCGGTGGTGCTCCTCGGCCGGCTTTAGTGCAGCCCGTCGGTGGTGGTGCCGCGGGCCTAGTGGCTCTCCATGCGGCGGTGCGGTCGTTGGCCGTGGGGTGGGGCGGTGGCGCTGTGGCTGGCGGCGCCCGTCCAGCCCAGATCTGGGCCCATTTGGGGCCCATCTGGGTTGGGGCGGGGCGGTGGCTCTGCGTTCGGCGGCGACGTTCCTTGGTGGTGGCGTGGTGGCGGCGGTCTTGTGCGGCGAGGACTCTGTTGGTCAGCGTGTTGCAGCGTGGTGACAGGACTATTCGGGTCCAGTGGGCCCGGCCGGGCCGTCGTGGCCTGGCAAGTCCTCATCGCCGTGTCCGGTCGGCTCCACTACGGCGGTGGAGGCTGTCCCCTCCCTCCGGTCGAGTTGTGTTCTCTCCTGTGGCCGGTGTCTCCTCTCCCTCTCCAGGTCTCGTGCTGACAGCTCCAGTGAGGCGGTGAGGGTTGTGTGGTATTCGTGGTGGCACAAGCTGGTGGGTGGCTGAGGGGGTGGTGCATTTCGAAATGCCTGGGGATGGTGGTTGTTGTGGGTCGGGAGAAACCCCTATCGGCATGTCCGGCACCGATGCGATGACGCCTACGGGCGCCGTCGGACGTTCCCGAGGGGCATCGGGTATATCCCTTCCCCACTATCCCTTGCATACCGGGGGAAACCCTAGAACTTGTTTGGGCAGCAGCGGCGGCATCGTCACGTTCCTTCTTGAAGGTGTTACTCGGGGCGTGGCGCATCGAGATGCTGGGAGCATGGTGGTACTTCTTTGGAGGGTGCAACGGTTGCCGGTCTTTCTCTCTTCGTTGATCTGCCGGTGTCGGCATTTATTTATTTTTCTTCTTGTTGTTGTTTTTTCTTTTGGGCTTATATGTGATGCAGCCCAGCGAGCTGGATGTATCGGATGTATCGGGTGTTTGCTTTATAATATAAAGCGGGTGAAACCCTTTATCGTCGATATTCTCTCTTCTTAAAAAAAGTATGGCAAACAAGAACACACACAAAAAAAGGGCACAGATGGGAATATCATCTGCTAGAATGGGGAAATGGAAAATAAAACCTCCTAATCTCTGCTGATCGAAACTACTTTTTGAGTACTGAAAAAAAAACTATTAATCTCTACTTCGTCCAAACTACTGGACCGAGAGAACCCCCTTTAGATCTCTGCTTAATCCAACCTACTGAATCCTGCTGGAACCAACAAATCCCCTCAGATCTACAGTATAACAGCTGAAGAAAACAAACAAACAAAATCGGGATAATGGAGAAACAAACGAAAATAAAAACAAATGAAAAAAGGCCCCCTAAAAACTATCCAGCCCACTTAGAAACCCTCCGTCCGCTGATACATGGAGAAGCCAAACAAAAAAAGAAAAACTAGCAAACAGGCTGGACACGGGCGTTACATAGGCCAAAACAAGACAAAGCACTTCTCGCGCGAATCATGAAGCAAAGAAAGATCCGACGAGAGTCGCGTCGACTGAAACTTCGCCAAGTCGGCAATGAAATATGGACACAGACACGACTTGGTGTGACCAACGACTTGACCACTCACGCATATGCATATCTGGTCCTAATTTTCTGTGGCATGGTTGTGATGGCGTTCACATGTGCAGGCGGATGACTGACGAGAGGATGGCCGTTGTTTTTCCTAAGAAATCGTTTCCACCGAGCAAACTCATGTCTCGCAAGTCAAGTGGCACTAAGAAATCTGGCAAGTCAAGTGGCACTGCATCTTTCACACGTACGGTGGTGTACATATCATGCAGCGCTCTAAGGACCAGTGCAAACCTCGCTGGTGACCGAACACGTGCAAACTTATACTATAAGATTAAATAGATTACGTGGGGTTCGTTACACCCAACAAAATACTAGTGAAAGTGAAAGCTCTTATATATGGATCATTAGCAGATAACAACAACTCGTGTTTGTCCAGCTTTGGACGAGTCACAGATACTTTGTCAAAGCAAAGACCATACCTCCGTGCGTGTAGCTGTTTTTTAATACGATTTCCTACAGTAGTAGTTTATGCATCGTGCAAGCAGCCACTACGTACGCTTGTTTCAAACGTTCACAATTAGAAGGACCAAGTAGCTAGATTCGTTTCTCCTAAGAGCAAACTGGGTCGTTGCATGCATGATTAACACAAGAATACACCAACCCTGACTAGGACCAATCCAGCGGTCAAGTCCACACCCACCCACCCACCCACCACCCACCACCCTACCTATTTAACCCATGCTCTTCCTCCATTCCTCTCCAAGAAGCGCCTCCCTCGCTTTCCTCTCCAATTTGAGCTCCACTTCAGCGCAAGTCCTTCTACCACTTACAGAGTTCATCCAGATACACATACTTACAGCTGCCAAGTTTCTATCTTACTTCTTAATTTGCATATCTCGATGGAGTGCGAGAACGGGAAGGTCGCTGGCAACTGCAATGGCTTGTGCGTGGCGCAGCCTGCGCGGGCCGACCCACTGAACTGGGGGAAGGCGGCGGAGGAGCTGTCCGGGAGCCATTTGGACGCCGTGAAGCGGATGGTCGAGGAGTACCGTAGGCCGGTGGTGACCATGGAGGGTGCCAGCCTGACCATCGCCATGGTCGCCGCAGTGGCCGCCGGTAGTGAGACCAGGGTGGAGCTCGATGAATCCGCCCGCGGCCGCGTCAAGGAGAGCAGTGACTGGGTCATGAATAGCATGGCCAACGGCACCGACAGCTACGGTGTCACCACCGGCTTCGGTGCCACATCCCACCGGAGGACCAAGGAGGGTGGCGCTCTCCAGAGGGAGCTCATCAGGTACGAATCAGTTAAACACTTAAACTAAACCACCAACAAATTAGATATTTCAGTTGTTGATCGTCCTGTACTCCTCTTTTTTTTTCATGATCTGGAAGCCTTATTTTCTTGTGCACTTCTTGTTTGTTCAGATTCCTTAATGCCGGAGCCTTCGGCACAGGTGGCCACGAACATGTTCTGCCTGCTGCAGCAACCAGGGCGGCGATGCTTGTCCGTGTCAACACTCTGCTCCAGGGGTACTCCGGCATCCGCTTCGAGATCCTCGAGACAGTTGCTGCGCTTCTCAACGCAAACGTGACACCATGCCTGCCGCTCCGGGGCACAATCACCGCCTCCGGCGACCTTGTCCCGCTTTCCTATATTGCGGGCCTGGTGACCGGTCGGGCAAACTCTTTGGCCACTGGTCCAGACGGGAGCAAGGTTAACGCAGCCGAGGCGTTCAAGATCGCCGGTATCCAGCATGGCTTCTTTGAGCTGCAGCCCAAGGAAGGGCTTGCCATGGTGAACGGCACGGCAGTGGGCTCTGGGCTTGCGTCCATGGTGCTTTTCGAGGCTAACATCCTCAGCCTCCTTGCCGAGGTTCTATCGGCCGTCTTCTGCGAGGTCATGAACGGCAAGCCGGAGTACACTGACCACTTGACACACAAGCTAAAGCACCACCCCGGGCAGATCGAGGCTGCCGCCATCATGGAGCATATCCTTGAAGGAAGCTCCTACATGGCACTTGCAAAGAAGCTCGGCGAGCTTGACCCGTTGATGAAGCCAAAGCAAGATAGGTACTCACTCCGAACATCGCCGCAATGGCTTGGCCCCCAGATAGAGGTGATACGCGCTGCCACCAAGTCAATCGAGCGTGAGATCAACTCTGTCAACGACAACCCACTCATTGACGTCTCCCGTGGCAAGGCCATCCATGGTGGCAACTTCCAGGGTACGCCTATCGGCGTGTCCATGGACAACACCAGGCTTGCCATTGCTGCGATCGGCAAGCTCATGTTTGCCCAGTTCTCGGAGCTGGTGAATGACCTCTACAACAACGGTTTGCCTTCCAACCTCTCCGGCGGGCGCAACCCGAGTTTGGACTATGGCTTCAAGGGAGCTGAGATTGCCATGGCCTCATACTGCTCCGAGCTCCAGTTCTTAGGCAACCCGGTGACCAACCATGTCCAGAGCGCCGAGCAACACAATCAAGATGTCAACTCCCTCGGTCTTATTTCCTCCAGGAAGACCGCCGAGGCCATTGACATACTCAAGCTCATGTCCTCCACATTCATGGTCGCCTTGTGCCAGGCCATCGACCTCCGCCATCTTGAGGAAAATGTTAAGGATGCCGTCAAGAGCTGCGTGAAGATGACGGCCAGGAAGACATTGAGCACCACCAACAATGGGCACCTCCACAACGCGCGATTCTGCGAGAAGGACCTGCTCCTCACGATTGACCGTGAGGCGGTGTTCGCGTATGCAGATGACCCTTGCAGTGCCAACTACCCACTGATGCAGAAGATGCGTGCGGTTCTCGTGCAGCACGCCTTGGCCAACGGTGAGGCCGAACGCGACGTGGAGACATCCGTCTTTGCCAAGCTTGCCGCGTTCGAGCAGGAGCTCCGTGCAGTGCTACCAAAGGAGGTTGAGGCTGCTCGGACCTCCGTGGAGAACGGCACCGCCACACAGCAAAACCGTATCACCGAATGCCGGTCATACCCGCTCTACAGGTTCGTGCGCAAGGAGCTTGGGACTGAGTACTTGACTGGGGAGAAGACACGGTCTCCGGGGGAAGAGGTGGACAAGGTGTTTGTCGCCATGAACCAGGGCAAGCACATCGACGCGCTGCTGGAGTGCCTAAAAGAGTGGAACGGTGAGCCCTTGCCTCTCTGCTGAACAGAGGATCAAGAAACTGAAGAAAAGACTGCAGAAGGCTCTGTATCTTCTTAGCTGATAAGTGATAATATTTTTTCAATTGTATTTTCTTAAAAATCGATGTTTTGTGGGATGGAACATTCTTTCAGAGCTGCCATGTTGTTGCCAAAAATTGCAACTGCATAACTTGTACAACTTCTATGATGTAAGTTATAGAAGGGTACTGTGTATGATAATATTTGTGATAAATGTATTGGTCTTTTTTTACAACAGTTGTCTGGTGGAGATCAACACCGAACAGTGAAAAACATATACCTTCAAAGTCATTGCTCTGTGGTGTCTCTGTAGTTGCTAGTTATATTAATATGATGTGATGCCTTCTATTAATTCTTATTCTGATGACCAATTACAGTATGACATGTAATGGAAGCAGGATTGTAAAGTGTTTGGGTTTGGGTTTACTGCTCAGATGCAGATGACCTGTCTCTCTCTGTTCCTGAATGGTCATAAGTAAGTCTGAACGGATATAGCATCGGGCCCCTTTTTATTTTCCGTTTTGTGAACCTTGTGAGAAATCGCAAATTCTATTATAAGAGATCTTTCATGGTATCTTTGAATGAAACCGGCCAAAAGTACTTAAATCCAAATAATCTATCCCACTTACGCTAGTGAGAAAAATAATGTTATCCCTCTTTTGATGTTTTCCCAAGATTATCACATACTCCATGCATGTGGGTGTTATGTGAACAGTAATCAATGATGGGTATGCTATGGTCAAAGTCGCTTTGCACATGGGAGTATTGAAACAAGATATTTGTAATTCTTACCTCAAATTGCTGACGATATGCGGTAATGTCGAAATATAGCTCTTCCTTGGCCCCCTTTCCCAATCCTCTAGATATCTCCTTTAGATTTTCTCTATATTCTGATGAGCCAAAGGCTCCATGAACACCTCACCATAGGTGGACCTGTCGAAGATATATGGCTCTTCCTTAGTTCCCTCCCAAATCACTCAACTCAGACATACTCGCAATTCACGTACGAAAACATACCTCATCAGAATGGCGGGACTCGGAGACATCCTGAAGATGAAGCCAGTACACAATCGCCGCTAATCACTGGACTGGGTCGCCAATGGGTACGATCTTGAAGATGACACATTTACCCTCAAGGGAAAGCCATGTGTAACTCCATCATGGATGTGGAGCTGCTCACACATTTCCACAGGAGGGGAAAACATTTTCTCCCTCTCCGATGAAGGAAGTACAGTCTATGTATGCAAACTTTATTTTAAACACAAATATGGAACTAAGATAACCTTCAACAACCTCATATAGAGGCTAAAAAACAAATATAATATTGCATTTATTTTATATAATTTATGTAGTTGCATTGCGAAAGAGTACACTAATTAGCGATGGACTCATGATTCAGGTATGGTTGTGGAGAAGTTTAGCTTTCACCACATCAACCCCACCATTGACTACATTGGGCGAGAGCAACCACTCTAATTATTCGCATAGTAAGATGCATATATCAATATGGACGCCGGTGGTTCCTTTGTTGGGGCTACAGGGCAAGGAAGTGCTGGTGCTTTAGCAAGGGACCATAATGGTGTGCCCTTGCTGTCTACCTGGAGAAAGATAAGCCCGTGTTCTGAGGCAGAGGAGGATTACAAGCTATCGATGTGATGGTTGATTGGCCTCCTTCAGTTATCTGAAGTTTGCAGGGTGGCCAGCTGAGGCTGAAATGAAGTTATCACGACAGAGTTAGAGTAGGAGGTGCTGTCAAAGAATTCAGAGAAGAGAGTGACAGAGGGAGTGATGGAGGTTTTTCGCGGATTGCAGGCTGCATGTGTAAGATCATGAGGGAGAGCAATGGGGCTGCCCACCAGCTTGCAAATTATGCTAGAACAGACGAGGAAGCTGCTCTTGTAGCTGATGTGCTAGAACAGAAGGAGGGAGTAGTTTTGTTTCCCCTTTGATTTAGTATGCAGACCAATGATAGTATAATTGTTGAGTTCAACAGCATGACAAATGAACTCTAAATTGTTAGGAAAAAGCTGCATTGTTAACATAAGTTTCTGCACGAGTTGTAAAACATTCGATCATTTTCAATTACGATTTCATGGAAATATTACTGTATGCCATTGTTCAATAATTAACCACTTCATGGAAAATATGCTACCCCAAGTGTCATAAATAAACTCATGAGGTAGGGACAGTAGGCAAAGTAATCAGACACAAGACCACCACATCCTCATAGTCATAGCTGCATCACTTAACTAAAGGTTGCAGCTTCGGGTTGATAAGCCAAGAAGACTAGTAGAGTTAGGGTAAAGGAATCGGCGACGTGCTCACCTCGAGCTGTGAGACTGGGGGAATCGGCGGCCTGCTTCCAGCTATTCACGCACCTACAGCGGCGTCCCCTCTGCCAGCGCCAGCGGCACCGGATCGCTGCCGCCGGCCGCCTACTAGTCGTCGGCGAGCGGTGGTGTTCATATCTCTCTGTTTTATCGGCCATTTTTTTAGGGGCTCTGTTCTATCGGCTGGAGCGGCGTCTGAGCCGAGCAGGCCTTTCAGTTTGGGCCAACGTCTCGGCCTCTTAACTCAGTAGCCCAAGTACGACTGCAACGCTGAGACAATAGGCCCACGACTGCTCGGCCTTTCGCCTCTCTTCATAGATTGTGTTTTTGATGCGCCTTCAGCGCCTGCGAGAATTATATTTCTTGCATTGCATATAGCAAGAGTACCTACCGTCTTTTTTTTTTCGGGTAAGAGCATCTCTAGCAGATACCGTAAAACTCTGGCGAACTACGTCATACGAAACGGTTTACGGGACGAGCAAAAAAAAGGCCCGATCAGATCCGTAAAAATGGGCCCGACCCGTAAAAGTTTTAGAGGAGGCCCATAAACCGCCCATGTTTCCGCTATATATTCGGGCGCCGACGCTTTTTAGGGTTCCCGTCCGACAAATCCCCAACCCTCCTCTGCCGCAAATCTCCTCCCTCTAGTGAGAAACCATCTCCCCTCCGACAGCCATTTCCGGCACCTCCGACCATCGGATCTCTCCTGCGATGTCGACCGCGAGTGCAGGGCATGGCGGTGGCGATGGTTTTGGTCGTCGCGGGGGCTTCGGGTGCCGCGATGGACGCGGCGCACACGGCGGCTTCATCGCCCGCAAGCGCCAGAACAATTATGAGGTCCGCGGCTCTGGCCTCCGCCCTCCCTTGTGGGACAGGCAACGGGAGGCGGCGCGCAAGCGCGGCGCCAAGTCCCGCAGCGCCGGAGCAAGCACGTGTGCGTGGAAGACCTTTCAAAGCTGCGGCCGGCTCTTCGACCCGGCGATCTAGTGGCCGAGCGGCCGTGGTTTGCGGCAAGGACCGCCACCAACACCGAAGATGCAGCTGTCGACGCTCTAGGCCGAGTACCAGCTCCAAACCCAGCTCTCAGGTGAGCTGATCCATGATACGCTGCACGGAGGGTAGCTGCTCCCAGCCGAGGTCATCTCCAGCGACAAGGACGACGAGGGCGACTACAACGACTACGAGGCGTAGAATCCCGGTGATGTTTAATTAGAAGTAGGCCCCTGCGTATGAACTACTTTAATTTCCTGTTGTACTATGTTTAATTAAGTTGTATGAACTATATGTGGAACTCCGGCGAACTCCGGCTATGTATGACTATGCTTAATTATGGCGCTGCTAGCTTTCAAAATCGTGGTGAATTCCGATCCTGATGCATGATATGTTCTGTCTCCGCGTATTTCGTCCCGTAAATTTCGTTTACGGGGTTCTTTATACGCGTTTTGTGGGACGCATGGCGGGATCCGCTAGAGATGCTCTAAGAGTACGTACCGTCTTGGATGAAGCTTTTCTCAACGCGTTACAGTATTAGAGTGATCAATTTCCTTCGCCCGTTCACTCGCTCACTATGGCTGGATGCGTTGGCTTGGCTCGTACACTTCATTTTTCTTTTTGGTTTTATCTGTTTCTACACAAGTTTTACTTATTTTTCTCTGATTTTTTTCCTTTATTTGTCGGCCTTTACTGGGTTTTTTCTGTTTTTTCTTTGGTTATCTTTGTTTCTTGCTTGGTTTTCACTCATTAATTTATTCTTTTCTTCATTTTTTGGTTTCATTTGGTTTTCTTCGTTTTTCTTTGTTTCTTTTTGGGTTTCACTGTTTATTATTCCTTTTCATTTATTTCCTTGGGTTTTCTTTTTTGTTTTTCTTCTTTCTTTTCTTTGTTTCTTTTACGGTTGTCATTCGATTTTTTTGTTTGGCTTTGTTCTTTTATTGGGTTTTTTCTTTCTCTTTCAGTATAGAACATGAACGTTTGTACACACATTTAACATTTATTCAAATAGATGAAAGATTTTTTGTGTACATGTTAAACATTTTATAAATATAGACTTACTATTTTTTAAACATAGTTCAATATAATTGAAACATTTCAAATATAAATATTTAAAATTTTACAAAATACATTTTTTAAACATAGTTAAATACAATTTAATATCAATGGGCCTTAAAAAGGCCAAACGATTGAGGGAGAATTGGGCACAAGGGCCCTATGGGGGAAAGCGCCCCCTTCTCCACTTGGGAGGCCGAATTGGAGAGGAGGAAGGAATCCTCCTCCCCCTAGGCTGGCGCACCAAGGAGGGAATCCTTCCCTCCTTGTGTGGCGCCCCCTCCCTCTCCCAACCTATTGAGATATAATTTTTGGAGCCTCCCCTAGTTCTCTAGTTCTAGTTGGTCCTAGTTGATTAATTAGAGCTTGACCTAAATCCTCTAATCCTCATAATTAGAAGTCAAGTATCGTTCTAATCTCCCTCCCTCTCCTCTAATTTTTCGGATGATTAGCTCTGGACGACGAAGCGCTGTCGGGTCGTGAAAACCGTACGTTTTCAACTCGTAGAGAGGCCGTGCTTTCGGTCTTTCATTTGAGGAACTATTCTGGAGCGGTTCGCAGGATCATTCATCTACGGTTCGAGGGACTCCAAGTACGATTTACACTGACTCGTCTTATTCCACTGCAACTCGGAATCCGTAACGGCCGAATCCAAACCGTTAATGCATCTTCATATTGTTCTTGGGTGATTGTAGGGTGATAAAAAAATACTTTCTACTACGCTTCCCAACAGTAATCATGGTATGAATATTGTGATACAAATTATTCAAGGCAATAGTCTATCAGTTTGATATTGAATCAATAATACAAAACATGCATGTAATTTGTCATTGCATTTTGAAATAATGGAGCTAAAAAAACCCTCTATACAATTAGTTATGATAAGCATCACACGCCCAGTCTTCCTTGCATAGATATATCAAATCAAGAGTACCCAGTGCCAAACCAAGCAATTGTATCATACTTTTTCTCGCTTCAGCTTTTTCAACTACACTCAATATATGAGCGTCATCCATGGACTTAGCACTTTGGATGGCAAAGATAATGATGGTTGGGTTTATAAGGGAAGACAAAAGTGGAGAAATTGTCGCGTCAGCTAGTTAGATTGTTAGGCAATGGAGAGGCCTTACCATCGATATCAATGCGGAGTAGGGATTGCCACTAGTATATGAAAGTGAAAAATCATGAATACTCTCTATTTGAAGAACATTGTGCTACTTTGAACGAAAAGTCATTTTGGTGGACGAGCACCTGTGTGCTCGTTATTTGGTCCGTTTGTTGTGCATCACAACCGCCCCGCTCTGTAGTAGTTTATGCATTGTGGAAGCAGCCACCACATTACTAATATACTAAATCTAGCCAGGTTTGATTTACCTGGGTTTTTTTTTGACTTTTTCTTATCAGTAAAAACTTGACCATGTACGGCTTTTGCGGCAGCTTAGCCCTCCTATACCCGCGGCATGTGCTGTTGCAGCCGGCCGTCCGGCGCCCGCGGCTGCTACTGCTCCGGTGGGGAAGCCGGCACGCCGGTCCCATGGCACGTCGGCCTCCGGAGAGGAGAGATGAGCAGGGCAGGGGCTTGAGTGCTTTTTAAATTTTGAAGAAGGGTGCTGGTGTAAAATCCGATGTCTAGCGGCGTCGCCTGCGAACCGTTGCGCCATGTCATCTTTTGCGGGACCCACCTGTCATAATTGTCATCAAAATGACCAAAGCTGTCAACTAGTGTTTTTTGCAAAAAAAAATAGCCTCAGAATTAGTGGGCTTGAGCACAAAACTGTAGAATTGTGGTTCCTGCAACCCTAGCCTTCGATGTCGATGTTTCTGCAATTCACTCACTTATAGGCGCCGGCACGTTAGCCTAATAGTTCGGTCGGTCCACTTTCAGCGGTCTATTTTAAGTCGTTTGCAGTCGTACGATCAATGCAGTTGTCTTCCTCACCAGCGCGTACGAACAAAAATCCATCTGCCTCTCATCGCTCCCTTCACCTTTACGGGTCACACACTCTCTGATTACCGCACCTCGCCGGCCGTCCTCGTCGCCAGCTTGCCCTTGCCGGATGCCCTCGTCGCCAGTCGCCGCACTCGCCCCCGAGCTCCGCCAGTCGCCGCACTTGCCCTTGCCGGATGCCCTCGTCGCTATGGGCAGGGGTGTGTGGAAGCTTGATGTCCATGTGCTGGAGCCGTGAGTTGGTCGTGAGATCTTATGAGTTTCATCTCTAGCCTACCCCAACTTGTTTGGGACTAAAGGCTTTGTTGTTGTTTTTGTTTGTTGTTGTTGGATTTCTCTCTCTAAATTTAATTCAAGAGATAGTTAGCCAATTTTCCAATTTCCAAATGAGCATGAGCCACTACAACAAAAACTGCATGTAGAGACGTCATATTCCAAAGCTAGAGACTTGTTATTTCATCTCTAGGCAATCGTAGAGTCGACTTAGTAAAGCGTCTTTGGAGCGTCTCCCCACGCACCGTCTCAAAACATATAGACACGCTGTCAAAAGCGCTCAGACATGGCATGAGACGCTATATTAGGACGCCCAAAGGCGTCTCTAGATATGACACGCTATATGTGGACGCTCAAAAGCGCCTCGATATGTAGAGTCGTTCTGTTAGGCGCTAAAGACGCCTCTACTAACCGGTCATTTGATTTGTCATGGGCCCTAGGCCCATTCCTATACACTCTATGTACAGACGGTATATTCGGCTCTAAATATATAAAAGCTTTAACGAAGTAAAATTTGACTTTAAATAATATTTGATTTATTCCAAATTTTTACTTCGCCATTTCAAATCCAGTAACTTTATCAAGCCATATGCTTGTGCAGAATGACCAAGAAATATGGTATATAACAACATCCACCCATATCACCAATCACATTCATAAGCAACAAATATCATTATATGAAGGGATCCACCCATATCACCGATTGTATACACAACCATCCCATTCATACAATTTCATTAGTAGGAACAAACACCTTAGGTTCACAACTGAATCAAATAAGATCTTCATATAAAATATGCAAATAATTAAGAAGAGATCACACAAACTTGAACTAAGTTTCCCTATAAAGCTAAAATCTGTATATGAAACATAATATTTGTCCATCTAAAGACTAATTCTTCTATAGTTGCTCCTGAAATGCACTCCTTTTCTAAATGTTAAGCTGCCCTGTAAAAGAAAGACAATAGAGAAAAATTTAGAACATAGCTTTAGGACTATTGTGAGAAGAAATGTGTTTTGATGATGTACCATACCAGTGTTTGGTGGCTTGTTTTGAGGTTGTGTAGGAATGGTTAATTTTGGTTTTTTAACCTAAAAATCACAAAGATCATTCATAAGTAAAAAGCCTTAAGCACGCACATTGGAGCATACGATGATTGCATGGAAGTGCACTTACATGTGATAGAGGCCACGCAATAACATGACCAATAGCATCCCTTACTGTTTGCAATTTTCCATATGGTCTAACCAGTGTCTGATCTCCAAGTTTTGAAACAGCACAAATAGAGACCGCTACATATTGCTCTCCAAGCATGTTTCCTCCAACCACGTATGTCATATCTCTACTCACTAAAGTTCCTTCGGCCACAAATTTATCTTTGCATCTCGGGTTCAATGAAACCAAGAAGACTTTCATTTTATCCTATTTTTTTCAAGAAATGAAACATTCATTATCACAAACCATGGACATTTCACTTTGCACAGAAAGGGACGATTGCACATGGAATTAGACAAACTAACTATTCTAACCATTGTCATTCAGATATATATAATATACCTGCTTAGTGATGCGATGAAGTTGTACACTTGGTTCAGGACCACCTTGCTTGGTCGCATTGTTATTTTCAGCATGACCATTCTTTGCTTCAGGACCATCGTGTGCTTTCTACAGTTGATGTTCAGTTTAGTTGTAAGTACACTTATAGAAAACATAGACATTGTTTGATAAGACAGCAGAAATTTATGCGTGCATGCACACGCACCTTAGCAATTGTGTGTTCATGTGGTGAAAATAAACTAGTGCGACCCTCTTTGGTTCTTGCGCAATTGCTAGGATGCAATTCCTGGTTAGTCTTGTCCAGTAAAGTTGATTCTACACAACCTTGATTTATCCTATCAATTTTTTCAATATGCGCTTTCTACAGTTGAGGTTTAGTTCAGTTGTAAGTAAACATACACAAAACATAGACATTGTTTGACAAAAAATCAGAAGTTTATGCATACAGACACACCTTAGAAACCATGTTTGGTAAAGATGAACCAGTGTAATCCTCTTTGGTTCTTGAAGAAAAGCTAGGATGCAATTCCTGGGTAGTAATCTGCTTATCCGGCAAAGTTAATTCTGTACTTCCTTCATTGGTGTAACCCTCTTTGGTTGATTCTGCACGGCCTTGATTGTCCTTTTCAAACATTTCAATGCGTGCCTTCTGCATTTGAGGTTCAGTTCAGTACGACATAAACATACACAATCATAGGCATTGGTTGATAATGAAGTAAAAAAATTATGCGCACACACCTTAGCAACCATGTGTGGTAAAGATAAACCAGTGTAACCCTCTCGGTTCTCACGTAAATACTAGGATGCAATTCCTGGTAGTGATCTCCTTGTCCGCAAAGTTGATTCTGCACTTCCTTGATTAGCCCTATCAAACTTTTCAATGTGTGCTTTCTACAATTGAGGTTCAGTTCAGTTGTAAGTAAACTTATACAAAATGTAGGTATTTTTAACAGGGATAAGTATTTTTCGTCCTTGAACTCTTCCCAAAATTGAGAAATCGTCCCTCAATTTCAAAACCACAAAAGTTACTCCCTCGACTATCTAAACAAGATACTTTTCATCACTAATATGGTTTAAGGTGGCTTTACAGTTATGTGACCCTGTTTTGACTAAAAAGAACCACGTGCCCTGGTTTTTGACTAAAACGGGCACCCGCCGACTCTCGCTCTCACATTCTCTCAATCCCCTTTCCCATTCATGAACCCTAAACAGAGCGGCGGTGGTAGCGGCGAGTCCCTCATGGGCGGCGGCGGCAGGCAGTGAGGTGTGGCAACGGCGGTGGTCGCTAGTTCTACACCTACTGATTGTCTCGCAATCACTGCAGGTAACTCAAATGAGCCTGCAAATGAAGATCCAGAGGCTGCAAATGAAGATCTAGATGCTGCAAATGAAGATTCAGAGGCTTATTTGCTGCTGTTTGTTCTTATGAATGGCTTATTTGCTGCTGTCTGTTCTTATGTCAAACCATGTGAGAATTCATGTTTGTCATTGATTGTAAGCTCTATTCAGTACTATTTCCCTTTCCATTTAGTACTTTGTCAGACTATGTTCAACTAAATTGGGCTGAGAATATGTTCAGACTATTTTCAACTAGATTGGGTTCAAACTATGTTCAACTAAATTCAGTACGATGCTCTGAAATGTTCAAACTATGTTCAGTTATATTCAGATTTTCTTAAGCTATATTCAGTACAGCTACCTTTCTCTTGTTCACACACAAGTAGAAGTGCAAACACTTTCATTTTCTCTTGTTCTCACTAGACTCACTTGTACACAAGCACACACACATACTCTTGCACAAACACTTAATTGACGTCGTCAAAACCAATCAATGTGGCCCGTTTCAATCAAAACAGGTTCCAAGTATAACAAAGCAGAAATTTATGCACACACCTTAGCAACCATTTTTTCTTGTGGTAATGATAAACCGGTGTAACACTCTTTGGTTCGCGCACGATCGCTAGGATGTAGTTCCTGCAACTTATGATGAACAATTGTTTGAGTATGAGAATGAAGCAGAATATTTATTAGTGAAGAAACTATTACATCACCTGCATAGCACTCAATGGAGCATATTCGTCAGCTTCGTTATGTGATTCATTTGGGAGATCACTGCCAACAACTCTTTCATTGAGATCAACCTGAAATGAGAACAGGATAACAGTATATTAATACTCATATTTTTATCTTTGCAGAAAGAGGTGTGGTTTAGATACTAACTTCATCACTTCCCGCGGTTACAAATTCATTTCTCAAATCCTCTGTGGGGAATTTTCTTCAGAATGAACGGATCATAGCCAACTCATCTGTCACATTTTCTACATTATCTCCTAGTGCCCACAGTCTAAATTGAACATTTCCTTCTTTCTCGTGATGTGAACAAAAGTCAGTCCCCGAGAAACTTTTATTTCGCTCCAATACTTATCACCATAATACCCTCGAAGTTTTTTTGCCTCTTCACCATGCACACTTTTAAACACTTCTTTATAATCACTAAATGAAAGGCTCCCGTTGTTACCTTTCTTTCTTTCTTCCAGTTTCTCCTATTGAAATAAATACAAACATCTCATTATACTAAGTAGTTTTAAATAAAAACCTTTACTTTAATCACAAGTAGAAGTATACCATCACCATCTTTGTATTCGCATTTTTGTATTCACCGTCCTTCTTCTGCTTATGAGCTTCATCCCATAGTTCAATCTTGCTAACCTTTCGGTTGCTCTTAATTTCCTGTTCAACAAAGTAAATAAGAATGTTTGTTACTGTTTCTGTTAGAACATGTTCAGTTTTCTTAATTTTCTGAGCCATCTTTAGAAAGAAAAAGTTTTACCATCTCTTTTCTGAGCCTAGCATGGCTTTTTCTCCCGGTTGTATGTGGAGTCTTCTGCTTCTTTGCACACTCGGTGTTCTTTTCACATAATTTCTGGGAAAACAATACATATAGTCAATATTAATGTCACCAAACTAGTTATATACACCAGATTAAGTATGAGAATATAACACATTACCATGTGTGAATCCTGGCACCAAAACCCAACAAGAGTACCCCATTGATGTTCATTAACACCTTTGGGAACAGCTGCTACAATTTCAGCCAAAGAGTTCTTGTCACGCTTGAAATATTTACTCTTCAACCGAGACTTATACACTCTCCATTTTTTGTTAATATTCAATAGGACCCAGTCTCTCGTAAGTTGTCTAGTCTCATTGGGACAGATAAATTTCTCCTTCAAATATTAAAATTGACAATCAGCAATGTGAAATGAACAGTCTTGAACAGTGCTATAAATTTTTTACCTCCACATCTGTGATCATCTGCCCATGTTTTTGTAGAAACAATTCATTGTCCCATCTTGGAATATGCAATGGTGCAAATGTTGAGTTTTCTGCAAGCCAGGTAAGATGCTGACCGAGAATGGCAGTTGATCTTCCATTTGGAATTCCACTTCCGTCAGTCTCCACAATTATCTTCCCCCCACGTAATTCTGACAAATTTTTACCTCGGAATTCCCCTATAATCTGTTGCACATCTCCATTTGGCCATGCATGCAAGAGTATCACAATGGCATATAACTGGACCATATACATCACACTAGATGTGTGTTTGAAAAAGAAAATTGAGCTTACAAATTATTTTAATTTGCCTAGTAGATTCAGGAGGCTTTTTTGGTACTAGATCATCAATCTCTGGAGGGCCTTGTAAATTTTCTTCATCTGGTTGTACACTTTCAGAAGCTTGCTCTGGGATGTTTAGGCTTCAAGCCGCCGAGGTATCCTCGACATGATATCTTTACCAAACAATGTTAAAATCATATGTTAAGGTCAAGCATCAAAGCATATGTCAAGGTCATGCATATGATTTCAAAAATTTCTTGGAACCAAATTTATAAAATACTAAGCATATGGACACTTAGTTTACATAACATACAGATACTTTTTATCATGAGTAGCAGTAGCTTGAAGTTTACAATTATTTTGGGCAAAGGATATATTCAGAGAAGTATGCTTCAGTAGTACAGTAGGTAACCCACTAGTATGTACACATACTTCTCTGTACCAAATTCAGAGAAGTATGCTTCAGTAGTACATGGATATCTCGATGTATGCATGCATAAAGTTAAGGATTCAGGTTGCTGGGTTCTAAGTCCTATATCTGACCTTGAGTGTCAATGGCATTTAACTAACCCCATCCTTCCTATACAGTACATGTTTGTATAAACTTGCTATTAACAGCAAGTCGGTCTAGGTGATTAACATGAAAATCTGTAGTCATCTTGCCTGATACTGTAAAAAGAACAACTGCAACGCATTTACCTAAAAAGGAATTGATTTATAGGCAGGCAAGCAATTCAATAAACACTTAGAGTGCATACTAGTGGGTTACCTACTGTACTACTGAAGCATACTTCTCTGAATGTATGGAGGGATCACCTGCTTGACGTGGTGGAGGCTGAAGATGCTAGATGGAGGCAAGAGCTGCTTGGTGGGCGGTCTACGGGATGGACAGGCGCAGCTTCTTGTGAAGGCTCAGAGATCGGCACGGATGCAGCTTCGTGGCTGTGAGGACGAAGTTGGGTGGAACGCGGCTTCGTGATGGTGAGGACGACGGACGCCGATGAGGCTCCAGCTAGCGACCTTGTTGATGGAGGAAGAAGGGAGTCGTCGGCGGGCGGAGCTAGCGGAGGCGGGCGGAGCTAGCGATGGAGGCTGCCACCGCGTGGTGTGCGGGAATGGCGGCACATTGGGGGAGGTTGGATAATGGGGAGGTGGAGAAGATGGAGGGGGAAAAAAAGCAGAGACGTGGGAAGTCTTTCCCACGGTAAAGAAAACATTTTAGCGCCAAATTTTTTTAGGTGTATCCTTTATTGGATAAATCCGTATGCTTTGTTCTTTTTTGAAAAAATATGAAACTTCATCATTGGGTAATATACGTATCCAAGTATTTCCGATATAGCTTAATAAAAATAATAAAGGTAGTGGTAGATCGGTTGGGCTTGCCCTCCTCCGCGGATGCCGTGTCGGCTGCGGACGCCGCCCGGCGTGTCATCCTTCACCTAGCCCTTGTCGGCGACAAAAGGCGCGCACGCAGCACTCCTCCAAGCCGATCTAGACCAGCTGGTCATTGCTGTGGCGTCGGCATCTCTGCGGTGCCGGCGTCCGATGTGGCAAACTTGGCACAACATTGCGCCACTCCTTCTCCTGTGCCATCCTCTTGGCCGACGTTAGGGTGCTGGGTGACGATGTGTCATTGCCATGTAGAGGTAATGGAGGAGGCATCCGGGAGGGCTCCTCCTCCTTCACGACCTTGTCATGCCAGTTGCAGCACAATGGTGATGCCAGTTGGTCGAAACGGTCAAACGTGTTGCGCGAGGGGGTGGCTCCTTTTTGATGCGACGCCCAGTTTGGTCTCGCAGTTTCATCATAGGAGAGGGCTCCTCCTCAACATGTCTGTTGGCTGGTGTTGGCGCTCGTGCTTAAATAGCAAGGGCGATGCACCGACACCGCTTGAGCAGGGCGATTGACCGGAGTAGGCTTCTCGGTCCCGTGTTCATTTAACCTTGTAGGAGTGATCAACGTTGTACCTCACTTGAAGCACCGCGCCACCACTCATTTCCAGCATCTCATGCCGCCGGTCGTAGTCCATACCCAACTCTGGTTGGAGCAAAAAATGCAGTTGGTCCGAAATAAACCTGCCACACCGATTCCAGCAAACCGTGTGGCTAGCTCGAGCGTCCAGCAGGGCCACCGTCACCATTTCTAGCTCTCGGCATGGCCGGCTGCAGCATCTCGCCACATGGTGTTTTTGTTACAAATAACTAGCCCAACTAAAGCACAAGCGCGAACCTCCCTCTTGCTCCCGGGTTTCGAGGCCCCCAAAAGCTTGCTTGGTTGGGTTCTAGGAAGCATCTAGAAGCTTTATTAGCTTTTTTAAGTTGGTTATGTTTATCGTGTTTAGGTTTATTTCGACCAGGTTTTACTATGTTTTCCTGGGTTTTCCTTTTTTTCCCTTTATCTTTTAATTTTTACCTTTTGTTTTCATTTTTATTTATTTTTCCTTTCTATTTTTTCTATTTCCCTTTCTTTCTTCTTTTTCAAAATTCTTGAGGTTTTTCCAAATTTGTGAACTTTTGTTTAGAATTCCCAAAAAAATTTAATTCATAAATATTTTTTTTCAAACCATGAACATTTTTTAAATTCACAATAATTTCAAGTTCACAAACATTTCTTGAATTTGTGAACTGTTCCCTAATTTGTGAAAAAAATTCAATTTTTTGCAAAAAAAAGCTTTGAAACCATAAACCATTTTCAAATTCACTTAAACTTTTTCAAATATTCCAAGTTTTTAAAGGTCATGAATATTTTTTAAATTAATTTTTTTAGCTCGTGATTATATATCTTTGAATTGGTGAACTTTTTTCATATTCATGAACATTTTGAGAAGGCATGAATCTTTTTCAAAATCATGTTTTTTTCAAGATCGCAAACATTTTCAAATTTGATTTCCCCCAAAAAAAATTAACTTAAGAATAACAAAAGAAATGTACTAGTTACTGTAACACTTCACTGATTTCACCAAATATCCCTTACTGAGTTTGATTTTTATGATTTTCAAGTTTCTCCATCTTTGTTGACTATAATTTTTTCTAGTTAACTGGGATGTCAATCGTGCAAAGTCGATGTCATGCACTTGCAAAATTTTATTGAAATATTGACTAGACTACTTTCATTTTCTATAAACTAGCACAAAGAAGCATCCAATCATGACAAATTAACCTGAAGCACACTTCATTAGAAGGTTCCAAAATTTAGCAGTAGTACTGTCAGTGAAAGTTAAAAAACTGTTCAAAGAACTAAACGGACAGCCATACAACTCATTCATAACAAAAGGGAACATACACATTAAAAAAAGACCATAGGCTCGTTCATGACAGAGTAACATACATTCCGAAGAAGATCCACCCAGCTAGAATAATTATGTTAATTCTACCTAGGAGCATGGATGACAATTGCTCAACCTATATCTTAGCTGTAGATAACAAGCTGAAAACACAAAGACTACTCTGTTTCATCTGAAGATGGTTCTCCACCCATGTCAAAAATATCACGAGGTTTGAATTTCACCATGGTATTCCAATTCTCACTTCTCGGATTTTGGATATAGAAGACCTGGTCCACTTGGGAAGAAAATACAAAAGGTTCATCCTCTAACTTCTCCCCTGTATGTATTTTTCGGGAGAAGTTCACATGAGTGAATCCAAACTCATCTCTTATAATACCAGCTTTGTGATGAACATCATACCAATCACATTTAAAGAAGACCACCTTGTAATCTTTGTATGACAATTCGAAGATGTCAGATAACCGACCATAATAGGACACGCCATTTTCAGCAAGGTTCACGACACCACTATTTTGTGTCACGTGTCCTGTCTCGCGACTGATAGTATGAAACCTGAAACCATTAATTATATAGCCACTATAGCGCACCCCACATTTGCTTGGTTTTGCGGCTAATGCTCTTATCTTTTCTGTGATATCTGGTCCATCATCTAGTATAACCTGTATGTAAGAGTGGTTACATTGAGTTCACATGGAACTACAGTGAAGGAACATGCTAAAGGTGAATTATACCTTTTGTTCCAACCAGTCAGCAAAGTGTCTATTAATCAAATCCTCATTGTCATCGTCCGTCAAATTTAAGTTACCCAGTTTCCTCTTCTCTTGGTCCAGAAATTCTCTGTAATAATAAGACAAATAACATCATAACTTTTTCCAACTTGTGAAAAATAAAAGAAATAGGAGACAACATTGAAGCACACCTACGGAGATCATCAAGCTCATCAGAGTGTCGCAAGACATATCGATGTGCTTGAACTAGAAGCTGATCGTCCAACTGGCCTATAATGACAGTCTTTCCAATTGGCTCACCAACACTATCAAACATGTACATGCCCTTTGTATTATCTGAAGGATCAGGGTTCCTAGATGTTCTTGTGAAACGTGTGGTTCCTTCTAGAAATCTTGAACAAAAGGTCAAGCATTCTTCAACAGTATATCCTTCAAAGAATAGAACCTTCAGATAAGCTCTATTGCGCACAAGTGACTTTAGCCAAACAAATGATCTGAACATCATAAAACAACAATGTTATATGCATAATGGGAAACAATAAATCAAATCATATACTTAGATGCACTGTGGAAAATAACAAATCAATCAAAGTAGCATACCTCTCTAGAGGGTACATCCACCTGTAATGCACGGGGCCACCAAGTTTAGCTTCTTCAACTAAATGTACCATTAAATGTACCATGACAGTAAAAAACGATGGAAGAAAAACCTTTTCCATATTACAAAGTGTCTTCACAATACTCTCTTGCAGTTTGTCAAGCTCAGACACATCTAACACTTTGGAGCATAGCTTCTTGAAGAAATTAGCCAGCTCAACAACTATTATCATGACATCTTTACTGGGATAACAGTGTAAAAGTGCCACAGGAAGGATGTCTTGTAGAATAACATGGCAGTCGTGGCTTTTGAGGCCACTCAATGTCAATTCTTTCATGTTCACACACCTTGAAAAGTTTGATGCACAACCATCAGGTGTCCTACAATTCTTAACCACTGTACAAAGAATCTCCTTCTTTTCTTTATACATATTAAAAGGTGCATGCGGCAATTCAGTTTTACCGTTATCACCTTCATGAGGTTGAAGGCTAGATCGAATTCCAATTTCTCCTAAGTCAAGTCGTGCATTAAGGCCATCCTTTGTTTTAGAATCAATATCCAGTAAGGTTCCAATTAAATTTTCGAAGACATTTTTCTCAATATGCATTACATCTAGATTGTGCCTTAACTTGTTGTGCTCCCAGTATTCCAAATCAAAGAACATCGACTTCTTTTTGAAACAATCCTCAGGCTTCTTTTCAGGTTTACGTGCGACGTTACCTGATTTCTTGGTAGGTGCTCTTTTACGCTTCTGTTTTTCAGGACCTTCAGTTCCTTTTTCACTGTCTTTGCCCTTCTTTTTCCCTTTCCCTTTCTTTGCCACAACAACCTTTTTTCCTAAGACAAACACTCTACCCTGCAACATTTTCAAAGCTGAGCTACCACTCATTGTTATAGGTGCAGGTTCCATCTCTTCGGTGTTATCAAACTCCTTCTTTCGTCTCCGAAATACATGATTCTGTGGTAGCCATCGGCGATGACCCATATAACAAAATTTCTTACTCTTCTTTAGCCAATATGATCTTGTGAAAGGACCACAAGATGGGCAAGCATATTTACCGCTCGTGCTCCACCCATAGAGGTAAGCTAATGCTGGAAAATCATTCAAAGTCCATAATAGTGCAGCTCGAAGAGAAAATTTCTCCTGAGTACATGAGTCAAAAGTGTCCACACCCTTCCAAAGTTGTTGCAGCTCATCCACCAACGGCTGCAAATATACATCAATGTCATTTCCAGGGGAACTTGGTCCAGGAATAATCATTGATAAAATTAGAGATGTTTGCTTCATGCAGATCCAAGGTGGTAGGTTGTATGGAATAAGCATCACCGCCAAGTACTATGTTTTGCACTCATGAGTCGAAGGATTAAACCCATCAGACCCAACGCCTAGCCGCGCATTACGGGAATCCTCAGCGAATTTAGGATATCTGGCATCAAGATCTTTCCAAGCCTCTCCATCAGCTGGACATCGCAGCAATCCATCTTTTGTACGACCCTCATCATGCCAACGCATGTCAGTTGATGTCTTCTTGGTTGCAAATAACCTTTGGAGCCTTGGAATCAATGGGAAATATCGCAACACCTTGGCTGGTTTCTTCTTCTTCTTCTTAGATTCAGTTGCCGAATCTTTCTTCTCATTTTCATTGGTAACCCAACGAGAGGCACCACACACATGGCAAGACTCCTGGTTAAATCTTTCGCCTCTAAAAAGCATGCAGTCTCTTGGGCATGCATGAATTTTCTCATAGTCCAGCCCTAATCCGCGTATGATTTTTTTCACCTCATAATATTTCTTGGGTAGGTTTATCTGAGGAAATGCAACCGATAATACACCAAGTAGCTGTGTGAATGATTCCTGTGACCATCCATGCAAGACTTTCATGTGATATAAAGTGACAAGAAAAGACAACCTCGAATATGTTGCACATCCAGGGTATAAATCTGTGTTTGCTTCCTCGAGGAAACTAGCGTACATGTCTTGTTCTCTCATTGCATCATCATCGGCAGATGTTGTATTGACATTCTCAGCCATACCAGGTTCCAAGTTCTCAAATTCAGACTGAACACCATCTAGTTCCCCATCAGATGCGCTTGATAGTGATTGGAAGCTGTCAGCCGTGGGGAAAATGGCACTTAAGAGCCCAGAAATGTCATGCAATCTTCTATTACTGCCTTCTACATCAGAATTCACTGGAAAACCCAAAATATGAAAATTGTTGTTGTTATTTGACATGGGAGCAAATGCAAATGACGGTGAATCATACTCTTCTCCATGGCAAACCCATTTTGTATAACCCTGAAGAATACCATCACATCTTAGGTGGGTTTTCACTTCGTCGTAATTCTGCGTTGCCTTATTTCCACAATTTACACAGGGACAGAGAATTTTATCACCGAGTGGAACATCATGGAAGGCAAAAGATAGAAATTGCTCGACACCTTCTTTATAATCAGTAGTTGATCTTGGTTTACTCATCCAACCTCGATCCATTAGCCTTTGCTAGCTGTAGTAATGAAAACAAAATAGATCAGTTTATAATTTTCCATATGCTCTTTTACATTAAGCATAGGTTTATATATGAATATTTTAAACTATGCATTCGATACTTAGGTTCAAATTGTATAATATGATTTACCGACATCATTCACCTTACATTACACAAACATAAATCGAGATGTGTCTTTACTAGAAGAATGGCGAAGTATCAAGTGAAAACGCCTATTTAGTAGAAACTGAAAACTATCATTGTGGCCAACCGGATGGAGAACGCACGGTACAGATCGAAGGTGGGAATATAACTAGCCACTTAACCATAGTTTTGCAGATAACCCCCTCCCCTTTACGTCCAAGCTTAGTAAAGAACTAGCCAAAAAAAGAGAAAACGAATCGACTCATGAGGGCGACTTGGAGGCGGCGGCGAGTGACTGCGGCGCCGCTTCTCTAGCGATGGCGATTCGGAGGCCGCGCTGGAGCTAGGCGCAACCGCACTGCACTGCCTACATGCGCTGGTGGCGGCAGGGGTAGCCCCGCGCAACGGCGACCCGACGGGCACCATGATGCCCCTGCGCCACGGCGACCTCCGTGGCCCAGCGACCTGGTGCTGGTCCACGCGAGGGAGACCCGGCGGCTACGGTGCTGCCTCCCTGCGACGGCGACCTGGCGACTTGCTTGTCCATCGAAGCAGCAGTTCCGCTGTACAGAGTAAAGTCGTAGGTGTTTTGCCTTAACTGAATGATGAACTGGATGTACAGATAAGTACTTGTTGTTTTGCTGCAGCTGAATGAAAGTGGATGTACAGAAAATACTTGAATGGATGTGGTTATACAGGAAATCTTTGCTCTTTTGCTATTTATGTAAATATTGAAAATGCAGATTTACAGAATAAATGTGAACTGGTTCCAAAAATACGAGGATTTGTCTATAAAAAGAGAAATAATAATAATCTGAAGAAATTTTCTATGGAAAGAGAAATACTACTAATCTCAAGAACTGATGCTTGCAATGTACACAGCCGTCCAACAAAAAGGCATAGCTCTTGTCTCTATCTATGGTGATCTGAACTTTCTATGGTGTTGTCTGTAACAAAATCAGGACGTGAGGCATGTACTAGTAGCACTCAACATTACCCCAGTTTAGTCAACTGATAAAACCAACAACACTCAGCATTGCCTTTGTACCACTAGTACTGTTTACCATAGGGCACATCTGAAAAAACAACAACACTCAACATTGCCTTTGTACCACCAGTACTGTTTACCACAAGGCACATCTGATAAAATCAACAACACTCAACATAGTAGGTAGCAAATGAATCACATAGTAATTAGTAAACAGCATCATTTATGATCATACACAGCAAATGAATCAAGTTCAATTTAAATTTACAAGCAATCACAGAATAATCTTCAGATTTGTTTAGAAAATAGAAACAAAGGGAAAGAATAGATGCAGTACATTATGGCTGTTGAGGAACGGAGGCCAGACTGCTGGATGATGCTGCCGCCGCGCCGGGGAGGCCCGAGGACGGTCGCTGGAGCCTGGAGGGCGCTGCCGGCTGCCGCCGCGCTCGGGAGGCCGGCGGCGGACTGGTGGCCTGGCGCCTGGCGGAGCCGCGGAGAGGGCTGGGCGCCGGAGGCCGAGGCAGGGGAGTGAGAAGGCCGGATGGAGGGGAGGGGAGGGACCGAGGGACAGGCAGGAGAGGGTCGGCCGCCGCCGCCGGAGCCTTCAGCTAGCGCTAGGTTGGGGAAAACGTTGGAATCTAGGAAGGGAAACGACGTGCTCAGGCGGTCGCTCTTGTGTTTGGGCTCATGGGCCAACGGCCTAGTCACTCTTTACCTTATAATATATGTAGTATTTTTTTTGCACAAAACTCTTTGATAGTCCACGCCTAAAAAGAGAAATGGCCGGCAACGAGCTCACCCACACGCTGAAGGATTATAGTCGCATATAAAACGTCTCACAAATCGTCTCTAAGTTAAATAAAATTATATACCTATTTTTTAAATGGCCAGTTATAAGCAAAAGTTTGTGACGCCCTATAAACGTCTTAAGAAGCGTCTTTAGCTTGCTAGTGTTCATGGGCGTAGAGACGAAGACAAATAGCGTCTCAGAAAAAGCGACCATACAAGTTGTTTTTGTTGTAGTGCTTAACTAGTAAAATCTTTTCCAAACTATACTCTACGATATATGTCAAGCCCAAGCCATCCCTTGAGCATTTTATATTTCTTTATTTTTTCTAAGAAAATCCCTCTCTTTTGCACATTCGTGAAGGAGCACCATCTAAGTCAGATTATTTGCTTCCTACTCCCTCCGTTTCTATATATAAGATTTTTTTAGATTCCTATGCGAACTACATACGAGGCAAAATGAGTGCATCTACACTCTTAAATTTGTCTATATTCATTCATATGTAGCCCGTATTGAATCTCTAAAAGGTCTTATATTTAGAAATGGAGGAAGTAGAAAATTGCGCTAGTATCTTGTGATCATGTATATTGCAAATATACAAAAACATGATATCCTCCAAGTCAAATGTTTGCCTCCAAATTTTCTGTCAAAACATAGCAAAAAATGGTTTGGTTATTTAAACATAGTGTTGACCTGAAATTTTCTGTCGCATGCTGGTCACGTTCACGATGTGCATGCGGATGACGGACCAAGAAATCGTCTCCACTCTACGAAAGTGTGAATGTATCTTTCACACGATGGCATGCATGCAGCCCGCTATGACCACGTGCAAACCGGAATGTCCCTCGTCATGTGCAAGCTTAAGTTTAGATAGCAAAAGAAATAATACTATTACTGAGAGTGAAAGTATTGTCCATGATCTACCGAAAAGGCATTCTTCCCGTTTTATATGTAAAGCAACAATCATACATACAATCAACCGTCTAACACACAACACCGACAGACACAACATGCACCCAAAACAAGATACAAGGATGCCGCATAAGGTCACATCACCCAAATGCCACCAAGCACACTAAAGATTTTTTTCCGACAAAGGGTGTTCTTTATTGACTCAAGATAACAATAAGACTGCTTGGAGACGCCCGCGAACCTTCACTATGAGCTAACCATTGTGAATAAGTGAGGCCGATTCACAACGTATCAAAGACTCCAAGAGAGTGACTCCGAAAAGGGCACGGCATCGGACTGTCGCCACATTCCGATCCAGAAGATCAAAAATTTCACCTGTAGTAAAATGGAGGAGACGGCAGCAGCGGCGATGGAGCCTTCATGAAGGGAAAGATGCCCGTGGACGCCGCCATAGTCGGTCGGCCAAAGAACCACGCAGGTAATGCAGCCCAATGCTCATCCATCTCCACCAAACCACCACGCCGTGCGTTGTCCACCACCAACAATGCTACCCGTATGATCATGGTTCCCCGTACGCACCCGAGACACGCGCTCTGCCCAGGAACACCGTGCCTCCTGCCGCCGCCCTGCATCCAGACAACCCCGAGACCACACAAAGGCCCCGGCTTTGGCCCAGCCAGCAGCCCCCGATCGACGGAGCCACCAGCAGACACTTCACCCTAACATCGGTAGACCTGCGCCAACTCGCCCGTTGTCCAGGAAAGGAGGAGAAGGAGGAGCTGACGCATCCAGACCGACACACACATGTACCGGCGACAGGTGACGCGACCACATCAAGGTCATCCATCCCTCTACCGCCGAACACACCCCTGTGTCGCCCCACCATGGCAGCCAACACACATCCCCGAAAGGCCACCAGCAATCGCACGCCCACCAACAAGGGATACCAAATCAACCTGCAGCAGCAGCCAAGGGAGCTTACCAAAGATGCCTCCTCGCGCTGCCCGCCCACCAGCCTTCGGAGCAACCAAATTTTCTGTCGCATGCTTGTGGTCGCATTCACGATGTGCACGCGGATGACTGGCCAATAAATTGCTTCCACTGAAGACAGTCATGCCTGCCAAGTCAAGTGCGCACTACCAACATGTGAATGTATCTTTCAAGCCGTGGCATGCATGCAGCCCACTATGACCAGACCACGTGCAAACCGGATGTTCAAATAGAATATGAAATGGCGGCCAACCAGCATGGCCATATGGCGCATGTTGGTTGGCCGTGATAAGAATTTTTTTATTATTTTTAAAGATGAAATTAAGAAACTTTTTAATTTTTTTGAAAGATAAATGGAGGCCTTTTTATTTTGAGAAAAGTTTTTTTAAAGATTATTTTGAAACATGAAAGTGACACTTTTGTTTCGTTTTTATTTTAAGAATGTTTTTTAGTCTTTTTTGGATGGATGTGATGTTCACATGTTATGAGAAAATTTTCTTTTTAATTTTAAGATAAAATTAAGATTTTTTTCCGAGAGAAAAAAAAATACACGCACAACTTCTTCTCAAGAGGCCCGCAATGACGGCCCCCAACCACTAGTACAAGTGAAAGTGAAAGCGTTGTCCATGAATCATTAGTAGATAACAACTCATGTTGTCCAGAGCATGCATAGCCCCACTCGCTATATGGGGTCACAAGCAATGTTTTAAATAGCGGGCTATTAAAAATAGCGGCTGGCCTCCAAAAACAGCTATAGCGGAGTTATAATGGGCTACAGTGGGATATAACAGGCTATTTGTAAAGGCGACCATTTAGTGGCACCATGCTGAAAAGGCTATAGCCGAGCTATAACGGAGCTATAGCCGGCAATTTAAAACATTGGTCACAAGCCCACATATATACTTTGTCAACGCAAAGACCATCGCTGTTTTTTTTAGATTTATATAGGAGTAGTAGTAGTTTATGCATTGTGGAAGCAGCCACCACATTGTTATCGACAATACGACACATGTATACATTAGTAGATGACTCGGCCTCTCTTCTTCCCGCACCAACCATCTTGCGCACCTGCAACGATCAAGCGGTCAAAGCCACGCCAACCCGCACCTCGTCTCCCACCATTCCTCCCCAAGAAGAGCTAGCCTCCCTGATGAATCCGCCTAGAAGAATCCATCCAGATCAATACACATACACCTGCCCAGTTTCTAGCTTACTTGTTGTCCAACTTCTTTGCACATCAAGATGGAGTGCGACAATAGAGCACACGTCACTGCCAACAGCGATGGCTTGTGCGTCGCGCAGCCAGCACGGGCCTACCCCTTGAACTGTGGGAAGGCGGCGGAGGAGCTGTCCCAGAGCCATCTGGAGTCCGTGAAGCGCATGGTCGAGGAGTACCGTAGGCCGGTGGTGAACATGGAGGGCGCCAGCTTGACCATCGCCATGGTCGCTGCGGTGGCCGCGGGCAGCGAGACCAGGGTGGAGCTCGACGAGTCCGCTCGCGCGGCGTCAAAGAGAGCAGCGATTAGGTCATGAACTGGCAAACGGCACCGACAGCTACGGTGTCACCACGGGCTTCGGCGCCACCTCTCACCGGAGGGCCAAGGAGGGTGGCGCTCTCCAGCGTGAGCCCATCAGGTACGAATTCATTATATTGAACAACTTGGAAATTGGTGATGTCTCTGGGTTAGACATGGAAGCCTTATTTGTTTTGCCTATTTTTGTCTCTTCATCAATTTTCTTAACGTCGGAGCCTTCGGCACCGGGGGCCATGGCCACGTTCTACCAGCTGCTGCAACGAGGGCGGTGATACTCGTCTGCGTCAACACTTTGCTCCAGGGGTACTCCGGCATCCGCTTCGAGATACTCGGGACGGTCGCTAAACTTCTCAACGCCAACGTCACGCCATGTCTGCCGCTCCGGGGCATGATCACCGTGTCTGATGACCTGGTCCCGCTTTCCTATATCGCGGGCCTGGTGACCGGCCGGGCAAACTCCGTGGCGACGGCTCCAGACGGCAGCAAGGTTAATGCCGCTGAGGCATTCAAGATAGCCAGCATCGAGCATGCCTTCTTTGAGCTGCAACCCAAGGAAGGGCTTGCCATGTGAACGGCACGGCTGTTGGCACGGGGCTTGCGTCCATGGTTCTTTTCGAGGCTAACATCCTCGGTGTCCTTGCTGAGGTTCGCTCGGCTGTCTTCTGTGATGTCATGAACGGCAAGCCGGAGTACACCAACCGCTTGACCCACAAGGTAAAGCACCAGCCCGGGCAAATTGAGGCCGCCGCCATCATGGAGCACATCCTTGAAGGCAGCTCCTACATGGCACTCGCGAAGAAGCTCGGCGAGCTTGACACGTTGATGAAGCCAAAGCAAGATAGGTACGCGCTCCGTACTTCGCCGCAGTGGCTTGGCCCCAAGATTGAGGTCATACGTGCTGCAACCAAGTCGATTGAGTAGGAGATCAATTCTGTCAACTACAATTCACTCATCGACGTCCCCCGTGGTAAGGCCATCCATGGCGGAAACTTTTAGGGCACGCCCATCAGCGTGTCCATGGACAACACAAGGCTCGCCATTGCCGCGGTCGGCAAGCTCATGTTTGTGCAGTTCTCGGAGCTGGTTAACGACTTCTACAACAACGGTTTGCCTTCAAACCTCTCTGGTGGCCGCAAGCCGAGCATGGAATATGGCCTCAAGGTTTCTGAGATAGCCATGGCCTCATACTGCTCTGAGCTCCAGTTCCTAGGCAATCCGGTGACCAACCAACCATGTCTAGAGCTCGGAGCAACACAACCAAGTGGTCAACTCTCTCGGTCTCATCTCCTCCAGGAAGACTGCCGAGGCCTTTGACATACTGAAGCTCATGTCGTCAACATTCTTGGTCGCCTTGTGCCAGGCCATAGATATCCGCCACCTCGAGGAGAATGTTTTTTTTGGAGAGCACGCAAAGCGCGTGCCTTAACTTTAAGAACCGTATCACCGATTGTCAAGAACGCCGTGAAGAGTTGTGTAAAGATGGTGGCTAGGAAGACATTGAGCACCAGCAATAACGACCATCTCCACAATGCGCGCTTCTGCAAGAAGGACCTGCTGCTCACCATCGATCACGAGGCAGTGTTCACGTTGCAGTGCCAAATACCCGCTGATGCAGAAGATGTGTGCAGTTCTCGTGGAGCATGCCCTGGCCAATGGCGACGCCGAGCGCGACGCCGAGACGTCGGTATTTGCCGAGCTTGCCACATTCGAGCAGGAGCTTCGAGCAGTGCTGCCGAGGGAGGTTGAGGCTGCCCGGAGTGCCGTGGAAAATGGCACCGCCACCCAGCAGAACCGTGTCACCGAATGCCGGTCATACCTGCTATACCGGTTCGTGCGCGAGGAGCTTGGGATTGTGTACTTGACTAGGGAGAAGACACGGTCTCCTGGTGAAGAGGTGGACAAGGTGTTCATCGCCATGAATCAGGGCAGACATATCGACGTGCTACTCGAGTGCCTCAAGGAGTGGAACGGTGAGCCACTGCCTCTCTGCTAAATAGAGGATCAAGAAATTGAAGAGAAGACAGTGTGCTCCAGATTTCAGAAGGTTATGGGTCTTATTCTCTGATAAGTGATAATAATGAAATTTCATTGTAACGTTATTACAGAGCTGCCATGTTGTTGCCAAAATATGCAACGGTATAGTTGTACAGCTTCTTTGATGTATAGTTAAATCGCTATGGCGTACCACAAATAATCTTTATTAATGTACTGGTTCCTTTTTTGAGCTCTATGGTCTGGTGAATCGCCTATTGTTTGCATGTCATTGCCATACTGTGAGGACTGAGGAGTGAGGTCATGCAGAAATATAGCTTGCTATCAGAAAGCTTTTTTTTTTCAGAAAAAATGCGTCTACAAAGTCAGCAGTCTATGGTGTCTCTTTATTGTAACTACTTGCAGTAAGCGATGGCTTCCCTGAATTCTTTTGGACTTGTCTCTCTGTTCCTCATTGGTCATTAGTCAGTCTCCTCTCTTCTCGTTTTTAAGCCTTGTATAAGAATCTGCTAGTTTATAATAACAGAAACCGGAGGGCCCAAGGAGAGTTCTAAATCAATACACGAACGTATGACCAGGAATACACTCAGTCCATAGATGATTCATATATAAATAGATAATCACATTGATGTTGCAATTAATCTTGTCGTTGTTATGGTGCTTGACAACCCCAAGTCTCCATCCAATCTAATAGCAGTATATAAATGACAGAATGAAGTAAAACACAAGAAACAAAATCAATCTTCTTTTATTTTATTTGCATAGCCGATAGCGCACAGGGATCCTAGGGTCCCAGTGATCAGAAAATGATGTTGTAATTCCCGTATTATCGCGCTTAATTGTGACTCTTAACAGTCAAAGAATATAGTAAATGAACAAAACCACAGAAAACATACATTTCTTGGAATTAGCATAGCACAGTTGGCATGGATCGTAGCCAAAAGTAGGCAAAAGTAGGCAAAATAAAACCTTCATGGAGACCAGATAATCATACGAAAGACATAACTGATACACGGTTCACAAACAAAGGAACAAGTACCGATTGACCTGAAACAAGAATGACAGTATATATAGCTAGGTAGAGTGGGCTTTTTATCTAATTAACTTAATTCAGCTTCCTTGTCTCTCCTTGGTGATTCTTCATGACGCGAGGGCGGTGTCTCCTACGCCCTGGTGGATGCAAAGGAGCATAGTCTTTCTCTTCGTCATAGTCCTCGTCGACCTCCACCTCGTAGGTGACTATGCCCTTGGCCTCCAGCTGTTGCGCGTAGTCTTTCTGCAGCTCTAGCATCTCACGTTCATTGCTCTCCGCGACCTGGGCTGTGTCAGCCTTCATCATGTAATAGCTTGCCGCCATCTCCGGGAACATTCTGATCATATCTGCTGGCAAGTCTACCGTGTAGGGCTTCGGCTTATAGCTCATGACATATTTCACCTCGCTCGCTGGCACGACACGCAAAATCTTCTTCTTCTTCTTCGCCGCTGAATCCGCAGGCCTGCCGACCGACTCGACAGACGGCTCGTCACCCACCTTGTTTTTCTGATCCTGCATAGGCACCCCCTCCATCTTCTCGAAGGAACTTGAACTTGCAATTGGAATCTGCACTGAAATCGATTGTTTGGGTGAGGAAACCAGGCACCTCCCGATGCATCTTTATACAAGGGCGGCCGCGATCGATTCGATTCGAATCCCCGGAAATTGTTCGAGTCCTTGTAGGACTCCAAATCGTAAGTCCGATCCGGTTTCTATCCGATTCCCCGCCGCAGTCGGCAGAAGATCGTCCGGATCACAGATCGACTTTGTCTGGAACTTACTACGTTTAGGATTGGAGTCGGGCAGATGAATACGAGGCAGAAATCGGAAACAGAAATTAAAAAAAAAAAAGATCGTCGAGGCACGTACCCAGCAGCGGAGGGCGCCGACTACGGCTGATTTGGTGTGCCTCCTTCGCTTGAACCCTAACCAAGGAGAAGACAAACGGAAGCCCAGGCAGCACTAGTAAATATACTACTATTATACACAAGATCGAGTCGTGTCCTCTTTTTTTTTCCTTTTTTTTTTTGAGAAACTCGAGTTGTGTCCTCGTGTGTCGCCCTGCGTCTGTACTTCAGTCTTGTATCCAAACCTGGCCAAGTGAGCCGGCACGGTCCAGCAGAGCCCGGCTCATGCCATCCATGGCATGGCCTATGGCAGCTCGTTTATAAGGCAATCCCTATTTGACGCTCGCGGGCGTCAAACACAGCGACTATTTATTGCATTAAGCGATATGAGCAGTTTGTATCGATATTCGCCGCATTCTGCGGCAAGTTTCCGAACCGTCTTTTGTTAAGGAATTTCAAAAAATGTTATCACTTTCAAAAAACTAAAATATTGTGCTACCAAACGCATACTAAATGTGCACCAATTTGAATGCAGCGAGTGATATCTACTACTATGAAAGTATGTTAAATCATATAAAGGTTTTTGCCTGTACATACTATGGAAGTACTAAATATTATAGAGATTTCAAGCTATTGTTGCTCATTTGAGTAGAGATGTACTACTGTTGGACGTGGACTTGGTCACTTGAAGTGAGATGTAGTACAGGGACCTGACATGCGCGAGCTGCCACGGACGCGAAGACACTTGGGAAATGTTTGAATTTACGTTTATTTTAATTTATGTTTTGTGCTAAACCTTGTTCTGTTTTTGTTTGCAGCACAATATGGATAAGGAGCCCTCGTCCATTCCTGGTCGAGTTTAGTCTACGGACTATCCAAGACACCATGTGAGGTGATCGATGGGTCCATCCGAGCTGCTTCGATCTTGTAGTGTGTAAGCTTACTAGCGACACAGTACAGAGGAATGTAGGCACATACTTTGTTGGATCCACACATATGTTTGATTTGCAATTCCATGGCCTAGCACGGGCGCTGAGTTAGACCTTCTTATGCCAAGCTCAACGCACCAACTTGTTGATTAACACTATCATTGTACGGCGTTGCCCAAATACAACGTGCTCATGACCCCGTCCATTGTAAGGATTCTCATTCTTAAAAAGTAGTGTGTATACTATCTGTTCGCCATTAACCTTTGTATACCCATTGCAGTACCTATTGTCGTTGTATTTGGTGGATTCCTCCTACGGCCTACTTGCAGTTAATATTGAAAAGAGGAGGACTCTCCTGATTGATCATTCCAACGAGTCATTCGTAGGCTCAGAGGAGTTTCATGACAAAGAACTGAAGAAGGAAGCCCTATTAGTTATGCAAGAATTTGGCAGTGTATTGCAACAGGAGAGGCCTGGTTTGAATCCCCAACTCGTGGATTGGCCACAAGATCATACCTATATTACAACCGCGCGGTAATAGTTTAAATTGTTCATGCACATTATAGCCACACTTATATAGGTTCTAACATATGGAGTTTTTTTGTCACAGCCTGGACTGATTCAAAGTACCACAGGAGATGGCTCACCAAGATGATACTCTCGGGCATAACATGTCCAGGACTGAGGTAGGTGCATATATAACAAGTTTCTGTCTTCCATATCTTGTTAAATATAAATGTATGTTCTTCCACTCACGTAGGTTTGTTGTGCAATTCATTTTTCAGCAATTTATTAAATTATTTTTTTGTATGTTCCCTAGGATTCAATACAACTCAGAAAGAAGTTGCCGGTCCAGATGCTGACGATCAAAGTCAATGAAGCAGCTAGAAACATCCCAGCTGAAATTAGAGCGGCCTTGAGGGTTTTGGACGACTGATTATGGACTGATGCATATTCAAATGTCGCAAATAAATGGCTACTACAGCTTTGTTAGGGATCAAATTGAGAATTATCCTTTTGGCAAAATGAATTATTATATAATGTATTGGATTATATATATGTAGATTTAAATACTTTGTGGTGTTTTGGATATATTAAACATTGGTTTTGTGACGCACCCTACAATTCCTCGTATCATATAACTCCATCCAGGATATGTCAACTAGAACTCTCGATATCACGTCAAAAGAACCGTAAAGTCATGAAATATATCTGGCAATAAGAACTATATATAAATATCAGGTCAATGCCTACTGATCAACATCAGCGCTAAAAGAAAAGCAGTTGTGGTAAAATCATAGGCTGATGAAAAGTAAATACCTCATGTTCAAGGCTTATTTCCTGCATGCTTGCAGGCAAATTAAAGTGGAGCTGGACCCTATTGCCATGATGTAATGGACTCAGTAATCAAAATTTAGTGGAGCATGAGGCTTCAAGGCTCCCCCTGATTGTACAATGACCAAGGTTTAGTTCATCAAGGAACACATTTACACTGAAAACAAACATATGTAATACATTTGGCCCAAGAAAATCCCATAATTTAGTGGAAGCATAGGAAGTAAATTAGTTGTGTAGGTTTTTATCAGATTGTGAAGAGATAATATAGGTTAGGAAAGTGCAAAGTGGCATGCAATCAATGATAAGTTGTTTATTTAATTAATACAATAATTTAATTCTTTAGTAAGTTCTGATTTCTGACATCTTTTCTAATTTATTAAGATGTGTACATTTGATGAAAAAAGGAAAGAGATCTGCACCATACATAAGTACATATGGTAGAACTGGAATAAGCCATGATCTGCTACCCAACCTTCCTCTGCATGGCATACCTATATATGTTAACCTCCTCTGCCATACCTCCTCCCCCTCCTTACTCTCCCTTTGCCCATCACATATAGCAAAGGATCAAAATACCCAGACTTGGAGGACAAATTCCCGAGGAGTACCTTGTGTAAGGAAGGAGCATCAAGAAAGTGAGTTCCTCTAGGTATGAAAATTTCTGGATCTTTCTCTTTTGTAAAAGTGTAACAGTTATTAGATTAGGATCATGTTTGGTTTAGGCATACCATCAAATTCCAAAAGAAGAACACCAGTGGAGATAACGCCAACTTATAAAAAGACCATAGCCAATACAATTGATTGTAGATCTAATCAAGCAGTCCTATTAGGTGGGCTGCAACTGAAGACAAACAGTTCCTTCAGATATTATAGGCTAACAGTCCATTCTGGACAAGTGTGGCATACACCTAACTTTTTAAGTGATGACCATAGTTCACTTCCTAAATTTGCATAGCCAGGCAATCTTTTTCCTTAATGAAATCTCACAAAGAGATTGAAGCCCAAAAAACAAACAATTAACTTTTTAAGTGTTTCAACATGCCAGAAAACAAACAAATATAATCATCTTCTGAAGATATATATCATCAGAGTCATAATATTTAGTCATTTCATGTAATAAAAATTGCACGAGGACAAAATGCTTCGATGGAATAGTCTAAAATTATTCACAATGGATATGTAATACTCCAATACCAACAATATCCCAACCGAATGAATCTACATTCTCAAAATAGAGAAAGTAATACGATGCACGTGCTTATTTTGAGTTGGCACTATTTGCAGATGCTACAAACACTCCTACTAGTAAAGTGAAAACCGTGCATTGAACTCACCCTTTCTGCAAGGCAATGGATGTCAGTGGCGTAGGCCCCTTCTTGCCCTCACTTGGAGGAAATTTTTCTTTGTTGGCGGAGGATTTTGCTCAACATCATGTTTTCTGAAACTACCATTGTCATCACTGGATTTATTTGCCTTGAAATGCTTTGCTTCTGCATCAGTCTGCACATTAAGAATCCAGTGAATTAGAGATTAGGAAAGACGGGATAAATAACAATTAATCACTTGCTCAAAGCATAAGTTGTGCTATGGGCATTCTTCTTTATCACTAGAATATAACAAAAATATTCTAAACCACCTTCTAGCCTGCCAAGTGAAACAACTATTTAAACTTTCTATCGGCTCATAAATCATAGCTTGCAAACCATCACGAATCTATAATTGATGAGAATGGTAGTAAGGGGCACAACACAGCTTATCAAGCAATGCTGTTGTTAGTAGAAGAGTTTATATCGGTACCTTCCAGTTTCTTCACTTAGAGTTCCTTGGCGGCCAATATTGTAATGCTGATCTCAGCCCAACTTCCACAAGAGGAGGTTTGCCTTGTTGAGGCTGGTAATGGCCCAAGAATCTGCATATCAAAAAAACACAACATATAAATCTTGTGTGTAATAATATTAGACCAATTAATGTCTCTCTACTCCCAAGGTTTTGTCAGAGTGATATTTTTGCACACATAAATCAACTTACACATTTATAGCATCCTGCTTCTGAGGATCTGTGTAAGCATTATTGTATTAATGGTGAAGGGTTCAAAGGAATTCATGGGATTGGGTTGCTGCCTTCCACTGCCCTCTTTGCTCACTGAAGATCTCTCACATGTTTCAATGGAGAAGTTAGACTGATCATTCAAAATACAAAGTTGGATTTGTGTTCACTACTGAACAATGCCTACCAACAAGACTCAAATCATTCTGAAAGAAAGATGTTCAAGATTAAAACAGCAAACACTGAAAATGAGAATTAACTATAGGGTTTTTCTCAAAAACTATAGTCAGTAAGAAATGCTTGTTACTTTAGTCACAAAATTTTTAGATGCAAACACTCGAGATAAATTTCCATAAGTACACTCAACATGCTTGGGTGACAGATGCCCTCGGCCTACTATCGTCTTCTACTACTAAACAAGTTTCCAAAGGCACAGCCGCGTGTACGAATTGATTTAGGAAGTTCATTTAATCATAGGAGGACCTGTGAGAGCAAACGTCTCATATTAGGTATCAACTGGCCTGGTGCACTGACCTTTGCTAAAATGACAAGCATGACAGACTGACCCATGATACTAGCCAGCAACTGCTCTTTCAGACTCCTATTTTCAGCTAACAGGTGGCCCTACTGTTTATTTGAATTAAACATTTGGCCAAATCGCCAAACACAACAATAGGGTAAGGCAAATAAACATGTTATTTGAGCAACACATTGATAAAATATTGTACCAGACATATACTAATTATCAAAGGTTCCAATAATCAACAAGGGTTGATGTCATACACGAGTAAGCGCGCTGCAGTGCTGATTTGGCACTTAAACAAGGCCTTTTCTTTCTCGAATACACTTAAACAAGACTTGGTGTTACTACTTTTTAGTTCTTTAGTCAGTTTTGGGGTTGTCTTCTGAAAAATATAGATGGAAGACCAGGTACACTTTGCAACAGCCAGTAAAACCTTTTACGAGGCTAGCTATCGGCTATCATAATTGTTCTCTTTCACAACTATCATGCTGTTTGAACATCTCAGTACCTTTTAGATACTTATTATTACATTGGAGTATTATGCCAATGGATTTTGATGGAAGCGATGGCACCGTAATAGCGCCATCAACACAATGCATGTATTACGATATCATCAAATTAGACATTATATAAGCATAGTAGTCCCCACTAACATTATCAAATAAAAATATAAGTATCAGTAAAACAATTATGAGGAAAAAACATGCTTGAGTAGCTCTCTAGAAATACTAGGGTTGATGCAATGAAAGCCTATTTAAGTCAAACTGGTGTTTAAAAGGATGCTTGAATTCAAAGAAGTACATCTAACATTGACATTGCAGTTTTATGCAAGGTGAGTAAAAGAACGCACAACTGATTTACCTTTGCAAACTGCTCAAGAAGGGCTGCAGCTTCCTCCTCCACGGCTATGCGGGACTCAAGCACATCCCAGTTAGGCCAAAACCACCTCTTGATTAGCATTATGGATTCAGTTGCATTGATGGATTTAGAGTACTACTGCCGTCACTCCCTGTTTCTTTTCTTGCTGAAGAAAGAAAGCAACCAACCAACAAATTCAGAGGAGGGGCTTGCAAGCAAGCAAGCTGGGCAAGAGAGCAAAGGAGGGGCTTACCATCAGCTATGCG
Organism: Aegilops speltoides; assembly: GCA_021437245.1. Classification (NCBI taxonomy): domain Eukaryota; kingdom Viridiplantae; phylum Streptophyta; class Magnoliopsida; order Poales; family Poaceae; genus Aegilops; species Aegilops speltoides. The sequence continues at coordinate 19,399,294 of CM038141.1, forward strand.
GGAGCCGGAAGAGGTAGCGCTTTCATTCATGAACATATCGTTTTCGTGGTCTAGCAAATAGTGTTCTAAAGGATCACTAGGAGGTATGACAATAGAAGCAAGACCAATAATTTCATCCTTACTAGGCAATTCTTCCTCACGATGTTGTTTACTAAATTTAGAGAAATTAAACTCATGAACCATATCATCCAAGTCAATAGTAACAACATTCTTTTTGCAGTCTATCTTAGCATTAACAGTATTCAAGACGGGTCTACCAAATATAATGGGACAAAAGCTATCTTGTGGAGAACTGAGAACAAGAAAATCAGCAGAATATTTAGTTTTCCCACACAAGACTTCAACATCTCTAACAATTTCCATTGCAGATATAGTATCTCTATTGGCAAGTTTAATTGTAACATCAATATCTTCTAACTCAGCAGGTGCAATTTCATGCTTAATTTCTTTATATAAATCATAAGGTATAATACTAGCACTAGCACCCATATCACATAAGCCATGATAACAATGATCTCCTATTTTAACAGAAATAACAGACACGCCTACAATAGGTCTATGTTTATCTTTAGCACACAGTTTAGCAATTCTAGGAGTTTCACCGCTGAATTGAATAACATGCCCATCAATATTATCAGACAAGAAATCTTTAACAATAGCAATATTAGGTTCTACTTTGACTTGCTCACGAGGTGTAACATCCCAAATTTTCAATTTGGAATGTTATACATAGGTCATTTATGCATATCATATTTTATTGCATCTTCGTTCAGCAATCCTCGAAATCCTAAGCAACTCAAGGACCCTCGGAGAGAGTTGGGAATTTTTCGGTTTTCATATTTGATTTTTTGTCAAATAATGAAACGAGGATTGATTTTAATTATTTTTCTCTCCAAAAAATGTTTCGTAATAATAAAATAAATGAGAGGAGATGATATGACTTCTCCAAAGCAATTGAAATATTGGAGGAAAAATGTTAAAATCATTTGTTGGATTTTATTTGATTTTATTTGGATTTTATTTGCATTAGAAAAATTGCACGTTTTCAAAAATTGCATTTTAGGGCCAAGAAAATGTTCATCTCATTCTAAATATTTCATTTAGACGGTGAAAATTTGTTTTGGCATTTGTAGATTTTTTTAGGATTTATTTTCTGTCGGCGAAATTATTTAAAAAAAAATCCCCGCGCCCGACTGGGCCTAAGGCCCAGCCGAGCCAGGCCGGCCCAGCAGTCACCACCGCCACCCACGGGCGCGCGCCAGCCCCGCCGCCGCTCGGATCGGAGTCCGAGCCAGACTCCGCCTCGCCGCCGCCTTGCCCCCACCTCCAAGCCCCCCTCTCTTTAAATAGTCGCCGCCCCCGCCGCCACACACCACCACCACCACCACCACCGCCCCGAGCCGAGCCGCCGCCCGAGCCCGAGCCCCCGCCGCCGCCTCGAGCCGCCCCGAGCCCCATCGCAAGACTGAACCCACGAGCCAAGCCGAGGTAGCCGCCCGCCGTCGCCAGTTTTCTGAGAAAAACCGTTTCGATTCTTTTTAGAAACCCCAGTTCTCGTTTTTTTTAAAACTAGCAGGGTCACCCGCGCATTTGCGCAGCTAGGTTTTATTATTATTCGTTTTTATTTAAATATGAAACTATACATTGTTGGAGATATTTATTTTAATGCATATTTCATCATCTGTGAAGTAATTCGATTCATTGCATAAATATATGCAACATTCAACATATGTTTTTATGGGCTGAAAGGCGATATAGGTAAAGTATGAGGTTGAGAGGTGTATATAGACTGTCTCGGATGGAGGCATGATCATCTTAATCTAATTGGCATGGGTGCTTGCACATCTACGACAATATACTTATCAACTTCTATTCATTGGAATTTCTGTAAAACTTTACCTCCCATTCAAACTTGTTGTAGCTTGTCCTTTCTTATCATGCTCATGTTATTTTGTATCAACTTATTAATTGTATATAGTAGCTGAATTTCCTTTTTGCATACATAACCGTACCCAATCATGCGAAAAAATTGTTTTTGCTACCTTAACTCCCATCATATGTTAGCTTGCACATGAATAGAACATTGACGGCAACATCTCGATCCTTATTAAACAATGGAATTTAATAAGATGTTATCCAATATGCTAGCGGTACATCTTGAATGAAGTGAATACTTTTTGTACATGTGCGCATTTTCTTTGCGAGTGCATGTCCATGTCCTAGTCCTTCTTCTAAACGGTTTCATACTCCTTCGTATGTCCATGTATGCTTTTCTTGTCCTTCCTTTACACGGTCATGATGCTTCCAAAAAAAATCTTCAAATGAACTTCAAGTATATATTTCTAATCAATCATAGAAGTTTATTTTTTGTTGCCTGAAGAAGAATTTTAAGGTCGATATCGCTACCACAAAGTTAGTGGTCTGTAAAATTTACTGAGTCCAATTCATACTCTTGTAGTGGATATATCATCGATTAGTTTCTTTTTACAAACCCTTCCTGTGAAAACTTCCATGATATTTAATACGATTTTGACTCTTCCTATATTAATTAGGTATAAGAATTAAAAAAAGTTAAGACACATGTATCTACGGAGCTCCAAACTTTCTCTGATTTTATTTGTGAGGCTCGCTCAAACTGAAACATGTAACCGAAAGTAGATGAAGTTCTCCTTACTCATCAATATTTCTGTTCCAAAATCATAAATATAAACCCTATAATGCCAAGTGGTCTTGTTCTTGTAATTATGGAGAAAAGTTTTAATTCCTTGAAGGTGAATCTAGGATTTCTCAGAAGAATTACATGGAAAATTAGGGGAAGTTTTTCTACTCCCAATTCTAAAGGGGTACAAAATTTTTTTGATTACCTTTCTATATGGATTCTTCTTTCAGAAGTAAAAGATGTTAGTTAGTAGTAGTCGTGTCGTGGTTTGATATGTGTGCTTAACGACTTGTTTATTTTTACAGTAGGTCTTGTTTATTTGTGCTCAGTTAATTTTTATATTAACTGTTTAAAGTAAATTTAAATGAAGATATTCGAGATTGGTGATAATATATCAATGGATTTATATACGCATGCATCATCTATGCATATATATAAATAAATTTTGTCTACTTAGGTATGCAACTACATAATTATCCCTTAGAGCATAATGCTGAACTGATGTGCTAAAATAGCCAAACGATATTTCGCAGTTGACTTCGTAATTATAGCCGATCATGTCTATATGTATATTCGATCCCACAGTGAGTTTTTTTCACGAAAAGTAAATTATGATTTGAGAAGTCATCTGAGGATTTATTCTATAAATCATACTGCCTTACATAATTATATTATAGAAATATTAAAAGATTCTGACACACTAAAACGAACGGCGGTCGCTTTGAGGTTGTGGATATGGATAACTAAAACCTAATGTATGGCTTAACTAATAACGCATGCAATTAAAAGTCAGGTGAAGCAAAAAGTAATTTGCTAATTCAGTCTGTGACATAAGCATCTGCAATCACCCAGACTCTTTTCTTCAACGCATGCAGCCTGGACTGTGCTTTTTTTTCAACATCTGCAACCTGGATTGCTAAGATGGCTGTAGGCCGTCCAAGGATTAATTTAAAAAAATAGAAAAAGGCTATACAAAGTGGAGCACTCGGTCTTTCTACGTAGCCGTATTGGGTTGTAATTCCTATTTTCTGCATGTATTAATTGTAGTTTTTACCGGACACCAGTTCCAATAATACATAGAATGCCCCTTCCGAATATATGGTTATGTTGTCTGATGAAACCTATGTATGCATGTGTTGAGCGTGTCAATGAAACATATTTATGCACCTAAATATTATTGTACGTAACTCTTGAAATATTAATCTTGGCCCTTCTAATTTGGATCAACGCATCAAATATTTTGTTTTGCAAAAATGAAGTAGCTAAAACCCACAATTTGATTAAGAAGGCAATTTATGCTCCTCGCAAAAAAGAGGTAATTTATTGCGGACATTGAAATTTACAAATCACATCTCAAATGGAGCGGCGGTGGTGATGGATATAGGGTTCGCCCAATTCATTGTCCGAATTAATAAATTATGAACTTGCTGATGTCGATGATGAAATCTTTGCAAGCAATCTTCACACATCAAGATATAGAATTTACATGCCAGCAATCGAGAGCATGGCGTACTGTTGCCATTCGATTTTGTGCAGCTTGCCCCGGTAGACCTACGTTGTTCTTGACATAGAAACAAATGGATTAATTTTGGGATCTTTTTATATTTGTACGTGAGCCAATTTGTGTGCCGTTTGTGAATATGACAGGAGACAAATAAACATGGGTTAGAACTAACATTGGTCCCAGTATATGATACATACTCCTGCGTATTATTTTATTGTATTTTTTATGAAGGCCTAAATCGCTAAATCTTAGGCGGACCAGATTTGGACTATTCTTTTTCTTTTTAATTAATGACGTGTGGTCCAGACTATTCTTGGCCGGACTATTCTTGCCTAAACTCATTAATTACAGCTAGATGATTTTTTTCCTTTCCGTCCATGTATCATATATGCATATCCATATACGTGACAGCATGTTTTTTTTTTTTTGAAACTAACGTGACAGCGTGCTGGTCCACGTATCATATATGCATATCCATATAGGTGACAACGTTCTGGTCCAATAACTTGGTAAATACATGTTAGCCTGTTACGTAAAACTTTTAAATCTCAGCCATTATTTTTCTAATCAAACGGACCAAATAATATCAGCATATGTGGATGAACGTGATGGCTCGTTTGACTTCTGTTCTAATCAAACGGACCAAATAATATCAGCATATGTGGATGAACGTGATGGCTCGTTTGACTTCTGTTTTATGTATATAATAGATAGATCGGTTTTTCCCGGTTTATTTATTTAGCGAGCGTTCGCTCGTTCATTCGTTTTAACGAACGCATTCTTCGTTTAGATCCAGATAACGAACGTTCGTTCGTTAGTCTGTTCCTCATTTTTTCTTTTCTCGGATTTATTCCACGATTTTTCTGATCGCGATTTCTGATCCGATCTTAGTTTCTGTTTATCTTTTCGCTCGTTAGTCGGAATTAGGTGATTCAAGCGCCTAGATCTTCGTCTCAAGACCCTCTTTCTTTCTAAACAACTTAAACAAGATGTTGATACAGTAAAATTTAACCTTAGTTCAGATTAGTAATCGGATCTTGTTTCTTTTGCTGTTTGAGTTTCGTTGCTCTGTTTGGTTTGATTCTTTTTGCGAACCGGAGTTCTTAAGTTGAACTTTCTGGTCATCCTCATTTATTTTAGTTTTTCTTGTGCATCTTTGCTTGTTGCTTATGTATGTTATTGTTTGCCTGTGATAGAATTTCCGGAGTGCGAAGCGTGTTACTACGAGTCTCTAGGACTCGCGGATCGTCAGCAAGGCAAGTAACACATTGATCATATTCTTTTCATACCCAGTTTTTATGCATTAGCTCAATCCTCAAACATTGCATGGTTAGGATGTCATTAACTTGTGGGTTGGGAAGTAGTAGTTGAGGTAGAACCTATTGCCCTGTTACTATCAAACCCTTGGGAGTTACTTCCACGTGTTGCTTATATTGCTATGCTATGCTCGTAGACGTGGTTGGGTTTGAGTGAATCCATGACAGATAAGAGATTGTTAATTAATGGTTCAACTTAAGGTGGCAACTTTAATACACATCTGGGTGGATTGAGGCACCTGGGGAACCCAGTGTTGTCTGTTTTATTTTTTTTTTGAAATCCCGGGGTACCCGTGTGATCTTCCTATGGACCGCCACCCAGGCTTAAAGGGAACTGAGATTATTCATGCTAGAAACTTTGTGTGCAGCCACAAGCTAATATGGGCTCTAGCATAGTTGAGTAGGTTACATGAAGCTCTTGAAGAGGTAGATCAGCAGGTAGTTGGTTTTGTAGGTTTGGTATGGTCTACCCGGAGTAGAGAGTTAATGTTTCTGAAAGACTATGTCTCGGTCATCCGTTTCTCAAACACCATGCAGTGCGAGAAATCAACGGAGGTGATCGAGTCTTGTGGGGAAAAGTGCGCAAACCTCTGCAGAGTGTACAATCTAATCATGGTTAGCTGTGTCCCCGGTTATGGACAATTTTGAGTATCTAGTACTTGAGTTATCACATGTATCTCATCACTCTTAATTAATATTGTTGGGTTGTTAACTAATTTAATTGGGAATTGAGTTGGGGTTATACCTTCTCAATGTTTCAACCACCATGATAGTTAAATTAAATTCTATTCCTTTGTTGTAGGGAAAAATTGGCTTTTTGCAAAGTTATGACCTTAGAGCTTTCCATCAGCCAAATATGCATGTATTGATAGCATTATCCTGTTCTTGCTCTAATGTGTTATATTGCCAGCATATTCCATGTGCTGACCCATTCTCGGGTTGCAACGTATTATGTTGCAGACTTTTCAGACGAGGAGTAAGGTTCGTTAGGTCGTTGCCGTGCAGCTCAGCTATGCCGTTGGAGTTGATGGACTCACTTTATCTTCCAAGCCTTCCGCTATTATCGCATTAGATGGCCTTAAGCCATATTATTGTAATAAGTTCTCTTTTGAGACATTCGATGTAATAAGTGTGTGATTGCTACTCTATTATAAATCCTTCGAGTACTGTGTGTGTCAGCATTACTGATCCAGGGATGACACTAAAGCACAGAGACTTGACCATCTGTGGTCGGGTCGCTACAAGATGGTATCAAAGCACACGCTGAGTGTAGGACACGACCACTAAGATAAACCATAGGTCACTCTTCTCTACTCATTTCTGACTCCTCTCCATTTTTCCACTCTTTAGGATGACGGAGATGAAGAACAAGTTTGCACAACCAGATGAAGACACACCTTTGGACGCCACTTGAAGGAAGTCACTAGGTACTTGAACATTGGAATACCAAGCTTCACCGGGACGTACAACGCCAACCTACCCGAAGAGGAACGCTGGATGATTCAAGTACAAGTTCCAGGAAGGACGTTCTTGCCAACTTCTAAACCCATAGAATTTTCTTTTGAAGCACCCACCTGGAGTCTAGGCAAGAGCATGGCAGCCCACATTACCATGGGATGTATTGGAGAAGTCTACAACCGGGAGCTTAAGGACACCATCTATCAAATATGTGGACGCCGAGACAAGCAATGGGAAGTAACCAGCACCAAGAAGGATAGATCCATTGCAGCTTTAATCCAGGAGCTAAACCAGCACATTCGACGCCAGGAGAACCAGATGTGCACGGACATGATGGAGTTGAAGAAGGCGAAGACCAGGATCATCGAGTTGGAGGAACAACTCAAGTTTACACGCGATGGATATGAGGAGGAAATCAAGACACTACTGGAGAAGAACAACGACCTGGTTAAGAAGATCGGAGTATTCATGGGAGGACCAGCACCGGAAGAAGAAGACAAAGACCCCACTTGCCCGGACAACTACATCATCATCGACGACACCGATTCCTATCCAAGTGATGATGACTACGAAGACGAAGCTGGAGTAGACATCATGGAGTCTTCCACCGATCAAAATTTCTAGATGACCACCATATATTAGTAGTATTTTCCCCCATGTATCTATTAGTAGTTGAGCACTTTTGTGATAGTCCTAGACCGTTGCATGCCCTTGCTTGATTGATTGAGTGAAATGGTTGTGTTTGCCTCATGTGCATATGGGTAGTGTTTTCTCATTAGACCTTTTTTTCTATTCTAATCTCTTCCATCTAAACCCATCAGTTGCCTCCGAGACGTGACACCGATTTTGCTTTCCCACCGGAGCTCACCCAGTTGATCCAGCAGCAGAATGCTTTGATGCAACTGCTAGTTCAGGACCAGGGCAACAACAACAACAACAATAACCCGCCGCTAGTGGACAATTTAGCCCGTTTCCTGAGGTTACAGCCGCCGGTGTTTTCTAGTTGCACCGAGCCAATAGTTGCTGATGATTGGCTACGCCATATTGGAAGGTAGTTGACCACCGCAGGTTGCACAGATGCTGAGAAGGTGCGCTTTGCCGCACATCAATTGGATGGACCAGTAGCCTCATGGTGGGAGAATTACACGGCTACTTTTCCCATAGCCAATGTTACTTGGGACTAGTTTCAGCAAGCTTTTCGCACAACCCATGTCTCAACTGGAGCCATGCAGATGAAGAAGCAGGAGTTCCGCAACTTACGCCAGGGGAACCGTACCGTGGGTCAGTACGTGGATGAATTTAGCAAGTTATCACGCTATGCCCCTGATGATGTGGCCACAGATGCCGCGAAACAGGAGAAGTTTATGGAAGGGCTGAATGATGAGATGAGCATGCAGTTGATGGTGGCAACTTTCAACAACTACCAGGAGTTGGTAGACAAGGCCCTTATGATTGAAGGGAAGCAGCAACAGATGGAGAGCCGTAAGAGGAAGTATGGACAAGGGAAGTATAATTCAGGAGCTCAACAGAAGCCCCGCTTAACCCCAAACTCGGGAGGACAATGGTGCTAAGAATGGGAATGGGAACGGAGTGAATAACAATCAAAACCGCTCCAACCCAGCTACACCGGCTAAAAGAGACCTAAGTCAAGTTACTTGCCTTAAGTGCGGGAAGACAGGGCACTATGTCAATGATTGCCCTGAAGGAAGGAATGGAAATGGAAATGGGAGCGCTGGGAAGAAGCCCGATCCATTCAACAAAGGACAAGTGAACCACGTTAATGTGGAGGAGGTTGAAGAGCAGCCGGACGCGGTAATAGGTAAGTTTTTGGTTAAGTCATTTACCGCTCTTGTTCTTTTCGATACTGGTGCATCACATTCATACATATCAAGGGGATTTGTGGATAAGTTTTCAACCCAAACCCTTAGGACCCCTCTTTTAGTGAGCTCGCCTGGAGCAGAGTACATGGCTAGCCGATGGTGCAACCAGATACCCCTAACCATTGGTACACATGTTTTTCCGTTTGACCTAATTACCTTGGAGTCACAGGGATTGGATGTGATATTAGGTATGGACTGGATGTCAAAGTATGGAGGAAGCATTGACTATGCTAGCAAATCAATTCATCTTACCACCCCGGAGGGAAAAAGGATTAAGTATGTATCTAGGCATGTGCCTAGGAGGGCCAAGGGAATGCCCTCACGGGAGTTGTTCAGGAGGAAGTACCGGTAGTAAAGGATTTTCCGGATGTTTACCCAGAGGAGTTACCAGGCGTGCCACCGGATCGAGACATCGAGTTTTTGATAGAGCTACTGCCAGGTACAGGACCAATATCCAAGAGACCCTATCGGATGCCCGCAAATGATCTGGAGGAAATTAAGAAACAGATCAAGGAGTTGTTGGAAAAAGGTTATATTCGAAGGAGTTCATCACCTTGGGGAGCTCCAGTACTTTTGGTCGAGAAGAAGGATAAATCCCTAAGGATGGTTGTTGATTACCGAGCCTTGATTGAAGTAACGATTAAGAACAAGTATCCACTACCAATGATCAATGATCTGTTTGATCAGCTGCAAGGAGCTAAGGTGTTTTCGAAGATCGATCTACGATCGGGATACCATCAGCTGAAGATTCGGGAGAAGGATATACCAAAGACAACGTTCACCATGCGGTATGGATTATACGAGTATACGGTCATGTCGTTTGGACTGACTAATGCCCCTGCCTATTTCATGAGCATGATGAACAAGGTGTTCATGGAGTATATGGACAAGTTTGTTGTGGTGTTTATTGATGATATTATGGTATACTCGAAGAACGAAGAGGAGCACAAGGAGCATTTGCGTCTAGTTCTCGAGAAACTCAGGGAACACCAGTTATACGCCAAATTCAGCAAGTGCGAGTTTTGGTTGAAGGAAGTTGGATTTCTTGGGCATGTTATATCAGGAGAAGGTATAGCAGTAGACCCCAGCAAGGTTCAGTCAGTCACTGAATGGTTGGCACCCACTTCAGTTGGCGAGATCCGCAGTTTTCTTGGACTCGCGGGATACTATCGGAGATTCATTGAGAATTTTTCCAAGATTGCTAAGCCAATGACGGAACTATTGAAGAAGGATACCAAGTTTAAATGGAAAGAACATTGTGAGGCAAGTTTTCAGGAATTGAAGAAACATTTGACTACAGCCCCAGTGCTAACACTGCCTGATATACATAAGGAGTTTCAGGTGTATTGTGACGCCTCACGCTTGGGACTTGGATGTGTGCTTATGCAGGACGGAAAGGTTGTTTCATATGCCTCACGACAACTAAAACCCCATGAGTTGAACTATGCCATGCATGATTTGGAGCTAGCAGCCGTAGTGCATGCATTGAAGACTTGGAGACATTATCTTATTGGAAACCGTTGTGATGTGTACACGGATCATAAGAGTTTGAAGTACATTTTCACCCAAAAGGAGCTGAACCTTAGGCAGAGGAGATGGTTGGAACTTATAAAGGATTACGATATGAAGCTACACTATCATCCAGGAAAGGCCAATGTCGTAGCAGACGCTTTGAGCCGGAAGAGTTATGCCAATATCCTTGAAAGTAAGGGATTGCCGAAGGAGTTAGCTAAAGATATCATGGGACTTCGGTTGGAGATTGTTCCAAGAGGTTTTATTGCAACAATGGAAGTTCAGTCTACATTGTTGGAAAAAATTCGAGAAGTTCAAAAGGAGGACAAAGAGATTGCTGAGATAAAGGAGAAGATGAGCAAAGGAAAGGCCAAAGGTTTTCGTGAGGATGAGCATGATACCTTATGGTTTGAGGACCGAGTTTATGTGCCCAATAACCCAGAGATCAGGAAGTTAATACTTCAGGAGGCTCATGACTCACCATACTCGATACACCCCGGAAACACCAAGATGTACTTGGATTTGAAAGAACATTTCTGGTGGACTGGTATGAAGAAGGATATTGTCGAGTATGTAGCTGTATCTGATGTATGTCAGAGAGTGAAGGCAGAGCATCAGAAGCCAGCGGGACTGTTACAGCCTATGCCGATACCCGAATGGAAGTGGGATAAACTTGGCATGGACTTTATTACTGGACTACCCAGGACCAACGCAGAATATGATTCAATATGGGTAGTAGTGGATCGCTTGACCAAAGTGGCTCACTTCATCCCAGTGAAAACAACTTATACAAGTGAAAAGTTGGCCAAGATATATATGTCCAGGATCGTATGTTTGCATGGAGTTCCGAGGACCATCGTATCAGAAAGAGGAACACAGTTTACTTCAAAGTTTTGGCATCAGTTACACCAGACCTTGGGTACGAGATTGGAGTTCAGTACAGCATTTCACCCGCAGACAGATGGACAGACAGAGAGAGTCAACCAGATTCTGGAGGACATGTTGAGAGCCTGTGCGCTAGATTATGGATCTAGTTGGGATGACAATTTGCCTTATGCAGAATTCTCATACAACAATAGCTACCAAGCCAGTCTGAAGATGGCACCGTTCGATGCTCTGTATGGACGCAGATGCAGAATGCCATTGATGTGGGATGAGGTAGGAGACCAACAACTGTTTGGACCAGACCTGATCGAGGAGTCTGAAGAGAAAGTTAAGCTAATTCGAAATCGACTAAAGATCGCTCAGTCCAGGCAGAAAAGTTATGCAGACACGAAACACAAGGAAGTAACCTATGAAATTGGAGACAGAGCATATCTGCGAGTATCACCCTTGCGAGGAGTGAAACGCTTTGGAGTTAAGGAAAATTAGCTCCAAGATTTGTAGGACAATACCGTGTTTTGGAACGGATGGGAGAAGTTGCCTACAAGCTGGAATTACCGGAAGAATTGTCAGGAGTTCACGATGTGTTCCACGTCTCACAGCTGAAGAAGTGTCATGCTGAGATGGCCGATATACCGTTAAGAGATACAGTACCCTTGGAGGCAATTCAGCTTGATAGTGATTTGACTTATGAGGAAAAGCCAGTAAAGATTCTTGACTTTGCCAGCCGAGTCACTCGCAACAAGGTTATCAAGTTTTGCAAAGTTCAGTGGAGCCACCATACCAAGGAGGAAGCCACCTGGGAACGAGAGGATGATCTTCGCAAAGACCACTCGCACCTATTTTCTAGCCAACCCGAATCTCGAGGACGAGATTCGTCTTAAGGGGGGTAGGTTTGTAACATCCCAAATTTTCAATTTGGAATGTTATACATAGGTCATTTATGCATATCATATTTTATTGCATCTTCGTTCCGCAATCCTCAAAATCCTAAGCAACTCAAGGACCCTCCGAGAGAGTTGGGGATTTTTCGGTTTTCATATTTTATTTTTTATCAAATAATGAAACAAGGATTTTGATTTTAATTATTTTTCTCTCCGAAAAATATTTCATAATAATAAAATAAATGAGAGGAGATGATATGAATTCTCCAAAGTGATTGAAATATTGGAGGAAAAATGTTAAAATCATTTGTTGGATTTTATTTGATTTTATTTGGATTTTATTTGCATTAAAAAAATTGCATGTTTTCAAAAATTTCATTTTAGGGCCAAGAAAATGTTCATCTCGTTCTAAATATTTCATTTAGACGGTGAAAATTTCTTTTGGCATTTTTAGATTTTTTTAGGATTTATTTTCTGTCGGCGAAATTATTTTAAAAAAAATTCCTCGTGCCCAACTGGGCCTAAGTGTTGGGGAACGTAGTAATTTCAAAATTTTCCTACGCACACGCAAGATCATGGTGATAGCATAGCAACGAGAAGGGAGAGTGTTCGTCCACGTACCCTCATAGACCGTAAGCGGAAGCGTTGTCACAACGCGGTTGATGTAGTCGTACGTCTTCACGATCCGACCGATCCAAGCACCGAACGTACGGAGCCTCCGAGTTCAGCACATGTTCAGCTCGATGACGATCTCCAGCCTCCGATCCAGCCGAGCTCCGGAGATGAGTTCCGTCAGCACGACGGCGTGGTGACGATGATGATGTTCTACCGGCGCAGGGCTTCGCCTAAACTCCGCGATGATATGACCGAGGTAGAATATGGTGGAAGGGGGCACCACACACGGCTGAGGAACGATTCGTAGATCAACTTGTGTGTCCATCGGGTGCCCCCTACCCCCGTATATAAAGGAGTGGAGGAGGGGAGGGCCCTAGGGGAGTCCTACTCCCACCGGGAGTAGGATTCCCCCTTTCCTAGTCCAACTAGGAGTCCTTCCATGTATTAGGAGTAGGAGACAAGGAAGGGGAAGAGAGAAGGAAAGGAAGGAGGGTGCGGCCTCCCCTAGTCAATTCGGACTAGGCCATGGGGGCGCGCGCCTGCCTAGGCAGCCCTCTCTCTTTCCCTTGAGGCCCAATAAGGCCCAATACTTCTCCCGGCGATTATCAGAACTCTCCGGTACTCAAAAAATACCGAATCACTCGGAACCTTTCCGAACTACGAATATAGTCGTCCAATATATCGATATTGACGTCTCGACCATTTCGAGACTCCTCGTCATGTCCCCGATCTCATCCGGGACTCCGAACTCCTTCGGTACATCAAAACTCATAAACTCATAATATAACTGTCATCGAAACCTTAAGCGTGCGGACCCTACGGGTTTGAGAACTATGTAGACATGACCTAGAACTATTCTCGGTCAATAACCAATAGCGGGACCTGGATGCTCATATTGGATCCTACATATTCTACGAAGATCTTTATCGGTCAAACCGCATAACAACATACGTTGTTCCCTTTGTCATCGGTATGTTACTTGCCCGAGATTCGATCGTCGGTATCCAATACCTAGTTCAATCTCGTCACCGGCAAGTCTCTTTACTCGTTCTGTAATGCATCATCCCGTAACCAACTCATTGGTCACATTGCTTGCAAGGCTTATAATGATGTGCATTACCGAGAGGGCCCAGAGATACCTCTCCGACAATCGGAGTGACAAAACCTAATCTCGAAATACGCCAACTCAACATGTACCTTCGGAGACACCTGTAGTACTCCTTTATAATCACCCAGTTACGTTGTGACGTTTGTTAGTACCCAAAGTGTTCCTCCGGTAAACGGGAGTTGCATAATTCTCATAGTTACAGGAACATGTATAAGTCACGAAGAAAGCAATAGCAATATACTAAACGATCAAGTGCTAGGCTAACAGAATGGGTCATGTCAATCACATCATTCTCCTAATGATGTGATCCCGTTAATCAAATGACAACTCTTTTGTCCATGGCCAGGAAACATAACCATCTTTGATTCACGAGCTAGTCAAGTAGAGGCATACTAGTGACACTATGTTTGTCTATGTATTCACACATGTATTATGTTTCCGGTTAATACAATTCTAGCATGAATAATAAACATTTATCATGAAATAAGGAAATAAATAATAACTTTATTATTGCCTCTAGGGCATATTTCCTTCAGTCTCCCACTTGCACTAGAGTCAATAATCTAGTTCACATCACCATGTGATTTAACACCAATATTCATATCTGTATATGATTAACACCCATAGTTCACATCGTCATGTGACCAACACTCAAAAGGTTTAGTAGAGTCAATAATCTAGTTCACATCACTATGTGATTAACACCCAAAGAGCACTAAGGTGTGATCATGTTTTGCTCGTGGAGAGAAACTTAGTCAACGGGTCTGTCACATTCAGAGCCGTATGTATTTTGCAAATATTCTGTGTCCACAATGCTCTGCACGGAGCTACTCTAGCTAATTGCTCCCACTTTCAATATGTATCCAGATTGAGACTTAGAGTCATCTGGATTGGTGTAAAAGCTTGCATCGTTGTAACTTTTTACGACGGGCTCTTTTATCACCTCCATAATCGAGAAATATTTCCTTAGTCCTCACTAAGGATATTCTTGACCAATGTCCAGTGATCTACTCCTAGATCACTATTGTACTCCCTTGTCAAATACAGAGCAAGGTATACAATAGGTCTGGTACATAGCATAGCATACTTTATAGAACCTATGACTGAGGCATAGGGAATGACTTTTCATTTTTTTCTATTTTCTGCTGTGGTCGGGATTTGAGTCTTACTCAATTTCATACCTTTGCAACACAGGCAAAAACTCTTTCTTTGACTGTTCCATTTTGAACTACTTCAAAATCTTGTCAAGGTATGTACTCATTGAAAATCTTATCAAGCGTCTTGGTCTATCTCAATAGATCTTGATGCTCCATATGTAAGTAGCTTTACTGAGGTCTTTCTTCGAAAAACTCCTTTCAAATACTCCTTTATGCTTTGCAGAATAATTCTACATTACTTCCGATCAATAATATGTCATTCACATATACTTATCAGAAATGTTGTAGTGCTCCCACTCACTTTCTTGTAAATATAGGCCTCACCGCAAGTCTGTATAAAACTATATGCCTTGATCAACTTATCAAAGCGTATATTACAACTCCGAGATGCTTGCACTAGTCCATAGATGCACATTTTGTTAACACCTTTAGGATCGACAAAACCTCTTGGTTGCATCACATACAACTCTTCTTTAATAACTCCATTAAGGAATGCAGTTTTGTTTATCCATTTGCCAGATTTCATAAAATCCGGCAATTGCTAACATGATTCGGACAGACTTAGCATCGATACGAGTGAGAAAATCTCATCGTATTCAACCCCTTGAACTTTTTGAAAACCTTTTGCAACAAGTCGAGCATAATGGATAGTAACACTACTATCAGTGTCCGTCTTCCTCTTGAAGATCCATTTATTTAACATGGCTTGCTGATCATCGAGAAAGTCAATCAAAGTCCATACTTTGTTCTCATACATGGATCATATCTCGGATTTTATGGCCTCAAGCCATTTCGCGGAATCTGGGCTCATCATCACTTCCTCATAGTTCGTAGGTTCATCATGGTCTAGTAACATGACTTCCAGAATAGTATTACCGTACTACTCTGGTGCGGATTGTACTTTGGAAGACCTACGAGGTTTTGTAGTAACTTGATCTAAAGTTTCATGATCATCATCATTAGCTTCTTCACTAATTGGTGTAGGAATCATTGGAACTGATTTCCGTGATGAACTACTTTCCAATTCGGGAGAAGGTACAAATTACCTTATCAAGCTCTACTTTCCTCGCACTCACTTCTTTCGAGAGAGATTCCTTCTCTAGAAAGGATCCATTTTTAGCAACGAATATCTTGCCTTCGAATCTGTGATAGAAGGTGTACCCAACTATTTCCTTTGGGTATTCTATGAAGACACACTTCTCCGATTTGGGTTCGAGCTTATCAGGATGAAACTTTTTCACATAAGCATCGCAGCCCCAAACTTTAAGAAACGACAACTTGGGTTTCTTGCTAAACCACAGTTCATATGTTGTCGTCTCAACGGATTTAGACGGTGCCCTTTTAATGTGAATGCAGCTGTCTCTAATGCATAACCCCAAAATAATATTGGTAAATCAGTAAGAGACATCATAGGTCGCACCATATCCAATAAAGTGCGGTTACGACGTTCGGACACACCATAACGTTGTGGTGTTCCAGGTGGCGTGAGCTATGAAACTATTCCACATTGTTTTAATTGAAGACCAAACTCGTAACTCAAATATTCGTCTCCACGATCAGATCGCAGAAACTTTATTTTCTTGTTATGATGATTTTCCACTTCACTCTAAAATTCTTTGAACCTTTCAACTATTTCAGACTTATGTTTCATCAAGTAGATATACCCATATCTGCTCAAATCATCTTGTGAAGGTCAGAAAATAATGATACTTGCCACGAGCCTTCATACTCATTGGTCTGCATACATCAGTATGTATTATTTCCAATAAGTCGGTAGCTCGTTCCATTGTTCCGAAGAACGGAGTTTTAGTCATCTTACCCAAAAGGCACGGTTCGCAAGCATCAAATGATTCATAACCAAGTGATTCCGAAAATCCATCTTTATGGAGTTTCTTCATGCGCGTTACACCGATATGATCCGAACGGAAGTGCCACAAATAAGTTGCACTACTATTATTAACTTTGCATCTTTTGGCCTCAATATTATGAATATGTGTATCACTACGACCGAGATCCAACGAACTATTTTCATTGTGTGTATGACCATTGAAGGTTTTATTCATGTAAACAGAACAACAATTATTCTCTGATTTTAAATGAATAACCGTATTGCAATAAACACGATCAAATCATATTCATGCTCAACGCAAATGCCAAATAACATTTATTTAGGTTTAACACTAATCCCGAAAGTATAGGGAGTGTGCGATGATGATCATATCAATCTTGGAACTACTTCCAACACTCATCGTCACTTTCCCGTCAACTAGTCTCTGTTTATTCTGTAACTTCTGTTTCGAGTTACTAATCTTAGCAACCGAACAAGTATCAAATACTCAGGGGCTACTATAAACACTAGTAAGGCACACATCAATAATCTGTATATCAAATATACCCTTGTTCACTTTGCCATCCTTCTTATCCACCAAATATTAAGGGCATTTCCGCTTCCAGTGACCATTTCCTTTGCAGTTAAACACTCAGTTTCAGGCTATGGTCCAGCTTTGGGCTTCTTCGCAGGAGTGACAACTTGCTTGTCTTTCCACTTGAAGTTCCCTTTCTTTCCCTTTGCCCTTCTCTTGAAACTAGTGGTCTTGTCAATCATCAACACTTGATGTTTTCTTTATTTCTACCTTCGTCGATTTCAACATCACGAAGAGCTCGGGAATCGTTTTCGTCATCCCTTGCATACTATAGTTCATCATGAAGTTCTAGTAACTTAGTGATGGTGACTAGAGAATTCTGTCAATCACTATCTTATCTGGAAGATTAACTTCCACTTGATTCAAGCGATTGAAGTACCCAGACAATCTGAGCACATGCTCACTAGTTGAGCGATTCTCCTCCATATTTTAGCTTTAGAACTTGTTGGAGACTTCATATCTCTCAACTCGGGTATTTGCTGGAAATATTAACTTCAACTCCTGGAACATCTTATATGGTCCATGACGTTCAAAACGTCTTTGAAGTCCCGATTCTAAGCCGTTTAAGCATGGTGCACTAAACCATCAAGTAGTCATCCTTTGAGCTAGCCAAACGTTCATAACGTCGCATATCGCTCCTGCAATAGGTTTGTCACCTAGCGGTGCATTAAGGACATAATTATTCTGTGCAGCAATGAGGATAAACCTCAGATCACAGATCCAATTCGCATCATTGCTACTAACATCTTTCAACACAATTTTCTCTAGGAACATATCAAAATAAACATATGTGTCGGGGCGGATCGGGTCTGCCCGCCGCGGACACCTATGGGGCCGGAGCCCCTTTGTCTGTGCGGTACGAGGGCGGAGGAGGCACAGAGAGCAGATCGAGGCGAGCACGCGGGCGGATTTTACCCAGCTTCGGAGCTCTCCGGAGAGATAAGACTCCTAC
Source organism: Aegilops speltoides (assembly GCA_021437245.1). NCBI lineage: Eukaryota > Viridiplantae > Streptophyta > Magnoliopsida > Poales > Poaceae > Aegilops > Aegilops speltoides. The sequence continues at coordinate 19,417,644 of CM038141.1, forward strand.
TGCTGCTTTGTGTTTGTATTGAGCTCGGGAGCTTGAAGAGCTACAGTAGCAGCTGCCCCGAGCGCGAGAGTTGTCAAAGATTCGAACCCCCTCCACGTTGTGCATGGGCCTCCTTTTATAGCGCAAGGGGTCACCGACAGGTGTCAACGTAGGAGGAAGGGGTAAAAATGTAAAAGAGGTGGTAGTTGGAACAGTGCGGGAACAGTGGAGCTACAGTGCTTGAACAGTGGTTTCTACCTACTTTGTGATGGGGACAAGGGCATTTAATGCCGTCGCCGTCGACCCCAAAAGCTCCCGCCCTTGCGTCTCCGTCTGCCACGGCGATGGATCCATCACCGTGAAGTGCCACCGTGTCCCTCAGGCTGCGCAGCCATCCGCCACGGGTCCCTGGAAAAGCCCCAGGGCGACGCGTGGGCCGATGAGCTGGAGCGCAGGCACACAGCGCAGGTCCCCCGGCAAGTACCTTGCTGGGGCCTTGATCTCGCCGGACCCGGGGGCTTGCCGGGCTCTGTAACATGCCGCTCCCCGGGCCCTCGCCGGGACGCATGTAGCGCCGAGGCGTGTCTCCTATGGCGTAATCTTCTAGTCTTCCTGGCTAGTTCCTCTTGCCAGGGCTTTGCGTGAGTGATGTAATCTTGAGCCTGGAACGGCCTTCCCGGCAAGCTCCTCTTGCCGGGGTCTCGATCTTCTGTCTTGTATACTTTGTTCTTGAATGGCTTGATATGGAGCAGGAATGGTCTCCGGCAAGCGTGTGGCGAATCCAGCCGCGGGAGCTGCAACCGCCCGTGCACAAGTTGGGGTACTGAGGTACCCCTACCTTAGTACACCGACAGGAGCCCCCGGGCCTGGGCCTACACGGTGCCGAGCGCTATTGGGCCAGGCCCAAGATAGTGCACGGGCACACGCGGCCCGCGGCGCGTCGAATCCACTTCTGCATCTGCCGCCTCCCCTCCCGTAATGGCACGCGTCGATTGTAGCATCGTGGGATGGGTCGTGCCCACGTTCTTAAATGAGAAGAGCGGAACGCCCCCCCCACTTCCCCATAAAAACAGAGGAAGCAGGCGCGGTTCCCCTCCTTCGCTCTCATTGCATCTTCTTCCTCCTCCCGAGATCCCCTTTGCGCTCCGCCTCCGCATCTCCTCCGCCGTCTCCTGCGACTGCGGCGCCGCCGGACTCTTCGTCCTCCTTCTCTCGCCGCCTCCGCCATGGCCCCGAAGACCGGGAAGGGGAAGGCGGAGAAGGCCAAGAAGGAGAAATCTGAGCAGCGCTGGCTTCGCCTCGATCTCGGAAGCGAGCGTCGTCTTCCGCCATGGCTCGGCGTGCGGGAACTCTGGAGCAAATATTACCTGTTCTGGGCCAAGGAGACCAAGGCGCATCCTCGGACCAGAGCTCATCCGGCCACCACCATGGACAACTATCCTGGCGGGTACTATTTCTTCACAGCCTTCTTCCACTGCGGTCTTTGCCCTCCTTTTTCTGAATTCTTCTGCGACATTATGCACACGTATGGCTTCCACCTTCTTGACTTCACCCCCAACGCCATCCTCACAATGGCGGTTTTCGCACACATGTGCGAAAACTTCATAGGGATATACCCAAACGTAGCGCTGTTTAGGCACTTCTTCACTCCCAGAGCAGAGCCCGGGGCCCCCCTCTCCGGAGGAATTTCTTGGGTTTTTCGTCTGCACTTGAAGGAGTCGTACTTGCCGGGGGAGCTCCGCGGCAAGTGGGAGGAGTGGCGTGCCGACTGGTACTGGATCGTTGAAGACGAGCCGCAGCGCTCCACGCCCGCGCACAACTCCCATCGTCTTGCGGCGTAGATCGCGAGCTGGATCCGGACGACGTCAAGCTCAATGTCGCCCTCATCCGGATTCTTCGTCTTCGAGCAGCAAAACTGTCCGTCGCAGAAGTAGGCGCAGATTTTCTCCGCCGCCGCATCGCCCCTCTCCAAGACAGGAAAAGGCCGGCCTGGGAGTACGGCGGCGCGGGGGATATAATGAGACTGCGCCCCGGGCTGAATTTCAACTTCACGACGCTGGAGCTGAGGGGGATGGTCCGGGAACTCTTTAAACATGACCCGGCCCATCCAGAGTGGTTCAGACCTCCCCGAGGAGTTGTGCCCCTCTGCAACAAAGACAGCTCGGGATAGCCTCCTCGCCATGATGCCAGCGTGCGCGATTCGCGCGGCGTGGAAGCGCTGCGTGGATTCCGCCCGAGCCAATAGACGTCCTCAGCTTCTTCGATAACCTCGAGGAGGTGGCGAAGAACAAGGACGAGACCCGGGGGCTGACACGGGACACCACGGACCAGGAGATAGCGTACATAGCTTCTCGGGCTGAAGAGGCCGCCGCAGCCGCAGCGGCAGGGAATTTTGGATATCCTCTTGATGAAGCAGAGGCTGCGGATGAGTCCTGCCAAGCGGAGGAGGCGGAGATCTGCAGGCTGCTGCAACTTCCTCCCGACGCGCTTGCCGGGGTCCCCTCTCTGAGGCACTCCGGGATCCCCGGAATCGCGGCCGAGGCTGCGGCAAGAGGCGGCGCTGCCGGAGGGAGCAGAGGCGCCGAAGGGAGCGGAGGCGCCGGAGGGAGCGGAGACGCCAGAGGAAAAGGGGTCGCAGCGCAGGGCGCTGGGTCCGGCGAGCCAGCTGGCGAGGAGGAGGAGGATGCTGCGGCCGCCGAGGATGCTGGCGGGTCCACGGACCTTTACGCCGACGACCTCTCCTCGTCGTCGGAGACCTCCCGCCCAGGCGAGCCTAGGCGCTCCCAGGCGTCTCCGCAAGGCGGCGACGCAGCGAGGCGCAGGCCCCGGCAACTTCCAGCTCGCGGGCAGCGCAAGCTTCCTGGGAAGCTGTTGCTGCGCCGAGGCGACCAGCGCAACGGCTACGGGCGAAGCGGCCAGCAAGCAGCCACAGCAGAGCGCCCGCAGGTCGACGCCACGTGGACAGGGGTCTTCTCGGAGCGGAGCAGCGGCTCCGCCCGCTTCTCGGGCCTCGGCTGCCACAGGGGCTGGGTCTTCGCAGCCCCCAGCTCCGAGGACCGCCAAGCGCCCGAGGGAGTCTTCACCTCCCGCTCCTCGCGCCGACGCGCCCCAGGTGGAGTACGACTTCTCCGCCTTGAGCGAAGACGACGAGGAGGAACAGGAGTAAGTATCCGAGATCTTCATCTTCTCTAATTTCGCCTTGATTATTGTTGAGGCTAATCTTGTTTCTTACGTTGATTTCAGGACCTTGACCGAGCGGGCGGCGAAGAAAGCCAAGGTGCCCGTGGTCGAAGTCGCGGACAACTCGCCCGCTGCGGCGACTGGGGATGTGCCGGACCCAAGTTTGCCGGACCCGAGCGCTGTCCCGAGGAGCAGCCCCCAGCGCAGCCCCCAGCGTAAGTTTGGGTTCTGCATTTTCGCTCGCCGGGCGTGTTTGAAGATCTCGGTCTTGTACTAATGCCTTGATGTTTTTGTCTTGACTTGCGCAGAGGTGGAGCCACAGCTGCAGGAGCGTCCGGAGGCCGCCCCCGAGGAGCCGCAGGCCCCGCCGTCCCCGCCAAGGCCGAACTCCCCGGCAAGGGAGAGCGTCCCGCCAAGGGCGGGTACTCCGCCAAGGGCGATACCCGCCAAGGGCGAGCAGCCAGCGAGGGCGGCCACTCCGCCAAGGAGAATTCCCGGCGAGAGTCCGCCCGGCGACGGCGTCCGCCAAGGTAGGTTCTGCAACTTTGTCTTCTTGGCGTTGTCTCTTTTGGATATTTGCTTGAACTTCTTTTGCCTTTTCTTCTTCTTCTAGATCCTCCTCCCCGAGCAGATGGAGCGGAAGTCGTCGAGGAGGAGGGCGCGAGGCGGCGGCGGCGACGCCTGTCGCCGAGAACACGGCGGAACCGCCGGGCGAATCGCCAGAGATCGCTCGGCTGCGGGCGCAGCGGCGGGAGGGGGCGGTGACCGTCACGCCCGGCGGGCGGCGGGGCATCAAGTGCTGCGCGGTTGCCGACCCTCCGCCGAGAGGAGCAGCCCGGCTACTACAGAAGCCCCCAGGCGTCTTCATCCAGATGCCGTGGGGTTCTTCGTCCTGAGCTCCAGCGGAGGGCGAGGCCTTTGATGGGGAGGTCCTCGCCTCCAGGGCTTGAAGATCGTCGAGGGCCGGCGGGGCGGCGGGCCCGAGGAGGAGAAGCTGCTTCACCAGCTCCTGGCCCTTTACGGGCAGCGGTAGCTTCGCTTCGGGAGGCCCTCGCCGCCAAGGCCGCCGAGGAGATGGAGAAGCGGCGGAGCTCGATGCCGCCAACCAGGCTGCTCTCCGCGAGGTGGCGGAGAAGCGTGGCGACTTCGCGGGGAGTATGAAGAGTGGTTGCTGGAGAAGGCCGAGGCGAAGAGCAGCAGCGGCTTGCGGGGTGGAGCTATCCCATGAGAAGGAGAACTCATCCAGCGGAAGATCAGCCTCGGCGCTCACGAGGAAGACCTTGCCGCTCGGGAACAGGCCCTTGGCGGGGGCTGAAGGAGGCGGCGCGCCATGGCTGCCGCGGAGATCGCCAAGGAGGAGCTTGCCGCCAAGGTCGCGCAGCTGGAGGAGCTGCTGAAGGCGAGCGAGGAGAAGGTCGCCGCGCTCAGCACGGAGCGCGAGAAGGACGCCCAAACCAACTCGGAACTCCAGGTGCGTCTTTCCAAGCAAGGCGACGAGTTGAAGGCCACCAAGGACTCCATCGAGGGTCTTGAGCTACAAGTCTCTGCGCTGAAGGACTCGCTTGACGCTGCCCGAGATCGGGAAACCAAGTTGAAGGAGGAGCTCCGCGAGGAGCGAACCTTGGTGGTCAGCGTCAACAAAGCAGCCGAGGACTTCCGCCGTATTGTCGAGATATGGACCGAGGACTTGGTATCTTCTGCGTCCGCCATTGACCAGGAGCTACTGGCGCTGAAGCTGGAGCACCTCATCTACTCCCCGGACCCAAACCTCGCTCACAGCGCCAAGCTCAGCCTCTTCTTCAGGGGGATCGCGCCGGCCCTTGCAAATCTGCGGAAGAAGATTCTCACAGCTTCGCGAGGAGACTCGCCGGCTGTGCACGGGAACCATGGAGCGCGTGCTGACGAAGATCGTATACCGCAATCCCGGCATAAACCTCACCAACGTTCTTCGCAGCTTGCCGGCCGACGCGAATATGGAGGCTCTGAAGGAGCAGGTCGCCCACATCATTGCCAAAGTGAACAAGATCTCCAGGGTGGAGGGTGATCGCGTAGACTAGGCCTCCTTTATCTTTATCTCTTTTTGTTGCTGCATAGGGTGTTATGAACTCATTAGTCACCGCGACAAGTTATTTCTTGCCAAATATTATCTTTATTTTGATCAATAGATGCAGTGTCATCTCCCTTGTTTTGATCCTCAACTTTGTATGCTTCAACCTTACGCTTCTAGGAGACTTGCCGGCAAGGGGCCCTTGCCGCGAGCGCTGAGTGCTGAACTCGAAGCAGCCTGCTGGCCAAGGTCTTACCGGCAAGCAACCTTGCCGCGGCTAGTCGCAACGCACTTAGCTTGCTGAGCGGGCTCGAAAACGAAACAAGGGCGTGACACTTGTCGTAGCTCACTTAAATCGTTGAGTGTGCTCGAAACAAGATAAGGGTACGGCTATCCACAGGTAGGTTCCTCCGAGCACAGGTTTTCCATACAAAGTGTGGTTGTTCAAGGAAGGCAACTTAAAACTTAAAAAAATTTAGCTGCTCAAATTCTGATAACTTAGCTTTCGTGATCTGTGTGTTCTCCGGCAAGCTTCTCCTTCTTGAACAGCACTTGGCTCATCCTCCATTTCCTTCCCCCCCGGCAAACTTGTGCGCGAGGAACGTTCCTTCTGCTTAAGAGGCAAGGAAAAAGAAGAGGAAACAAGCATATGGCCTTTCGGCGCGCTATTGCTTACCGGGTATGTGCGTCGCACAAAAGATGCCAAATAACACATGCAAATGGCAAAGAAAAGCATGGGAAAAGGCAACTAGCGCAAAACACAGAAACTTTACTGATGCACGGGGTCTGCGCCCGGCTTTGTACAAAGGGTTACGTGCAACAGCGGCAAGCTTGTACAAAAGGTGGTTGCGGGCGGATCACGGCAACCGCGCCTTATGGGTGAAACTTGCGAAGATGCTCTATGTTCCAGAGTTGCTCACCGGTAGGCCTTCTTCGGTCTCGAGCGGACAGCGCCAGGCCTCGTGACTTGTCTCACCCGATAAGGGCCTTCCCACTTCAAGCGTCAACTTGTTGGAATTCTTGGCGGACTGAACACGCCAAGAACAAGGTCGCCTTCCTCGAGACTCTGGCTTTGACCTTGCGGCTATGGTAGCAGCGCAAGGCTTCTTGTATCGAGCAGCTCGTCTGACAGCAGCCGAGACGTCCCTCCTCAAGGAACAATCGTCATCTTGCGCGAATTGTTCTTGCTCGAGCTCATCATAGCGAGCACTCGAGGAGATCCGTACCACGAGTTCCGTGGGGAGAACTGCTTCGCTCCATAGACTAGAGCAAAGGGCGTCTGTCCGGTGGCTCGATTTGGTGTCGTTCGATTGACCAAAGAGCCGCGGCAGCTCCTCTATCCAATTCCTTCCGCACCTGTGCAGCCTGTCGAAAGTTCTTGTCTTAAGCCCGCGCAGCACTTCAGCGATGGCCCTCTCCGCTTGACCGTTGCTCCTTGGGTGAGCAATGCGAAACAGACCTTGGCGCCAAGGTCTTGGGCGTCTTGCATGAAGGTGCGACTTGTGGTTGTGTACCGTTGTCGCGATAATCCTGTTAGGGATCCCGAACGCACACAATCGATCCGAAGAACTTGACTGCTGACTGTGCTGTCACTTTTCTCACTGGCTCCACTTCTGGCCACTTTGTGAACTTGTCGATCGCCACGTACAAGTACTCAAAGCCCCCGACAGCACGGGGGAAGGGGCCGAGGATATCGAGCCCCCAGACCGAGAAGGGCCAGGATAAAGGGATTGTTTGGAGAGCTTGAGCTGGCTGATGAATCTGCTTTGCATGGAACTGGCACGCTTCACACTTGGTTACTAGTGCAGTTGCATCTTGGAGGGCTTCTTGCCAAAAGAACCCTTGCCGGAAAGCCTTCCCGGCAAGCGCCCTTGCGCCGATGTGGTGGCCACATATGCCTCCGTGTGTCTCTGCCAACAGCTTCTGTCCATCTTCCCTGGAGATGCACTTCAGTCTGACACCATTGAGCCTTCTTCTGTACAGCTCGTTATCCACAAACTGGTACATACTTGACTATCAGTTACCCTTTCTATTTCTTACGGGTCTTGGGAAGTTCTCCGCTTTGCAGAAAACAGACGATCTGTTTGTGCCCATGCCGAGCTTGGGGCTCAACGGCAAGGACTAAAGGCATGAGGGCATTGCGGAACCTCGGCTTCTACGGCAAGGATCTCTGCTCTGCCGGAGCTGAAGGTCCCCGCAAGCTTGCGGGGCAAGGCTTGTCGGGAACACTTGCTTTAATCGCAGATCCGAGGATCTGCAGGAGCAAACTGTTCCTCGGCGTTCGTCGTTGATCTTGGGGACTTTGGCGGCGGCCTCAGGGAGATCCGCCGGCAAGTAGTCGCCGGAGACCAACTTTCTTTTCTTGGGCTGTCCAATTGATGGCGTGACGGATGGTTGAGTCAGCTTGAGCAAGAAGGTTCCTGGTTCCACAGGTAACTTCATCGAAGCACACTTTGAAAGGCCATCTGCGATTTCATTCTGAGCTCTCGGGACATGCTCCATCTGCAAACCTTCAAAGCGCTCCTCAAGCTTCCTTACTTCATCTACATAAGCTTCCATCAAAGGGCTCGATAGCTCTTGTTAACTTGCGGACTACCAATCGAGAATCTCCCGCACAATCAACTTCCTCGATCCCAATTTGACCGCAATCCACGAGGCCGGCGAGCAAACCTTCATATTCAGCAGTGTTGTTTGTCGCTTGTTCCCTTGGGAAGTGCATCTGGATAACATACTTGAGGTGCTCTCCGGTGGGCGCGATGAGTACCACGCCGGCACCGGCGCCTTGCAGCGAGAAGGCACCATCAAAGTACATTACCCATTCACTTGTTGTTTCTTGTACGGGTGTACTTGTTTCTTGGACTTCTTCATCGGGCGTTGGGGTCCATTCTGCTATAAATTCTGCCAAAGCTCGGCTCTGTATGGTTGAAGTACTTTCAAACTTGAGTCCAAAGCTCGACAGCTCCAGTGCCCACTCAACAATCCTGCCTGTTGCTTCTGGGTTGTGCAATATCCTCTTCAGCGGAAAGCGAGTGACCACTGTTATCTCGTGTGCTTGGAAGTAATGGCGCAGCTTTCTCGAGGCCATGAGGAGGCGGCAGCTTTGCACACCAGAGTATCTTGATCTAGCCCCCTGGAGAAGGGAGCTTACAAAATACACTGGGCGCTGCACCATCTTCTTCCGCACCTCATCCCGTTCCTGCGCAGAATTGTCCTTGTCGGGGCCAGAGCTTGCCGGAGCAGCCCCCTGCTTGTTGCTGGCCTTGCTTGCCGGTGGTGTAGCCTCCTCGTCGGACTCCCTCTCCGCTACTAACGCAGCACTAACCACATGGTTGGTTGCTGCTAGGTACAGCAGCAACTTCTCCTGTGGTCTAGGTGCGACAAGTATTGGGGTGGAGGATAGGTATCGTTTCAAATCTTGCAGCGCTGCCTCCGCTTCCGGAGTCCACTTCATGGGGCCGGCCTTCTTCAAGATCTTGAAGAAAGGTAGGGCGTGCTCTGCAGACTTTGAAATGAACCTGCTGAGGGCAGCCACACAACCTGCAAGCCTTCTGACATCCTTGACTCGCTTCGGGGCTTCGATTTGCTCAATGGCTTTAATCTTGTCGGGGTTGGCTTCAATCCCCTCTCAGGACACAAAGAACCCGAGAAGTTTGCGGAGGGACTCCAAAGACGCACTTCTCGGGGTTCAACTTGAGCTGTATCTTGCGCAGGTTCTGAAATGTCTCTTCCAAATCTTGAATCAGTGTATCCTTGCTCTTGCTCTTCACCACGATATCATCCATGTAAGCCTCTACATTTACGTGAATCTGTGGCTCAAAAGCGTATACACTAACCTTGCAAATGTTGATCCTGCATTCTTCATCCAAATGGCATGCGTGTGAAGCGATAAGTGCCACACGAGTGATAAATGCAGTCTTCTCTTCATCCTCTTTGGCCATAAAGATCTGGTGATAGCTGAGTATGCATCAAGAAAGCAAAGCAGCTCACATCCGGCGATGGAGTCAACAATCTGGTCAATGCGCGCAAGGGAATGGATCCTTGGGACATGCTTTATTCACATCGGTGAAGTCTATACACGCTCCATTTCCGTTGGCCTTGCGCACGGCATTTAATCGGGTTTGCTAACCACGTCGGATGGATCACACCTCTAACCAGGCCTGCTGCCTCTAGCTTCTTGATTTCTTCGTTGATGAATTCTTGGCGCTCTACGGCTTGCTTTCTTACTTTTTGCTTGATGGGCCGCGCATGAGGGCAAACAGCAAGCTTGTGCTCAATCACCTTCCTGGGAACACCGGGGATGTCAGATGGTTGCCATGCAAACACATCGACGTTCGCCCGCAGGAAGGCAACGAGCGCGCTTTCCTATTTGTCATCAAGTGTGGCACTGATGGTGAAGGTACCACCAGTGCCGTCCTCCTTGGCGGACACCTTCTTGGTTGCCGGCGGAGCGGCCATTCCTTTTTTACTCTTGCCGGTGGAGCTCGTCGGGACGTCCTCGACGGCAGCGTAGCACTCCGAAGAGGTGCGGTTGCCGGAGTGGGCCACAGAGCACTTGCCGGACTTGGTTTTCGTCTTCTTCCCCCCGGGAGCTTCGGCGGTAAGCGTATCCTTATCGGCCGCAGCTGCTGCTTCCCGGTAGATTTTGTCGGCGCAGACAAGCGCATCCTTCTTGTCGCCGTGGACAGTGATGACGCTTATCGGCCCCGGCATCTTGAGTACGTTGTAAGCATAATGGGAAGCTGCCATGAACTTGGCAAGGGAAGGACGGCCGAGTATCCCATTGTATGGCAACGGAATATCGGCGACGTCGAAAGTGATGCGCTCAGTCCTGAAATTGAGCTCCCCGCCAAAGGTCACCGGCAGAGTGATCTTCCCCTTGGGCTTGCTCCGTCCTGGGTTGATTCCTTGGAAAGAACCGGTTTCTTCGAGCTCGCCATCTGGAATTTGAAGTTTCTTGATCACAGCAGAGGAGATCAAGTTCAGCCCGGCCCTGCCGTCAACCAACATTTTGGTGACCTTGAGGTTGCGGATGGTGGGCGAGACCAGCATCGGCAAGCACCCGACCGCGGTGGTGCGGTCAGGGTGGTCCTCAAGATCAAAAATGATGGGCGTGCCGGACCATTTGAGGAGCCTGCGCGACTCCACGGGCGGCTCCGCTGCATTCACCTCACGCACCCACTGCTTCAGCTGGCGGTGGGAGGCGTGCAGAGAGGTGCCACCGTCGACGCACAGGACCTCCGTGGCCTTTTGGAACTCCTGCTCGCTGTTATCCTCATCCTCCATGTCTTCGTCGTCGTCTTCTGCATCCTTGTCGCGGCCCCGGGAAGGTCGATCACTTTGCCGCTGCTTGGCCTTGTCGCGGTGTCCTCCCCGGCCATTGAACGGCCGCTTCCTGCTCGGTTCTCCTCTGCCACCTTGGGCCTTCTCCTTGTTGCGCCTCTCATACTCAGCCCTCTGCTGCTCGACGAGATCATCGACGCGCTTGCAATTGTAGAGATCGTGGCCCTTGGTGCGGTGGATTTTGCAGTATTGCTTGCCGGGGCCGTCTCGCTTGTCGGCTGCCGCGACAGGTGCAGGCTCCTCGCCGGAGCCGCCAGCCTGTGTTTGCTTGGCGGGAGCCTCCTTGCCGGACTTCTCGACGGCAAGCACCTCTTTCTTGTTCTTCTTCTGATTGTTCTGCCGCCGGCGCTTCTTTGCCGGGGCGGCGTCGTCGGTGTCGCTTCCTCCTGCGCCAGCATCCTCCCCGGGGAGCCTCCTCCCCTCTTCCGCGCGTGCGCATTTATCAGCCAGACCATAAAGCTCGCTGACATCCCGAATCTTGGTCATCGCCATCTCTTCACGCATGCGGCGGTTACGCCGCGTTCGGTGGAACGCGCGATAACCGCGCGGGGTGGACATCGGGATGTTGTGCTGCACACGGCTGAAGCGTTGGATATATTTGCGAGGATTCTCCTTCCTACGGGCCAAAATGTGGAGATCGCTCTCTGGCGTGGGGTTTGTGGCCGCCGAGTGAAGGCGCCAACAAACTGATGGCAAAGGTCAGCCAAGAAGAAATGGAGCCTTCCGGCAAGTGCATAAGCCAAGAACGAGCGTTCGCTTAAGCACGAGCGGAAGTAATCGCCGAATCTTCTCGTCGCGCCCCCCGGCAGCCTGCACCGCGATGGTGTAGACACTGAGGAATTCCGAGGGGTGCGTCTTGCCATCGTACTTCTCCGGTACGTCAGGCTTGAAATTCTTCATGCTGGGCCACTGGACGCGCCGCAGCTCGCGGGTGAACGCAGGGCAGCCTGCCGCGTACGGCAGGTCGCCTGGTTCGCCGGGCGCGCGCGCGTCGACAGTGCTCCCAGCTCTCTGGTCTGATTGTCGCCGAGTTTCTCGGCGGCGCTCGATCGTGGTCCGAGCGTCTTCTTGTCGCCGATCGTCGAGGACCTGGCGTTGATCCCGACGAGCCCGCGGGTCCGACGATGCCGTGGAGCCGTCGTCGGCGTTGTTCCGGCGGGGCGGCGTTTTTCGCTTCCGCGGCGGGGAGTGCACGGTGGTTGCACCCCCGGCGGTCTTGTCGTCGTCGGCCTTCGTCTTCTCAGCTTGCCGTGGCTGTGAGGCCACCGGCAGCTGTGAAGGGTCGTTGTTGGCGAAGGCGATCAGGCTCTGGATGGTAGCCCTCCAGTCTTCGGCCTTGTCCGCTGCTGGAGGGAAGTCGAGGAGCATTTGTGCTCTTGTGAGCGCTTCTGCCGGAGTGGAGGGGAGCGGGAGCGAGCGGTGCGGGGAGCGGGATGTGCTCGGACTCCTAACAGCGTCAGAAGGAGCAGGGTCCTGCCCCGGCGCCCTCGCTTTGCTTGTGTCCGGACGGTGGTCCGGTACATCCCGCGAGCCTCCGGCGTGTCCTTGCCCCAGCAGGCGGATACCACCTCCCGTGGTATGGCGCCGCTGGGTTGTCGTGCGCTGAGATGGACGTGGATCCACGGAGACCGAGGCGCGGTCACCCGTCCTGTCCCTGGATCTGGCGGTAGCAATTACACGGACTGGGTCCGTAACTTGAGGATTATCCTCATTGCTGCCTGTAAGAGTTACGTCCCGATGCACCGCTGGGTGCGAGGCCTGCTGCAGAGCAACACCAGATGTTATGAGCGTCTGGCGAGCAAAGCTGATGACTACTCTATAGTTCGATGTGCCATGCTTTACGGCTTAGAACCGGACTTCAACGACGTTTTGAGCGTCATGGAGCATATGAGATGTTCCAGAGTTGAAGTTAATATTCCAAATGAATGCCCGGATTGAGAGATATGAAGTCTCCAATAAGTTCTATAGCTGCAAGATGGAGGAGAATAGTTACGTCGGTGAGCACATACTCAAAATGTCCAGGTATTACAATCACTTGACTCAACTGGGAGTTAATCTTCCGGATGATTGTGTCATTGACAGAATTCTTCAACCACCGCCACCAAGCTACAAAGGCTTCGTGATGAACTATAATATGCAAGGGTTAGTAAAGACTATACCGAGCTCTTCGCAATGCTAAAGGCTGCGGAGGTAGAAATCAGAAGGAGCATCAAGTGTTGATGGTCAATAAGACCACTAGTTTCAAGAAGAAAGGTAAAGGGAAGAAGAAGGGAACTTCAAGAAGAACAGCAAGCAAGTTGCTGCTCGGAGAAGAAACCCAAGTCTGGACCTAAGCCTGAAATCGAGTGCTTCTCTGCAAGCGGACTGTCATTTGGAAGTGGAACTGCCCCAAGTATTTGGCGGATAAGAAGGATGGCAAGGTGAACAAAGGTATATGTGATATACATGTTATTGATGTGTACCTTACTAGAGCTCGCAGAGCACCTGGTATTTGATATTGGTTACATTGCTAATATTTGCAACTCGAACAGGGACTACGGATTGCGAACACCGCAAAGGACGAGGTGACGATCGCGCTGGGAAATGGTTCCAAAGTCGATGTGATCGCGGTCGGCACGCTGCCTCAACATCTACCTTCGGATTAGTTTTAGACCTAAATAATTGTTATTTGGTGCTGCGTTGAGCATGAACATTATATCTGGATCTTGTTTGATGCGAGACGGTTATTCATTTAAATCGAGAGAATAATGGTTGTTCTATTTATATGAGTAATATCTTTTATGGTCATGCACCCTTGTAGAGTGGTCTATTTTGATGAATCTCGATAGTAGTGATACACATATTCATAATGTTGAAACCAAAAGATGCAGAGTTGATAATGATAGTGCAACTTATTTGTGGCACTTGCCGTTTAGGTCATATCGGTGTAAAGCGATGAAGAAACTCCATCTTGATGGACTTTTGGAGTCACTTGATTATGAATCACTTGGCACTTAAGAACCGTGCCTCATGGGCAAGATGACTAGAACCCGTTCTCGGTACTATGGAGAGAGCAACAGATTTGTTGGAAATCATACATACAGATGTATGTGGTCCGATGAATGTTGAGGCTCGTGGCGGATATCATTATTTTCTCACCTTCACAGATGATTTAAGAAGATATGGGTATATCTACTTAATGAAACATAAGTCTGAAACATTTGAAAAGTTCAAAGAATTTCAGAGTGAAGTTGAAAATCATCGTAACAAGAAAATTAAGTTTCTGCGATCTGATCGTGGAGGTGAATATTTGAGTTACGAGTTTGGTCTACATTTGAAACAATGCGGAATAGTTTCGCAACTCACGCCACCCGGAACACCACAGCGTAATGGTGTGTCGAACGTCATAATCGTACTTTACTAGATATGGTGCGATCTATGATGTCTCTTCAGATTTACCGCTATCGTTTTGGGGTTATGCTCTAGAGGCGGCCGCATTCACACTGAATAGAACACCGTCAAAATCCTTTGAGACGACACCTTATGAACTATGGTTTAGCAAGAAACCAAAGTTGTCGTTTCTTAAAGTTTGGGGATGCGATGCTTATGTGAAAAAGCTTCAACCTGATAAGCTTGAACCCAAATCGGAGAAATGTGTCTTCATAGGATACCCAAAGGAGACAGTTGGGTACACCTTCTATCACAGATCCGAAGGCAAGACATTCGTTGCTAAGAATGGATCCTTTCTAGAGAAGGAGTTTCTCTCGAAAGAAGTGAGTGGGAGGAAAGTAGAACTTGATGAGGTAATTGTACCTTCTCCCTTACTTGAAAGTAGTTTGTCGCAGAAACCGGTTTCTGAGACATCTACACCAAGTAGTGAGGAAGTTGATGATGTTGATCATGAAACTTCAGATCAAGTTGCTCTGAGAACCTCGTAGATCAACCAGAGTAAGATCCGCACTGAGTGGTACGGTAATCCTATTCGGAAATCATGCTACTAGATCATGATGAACCTCACGAACTATGAAGAAGCGATGGTGAGCCCAGATTCCATAAAATGGCTTGAGGCCATGAAATCTGAGATGGGATCCATGTATGAAAACAAAGTATGGACTTTGGTTGACTTGCACGAGGATAGGCAAGCAATAGAAAACAAGTGGATCTTCAAGAAGAAGACCGACGCGGTACGGTAATGTTATCGTCTACAAAGCTCGACTTGTCGCAAAGGGTTTTCGACAAGTTCAAGGGGTTGACTACGATGAGACCTTCGCACCAGTAGCGATGCTTAAGTCTGTCCGAATCATGTTAGCAATTGCCGCATTTTATGATTATGAAATTTGGCAAATGGATGTAAAGACGCATTCTGAATGGATTTTTGGAAGAAGAGTTGTATATGATGCAACCAGAAGGTTTTATCGATCCAAAGGAGCTAACAAAGTATGCAAGCTCCAGCGATCCATCTATGGACTGGTGCAAGCATCTCGGAGTTGGAATAAACGCTTTGATAGTGTGATCAAAGAATTTGGGTTCATCTGCACTTTTGGAGAAGCTCAGATTTACAAGAAAGTGAGTGGGAGCTCTGTAACATTTCGATATTATATGTAGATGACATATTGCTGATCGGAAATGATATAGAATTTCTGGATAGCATAAAGGGATACTTGAATAAGAGTTTTTAATGAAAGACCTCGGTGAAGCTGCTTACATATTGGGCATCAAAATCTATAGAGATAGATCAAGACGCTTAATTGGACTTTCACAAAGCACATACCTTGACAAAATTTTGAAGAAGTTCAAAATGGATCAAGCAAAGAAAGGGTTCTTGCCTGTGTTACAAGGTGTGAAGTTGAGTAAGACTCAATGCCCGACCAACTGCAGAAGATAGAGAGAAAATGAAAGATGTTCCTATGCTTCAGCCATAGGCTCTATCATGTATGCAATGCTGTGTACCGGACCTGATGTGTGCCTTGCTATAAGCCTAGCAGGAGGTACCAAAGTAATCCAGAGTGGATCATCGGACAGCGGTCAAGAACATCCCGAAATACCGAAAAGGACTAAGGATATGTTTCTCGATATGGAGGTGACAAAGAGCTCATCGTGGCGGTTACGTTGATGCAAGCTTTGACACCGATCCGGATGATTCTAAATCGCAGACGGATACGTATTTACACTAAACGGAGGAGCTGTCGGTTGGTGCAGTTCTAAACAAAGCGTCGTGAAGGGATCTACATGTGAAGCGGAGTACATAGCAGCTTCGGAAGCAGCTAATGAAGGAGTCTGGATGAAGGAGTTCATATCCGATCTAGGTGTCATACCTAGTGCATCGGGTCCAATGAAAATCTTCTGTGGCAATACTGGAGCAATTGCCTTAGCAAAGGAATCCAGATTTCACAAGAGGACCAAGCACATCAAAAGACGCTTCAATTCCATCCGGGATTTAGTCCAGGTGGGAGACATAGAGCCTAATTGGTTTGCAGCCAAAAATTGGCAAGCCAACTATTGGCGCTTACCAAAAATTGGCGGTCGATTGGTTCGGCTCGAACCGTGGGCGCGCCAACACGCGGCCTAGCCAAATATTGGCGGCCTGTCTTTCCCCATTCGCCAACTCCTGCCCCCACCGCTCTCCCCTCACGGTTCGCCCCACCAGATCCAACCCTGTCCTCCTCCTTCGCCCTAACCCCATCCCCTAGCGCCTCCTTCCGCCGCCCTGCACTGCGCCGCCACTGAAAAAGCTCAAGGACCTCGGGAATCTCCTACTCCGGCGGGAAGTCCTCGGCCACCTGCCGAGCTGGGCCAGATTCACCGGAGCAGTCAAGGTTAGTTCGTGCCCAAATCTCACGGGATTTCTCTTCTTTCCCCGTGTACTGTATCCAATCACCGCTCTCTCATCTGACTCCGCAAGCGGATGTACGTCCTTATTGTTTCTAGATGCGAGGGCGTACATGCTTATTGTTTGCTAATATTTTCTCTGTTTTGTACTCGGAACGAGATTCAGGCACGAATCAGATTATTTCAGTACCTTACATCTGCATAAATTTGAAGCTAAATATGTTGCTTAAAGATCCTGGACTAATTGATGCTAGTATATCAGTAGAACATGTCCCCTCGTACTTTGCTTCTGCATGGTGGGAGGGCTGGCACCTAATACTCTTCTAATTGATTTGAGGGCCTAAAAGACAGAACAGTATCATCTTGCTTTTGATTGACTACAGAAGTCACATACCTCTGCATATATGTACGATGTGCTATGGAACATATATATTCTTTGAATTTTTTGATGTATTGACAGATTATTTACTATCTGCTGGTACATGCTTTGCATTGGTTTTCCATTTTCTTTTATGCTTATTATGCATCTTATCTTTACTCAGATGGATAATGCTCAACAACAATATCTATATTACTGTATGTGGAAGCAAAACACACTACTTGTCCTTTTTGTAATGTTGGTCCTTTGGTGGAGCAAGAAAAAAGAGAGAAAGAATGGAGCTAAACGTGTCAAGTATGGTCCACTTGTGAAGAGAGATATTTGGAGGAGTAGTGAACTAATTAGACTGATCGACACCTCGGAACGGACGTGTTTGCGCCAGCTCAGGATGTATCCGGCTGTTTTCTACAAGTTGTGTGCTCATCTTAGGGACAAAAAGCTTTTGGCTTGACACAATTCATGTGTCCGTAGAGGAGCAGGTAGCTATGTTTCTGAAAATTGTTGGGCAATATCACACTCATTCCTCTGTAGGATTTGCATTGTGGCGATCCGAAGAGACAGTGAGTAGGTATTTTAACATCGTGCTATGTGCCCTTGTGAAGTTAGCCCGTGAAATAATCTGCATTCGGTCTACAGATACACATGCTAAGATCACTACCAACCCAAACAGTGTGTTATAGTACTAGTTAATTTCCAAACTAAGTTCATTCTAATTCACACAAGTTTAATTTTTTTTCTAGGGATGTATAGGGGCACTAGATGGCACCCATATTAGGGCACGTGTGCCTTCAAAATATGTGGACAGGTTTAGGGGCCGCAAGCCATATCCCACACAAAATGTCCTAGCTGCAGTGGATTTCGATCTTAGATTCACGTATGTTCTAGCAGGGTGGGAGGGATCTGCTCATGATTCTGCTGTATTGCATGATGCCCTATCTCGTCCAAACGGTCTCAAAATTCCAGAAGGTAATTGCACATTTTAAAAAATGTTGTTTCATTTAAACATAGAAAATTAACTTAAGGTGGTATTCAACTATGTATGTAGGAAAATTTTATTTGGCTGATGCTGGGTATGCCACTAGGCCAGGCATATTGCCACCCTATCGAGGTGTTCGCTATCATCTACAGGAGTTCCATGGTCCGAATCGTCCAACCTCTCCACGGTCGAGCGAGCCTTTGCAGCTATTAAGAATCGTTTCAAGATTCTTAGTAATAGACCTTTCGTACCCTTGAAATCACAACCCAAGGTGGTTATTGCTTGTTGCGTCATTCACAACTGGATTTTAGACAATGGACCCGATGAGTTTGTAGATGACGAACCAACTTGGTACCACTACCTGCCAAGGAGTAGCAATTGTGTCTCCGACCGAGAGAGTGATGTACACGAGTGGGCAGCCAAGCGTGATTTGATTGCCCAACAGATGTGGAATGATAGAGAGAGATTGGCGAACAAGGATGCTTCAGAGAGCGGGAGTAGTGCTAGTACCATTTGAAAGTACTTTCCTGTAGTACATTTTTCTTATTTAGTAGTTCCATGTTTAGACATTTTGTGCTAATCTAGCGCTGTAGTTTTCTTTTCCGTGTACTGTGCAATTGTACTTTTATTTTGGAATGTACTGTTGGGTAATGTATGGATTGTCTGTTCGTGCTGAAACCCTTGAATATTCGCTGACATAACAGCATATTGACTTCTGACCTTCATTTATAGAATGGGTGAGCAAAAAGAAGGTGCCAAGACTGAGGTTGCTCGCTCTCGTGATAATTACATGTCATGGAGTGATGATTGTACCAAGTATATGCTTGAGTCGTACATTGAGAAGCAAAGGGACAAGCCACCAACCTTTAAGTGGAAAGCACAACACCATCTACAGTGTGCTAATGATTTGAATGCCAAGTTTGGAATTACAGCTACAGCGAAACAAGTTGATCGACACTTTAGGTCATTCAAAGAGAAATGGAAGTGGATAAAGCTAGCAAAGGGGAGGAGCGGATATGGTTTCGATAAAGTGCTTAACAAATTTAACATTGATAAGTTGGAGAAATCACCAAGCAAGCTTGGTGTAAGTTTGCTCCAACTCACCTTTCTATTTGCATGATTTATAGTTCTCTATGCGACCATTCTTGTTTTCTAAACTGATTATCTAGTTTTTATTTGGAAATGGCATGCTAGTGTTAATAGATATTCCTTTTTTGCATTTACCACTGTCAAAATATTCATTTACATAGATTATATGGTCTCCACCAATTATACACTTGTTTTATAATCATTGTTGTGCACTTTTAAATTGACCAGACTACTCAAACAGTTTATTGCATTGACATGCTTTGGTTTATGTTGCAGAAAATAAAATTTAACTACCTTACTCACTCCATCAAGTTTTATCATCTCCTGGAAGAACTGTTTAGTGACTCGTCTCATGCAGATGGCTCACTAGCTATTGATGTGAATGATGCAACTGAGAATGTGGAATCTGATGGTAGTAGTGAAACGAGCAACCACACATCCACTGCCGAACAAGGTCTTAGTGATTCCGACATGATTGCGCCCAACAGTCCAGCGGAAGGCACTAGCTCAAATCTGAAGCGCAAGCATGTTAAAGCACCACATAAGAAGAAACCAAAGGTCAAGGCGCGTCGAGCCAGCGTGTTAGATGATGATGTGGCAGCGAGCATTGTGAGTCTTGCTGAAACTGTGAAATCTGCTGCACCTATTCAGCCAATAGCAGTTACAGACCCCAATGCCAATCTTTGGAAACACATTGAGTCTCTAACTATCCCAGCAAATGAGAAGATTGAGTTAGCAACCTATCTTGCTAAGCCAGAACAAGAAATTTTCCGTGGTTTCCTGAACTGTGCAAGCGTCCAGACTTGTAATGCTTGGGTCCTTGATTATTTCGCCCACAAGTACGACGGCAACGATCGCGCAGCTGCTGATCCATCAATCTGAATGACATGTTTGGTGGCTTTCTTTTGGCAAGTGCTTTTGTAGTCTACCCATCTTTTCATGCACTTATGCTAAGTGGAATTCCTGTGCTCTAATGGTGTTTAGAGGGTCTTGCCTTTTGTAATGCATTGGTGTAGCACAAATCTGAATTACCTGATGCTTGATGACCTTGTGCATGCTACGTTGCAATATTGCAGTGGTATGATGGTGCTTCTAAATTAGTAAATTATGCCCATGATATCACATGGTGTGTAAATTATGTACTAGATTACGTAGGTAACAAATTCCTTGTCGGGGCGAGTTATGCATATTTGGTAACAAACCAATTGATAGAAACTTGTTTTTTGCCAAATATTGGCAGAAAATTGGCAACCAACCAATTGGTAGCCAAACTTGCCAAATGTTGGCAACTTCCAGCTTTGCCAAAAATAGGCTTGCCAACAATTGGCATGCCAAAAATTGGCTGCAAACCAATTAGCCCCATAGAGATTTGCAAGATACACACGGATCTGAATGTAGCAGACCCGTTGACTAAGCCTCTTCCACGAGCAAAACATGATCAACACCAAGACTCCATGGGTGTTAGAATCATTACTATGTAATCTAGATTATTGACTCTAGTGCAAGTGGGAGACTAAAGGAAATATGCCCTAGAGGCAATAATAAAGTTATTATTTATTTCCTTATTTCATGATAAATGTTTATCATTCATGCTAGAATTGTATTAACCGGAAACATGATACATGTGTGAATGCATAGACAAACAAAATGTCACTAGTATGCCTCTACTAGACTAGCTTGTTAATCAAAGATGGTTATGTTTCCTAACCATGAACAAAAGAGTTGTTATTTGATTAACAAGGTCACATCATTAGTCGAATGATCTGATTGACATGACCCATTCCATTCCATTAGATTAGGTTTTGTCACTCCGATTGTCGGAGAGGTATCTCTGGGCCCTCTCGGTAATACACATCACTTAAGCCTTGCAAGCATTACAACTAATGAGTTAGCTGTGAGATGATGTATTACAGAACGAGTAAAGAGACTTGCCGGTAACGAGATTGAACTAGGTATTGGATACCGACGATCGAATCTCGGGCAAGTAACATACCGATGACAAAGGGAACAACGTATGTTGTTGTGCGGTCTGACCGATAAAGATCTTCGTAGAATATGTAGGAACCAATATGGGCATCCAGGTCCGCTGTTGGTTATTGACCGAGACGTGTCTCGCTCATGTCTACATTGTTCTTGAACCGTAGGGTCCGCACGCTTAAGGTTTCGATGACTGTTATATTATGAGTTTATGTATTTTGATGTACCGAAGAAGTTCGGAGTCCCGGATGTGATCACGGACATGACGAGGAGTCTCGAAATGGTCGAGACATAAAGATTGATATATTGGAAGCCTATATTTGGAGTTCGGAATGGTTCCGGGTGAAATCGGGATTTTACCGGAAAACCGGGGGGTTACCGGAACCCTCCCGGAGGCTATTGGGCCTTAGTGGGCCTCGAGGGAGAAGAGGAGGGGCCGGCCAGGGCAGGCCGCGCGCCCCCTCCCCCCTAGTCCGAATAGGACAAGGAGGGGGGGCCCCCTTCCTTCTTCCCCCCCCCAATCCTACTCCAACTAGGAAAGGGGGGGAGTCCAACTCCCGGTGGGAGTAGGACTCCTCCAGGCGCGCCTCCTCTAGGCCGGCCGCACCCCCCCCTTTGCTCCTTTATATACGGGGGCAAGGGGGCAGCCTAGAACACACAAGTTTGATCTACGGATCGTTCCTTAGCCGTGTGCGGTGCCCCCCTCCACCATATTCCACCTCGGTCATATCGTCGCGAAGATTAGGCGAAGCCCTGCGCCGGTAGAACATCAAGATCGTCAACACGCCGTCGTGCTGACGGAACTCTCCCTCGACACTCGGCTGGATCGGAGTACGAGGGACGTCATCGAGCTATACGTGTGTCAAGAACTCGGGGGCGCCGGAGTAACGGCGCCGGGATCGGTCGGATCGCGAGGAGAACGTACGACTACTTCCTCTACGTTGTGATCGCTTCCGCTTCGGTCTACGAGGGTACGTAGACAACACTCTCCCCTCTCGTTGCTATGCATCACCATGATCTTGCGTGTGCGTAGGAATTTTTTTTGAAATTACTACGTTCCCCAACAATACCTTCTCAATGTTTCACCACCATGATAGTTAAATTAAATTCTATTCCTTTGTTGTAGGGAAAAATTGGCTTTCCGCAAAGTTATAACCTTAGAGCTTTCCATCAGCCAAATATGCATGTAGTGATAGCATTATCCTGTTCTTGCTCTACTGTGTTATATTGCCAGCATATTCCATGTGCTGACCCGTTCTCGGGCTGCAACGTATTATGTTGCAGACTTTTCAGACGAGGAGTAAGGTTCGTTAGGTCATTGCCGTGCAGCTCAGCTATGCCGTTGGAGTTGATGGACTCACTTTATCTTCCGAGCCTTCCGCTGTTATCGCATTAGATGGCCTTAAGCCATATTATTATAATAAGTTCTCTTTTGAGACATTCGATGTAATAAGTGTGTGATTGCTACTCTGTTATATATCCTTCGAGTATTGTGTGTGTCAGCATTACTGATCCAGGGATGACACTGAAGCACTGAGACTTGAGCATCTGAGGTCAGGTCGCTACAGGAGGTGTATAAGTTCTAATATTGCTTTTACGAACAACAGTTGAAGCTTTAGCATGATCCTTTATTCTAACAGGGAAAGGTGGTTTCTCAACATACGAAGTAAGAACAATAGGATCATTATAAGTGACAGTCTTTTCTTTAACTTTAATAGGTGCAGCTACTTTTACTTCTATGGGAGGATGATATTTAAACCACTTCTCCTTGGGGAGATCAACATAAGTAGCAAAAGATTCACAGAAAGAAGCTACTATCTCAGAGTCAAGTCCATATTTAGTGCTAAATTTATGGAAAATATCGGTATCCATAAGAGATTTAACACAATCAAACTTAGGTGTCATACCTAACTCCTTACCTTCGTCGAGGTCCCAATCTTCAGAGTTGCGTTTAATTCTATCCAATAAATTCCATTTGAATTCAATAGTCTTCATCATAAAAGAGCCAGCACAAGAAGTATCGAGCATGGTGCGATTGTTATCAGAAAGCCGAGCATCAAAACTTTGAATAATTATTTCTCTTGAGAGCTCATGATTGGGGCATGAATATAACATTGATTTAAGCCTCCCCCGAGCTTGAGCGATGCTTTCTCCTTCGCGACGCCAAGAATTATATATATAATTGCGATCACGATGAACAAGATGCATAGGATAATATTTTTGATGAAATTCCAATTTCAGTCTTTTATCATTCCATGATCTCATATCATCACATAGCCTATACCATGTCAATGCGTCTCCCTTCAAAGATAAAGGGAAGGCATTCTTATTAACAACATCATCGGGTATACCTGCAAGCTTAAATAATCCAAAAATTTCATCCACATATATTAAATGCTCATCAGGATGCTTTGTTCCATCTCCTGTAAAAGGAT
Source organism: Aegilops speltoides (assembly GCA_021437245.1). Lineage (NCBI taxonomy): Eukaryota > Viridiplantae > Streptophyta > Magnoliopsida > Poales > Poaceae > Aegilops > Aegilops speltoides. The sequence goes on from CM038141.1 coordinate 19,440,854, forward strand.
TAGCTAGCAGTTTTTCCATCATACCCGAAGGAATTTCAAAAGGAGTTTCATTTTCAATAGGTTCAGTAGGTTGAGGAGCAACTCTTTGCTCTACTGGACGGGGTGAAGATACCCCGAACAAGCCCCTCAGAGAATTACTTTCCATAGTAACAAGTGACAGTAAATTTCAGCACACTATATAAATTTTTTTCCTTACCAAATTCCACCTACCAAAGGCGCTACACTCCCCGGCAACGGCGCCAGAAAAGAGTCTTGATGACCCACAAGTATAGAGGATCTATCGTAGTCCTTTCGATACGTAAGAGTGTCAAACCCAACGAGGAGCAGAAGGAAATGATAAGCGGTTTTCAGCAAGGTATTCTCTGCAAGTACTGAAACAAGTGGTAACAGATAGTTTTGTGATAAGATAAATTGTAACGAGCAACGAGTAACAAAAGTAAATAAAGTGCAGAAAGGTGGCCCAATCCTTTTTGTAGCAAAGGACAAGCCGGAGAAAACTCTTATAATAGGAAAAGCACTCCTGAGGACACATGGGAATATCGTCAAGCTAGTTTTCATCACATTCATATGATTCGCGTTCGGTACTTTGATAATTTGATATGTGGGTGGACCGGTGCTTGGGTGCTGTTCTTACTTGAACAAACATCCCACTTATGATTAACCTCTATTGCAAGCATCCGCAACTACAACAAAAGTATTAAGGTAAACCTAACCATAGCATGAAACATATGGATCCAAACCAGCCCCTTACGAAGCAACGCATAAACTAGGGTTTAAGCTTCTGTCACTCTAGCAACCCATCATCTACTTATTACTTCACAATGCCTTCCTCTAGGCCCAAATAATGGTGAAGTGTTATGTAGTCGACATTCACATAACACCACTGGAGGCTAGACAACATACATCTCATCAAAATATCGAACGAATACCAAGTTCACATGACTACTAATAGCAAGACTTCTCCCTTGTCCTCAGGAACAAACGTAACTACTCACAAAGCATATTCATGTTCATAATCAGAGGGGTAATAATATGCATATAGGATCTGAACATATGATCTTCCACCAAATAAACCAACTAGCATCAACTACAAGCAGTAATCAACACTACTAGCAACCTACTAGCACCAATCCCGGACTTGGAAACAAGAATTGGATACAAGAGATGAACTAGGGTTTGGAGATGAGATGGTGCTGATGAAGATGTTGATGGAGATTGCCCTCTCCCGATGAGAGGAGCGTTGGTGATGATGATGACGATGATTTCTGATACGTCTCCGTTGTATCTATAATTTGTGATTGTTCCATGCCAATATTATTCACTTTCATATACTTTTTCGCAACTTTTTATATTATTTTTGGGACTAACATATTGATCCGATGGCTCAAAGCAGTTCTGTGCATTGCATGTTTGATGTTTCGCAGAATATCCATATCAAATGGAATCCAAACGGGATAAAAACGGACGAAGCTTATTTTTGGAAAATATGAAAAATTCCAGAAGAAAAAAATCCACGCGAGATGGTGCCCGAGGTGATCATGAGGATGGGGGGCGCGCCCCTCCCCCCTCCCGGGCGCGCCGCCTACCCTCGTGAGCCCACCGTAAGGCGGTTGATGCTCTTCTTTTGCCACAAGAAAGATAATATTCAGAAAAAAAATCTGGGCGAAGGTTTCAGTTCAATCGGAGTTACGGATCTCCATATATACGCGAAACGGTGAAACAGAGCCAGAATAGAACGCAGAAATAGAGAGATAGATCCAATCTCGGAGGTGCTCTCGCCCCTCCCAAGCCATGGGAGCCAAGGAACAGAGGGGAAACCCTCCTCCCATCTAGGGAGGAGGTCAAGGAAGAAGAAGAAGAAGGGGGGCTCTCTCCCCCTTGCTTCCGGTGGCGCCGGAACGCTGCCGGGCTTCACTAACACCGCCGTCATCTTCACCAACATCTCCACCACCTTCCCCCTTCTATCTACAGCGGTCCACTCTCCCGCAACCCGTTGTACCCTCTACTTGAACATGGTGCTTTATGCTTCATATTATTATCCAATGATGTGTTGCCATCCTATGATGTCTGAGTAGATTTTCGTTTTCCTATTGGTGGTTGATGAATTGCTATGATTGATTTAATTTGCTTGTGTTTATGTTGCTGTCCTTTGGTGCCCTTCATATGAGCATGCGCGTGGATCACACCATAGGGTTAGTTGTATGTTGATAGGACTATGTATTGGAGGGCAAGAGTGACAGAAGCTTCAACCTAGCATAGAAATTGATGCATACGGGATTGAAGGGGGACCAATATATCTTAATGCTGTGGTTGGGTTTTACCTTAATGAACGTTAGTAGTTGCGGATGCTTGCTAATAGTTCCAATCATAAGTGCATAGAATTCCAAGTAAGGGATGACATGCTAGAAGTGGCCTCTCCCACATAATACTTGCTATCGGTCTAGTAAAGTAGTCAATTGCTTAAGGGACAATTTCGCCACACCTACCATCACTTTTCCACACTTGCTATATTTACTTTAGTTGTGTCTTTACCTTAGCAGCCCCTAGTTTTATTTTCGTGCTCTTTACTTTCTTGCAAGCATATCCAAAAACTCCTACAAAGTACTTCTAGTTTCATACTTGTTCTAGGTAAAGCGAACATTAAGCGTGCGTAGAGTTGTATCGGTGGTCAATAGAACTTGAGGGAATATTTGTTCTACCTTTAGCTCCTCGTTGGGTTCGACACTCTTACTTATCGAAAATTTTGCGATCCCCTATACTTGTGGGTTATCAAGACCTTTTTCTGGCGCCGTTGCCGGGGAGCAATAGCGTGGGGTGAATATTCTCGTGTGTGCTTGTTTGCTTTATCTCTAAGTAATTTTTATTTGTTGTTCTTAGTTGTTCTCTATCTTTAGTTATGGATATGGAACACAAAATACCAAAAAAATTAGCTGTACTTGCTACTCATGAGGATGGGGTAACTCCTAAAACCCCCGATCTCATTATGTGAGAAATATTATTTACTACTTTGATAATCCTGAGAAAACCCCGTTCAACTTTATAATGGGAGTAACGTTGGATCAACGTGAATACTTTAGTGATTATCGCTCGACACAAAAAGGGAAACTATTATGGGATCAATTTATTATGTTGTAGTAATATGGTAGACAACTATGCTTGGAATATGATTATACTTGTTGTTCTAGGATGGAGGCTCCACACCTTCCCTTTTCATGCAAATTTAATGATAATGAAACCTTGGCTTCTTATGCTAGAGGTATATATGATTACTATGATGTGGAACAAATAGAAGAGTTTGTTGCTTTTATGGGTGCTTATGAAATTGAATCTATGTTTAAAGAGTTTGATGATTTTGATGATGCTGTTTATAGATCTAAAAATTTAGCTATCCTCAAATATTTCTATGAGAATTATGAATACAATGCCTATATTAATGCGCTTATTAAGAAAGCCTCCGCTGTCCAAGAAGAGACTAATATTTTGCAGGAAGCTATGGAAGAAGAAATTGATGAAACTGTGAGCTCATTGGATGAAAAATATGATGAGGAGAGCGAAGAACAAAAGGAGGAAGAGCGGATTAGCTACCCGTGCCCACCTTCTAATGAGAGTAACCCTCTAACTCATACATTATTTAATTCCCCTTCGTGCTTACCGAAGGATGATTGCTATGATCCCTTTTTGATGATGCTTGCTATGCTTGTGGCCAAGATGCTAATATGAATTATGCTTATGGAGATGAACTTGCTACAGTTCCTTATGTTAAACATGAAATTGTTGCTATTGCACCCATGCATGATAGTCCTATTATCTTTTTAAATTCTCCCGATTATACTATATCGAAGAAGTTTGCCCTTATTAAGGATTATATTGATGGGTTGCCTTTTACCGTTGCACATGATGATTTTGATAGATATAATATGCATGTGCTTGCTGCTCCTACTTGCAATTATTATGAGAGAGGAACTATATCTCCACCTCTCTATGTTTCCCATATGATAAAATTGCAAGAAACTGTTTATACTATGCATTGGCCTTTACTTTGTGTGCATGAATTGTTCTTTTATGACATGCCGATGCATAGGAAGAGAGTTAGATTTCGTCATTATGTGATATATGTTACTTTGTGCTCACTACTAAATTACAAATCATTGCTAATTAAAATTGGCTTTGATATACCTTGGGATCCGGGTGGATTCACTACTTGAGCACTATATGCCTAGCTTAATGGCTTTAAAGAAAGTGCTGACAGGGAGACAACCCGGAAATTTTAGAGAGTCATTTATTTCTGTTGAGTGCTTTCATATAGTTTAAAAACAACAAAAATAAAGAGGGAAACCCAAAACTTTTTCAAAAAGAAAAGCGAAAGTGAGAAAGACAAGCATTGTTGAAGTGGGAGCTAGCCTTGAACTTTGTTCATGCTCACGGCAACTTTGTGAATCTTGATTACAGAAACTTTTCAATAAAAATAATTATCCCCTTGTACAATTCCATTGTAATATAAAAATAATGTGCCAAGGTTTGCCTTTAGGATGTTTACAATGCTTGTTTGTTTGTGCGGTGCAGGACAGAAACTTTGGCTGTAGTGCGTGAATTTTAATTTTTTACTGGAACGTCAAATGGTTCTGATTCTTTTTGCACTGTTTTGATGTATAACGTTTTTATTTTTCCTAATTTTGGCAGAATTTTTCAAGTATCATAAGTATGGTGAATGTTCAGATTGCTACAGACTGTTCTGTTTTAGACAGATTCTGTTTTTTGATCCATAGTTTGCTTGTTTTGATGAAACTATCAATTTATATCAGTGGATTAAGCCATGAAAAAGTTATATTACAGTAGGCACAATGCAAAACCAAAATATGAATTGGTTTGCAACAGTACTTAGAGTGGTGATTTGCTTTATTATACTAACGGATCTTACCGAGTTTTCTGTTGAAGTTTTGTGTGGATGTAGTGTCTAATCGAGGATGTTTCAATGTGAGAAGAAGGAAGAGAGGCAAGAGCTCAAGCTTGAGGATGCCCGAGGCACCCCAAGTAAATATTCAAGGAGACTCAAGCGTCTAAGCTTGGGGATGCTGGCTAGGCATACCCTCTTTCTTCAACAAATATCGGTATGTTTTCGGATTTGTTTCGTTCATGCGATATGTGCAAGTCTTGGAGCGTCTTTTGCATTTAGGTTTTTATTTTTCTTTTATGCACCATGCTGGTATGAGATAGTCCTTGGTTGATTTATAGAATGCTCTATGCACTTCACTTATATCCTTTGAGTATGGCTTTATAGAATGCTTCACGTGCTTCACTTATATCATTTGAAGTTTGGATTGCCTGTTTCTCTTTACATAGACAACCGCCATTTGTAGAATGCTATTTTGCTTCACTTATATTTGTTAGAGTTTGGGCATATCTTTTGTAGAAAGAATTAAACTCTCTTGCTTCACTTATATCTATTTAGAGAGATGACAGGAACTGGTCATTCACATGGTTAGTCATAAAATCCTACATAAACTTGTAGATCACTGAGTATGATATGTTTGATTCCTTGCAATAGTTTTGCGATGTAAAGATGGTGATATTAGAGTCATGCTAGTTGAATAATTTTGAAATTGAGAAATACTTGTGTTGAGGTTTGCAAGTCCCGTAGCATGCACGTATGGTGAACCGTTATGTAACGAAGTCGGAGCATGAGGTGTTTATTGATTGCCTTCCTTATGAGTGGCAGTCGGGGACGAGCGATGGTCTTTTCCTACCAATCTAACCCCCTAGGAGCATGCGCGTAGTACCTTGTTTCGATGACTAATAGTTTTTTGCATTAAGTATGTGAGTTCTTTATGCTAATTTTGAGTCCATGGATTATACGCACTCTCACCCTTCCATCATTGCTAGCCTCTTCGGTACCGTGCATTTCCCTTTCTCACCTTGAGAGTTGGTGCAAACTTCGCCGGTGCATCCAAACCCCGTGATACGATACGCTCTGTCACACATAAGCCTCATTATATCTTCCTCAAAACAGCCACCATACCTACCTATCATGGCATTTCCATAGCCATTCCGAGATATATTGCCATGCAACTTTCATCATCATCATATTCATGACTTGAGCATTCATTGTCATATTGTTTTGCATGATCGTAAGATAGCTAGCATGATGTTTTCATGGCTTGTCTGTTTTTTGATGTCATTGCTACGCTAGATCATTGCACATCCCGGTACACCACCGGAGGCATTCATATAGAGTCATATCTTTGTTCTAGTATCGAGTTGTAATATCGAGTTGTAAGTAAATAAAAGTGTGATGATCATCATTATTAGAGCATTGCCCAAAAAAATGGGGCCAAAGAAGCCCGCAAAAAGGGGCAATGTTACTATCTCTTTTTCCACACTTGTGCTTCGAAGTAGCACCATGTTCTTCATGTAGTGAGTCTCATATCTTGTGCTTCAAAGTAGCACCATGTTCTTCATATAGATTGTCTCCTATGTTGTCACTTTCATATACTAGTGGGAATTTTCATTATAGAACTTGGCTTGTATATTCCAATGATGGGCTTCCTCAAATGCCCTAGGTCTTCATGAGCAAGCAAGTTGGATGCACAACCACTTAGTTTCTTTTGTTGAGCTTTCATACACTTATAGCTCTTAGTGCATCCGTTGCATGGCAATCCCTACTCCTCGCATTGACATCAATTGATGGACATCTCCATAGCCCATTGATTAGCCGCGTTGATGTGAGACTTTCTCCTTTTTTTGTCTTCTCCACATAACCCCCATCATCATATTCTATTCCACCTATAGTGCTATGTCCATGGCTCACGCTCATGTATTGCGTGAAAGTTGAAAAGGTTTGAGAACGTCAAAAGTATGAAACAATTGCCTGGTTTGTCATCGGGGTTGTGCATGATGTGAATGCTTTGTGTGGTGAAGATGGAGCATAGCCAGACTATATGATTTTGTAGGGATGAGCTTTCTTTGGCTATGTTATTTTAGTAAGACATAATTGCTTGGTTGGTATGCTTGAATTATTATTGTTTTTATGTCAAAGGATAGACTATTGCTTTGAATCACTCGTGTCTTGATATTCATGCCATGATTAGACATATGATCAAGATTATGCTAGGTAGCATTCCACATCAAAAATTATTCTTTTTTATCATTTACCTACTCGAGGACGAGCAGGAATTAAGCTTGGGGATGCTGATACGTCTCCGTCGTATCTATAATTTTTGATTGTTCCATGCCAATATTATTCACTTTCATATACTTTCTCGCAACTTTTTATATTATTTTTGGGACTAACATATTGATCCAGTGCCCAGTGCCAGTTCCCGTCTGTTGCATGTTTTTTGTTTCGCAGAATATCCATATCAAACGGAATCCAAACGGGATAAAAACGGACGGAGCTTATTTTTGGAAAATATGGAAATTTCCAGAAGAAAAATCCACGCGAGACGGTGCCCGAGGTGGTCACGAGGCAGGGGCACGCCCCCCGGCGCGCCGCCTACCCTCGTGAGCCCACCGTAAGGCGGTTGATGCTCTTCTTTTGCCGCAAGAAAGATAATATTCGGAAAAAAATCTGGGCGAAGGTTTCAGGCCAATCGAAGTTACGGATCTCCATATATACGCGAAACGATGAAACAGAGCCAGAACATAACGCAGAAACAGAGAGATAGATCCAATCTCGGAGGGGCTCTTGCCCCTCCCAAGCCATGGGAGCCAAGGAACAGAGGGGAAACCCTCCTCCCATCTAGGGAGGAGGTCAAGGAAGAAGAAGAAGAAGGGGGGCTCTCTCCCCTTTGCTTCCGGTGGCGCCGGAACGCTGCCGGGGGCCATCATCATCACCGTGATCTTCGCCAACACCGCCATCATCTTCACCAACATCTCCACCACCTTCCCCCCACTATCTACAGCGGTCCACTCTCCCGCAACCCACTGTACCCTCTACTTGAACATGGTGCTTTATGCTTCATATTATTATCCAGTGATGTGTTGCCATCCTATGATGTCTAAGTAGATTTTCATTGTCCTATTGGTGGTTGATGAATTGCTATGATTGATTTAATTTGCTTGTGGTTATATGGCTGTCCTTTGGTGCCCATCATATGAGCGCGCGCGTGGATCACACCATAGGGTTAGTTGTATGTTGATAGGACTATGCATTGGAGGGCAAGAGTGACAGAAGCTTCAACCTAGCATAGAAATTGATGCATACGGGATTGAAGGGGGACCAATATATCTTAATGCTATGGTTGGGTTTTACCTTAATGAACGTTAGTAGTTGCGGATGCTTGCTAATAGTTCCAATCATAAGTGCATAGAATTCCATGTAAGGGATGACATGCTAGCAGTGGCCTCTCCCACATAATACTTGCTATCGGTCTAGTAAAGTAGTCAATTTCTTAAGGGACAATTTCGCCACACCTACCATCACTTTTCCACACTTGCTATATTTACTTTAGTTGTGTCTTTACCTTAGCAGCCCCTAGTTTTATTTTCGTGCTCTTTACTTTCTTGCAAGCCTATCCAAAACTCCTACAAAGTACTTCTAGTTTCATACTTGTTCTAGGTAAAGGGAACGTTAAGCGTGCGTAGAGTTGTATCGGTGGTCGATAGAACTTGAGGGAATATTTGTTCTACCTTTAGCTCCTCGTTGGGTTCGACACTCTTACTTATCGAAAACTGTTGCGATCCCCTATACTTGTGGGTTATCAATTTCCCCCTCCCGGAGGGAAGTGTCCCCGGCAGAACAGCTCTGCCGGAGCCCTAGATTTGTTCCGCCAAGGTTCCGCCTCGTGGCGGCAGAGTTTCATCCCTAAAGGTTCCTTCTGATTTTTTTTCTCATCGAAAGACTTCATATAGGAGAAGATGGGCGTCGGAGAGCCACCAGGGGGCCCACGAGGTAGGGGCGCGCCCCAGGGAGGGCGCGCCCCACCCTCGTGAGCAGGGTGTGGCCCCCCTGGCCTTCATCTTTGGCGACGATTTTTCTTTATTTATTCTAAGATATTCCATGGAGTTTCAGGACTTTTGGAGTTGCGCAGAATAGGTCTCCAATATTTGCTCCTTTCCCAGCCCAGAATTCCAGCTGTCGGCATTCTCCATCTTCATGTAAACCTTGTAAAATAAGAGAGAATAGCCATAAGTATTGTGACATAACGTGAAATAACAGCCCATAATGCGATAAATATCGATATAAAAGCATGATACAAAATGGACATATCATGCGGCAAGGTAGCCCAATCCTTTTGAGGCAAAGTACAAGCCAAAATGGTCTTTTATAGTAAGCAAAGCGTTCTTGAGGGTACACAGGAATTTCATCTAGTCACTTTCATCATGTTGGTTTGATTTGTGTTCGCTACTTTGATAATTCGATATGTGGGTGGACCAGTGCTTAGGTGCTGTTCTTACTTGAACAAACCTCCTACTTATGATTAACCCCCTTGCAAGCATCCGCAACTACGAGAAAAGTATTAAGATAAAATCTAACCATAGCATTAAACTTTTGGATCCAAATCGGTCCCTTACGGAATAGCGCATTTAAGCTTCTGTCACTATCACAACCCATCATCTAAAAACTACTCCACAATGCATTCTCTTAGGCCTAAATATGGTGAAGTGTCATGTAGTCGACGTTCACATGACACCACTAAGGGAATCACAACATACATACCATCAAAATATCGAACACATATCAAGTTCACATGATTACTTGCAACAAGATTTCTCCCGTGACCTCAAGAACAAAAGTAACTACTCACAAATAATAATCATGCTCAAGATCAGAGGGGTATTAACTAGCATAATGTATCTGAACATATAATCTTCCATCGAATAAACCATATAGTAATCAACTACAAGATGTAATCAACACTACTAATCATCCACAAGCACCAATCTAAGGTTCCGGTACAAAGATTGAACGCAAGAGATGAAGTAGGTTTGAGACGAGTTAGTGTTGATGAAGATGTTGATGAAGATTGCCCTCCACAAGACGGGAGAGTTGTTGGTGATGACGATGACGATGATTTCCCCCTCCGGGAGGGAAGTTCCCCCGGCGGAATCGCTCCGCCGGAGGGCAAAATTGCTCCTGCCCAAGTTCCTCTCCGTATTTTTTCTAGGTCAAAATGACTTATATACCAGAAGAGGAGCCCTAGAGGTGGGCCGAGGAGGGCACAACCCACCAGGGTGTGCCTGGGCTCCCTAGCGCGCCTAGGTGGGTTGTGCCCACCTGGTGGGCCCCTTTGGTACTTATTTGCTCCAATATTTCTTATATATTCCATAAAAAATCTCCATAAAGTTTCAGCTCATTTGGAGTTGTGCAGAATAGGTAGCCTGACGTAGCTTTTTCAGGTCCAGAATTCCAGCTGCCGGTATTCTCCCTCTTTGTGTGAACTTTGCATAATATGACAGAAAAGGCATTAGAATTACTCCAAAAGCGTTATTATGCATAAAACAATATAAATAACAGTAGGAAAACATGATACAAAATGGACATATCAGCGTCCTGGTCCGGATCTGGGGTGCTGACAGCGGAACCTGGATGCTCATATTGGTTCCTACATATTCTACGAAGATCTTTATCGGTCAAGCCGTAATGACAGCATACGTCATTCCCTTTGTCATCGGTATGTTACTTGCACGAGATTCGATCGTCGGTATCTTCATACCTAGTTCAATCTCATTACCTGCAAGTCTCTTTAATCGTTCTGTAATGCATCATCCCGCAACTAACTCATTAGTCACATTGCTTGCAAGCCTTATTATGATGTGCATTACCGAGAGGGCCCATAGATACCTCTCCGATATTCGGAGTGACAAATCCTAATCTTTATCTATGCCAACCCAACAAACACCTTCGGAGACACCTCTAGAGCATCTTTATGATCACCCAGTTACATTGTGACGTTTGATAGCACACAAGGTGTTCCTCCGGTATTCGGGAGTTGCATAATCTCATAGCCAAAGGAATATGTATATGTCATGAAGAAAACAATAACAATAAAACTTAACGATCAATATGCTAAGCTAACGGATGGGTGTTGTCCATCACATCATTCTCCTAATGATGTTATCCCGTTCATCAAATGACAACACATGTCTATGGTCAGTAAACTTAACCATCTTTCATTAACGAGCTAGTCAAGTAGAGGCATACTAGGGACACTTTGTTTTGTCTATGTATTCACACATGTACCAGGTTTTCGGTTAATACAATTCTAGCATGAATAATAACCATTTATTGTGATATAAGGAAATATAAATAACAACTTTATTATTGCCTCTAGGGCATATTTCCTTCAACCATCGTCGAGTACATCGGGCAAATGAAAGCGCGAGGCGACGAGATGGCATCAACAGGAAAGCCACTCGATGATGATGACATGGTCTCCTACATTCTCGTCGGACTCGACTTCGACTGCATCTTGTTTGTCTCGTCCATTTGCGCTGCAAGGACCGAGCCCATCAAGGTAGCTGAACTTTACTCCCAACTGATGGGTTTTGAAAAGGGCATTGCCATGTTTGAAGGAGGAAACCAGTCCTCTCAGTCCTCGGCCAACGCCATTTCCCGTGGCCGTGGTGGCTTCGATCACGAAGGCGGCCGTGGCAACGAAGGAGGTGGCCGCGGCAATGGAGGCCGTGGCAACCGCAATGGAGGAGGCAACGATCTCCCCGAGGTTGTCTGCCAGATCTGCAAGAAGCCAAACCACACCGCCATCGAGTGCTACCGCCGCTTCGACATATCCTTCGCCAAGAATGAAAAGAGTGTAGGATCTGCCACCACCTCGTCCTATGGATTGGACACCAACTGGTACCTCGACACGGGGGCCACAAATCACATCACCAGCGAGCTCGACAAGCTGACAGTCCGCAACAAATACAACGGCAACGAGCAAGTCCACACCGCAAACGCAGAAGGTATGGAAATTAGTCATATTGGTCAATCCACTGTTCGAACCCCTACTCGTGATCTTCATCTCAAAAACATATTGCGTGTACCCGATGCCACCAAAAATCTTATTTCAGCTCATCGTTAGTCCACTGACAACAATACATTTCTCGAAGTTCACCAATGTTTCTTTTTCGTTAAGAAACATGGAACGAGGAAAACCCTTCTCCACGGCAGGTGTAGACGTGGTCTCTATCCCCTATCATCGGCGCCGTTGAATTCAAGCAAGCAGGCGTTTGGTGTGAATAAATTGTCCACGGACAGGTGGCACAGTCGGCTAGGGCATCCCTCATCCACCATAGTTCGTCATGTCCTTAGCCACAACAATATTCCTTTTTCAGGTAGTGAGTTGAATAAAGAAGGTGTTTGTGATGCTTGCCAATTGGGCAAGAGTCATCAACTAAATTTTCTCCGATGTATGGGGGCCTGCCCGTGATTCTATGAATAGAAAAAATATTATGTGTCCTTTATTGATGATTATGGCAAATTCACGTGGATCTATCTTCTCAAGCACAAATCTGAAGTTTTTAAGATCTTTCATGAATTCCAAGCGTTAGTTGAAAGATTGTTCAATAGAAAAATTATCACCATGCAAAATGACTAGGGAGGCGAATATGAACGCCTAAATTCCTTTTTTTGCCAACTAGGAATCACCCACCATGTCTCATGTCCACATGCTAACCAGCAGAACGGATCAACTGAAAGAAAACATCGCCACATTGTAGACGTGGGACTTTCCCTCATGGCTCATGCCTCTATGCCCCTCAAATTCTGGGATGAGGCATTTCTTTCTGCCACATATCTGATACATCGCACACCTAGCAAAGTGTTCAACTTTGAAACTCCCTTGGGTCGTTTGTTTCATGAACAACCAAACTATCATTCACTTTGAGTTTTTGGATGTGCTTGTTGGCCAAATCTCGGTCCATATAATTCTAGAGAATTAGAATTCCGATCCAAACAGTGTATTTTCCTCGGATACAGTAATCTCCACAAAGGCTTCAAGTGTCTTGGTGTTGCTGCCGGCCGAGTCTATATATCCCATGATGTTATTTTTTATGAAACGGGGTTTTCCTTTCAAGGCTTTAAATCCAAATGCAGGCACCCCTCTTCGCTCTGAAGTCTTGCCGCTTCCTGAAACTATTCCCTCTAAGCCTATTGATCACGGGGCTGAACGTGTATTTGACCAACATGCTAAATTTCCTGCTAATCCTGGTGAAAATCCAGCTCATGTGCATGATTTTATGCAGACTGAAGAAGACAAAAATGGCGCGAAGCACAAAGCAGATTCAGGTGCTACCAGCGCCGATCACGAGGCTGATTCTGGTGCAGGCGCAGGCGGTCCAAGCGGATCTGCCTCGGGTCTACGCACCCCACCCAGAGAACGACACGTGGGTGCGTCGGGCGCCAGTTCCCCAGGTGGGCCAACCTCTGGCGGGCACATGGCGCAGGACCAGCCGACCGGCTCCTCGCGTCGCACGCCACCATTCAATGACTGCCAGGTGCCCAACCCAACGCAGGAGCATCGGCTGTTGCCTCTGGCGCAGAAGCGACAAGGCGGGAAGGCGGGTCCCCTGTCGCTGAGAATGGGATCGATGTGGGATCTCGCGCGGCTGACGGCAGGATCGACGTGGGATCCCATGCGGCTGTATCTCCTTCCGCCGGATCCTCATACAACTCCTGATTTGCCGACTCGGAGAACAAGATCACAACATGGTATTGTAAAACCGCAAGTTCGTACAGATGGTACGGTCTGGTATGAAAATCTTAAGGTTCGTTTTGGGGGTTTAATGACTACTGGTGAACCAAGTAGTTTACATGAAGCTCTAGGTGACACTAAGTGGAAAATTGCTATGAATGATGAGTGTGGTGCTCTTATTAAAAATAAGACATGGCACCTAGTTCCACCAACACAAAACAAAAATGTTATTGATTGCAAGTGGGTCTACAGAATTAAGAGAAAGGTAGATGGTCAAGTTGATAGGTATAAGGGAAGGCTAGTAGCAAACTGGTTTAAACAGAGATATGGTATAGACTATGAAGATACCTTTAGTCCTGTTGTGAAGGTAGCTACTATCAGACTTGTTCTTTCTATTGCAGTATCAAGAAACTGGAGCTTGAGGCAATTGGATTTACAGAATGCGTTCCTTCATGGCGTTCTAGAGGAAGAAGTTTAAATGAGACAACCACCTGGCTATGAGGTAAAAGGCAAGGAAAATTATCTTTGCAAACTTGATAATGCCCTATATGGATTAAAACAAGCACCTAGGGCTTGGTATTCCAAGTTAAGTGAAAAACTTCAAATACTTGGTTTCAAATCATCCAAGGGAGATACTCATTTGTTCTTCTATATGAAAGGAAATATCACTATTTTATGTTGGTCTATGTTGATGATATTATTGTTGCTAGCTCATCAGAAGATGCAACCGTAGCATTGTTATCAGATCTTAAGAAGGATTTTGCCTTGAAAGATTTGGGTGATCTACACTACTTCTTGGGAATTGAGGTTAGAAAGGTAAAAGATGGAATACTCCTCACCCAAGAAAAATATGTCTTGGATATGCTTAAGCGTGCAGGAATGGTAAATTGCAAGGTTTCAAACATGCCTCTCTCTACGTCAGAAAAAACTGTCAAGAGAAGAAGGAAAGCCTTTGGGGGCCGAGGAGTCAACAAAATATAGGAGTATGGTAGGTGTTTTGCAGTACTTAACACTGACAAGACCTGGCATTTGTTTTCCTGTCAACAAAGTATGCCAGTACTTGCATTCTCCCACTTCTCAGCATATGACAATAGTTAAGAGAATTCTGAGATATCTCAGAGGTACTATGAGTACAGGTCTGAAATTTACCAAGTCAACCTTCAATGTTGTTAGTGCTTTCTCAGATGCTGACTGGGCAGGATGTCCAGATGATAGAAGGTCAACAGGAGGTTTTTGTGCATTCTTTGGTCCTAATTTGATTTCCTGGAGTGCACGTACGCAAGCTACTGTCTCTAGGTCCAGTATAGAGGCAGAGTACAAATCTTTAGCTAATGCTACTGCTGAGATTATTTGGGTTCAAATTTGCTACCTGAACTTGGAGTTATGCATTCATCAGTTGCACGCCTGTGGTGTGATAACATTGATGCTACATATCTATCAACAAATCCAGTATTTCATGCAAGGACAAAACATATAGAAGTTGACTATCATTTTGTTCGAGAGAGAGTAACTAACAAACTACTAGACATTCGTTTTATTCCCACAGGTGATCAAGTTGCAGACGATTTTACCAAAGCCTTATCATGGCGGAAGTTAGAAGACTTCAAGAATAATCTCAACTTGGTGAAGTTGTGATTGAGGGTGCGTGTTAAAAAGAATTGTATTGTGTGTATACGGTATTGTATAAACTGTATATACCGCCGGTAGGGTTAGATTGCGTGCGTGTGTTGTTGTAATCTGGTAGTTAGGTTGTTAGGGTTTCTCCTCATATCTTGTATAGCTTTTCTTGAGGATTAATCCACGACCTAACTACCGTATCTTTGTAACCTATCCTTGGCTATATAACACGCAGCGCATCCCCGCCAGAGGCATACGCTTCCATGCAATCTTTCAGCCAAAGCAAGATAGGTATGCGCTCCGCACTTCGCCGTAGTGGCTTGCCCCCCGGATTGAGGTCATACGTGTTGCAACCAAGTCGATTGAGAGGGAGATCAACTCTATCAACTACAATCCACTCATCGACGTCTCCCGTGGTAGGGCCGTCCATGGCGGATCCAGGGCACGCCCATCGGCGTGTCCATGGACAACACAAGGCTCGCCATTGCCGCAGTCGGCAAGCTTATGTTTGTACAGTTCTCGGAGCTGGTGAACGACTTCTACAACAACGGTTTGCCTTCAAACCTCTCTGGTAGCCGCAACCCGAGCTTGGACTATGGCCTGAAGGGTGCTGAGATAGCCATGGCCTCATACTGCTCTGATCTCCAGTTCCTAGGCAATCCGGTGACCAACCATGTCCAGAGCGCGGAGCAACACAACAAGGATGTCAACTCTCTCGGTCTCATCTCCGCCAGGAAGACTGCTGAGGCCATTGACATATTGAAGCTCATGTCGTCAACATTCTTGGTCGGCTTGTGCCAGGCCATAGATATCCACCACCTCGAGGAGAATGTCCTTTTTCGAGAGCATGCAAAGCGCATGCCTTAACTTTAAGAATCGTATCACCGAATGTCAAGGACGCCGTGAAGAGTTGTGTAAAGACGGTGGCTAGGAAGACATTGAGCACCAACAAGAATGGCCATCTCCACAATGCGCGCTTCTGCGAGAAGGACCTGCTGCTCACCATCGATCGCGAGGCAGTGTTCACGTATGCAGACGATCCTTGCAGTGCCAAATACCCGCTGATGCAGAAGATGCGTGCAATTCTCGTAGAGCATGCCCTGGCCAATGGCGACGCCGAGCGCGACGCCGAGACGTCGGTATTTGCCAAGCTTGCCACATACGAGCAGGAGCTTCAAGCAGTGCTGCCGAGGGAGGTTGAGGCTGTCCGGAGTGCCGTGGAAAACAGCACCACCACCCAGCAGAACCATATCACCGAATGCCAGTCATACCCGCTATACCGGTTTGTGCGCGAGGAGCTTGGGACTGTGTACTTGACTGGGGAGAAGACACGGTCTCCTGGTGAAGAGGTGGGCAAGGTGTTCATCGCCATGAATCAGGGCAGACATATCGACGTGCTGCTCGAGTGCCTCAAGGAGTGGAACGGTGAGCCACTGCCTCTCTGCTAAATAGAGGATCAAGAAATTTAAGAGAAGACAGTGTGCTTCAGATTTCAGAAGGTTATGGGTCTTATTCTCTGATAAGTGATAATAATAAAATTTCATTGTAACGTTATTACAGAGCTGCCATATTGTTGCCAAAATATGCAACGGTATAGTTGTACAGCTTCTTTGATGTATAGTTAAATGGCTATGGCGTATGACAAATATTCGTTATTAATGTACTGGTTCCTTTTTCGAGCTCTATGGTCTGGTGAATCGCCTATTGTTTGCATTTCATTGCCATACTGTGAGGACTGAGGAGTGAGGTCATGCAGAAATATAGATTGCTATCAGAATGTTTTTTTTAGAAAAAAACGCCTACAAAGTCACCATTCTATGGTGTCTCCTTATTGTTGCTACTTGCTAGTTAAATCAACGCTAAGCGATGGCTTCTCTGAATTCTTTTGGTTTTCGGCTCTTAAGAATCTACTACTAATAACAGAAACCAGAGGGCCCGAAGAGAGTTCAAAATCAATACACGAAACGTATGACCAGGAATACACTCAGTCCATAGATGATTCATATATAAATTCATAATCACGTTGATGTTGCAATCTTGTCGTTGCTATCATGGTTAACAGCTTCAACTCTCCCTCCAATCTAATAGCAGTATATAAATAACAGAATGAAGTAAAACAGAAGGAACAAAATCAATCTTCTTGGATTTTATTTGCATAGCCGATAACTGCTAGCCCAAAGCAGGCAAAACAAAACCTTCATGGAGATCAGATAATCATACGAAAGACATAACTGATACACGGTTCACAAAGGAACAAGTACTGATTGACCTGAAACAAGCATGACAATATAGCTAGGTAGAGTGGGCTTTTTATCTAATTAACTTAATTCAGCTTCCTCGTCTCTCCTTGGTGATTCTTCATGACGCCAGGGCGGTGTCTCCTACGCCCTGGTGGATGCAAAGGAGCATAGTCTTTCTCTTCGTCATAGTCCTCGTCGACCTCCACCTCGTAGGTGACTATGCCCTTGGCCTCCAGCTGTTGCGCGTAGTCTTTCTGCAGCTCTAGCATCTCACGTTCATTGCTCTCCGCGACCTGGGCTGTGTCAGCCTTCATCATGTAATAGCTTGCCGCCATCTCCGGGAACATTCTGATCATATCTGCTGGCAAGTCTACCGTGTAGGGCTTCGGTTGAACCCTAACCAAGGAGAAGACAAACGGAAGCCCAGGCAGCACTAGTAAATATACTACTATTATACACAAGATCGAGTCGTGTCCTCGTTTTTTCCTTTTTTCTTTTTTTTGAGAAACTCGAGTTGTGTCCTCGTGTGTCGCCCTGCGTCTGTAGTTCAGTCTTGTATCCAAACCTGGCCAAGTGAGCCGGCACGGTCCAGCAGAGCCCGGCTCATGCCAGCCATGGCATGGCCTATGGCAGCTCGTTTATAAGGCAATCCCTATTTGACGCTCGCGGGCGTCAAACACAGCGACTATTTATTGCATTAAGCGATATGAGCAGTTTCTATCGATATTCGCCGCATTCTGCGGCAAGTTCCCGAACCGTCTTTTGTTAAGGAATTTCAAAAAATGTTATCACTTTCAAAAAACTAAAATATTGTGCTACCAAACGCATACTAAATGTGCACCAATTTGAATGCAGCGAGTGATATCTACTACTATGAAAGTATGTTAAATCATATAAAGGTTTTTGCCTGTACATACTATGGAAGTAGTAAATATTATAGAGATTTCAAGCTATTGTTGATCATTTGAGTAGAGATGTACTACTGTTGGACGTGGACTTGGTCACTTGAAGTGAGATGTAGTACAGGACCTGACACGCGCGAGCTGCCACGGACGCGAAGACACTTGGGAAACGTTTGAATTTACGTTTATTTTAATTTATGTTTTGTGCTAAACCTTGTTCTGTTTTTGTTTGCAGCACAATATGGATAAGGAGCCCTCGTCCATTCCTGGTCGAGTTTAGTCTACGGACTATCCAAGACACCATGTGAGGTGATCGATGGGTCCATCCGAGCTGCTTCGATCTTGTAGTGTGTAAGCTTACTAGCGACACAGTACAGAGGAATGCAGGCACAGACTTTGTTGGATCCACACATATGTTTGATTTGCAATTCCATGGCCTAGCACGGGCGCTGAGTTAGACCTCCTTATGCCAAGCTCAACGCACCAACTTGTTGATTAACACTGTCATTGTACGGCGTTGCCCAAATACAACGTGCTCATGACCCCGTCCATTGTAAGGATTTTCATTCTTAAAAAATAGTGTGTATACTATCTGTTCACCATTAACCTTTGTATACCCATTGCAGTACCTATTGTCGTTGTATTTGGTGGATTCCTCCTACGGCCTACTTGCAGTTAATATTGAAAAGAGGAGGACTCTCCTGATTGATCATTCCAACGAGTCATTTCTAGGCTCAGAGGACTTTCATGACAAAGAACTGAAGAAGGAAGCCCTATTAGTTATGCAAGAATTTGGCAGTGTATTGCAACAGGAGAGGCCTGGTTTGAATCCCCAACTCGTGGATTGGCCACAAGATCATACCTATATTACAACCGCGCGGTAATAGTTTAAATTGTTCATGCACATTATAGCCACACTGATATAGGTTCTAACATATGGAGTTTTTTTTTGTCACAGCCTGGACTGATTCAAAGTCCTACAGGAGATGGCTCACCAAGATGATACTCTCGGGCATAACATGTCCAGGACTGAGGTAGGTGCATATATAACAAGTTTCTGTCTTCCATATCTTGTTAAATATAAATGTATGTTTTTCCACTCACGTAGGTTTGTTGTGCAATTCATTTTTCAGCAATTTATTAAATTATTTTTTTGTATGTTCCCTAGGATTCAATACAGCTCAGAAAGAAGTTGCCGGTCCAGATGCTGACGATCAAAGTCAATGAAGCAGCTAGAAACATCCCAGCTGAAATTAGAGCGGCCTTGAGGGTTTTGGACGACTGACTATGGACTGATGCATATTCAAATGTCGCAAATAAATGGCTACTACAGTTTTGTTAGGGATCAAATTGAGAATTATCCTTTTGGCAAAATGAATTATTATATAATGTATTGGATTATATATATGTAGATTTAAATACTTTGTGGTGTTTTGGATATATTAAACATTGGTTTTGTGACGCACCCTACAATTCCTCGTATCATATAACTCCATCCAGGATATGTCAACTAGAACTCTCGATATCACGTTAAAAGAACCGTAAAGTCATGAAATATATTTGGCAATAAGAACTATATATAAATATCACGTCAATGCCTACTGATCAACATCAGCGCTAAAAGAAAAGCAGTTGTGGTAAAATCATAGGCTGATGAAAAGTAAATACCTCATGTTCAAGGCTTATTTCCTGCATGCTTGCAGGCAAATTAAAGTGGAGCTGGACCCTATTGCCATGATGTAATGGACTCAGTAATCAAAATTAGTGGAGCATGAGGCTTCAAGGCTCCCCCTGATTGTACAATGACCAAGGTTTAGTTCATCAAGGAACACATTTACACTGAAAACAAACATATGTAATACATTAGGCCCAAGAAAATCCCATAATTTAGTGGAAGCATAGGAAGTAAATTAGTTGTGTAGGTTTTTATCAGATTGTGAAGAGATAATATAGGTTAGGAAAGGGCAGAGTGGCATGCAACCAATGATAAGTTGTTTATTTAATTAATACAATAATTTAATTCTTTAGTAAGTTCTGATTTCTAACATCTTTTCTAATTTATTAAGATGTGTACGTTTGATGAAAAAAGGAAAGAGATCTGCACCATACATAAGTACATATGGTAGAACAGGAATAAGCCATGATCTGCTACCCAGCCTTACTCTGCATGGCATACCTATATATGTTAACCTCCTCTGCCATCCCTCCTCCCCCTCCTTACTCTCCCTTTGCCCATCACATATAGCAAAGGATCAAAATACCCAGACTTGGAGGACAAATTCCCGAGGAGTACCTTGTGTAAGCGAGGAGCATCAAGAAGGTGAGTTCCTCTAGGTATGAAAATTTCTGGATCTTTCCCTTCTGTAAAAGTGTAACAGTTATTAGATTAGGATCATGTTTGGTTTAGGCATACCATCAAATTCCAAAAGAAGAACACCAGTGGAGATAGCGCCAACTTATAAAAAGACCATAGCCAATACAATTGATTGTAGATCTAATCAAGCAGTCCTATTAGGTGGGCTGCAACTGAAGACAACTAGTTCCTTCAGATATTATAGGCTCGCAGTCTATTCTGGATATCACAAGTGTGGCATACACCTAACTTTTTAAGTGATGACCATAGTTCACTTCCTAAATTTGCATAGCCAGGCGATCTTTTTCCTTAATGAAATCTCACAAAGAGATTTAAGCCCAAAAAACAAACAATTAACTTTTTAAGTGTTTCAACATGCCAGAAAACAAACAAATATAATCATCTTCTGAAGATATATATCATCAGACTCATAATATTAAGTCATTTCATGTAATAAAAATTGCACGAGGACAAAATGCTTCGATGGAATAGTCTAAAATTATTCACAATGGATATGTAATACTCCAATACCAACAATATCCCAACCGAATGAATCTACATTCTCAAAATAGAGCAAGTAATACGATGCACGTGCTTATTTTGAGTTGGCACTATTTGCAGATGCTACAAACACTCCTACTAGTAAAGTGAAAACCGTGCATTGAACTCACCCTTTCTGCAAGGCAATGGATGTCAGTGGCGTAGGCCCCTTCTTGCCCTCACTTGGAGGAAATTTTTCTTTGTTGGCGGAGGATTTTGCTCAACATCATGTTTTCTGAAACTACCATTGTCATCACTGGATTTATTTGCCTTGAAATGCTTTGCTTCTACATCAGTCTGCACATTAAGAATCCAGTGAATTAGAGATTAGGAAAGACGGGATAAATAACAATTAATCACTTGCTCAAAGCATAAGTTGTGCTATGGGCATTCTTCTTTATCACTAGAATATAACAAAAATATTCTAAACCACCTTCTAGCCTGCCAAGTGAAACAACTATTTAAACTTTCTATCGGCTCATAAATCATAGCTTGCAAACCATCACGAATCTATAATTGATGAGAATGGTAGTAAGGGGCACAACACAGCTTATCAAGCAATGTTGTTGTTAGTAGAAGAGTTTATATCCATACCTTCCAGTTTCTTCACTTAGAGTTCCTTGGCGGCCAATATTGTAATGCTGATCTCAGTACAACTTGCACAAGAGGAGGTTTGCCTTGTTGAGGCTGGTAATGGCCCAAGAATCTGCATTTCAAAAAAACACAACATATAAATCTTGTGTGTAATAATATTAGACCAATTAATGTCTCTCTACTCCTAAGGTTTTGTCAGAGTGATATTTTTGCACACATAAATCAACTTACACATTTATAGCATCCTGCTTCTGAGGATCTATGTAAGCATTATTGTATTAACGCTGAAGGGTTCAAAGGAACTCATGGGATTGGGTTGCTGCCTTCCACTGCCCTCTTTGCTCACTGAAGATCTCTCGCATGTTTCAATGGAGAAGTTAGACTGATCATTCAAAATACAAAGTTGGATTTGTGATCACTACTGAACAATGCCTACCAACAAGACTCAAATCATTCTGAAAGAAAGATGTTCAAGATTAAAACAGCAAACACTGAAAATGAGAAACTATAGGGTTTTTCTCAAAAACTATAGTCCGTAAGAAATGCTTGTTACTTTAGTCACAAAATTTTTAGATGCAAACACTCGAGATAAATTTCCATAAGTACACTCAACATGCTTGGGTGATAGATGCCCTCGGCCTACTATCGTCTTCTACTACTAAACAAGTTTCCAAAGGCAAAGCCGCGTGTACGAATTGATTTTGGAAGTTCATTTAATCATAGGAGGACCTGTGAGAGCAAACGTCTCATATTAGGTATCAACTGTCCTGGTGCACTGACCTTTGCTAAAATGACAAGCATGACAGACTGACCCATGATACTAGTCAGCAACTGCTCTTTCAGACTCCTATTTTCAGCTAACAGGTGGCCCTAATGTTTATTTGAATTAAACATTTGGCCAAATCGCCAAACACAACAATAGGGTAAGGCAAATAAACATGTTATTTGAGCAACACATTGATAAAATATTGTACCAGACATATACTAATTATCAAAGGTTCCAATAATCAACAAGGGTGGATGTCATACACGAGTAAGCGCGCTGCAGTGCTGATTTGGCACTTAAACAAGGCCTTTTCTTTCTCGAATACACTTAAACAAGACTTGGTGTTACTACTTTTTAGTTCTTTAGTCAGTTTTGGGGTTGTCTTCTGAAAAATATAGATGGAAGACCAGGTACACTTTGCAACAGCCAGTAAAACCTTTTACGAGGCTAGCTATTGGCTATCATAATTGTTCTCTTTCACAACTATCATGTTGTTTGAACATTTCAGTACCTTTTAGATACTTATTATTACATTGGAGTATTATGCCAATGGATTTTGATGGAAGCGATGGCACCGTAATAGCGCCATCAACACAATGCATTTATTACGATATCATCAAATCAGACATTATATAAGCATAGTAGTCCCCACTAACATTATCAAATAAAAAATATAAGTATCAGTACAACAATTATGAGGAAAAAACATGCTTGAGCAGCTCTCTAGAAATACTAGGGTTGATGCAATGAAAGCCTATTTAAGTCAAACTGGTGTTTAAAAGGATGCTTGAATTCAAAGAAGTACATCTAACATTGACATTGCAGTTTTATGCAAGGTGAGTAAAAGAACGCACAACTGATTTACCTTTGCAAACTGCTCAAGAAGGGCTGCAGCTTCCTCCTCCACGGCTACGCGGGACTCAAGCACATCCCAGTTAGGCCAAAACCACCTCTTGATTAGCAATATGGATTCAGTTGCATTGATGGATTTAGAGTACTACTGCCGTCACTCCCTGTTTCTTTTCCTGCTGAAGAAAGAAAGCAACCAACCAACAAATTCAGAGGAGGGGCTTGCAAGCAAGCAAGCAGGACAAGAGAGCAAAGGAGGGGCTTACCATCAGCTATGCGGGAGCCGGAAGAGGTAGTGCTTTCATTCATGAACATACGTTTTCATGGTCTAGCAAATAGTGTTCTAAAGGATCACTAGGAGGTACGAAAATAGAAGCAAGACCAATAATTTCATCCTTACTAGGCAATTCTTCCTCACGATGTTGTTTACTAAATTTAGAGAAATTAAACTCATGAACCATATCATCCAAGCCAATAGTAACAACATTCTTTTTGCAGTCTATCTTAGCATTAACAGTATTCAAGAAGGGTCTACCAAATATAATGGGACAAAAGCTATCTTGTGGAGAACTGAGAACAAGAAAATCAGCAGAATATTTAGTTTTCCCACACAAGACTTCAACATCTCTAACAATTTCCATTGCAGATATAGTATCTCTATTGGCAAGATCAATATCTTCTAACTCAGCAGTTGCAATTTCATGCTTAATTTCTTTATATAAATCATAAGGTATAATACTAGCACTAGCACCCATATCACATAAGCCATGATAACAATGATCTCCTATTTTAACAGAAATAACAGACACGCCTACAATAGGTCTATGTTTATCTTTAGCACACAGTTTAGCAATTCTAGGAGTTTCACCGCTGAATTGAATAACATGCCCATCAATATTATCAGACAAGAGATCTTTAGCAATAGCAATATTAGGTTCTACTTTGACTTGCTCACGAGGTGTAACATCCCAAATTTTAGATTTGGAATGTTATACATAGGTCATTTATGCATATCATATTTTATTGCATCTTCGTTCCGCAATCCTCGAAATCCTAAGCAACTCAAGGACCCTCGGAGAGAGTTGGGAATTTTTCGGTTTTCATATTTGATTTTTTGTCAAATAATGAAACAAGGATTGATTTTAATTATTTTTCTCTCCGAAAAATGTTTCGTAATAATAAAATAAATGAGAGGAGATGATATGACCTCCGAAGCAATTGAAATATTGGAGGAAAAATGTTAAAATCATTTGTTGGATTTTATTTGATTTTATTTGGATTTTATTTGCATTAGAAAAATTGCACGTTTTCAAAAATTGCATTTTAGGGCCAAGAAAATGTTCATCTCATTCTAAATATTTCATTTAGACGGTGAAAATTTGTTTTGGCATTTGTAGATTTTTTTAGGATTTCTTTTCTGTCGGCGGAATTATTTAAAAAATCCTCATACCGATCGGGCCTAAGGCCCACCGAGCCAGCCGCCCAGCAGCAGCCACCGCCACCACCCAGCCAGCCAGCCCGCCGCCGCTCGGATCGGAGTTCGAGCCGGACTCCGCCTCGCCGCCTTGCCCCCACCTCCAAGCCCCCTCTCTTTAAATAGTCGCCGCCCCGCCACACCACCACCACCACCACCACCGCCGCCCCGAGCCGAGCCGCCGCCCGAGCCCGAGCCCGCCGCCCGCCGCCGCCGCCCGAGCCGCCCCGAGAACTCCGCCAAGCCGGAACCCCGCAGCCAAGCCAAGCTGAGAAAACCGTTTCTGTTCTTTTTAGAAACCCTAGTTCTCGTTTTTTTTAAAATAGATCGGTTTTTCCTGGTTTATTTATTTAGCGAGCGTTCGCTCGTTCGTTCGTTCGTTTTAACGAACGCGTTCTCCATTTAGATCCAGATAACAAACATTCGTTCGTTAGTCTGTTCGTCAGTTTTTCTTTTCTCGGATTTATTCCGCGATTTTTCTGATCGCGATTTCTGATCCGATCTTAGTTTCTGTTTATCTTTTGGCTCGTTAGTCGGAATCAGGTGATTCAAGCGCCTAGATCTTCGTCTCAAGACCCTCTTTTTGTCTAAACAACTTAAACAAGATGTTGATACAGTAAAATTTAACCTTAGTTCAGATTAGTAATCGGATCTTGTTTCTTTCGCCATTTGAGTTTCGTTGCTCCGTTTGGTTTGATTCTTTTTGCGAACCGGAGTTCTTAAGTTGAACTTTCTGGTCATCCTCGTTTATTTTAGTTTTTCTTGTGCATATTTGCTTGTTGCTTATGTATGTTATTGTTTGCTTGTGATAGAATTTCCGGAGTGTGAAGCGTGTTACTACGAGTCTCTAGGATTCGCGGATCGTCAGCAAGGAAAGTAACACATTGATCATATTCTTTTCATACCCAGTTTTTATGCATTAGCTCAATCCTCAAACATTGCATGGTTAGGATGTCATTAACTTGTGGGTTGGGAAGTAGTAGTTGAGGTAGAACCTATTGCCCTGTTACTATCAAACCCTTGGGAGTTACTTCTACGTGTTGCTTATATTGCTATGCTATGCTCGTAGATGTGGTTGGGTTTGAGTGAATCCGTGAGAGATGAGAGATTGTTAATTAATGGTTCAACTTAAGGTGGCAACTTTAATACACATCTGGGTGGATTGAGGCACCAGGGGAACCCAGTGTTGTCTGTTTTATTTTTTTTGGAAATCCCGGGGTACCCGTGTGATCTTCCTTTGGACCGCCACCCAGGCTTAAAGGGAACTGAGATTATTCATGCTAGAAACTTCGTGTGCAGCCACAAGCTAATATGGTCTCTAGCATAGTTGAGTAGGTTACATGAAGCTCTTGAAGAGGTAGATCAGCAGGTAGTGGGTTTTGTAGGTTTGGTATGGTCTATCCGGAGTAGAGAGTTAATGTTTCTGAAAGACTATGTATCGGTCATCCGTTTCTCAAACACCATGCAGTGCGAGAAATCAACGGAGGCGATCGAGTCTTGTGGGGAAAAGTGCGCAAACCTCTGCAGAGTGTACAATCTAATCATGGTTAGCCGTGTCCCCGGTTATGGACAATTTTGAGTATCTAGTACTTGAGTTATCACATGTATCTCATCACTCTTAATTAATATTGTTGGGTTGTTAACTACTTTAATTGGGAATTGAGTTGGGGTTATACCTTCTCAATGTTTCAACCACCATGATAGTTAAATTAAATTCTATTCCTTTGTTGTAGGGAAAAATTGGCTTTTCACAAAGTTATAACCTTAGAGCTTTCCATCAGCCAAATATGCATGTAGTGATAGCATTATCCTGTTCTTGCTCTACTGTGTTATATTGCCAGCATATTCCATGTGCTGACCCGTTCTCGGGCTGCAACGTATTATGTTGCAGACTTTTCAGACGAGGAGTAAGGTTCGTTAGGTCGTTGCCGTGGAGCTCAGCTATGCCGTTGGAGTTGATGGACTCACTTTATCTTCCGAGCCTTCCGCTGTTATCGCATTAGATGGCCTTAAGCCATATTATTATAATAAGTTCTCTTTTGAGACATTCGATGTAATAAGTGTGTGATTGCTACTCTGTTATAAATCCTTCGAGTACTGTGTGTGTCAGCATTACTGATCCAGGGATGACACTAAAGCACAGAGACTTGACCATCTGAGGTCGGGTCGCTACAGGAGGTGTATAAGTTCTAATATTGCTTTTACGAACAACGGTTGAAGCTTTAGCATGATCCTTTATTCTAACAGGGAAAGGTGGTTTCTCAACATACGAAGTAAGAACAATGGGATCATTATAAGTGACAGTCTTTTCTTCAACTTTAATAGGTGCAGCTACTTTTACTTCTATGGGAGGATGATATTTAAACCACTTCTCCTTGGGGAGATCAACATAAGTAGCAAAAGATTCACAGAAAGAAGCTACTATCTCAGAGTCAAGTCCATATTTAGTGCAAAATTTACGGAAAATATCGGTATCCATAAAAGATTTAACACAATCAAACTTAGGTGTCATACCTAACTCCTTACCTTCGTCGAGGTCCCAATCTTTAGAGTTGCGTTTAATTCTATCCAATAAATTCCATTTGAATTCAATAGTCTTCATCATAAAAGAGCCAGCACAAGAAGTATCGTGCATGGTGCGATTGTTACCAGAAAGCTGAGCATAAAAACTTTGAATAATTATTTCTCTTGAGAGCTCATGATTTGGGCATGAATATAACATTGATTTAAGCCTCCCCAAGCTTGAGCGATGCTTTCTCCTTCACGACGCCAAGAATTGTATATATAATTGCGATCACGATGAACAAGATGCTTAGGATAATATTTTTGATGAAATTCCAATTTCAATATTTTATAATTCCATGATCTCATATCATCACATAGCCTATACCATGTCAATGCGTATCCCTTCAAAGATAAAGGGAAGGCCTTCTTCTTAACAACATCATCGGGTATACCTGCAAGCTTAAATAATCCACAAATTTCATCCACATATATTAAATGCTCATCAGGATGCTTTGTTCCATCTCCTGTAAAAGGATTAGCTAGCAGTTTTTCCATCATACCCGAAGGAATTTCAAAAGGAGTTTCATTTTTAATAGGTTCAGTAGGTTGAGGAGCAACTCTTTTCTCTACTGGACGGGGTGAAGATACCCCGAACAAGCCCCTCAGAGAATTACTTTCCATAGTAACAAGTGACAGTAAATTTCAGCACACTATATAAATTTTTTTCCTTACCAAATTCCACCTACCAAAGGCGCTACACTCCCCGGCAACGGCGCCAGAAAAGAGTCTTGATGACCCACAAGTATATGGGATCTATCATAGTCCTTTCGATACGTAAGAGTGTCGAACCCAACGAGGAGCAGAAGGAAATGATAAGCGGTTTTCAGCAAGGTATTCTCTGCAAGTATTGAAACAAATGGTAACAGATAGTTTTGTGATAAGATAAATTGTAACGAGCAACGAGTAACAAAAGTAAATAAAGTGCAGCAAGGTGGCCCAATCCTTTTTGTAGCAAAGGACAAGCCGGAACAAACTCTTATAATAGGAAAAGCGCTCCCGAGGACACATGGGAATATCGTCAAGCTAGTTTTCATCACATTCATATGATTCGCGTTCGGTACTTTGATAATTTGATATGTGGGTGGACCGGTGCTTGGGTGCCGTTCTTACTTGAACAAACATCCCACTTATGATTAACCTCTATTGCAAGCATCCGCAACTACAACAAAAGTATTAAGATAAACCTAACCATAGCATGAAACATATGGATCCAAATCAGCCCCTTACGAAGCAACGCATAAACTAGGGTTTAAGCTTCTGTCACTCTAGCAACCCATCATCTACTTATTACTTCACAATGCCTTCCTCTAGGCCCAAATAATGGTGAAGTGTTATGTAGTCGACATTCACATAACACCACTAGAGGCTAGACAACATACATCTCATCAAAATATCGAACGAATACCAAATTCACATGACTACTAATAGCAAGACTTCTCCCTTGTCCTCAGGAACAAACGTAACTACTCACAAAGCATATTCATGTTCATAATCAGAGGGGTAATAATATGCATATAGGATTTGAACATATGATCTTCCACCAAATAAACCAACTAGCATCAACTACAAGCAGTAATCAACACTACTAGCAACCTACTAGCACCAATCCCGGACTTGGAAACAAGAATTGGATACAAGAGATGAACTAGGGTTTGGAGATGAGATGGTGCTGATGAAGATGTTGATGGAGATTGCCCTCTCCCGATGAGAGGAGCGTTGGTGATGATGACGACGATGATTTCTGATACGTCTCCGTCGTATCTATAATTTTTGATTGTTCCATGCCAATATTATTCACTTTCATATACTTTTTCGCAACTTTTTATATTATTTTTGGGACTAACATATTGATCCAGTGCCCAGTGCCAGTTCCTGTCTGTTGGATGTTTTATGTTTCGCAGAATATCCATATCAAATGGAATCCAAACGGGATAAAAACGGACGGAGCTTATTTTTGGAAAATATGGAAAATTCCAGAAGAAAAATCCACGCGAGACTGTGCCCGAGGAGGTCATGAGGCAGGGGGCGCGCCCCTCCCCCCCCCCGGGCATGCCGCCTACCCTCGTGAGCCCACCGTAAGGCGGTTGATGCTCTTCTTTTGCCACAAGAAAGATAATATTCAGAAAAAAATCTGGGCGAAGGTTTCAGGCCAATCGGAGTTACGGATCTCCATATATACGCGAAACGGTGAAACAGAGCCAGAACAGAACGCAGAAATAGAGATATCCAATCTCGGAGGGGCTCTCGCCCCTCCCAAGCCATGGGAGCCAAGGAACAGAGGGGAAACCCTCCTCCCATCTAGGGAGGAGGTCAAGGAAGAAGAAGAAGAAGGGGGCTCTCTCCCCCTTGCTTCCGGTGGCGCCGGAACGCTGCCGGGCTTCACCAACACCGCCGTCATCTTCACCAACATCTCCACCACCTTCCCCCCTCTATCTACAGCGGTCCACTCTACCGCAACCCGCTGTACCCTCTACTTGAACATGGTGCTTTATGCTACATATTATTATCCAATGATGTGTTGCCATCCTATGATGTCTGAGTAGATTTTCGTTTTCCTATTGGTGGTTGATGAATTGCTATGATTGATTTAATTTGCTTGTGTTTATGTTGCTGTCCTTTGGTGCCCATCATATGAGCGCGCGCGTGGATCACACCATAGGGTTAGTTGTATGTTGATAGGACTATGTATTGGAGGGCAAGAGTGACAGAAGCTTCAACCTAGCATAGAAATTGATGCATACGGGATTGAAGGGGGACCAATATTTCTTAATCCCGTGGTTGGGTTTTACCTTAATGAACGTTAGTTGTTGCGGACGCTTGCTAATAGTTCCAATCATAAGTGCATAGAATTCCAAGTAAGGGATGACATGCTTGTTGGGGAACGTAGTAATTTCAAAAAATTTCCTACGCACACGCAAGATCATGGTGATGCATAGCAACGAGAGGGGAGAGTGTTGTCTACGTACCCTCGTAGACCCGAAGCGGAAGCGATCACAACGTAGAGGAAGTAGTCGTACGTTCTCCTCGCGATCCGACCGATCCGGCGCCGTTACTCCGGCGCCCCGAGTTCTTGACACACGTACAGCTCGATGGCGTCCCTCGAACTCCGATCCAGCTGAGTGTCGAGGAGAGTTCCGTCGACGACGGCGTGGTGGCGATCTTGATGTTCTACGGCGCGAGGCTTCGCTTAAGCTTCATGACGGTATGACCGAGGTGGAATATGGTGGAGGGGGCACCGACACGGCTAAGGAACGATCCGTAGATCAAACTTGTGTGTTCTAGGGTGCCCCCTGGCCCCCGTATATAAAGGAGGGAGGGGGGAGGTGCGGCCGGCCCAAGGGAGGCGCTGCCGGAGGAGTCCTACTCCCACCGGGAGTAGGACTCCCCCCCCTAGGACTAGGGGAGGGAGGCGCCTGCCTGGACCGCCTGCCTCCCCCCTCTCTTCTCCCTCATGGCCCACTAAGGCCCATTTACCCCGGGAGGGTTCCGGTAACCACGGTTTCCGGTAAAATCCGATTTCACCCGAACCATTCGAACTCCAAATATAGGCTTCCAATATATCAATCTTTATGTCTCGACCATTTCGAGACTCCTCGTCATGTCCGTGATCACATCCGGGACTCCGAACTTCTTCGGTACATCAAAATACATAAACTCATAATATAACTGTCATCGAAACCTTAAGCGTGCGGACCCTACGGTTCGAGAACAATGTAGACATGAGCGAGACACGTCTCCGGTCAATAACCAACAGCGGGACCTGGCTGCCCATATTGGTTCCTACATATTCTACGAAGATCTTTATCGGTCAGACCGCATAACATCATACGTTGTTCCCTTTGTCATCGGTATGTTACTTGCCCGAGATTCGATCGTCGGTATCCAATACCTAGTTCAATCTCGTTACCGGCAAGTCTCTTTACTCGTTCCATAATACATCATCTCGCAACTAACTCATTAGTTGTAATGCTTGCAAGGCTTAAGTGATGTGCATTACCGAGAGGACCCAGAGATACCTCTCCGACAATCGGAGTGACAAAACCTAATCTCGAAATACGCCAACCCAACATCTGCCTTTGGAGACACCTGTAGTACTCCTTTATAATCACCCGATTCGTTGTGACGTTTGGTAGCACCAAAGTGTTCCTCCGTAAACGGAGTTGCATAATCTCATAGTTACGAGAACATGTATATGTCATGGATAAAAGCAGTAGCAACATACTAAACGATCGTGTGCTAAGCTAATGGAATGGGTCATGTCAATCAGATCATTCTACTAATGATGTGACCTTGTTAATCAAATAACAACTCTTTGTTCATGATTAGGAAACATAACCATCTTTGATTAACAAGCTAGTCTAGTAGAGGCATACTAGTGACATATTGTTTGTCTATGCATTCACACATGTATCATGTTTCCGGTTAATACAATTCTAGCATGAATGATAAACATTTATCATGAAATAAGGAAATAAATAATAACTTTATTATTGCCTCTAGGGCATATTTCCTTGATCTCCCACTTGCACTAGAGTCAATAATCTAGATTACATAGTAATGATTCTAACACCCATGGAGTCTTGGTGTTGATCATGTTTTGCTCGTGGAAGAGGCTTAGTCAACGGTCTGCTACATTCAGATCCGTATGTATGTTGCAAATCTCTATGTCTCCCACCGGACTAAGTCCCGATGGAATTGAAGCGTCTCTTGATGTGCTTGGTCCTCTTGTGAAATCTGGATTCCTTCGCTAAGGCAATTGCTCGATATTGTCACGAAGATTTTCATTTGACCCGATGCACTAGGTATGACACCTAGATCGGATATGAACTCCTTCATCCGCACTCCTTCATTAGCTGCTTCCGAAGCTGCTATGTACTCCGCTTCACATGTAGATCCCGCTACGACGCTTTGTTTAGAACTGCACCAACTGACAGCTCCTCCGTTTAGTGTAAATATGTATCCGGTCTGCGATTTAGAATCGTCCGGATCAGTGTTAAAGCTTGCTTCAACGTAACTGCCATTTATGAGCTCTTTGTCACCTCCATATCGAAAACATATCCTTAGTCCTTTTCGGTATTTCAGATGTTCTTGACCGCTGTCCAGTGATCCACTCCTGGATTACTTTGGTACCTCCCTGCTAGGCTTATAGCAAGGCACACATCAGGTCTGGTACACAGCATTGCATACATGATAGAGCCTATGGCTGAAGCATAGGGAACATCTTTCACTTTCTCTCTATCTTCTGCAGTGGTCGGGCATTGAGTCTTACTCAACTTCACACCTTGTAACATAGGCAAGAACCCTTTCTTTGCTTGATCCATTTTGAACTTCTTCAAAATTTTGTCAAGGTATGTGCTTTGTGAAAGTCCAATTAAGCGTCTTGATCTATCTCTATAGATCTTAATGCCCAATATGTAAGCAGCTTCACCGAGGTCTTTCATTGAAAAACTCTTATTCAAGTATCCCTTTATGCTATCCAGAAATTCTATATCATTTCCGATCAGCAATATGTCATCTACATATAATATCAGAAAGGCTACAGAGCTCCCACTCACTTTCTTGTAAATACAGGCTTCTCCAAAAGTCTGTATGAATCCAAATGCTTTGATCACACTATCAAAGCGTTTATTCCAACTCCGAGATGCTTGCACCAGTCCATAAATGGATCGCTGGAGCTTGCATACTTTGTTAGCTCCCTTCGGATCGATAAAACCTTCTGGTTGCATCATATACAACTCTTCTTCCAGAAATCCATTCAGGAATGCAGTCTTTACATCCATTTGCCAAATTTCATAATCATAAAATGCGGCAATTGCTAACATGATTCGGACAGACTTAAGCATCGCTACGGGTGAGAAGGTCTCATCGTAGTCAATCCCTTGAACTTGTCGGAAACCTTTTGCGACAAGTCGAGCTTTGTAGATAGTAACATTACCGTCAGCGTCAGTCTTCTTCTTGAAGATCCACTTGTTTTCTATTGCTTGCCTACCCTCGGGCAAGTCAACCAAAGTCCATACTTTGTTTTCATACATGGATCCCATCTCAGATTTCATGGCCTCAAGCCATTTTTCGGAATCTGGGCTCACCATCGCTTCTTCATAGTTCGTAGGTTCATCATGATCTAGTAGCATGATTTCCAGAACAGGATTACCGTACCACTCTGGTGCGGATCTTACTCTGGTTGATCTACGAGGTTCTGTAGCAACTTGATCTGAAGTTTCATGATCAACATCATCAATTTCCTCACTACTTGGTGTAGATGTCTCAGAAACCGGTTTCTGCGACAAACTACTTTCAAGTAAGGGAGAAGGTACAATTACCTCATCAAGTTCTACTTTCCTCCCACTCACTTCTTTCAAGAGAAACTCCTTCTCTAGAAAGGATCCATTCTTAGCAACAAATGTCTTGCCTTCGGATCTGTGATAGAAGGTGTACCCAACTGTCTCCTTTGGGTATCCTATGAAGACACATTTCTCCGATTTGGGTTCGAGCTTATCAGGTTGAAGCTTTTTCACATAAGCATCGCATCCCCAAACTTTAAGAAACGACAACTTTGGTTTCTTGCTAAACCACAGTTCATAAGGTGTCGTCTCAACGGATTTCGACGGTGTTCTATTCAGTGTGAATGCGGCCGTCTCTAGAGCATAACCCCAAAATGATAGCGGTAAATCTGTAAGAGACATCATAGATCGCACCATATCTAGTAAAGTACGATTACGACGTTCGGACACACCATTACGCTGTGGTGTTTCGGGTGGCGTGAGTTGCGAAACTATTCCGCATTGTTTCAAATGTAGACCAAACTCGTAACTCAAATATTCACCTCCACGATCAGATCGTAGAAATTTAATTTTCTTATTACGATGATTTTCAACTTCACTCTAAAATTCTTTGAACTTTTCAAACGTTTCAGACTTATGTTTCATTAAGTAGATATACCCATATCTGCTTAAGTCATCTGTGAAGGTGAGAAAATAACGATATCCGCCACGAGCCTCAACATTCATCGGACCACATACATCTGTATGTATGATTTCCAACAAATTTGTTGCTCTCCATAGTACCGGAGAACGGGGTTTTAGTCATCTTGCCCATAAGGCACGGTTCGCAAGTGCCAAGTGATTCATAATCAAGTGACTCCAAAAGTCCATCAGTATGGAGTTTCTTCATGCGCTTTACACCGATATGACCTAAACGGCAGTGCCACAAATAAGTTGCACTATCATTATCAACTCTGCATCTTTTGGTTTCAACATTATGAATATGTGTATCACTACTATCGAGATTCATCAAAAATAGACCACTCCTCAAGGGTGCATGACCATAAAAGATATTACTCATATAAATAGAACAACCATTATTCTATGATTTAAATGAATAACCGTCTTGCATCAAACAAGATCCAAATATAATGTTCATGCTCAACGCAGGCACCAAATAACAATTATTTAGGTCTAAAACTAATCCCGAAGGTAGATGTAGAGGTAGCGTGCCGACCGCGATCACATCGACTTTGGAACCATTTCCCACGCGCATCGTCACCTCGTCCTTTGCCGTTGTTAAGCAATCCGTAGTCCTGTTTGAGTTGCAAATATTAGCAATGAACCAGATCAAATACCAGTGCTATGCGAGCTCTAGTAAGGTACACATCAATAACATGTATATCACATATACCTTTGTTCACCTTGCCATCCTTCTTATCCGCCAAATACTTGGGGCAGTTCCGCTTCTAGTGACCATCGCTTGCGGTAAAGCACTCGATTTCAGGCTTAGGTCCAGACTTGGGTTTCTTCTCTGAGCAGCAACTTGCTTGCTGTTCTTCTTGAAGTTCCTTCTTCTTCCCTTTGCCTTTCTTCTTGAAACTAGTGGTCTTATTGACCATCAACACTTGATGCTCTTTCTTGATTTCTACCTCCGCAGCCTTTAGCATTGCGAAGAGCTCGGTATAGTCTTTACTAACCCTTGCATATTATAGTTCATCACGAAGCCTTTGTAGCTTGGTGGCGTGATTGAAGAATTACATCAATGACGCAATCATCCGAAGATTAACTCCCAATTGTGTCAAGTGATTGTAGTACCCGGACATTCCGAGTATGTGCTCACTAACAGAACTATTCTCCTCCATCTTGCAGCTATAGAACTTATTGGAGACTTCATATCTCTCAATCCGGGCATTCTGTTGGAATATTAACTTCAACTCCTGGAACATCTCATATGCTCCATGATGTTCAAAACGTCGTTGAAGTCCCGGTTCTAAGCCGTAAAGCATGGCACACTGAACTATAGAGTAGTCATCAGCTTTGCTCTGCCAGACGTTCATAACATCTGGTGTTGCTCCAGCGAAGGGCACGGCACCCAGCGGTGCATCCAGGGCGTAACTCTTACGTGCAGCAATGAGGATAATCCTCGAGTTACGGACCCGATCCGTGTAATTGCTACCATCATCTTTCAACTTTGCTTTCTCAAGGAACGCATTAAAATTCAACGGAACAACAAAGACGAGCCATCTATCTACAATCAAACATAAACAAGCAAGATACTATCAGGTACTAAGTTCATGATAAATTTAAGTTCAATTAATCATATTACTTAAGAACTCCCACTTAGACAGACATCTCTCTAGTCATCTAAGTGATCACGTGATCCAAATCAACTAAACCATAACCGATCATCACGTGAAATGGAGTAGTTTTCAATGGTGAACATCTTATGTTGATCATATCTACTATATGATTCACGCTCGACCTTTCGGTCTCCGTGTTCGAGGCCATATCTGCATATGCTAGGCTCGTCAAGTATAACCCGAGTATTCTGCGTGTGCAAAACTGGCTTGCACCCGTTGTAGATGGACGTGAGAGCTTATCACACCCGATCATCACGTGGTGTCCAGGCACGACGAACTTTGGCAACGGTGCATACTCGGGAGAACACTTCTTGATAATTTAGTGAGAGATCATCTTATAATGCTACCGTCAATCAAAGCAAGATAAGATGCATAAAGGATAAACATCACATGCAAATCAATATAAGTGATATGATATGGTCATCATCATCTTGTGCTTCGTGATCTTCATCTCCGCAGCACCACCATGATCACCATCGTCACCGGTAGCGACACCTTGATCTCCATCGTAGCATCGTTGTCGTCTCGCCAATCTTATGCTTCTCGACTATCGCTACCGCTTAGTGATAAAGTAAAGCATTACGAATGCGATGCATTTCATACAATAAGCGACAACCATATGGCTCCAGCCGATTGCCGATAACTACGGTTACAAAACATGATCATCTCATACAATAAAATATAGCATCACGTCTTGACCATATCACATCACAACATGCCCTGCAAAAACAAGTTAGGCGTCCTCTACTTTGTTGTTGCAAAGTTTACGTGGCTGCTACGGGCTTAAGCAAGAACCAGTCTCACCTCGCATCAAAACCACAACGATACTTCGTCAAATAGACTCGTTTAACCTTCTCAAGGACCGGGCGTAGCCACACTCGGTTCAACTAAAGTGAGAGAGACAGACACCCACCAGTCACCTTTAAGCAACGAGTGCTCGTGGCGGTGAAACCAGTCTCGCGTAAGCGTACGCGTAATGTCGGTCTGGGCCGCTTCATCTCACAATACCGCTGAACCAAAGTATGACATGCTGGTAGGTAGTATGACTTGTATCGCCCACTACTCACTTGTGTTCTACTCGTGCAAAACATCAAACCATAAAAACCTAGGCTCGGATGCCACTGTTGGGGAACGTTGTAATTTCAAAAAATTTCCTACGCACACGCAAGATCATGGTGATGCATAGCAACGAGAGGGGAGAGTGTTGTCTACGTACCCTCGTAGACCCGAAGCGGAAGCGATCACAACGTAGAGGAAGTAGTCGTACGTTCTCCTCGCGATCCGACCGATCCCAGCGCCGTTACTCCGACGCCCCAGAGTTCTTGACACACGTACAGCTCGATGACGTCCCTCGAACTCCGATCCAGCCGAGTGTCGAGGGAGAGTTCCGTCAGCACGACGGCGTGGTGACGATCTTGATGTTCTACCGG
Organism: Aegilops speltoides; assembly: GCA_021437245.1. Classification (NCBI taxonomy): domain Eukaryota; kingdom Viridiplantae; phylum Streptophyta; class Magnoliopsida; order Poales; family Poaceae; genus Aegilops; species Aegilops speltoides. The sequence continues at coordinate 19,478,438 of CM038141.1, forward strand.
TGCAGGGCTTCGCCTAAGCTTCGCGACGGTATGACCGAGGTGGAATATGGTGGAGGGGGGCACCGCACACGGCTAAGGAACGATCCGTAGATCAAACTTGTGTGTTCTAGGGTGCCCCCCTGCCCCCGTATATAAAGGAGGGAGGGGGGAGGTGCGGCCGGCCCAAGGGAGGCGCGCCGGAGGAGTCCTACTCCCACCGGGAGTAGGACTCCCCCTTTCCTAGTTGGAGTAGGATTTGGGGGGAGGAGAAGAGGGAAGGGGGCCGCCCCCTCCTTGTCCTATTCGGACTAGGGGGGGAGGGGGCGCGCGGCCTGCCCTGGCCGGCCCCTCCTCTTCTCCCTCATGGCCCACTAAGGCCCATTTACCCCCGGGAGGGTTCCGGTAACCCCCCGGTTTTCCGGTAAAATCCCGATTTCACCCGGAACCATTCCGAGCTCAAAATATAGGCTTCCAATATATCAATCTTTATGTCTCGACCATTTCGAGACTCCTCGTCATGTCCGTGATCACATCCGGGACTCCGAACTTCTTCGGTACATCAAAATACATAAACTCATAATATAACATCGCCGAAACCTTAAGCGTGCGGACCCTACGGTTCGAGAACAATGTAGACATGACCGAGACACGTCTCCGTCAATAACCAACAGCGGGACCTGGATGCCCATATTGGTTCCTACATATTCTACGAAGATCTTTATCGGTCGACCGCATAACATCATCGTTGTTCCTTTGTCATCGGTATGTTACTTGCCCGAGATTCGATCGTCGGTATCCAATACCTAGTTCAATCTCGTTACGGCAAGTCTCTTTACTCGTTCCGTAATACATCATCTCGCAACTAACTCATTAGTTGTAATGCTTGCAAGGCTTAAGTGATGTGCATTACCGAGAGGGCCCAGATACCTCTCCGGCAATCGGAGTGACAAAACCTAATCTCGAATACGCCAACCCAACATCTGCCTTTGGAGACACCTGTAGTACTCCTTTATAATCACCCGATTCGTTGTGACGTTTGGTAGCACCAAAGTGTTCCTCCGTAAACGGAGTTGCATAATCTCATAGTTACAGAACATGTATATGTCATGGATAAAAGCAGTAGCAACATACTAAACGATCGTGTGCTAAGCTAATGGAATGGGTCATGTCAATCAGATCATTCTACTAATGATGTGACCTTGTTAATCAAATAACAACTCTTTGTTCATGATTAGGAAACATAACCATCTTTGATTAACAAGCTAGTCTAGTAGAGGCATACTAGTGACATATTGTTTGTCTATGCATTCACACATGTATCATGTTTCCGGTTAATACAATTCTAGCATGAATGATAAACATTTATCATGAAATAAGGAAATAAATAATAACTTTATTATTGCCTCTAGGGCATATTTCCTTCAATGCTAGCAGTGGCCTCTCCCACATAATCTTGCTATCGGTCTAGTAAAGTAGTCAATTGCTTAAGGGACAATTTCGCCACACCTACCATCACTTTTCCACACTTGCTATATTTACTTTACTTGTGTCTTTACCTTAGCAGCCCCTATTTTTATTTTCGTGCTCTTTACTTCCTTGCAAGCATATCCAAAAACTCCTACAAAGTACTTCTAGTTTCATACTTGTTCTAGGTAAAGCGAACATTAAGCGTGCGTAGAGTTGTATCGGTGGTCGATAGAACTTGAGGGAAAATTTGTTCTACCTTTATCTCCTCGTTGGGATCGACACTCTTACTTATCGAAAATTTTGCGATCCCCTATACTTGTGGGTTATCAAGACCTTTTTCTGGTGCCGTTGCCGGGGAGCAATAGCGTGGGGAGAATATTCTCGTGTGTGCTTGTTTGCTTTATCACTAAGTAATTTTTATTTGCTGTTCTTAGTTGTTCTCTATCTTTAGTTATGGATATGGAACACAAAATACCAAAAAAATTAGCTGTACTTGCTACTCATGAGGATGGGGTAACTCCTAAAACCCCCGATCTCATTATGTGAGAAATATTATTTACTACTTTGATAATCCTGAGAAAACCCCATTCAACTTTATAATGGGAGTAACGTTGGATCAACGTGAATACTTTAGGGATTATCGCTCGACACAAAAAGGGAAACTATTATGGGATCAATTTATTATGTTGTAGTAATATGGTAGACAACTATGCTTGGAATATGATTATACTTGTTGTTCTAGGATGGAGGCTCCACACCTTCCCTTTTCATGCAAATTTAATGATAATGAAACCTTGGCTTCTTATGCTAGAGGTATATATGTTTACTATGATGTGGAACAAATAGAAGAATTTGTTGCTTTTATGGGTGCTTATGAAATTGAATCTATGTTTAAAGAGTTTGATGATTTTGATGATGCTGTTTATAGATCTAAAAATTTAGCTATCCTCAAATATTGCTATGAGAATTATGAATACAATGCCTATATTAATGCGCTTATTAAGAAAGCCTCCGCTGTCCAAGAAGAGACTAATATTTTGCAGGAAGCTATGGAAGAAGAAATTGATGAAACTGTGAGCTCATTGGATGAAAAATATGATGAGGAGAGCGAAGAACAAAAGGAGGAAGAGCGGATTAGCTACCCGTGCCCACCTTCTAATGAGAGTAACCCTCCAACTCATACATTATTTAATTCCCCTTCGTGCTTACCGAAGGATGATTGCTATGATCCCTTTTTGATGATGCTTGCTATGCTTGTGGCCAAGATGCTAATATGAATTATGCTTATGGAGATGAACTTGCTATAGTTCCTTATGTTAAACATGAAATTGTTGCTATTGCACCCATGCATGATAATCGTATTATCTTTTTAAATTCTCCCGATTATACTATATCGAAGAAGTTTGCCCTTATTAAGGATTATATTGATGGGTTGCCTTTTACCGTTGCACATGATGATTTTGATAGATATAATATGCATGTGCTTGCTGCTCCTACTTGCAATTATTATGAGAGAGGCACTATATCTCCACCTCTCTATGTTTCCCATATGATAAAATTGCAAGAAACTGTTTATACTATGCATTGGCCTTTACTTTGTGTGCATGAATTGTTCTTTTATGACATGCCGATGCATAGGAAGAGAGTTAGATTTCGTCATTACATGATATATGTTACTTTGTGCTCACTACTAAATTACAAATCATTGCTAATTAAAATTGGCTTTGATATACCTTGGGATCCGGGTGGATTCACTACTTGAGCACTATATGCCTAGCTTAATGGCTTTAAAGAAAGTGCTGCCAGGGAGACAACCCGGAAGTTTTAGAGAGTCATTTATTTCTGTTGAGTGCTTTCATATAGTTTAAAAACAACAAAAATAAAGAGGGAAACCCAAAACTTTTTCAAAAAGAAAAGCGAAAGTGAGAAAGACAAGCATTGTTGAAGTGGGAGCTAGCCTTGAACTTTGTTCATGCTCACGGCAACTTTGTGAATCTTGATTACAGAAACTTTTCAATAAAAATAATTATCCCCTTGTACAATTCCATTGTATTATAAAAATAATGTGCCAAGGTTTGCCTTTAGGATGTTTACAATGCTTGTTTGTTTGTGCGGTGCAGGACAGAAACTTTGGCTGTAGTGCGTGAATTTTAATTTTTTACTGGAACGTCAAATGGTTCTGATTCTTTTTGCACTGTCTTGATGTACAACGTTTTTATTTTTCCTAATTTTCGCAGAATTTTTCAAGTATCAGAAGTATGGTGAATGTTCAGATTGCTACAGACTGTTCTGTTTTAGACAGATTCTGTTTTTTGATGCATAGTTTGCTTGTTTTGATGAAACTATCAATTTATATCAGTGGATTAAGCCATGAAAAAGTTATATTACAGTAGGCACAATGCAAAACCAAAATATGAATTGGTTTGCAACAGTACCTAGAGTGGTGATTTGCTTTATTATACTAACGGATCTTACCGAGTTTTCTGTTGAAGTTTTGTGTGGATGTAGTGTCTAATCGAGGATGTTTCAATGTGAGAAAAAGGAAGAGAGGCAAGAGCTCAAGCTTGGGGATGACCGAGGCACCCCAAGTAAATATTCAAGGAGACTCAAGCGTCTAAGCTTGGGGATGCTGGGGAGGCATCCCCTCTATCATCAACAAATATCGGTATGTTTTCGGATTTGTTTCGTTCATGCGATATGTGCAAGTCTTGGAGCGTCTTTTGCATTTAGGTTTTTATTTTTCTTTTATGCACCATGCTGGTATGAGATAGTCCTTGGTTGATTTATATAATTCTCTATGCACTTCACTTATATCCTTTGAGTATGGCTTTATAGAATGCTTCACGTGCTTCACTTATATCATTTGAAGTTTGGATTGCCTGTTTCTCTTTACATAGACAACCGCCATTTGTAGAATGCTCTTTTGCTTCACTTATATTTGTTAAATGTTTGGGCATATCTTTTGTAGAAAGAATTAAACTCTCTTGCTTCACTTATATCTATTTAGAGAGATGACAGGAACTGGTCATTTACATGGTTAGTCATAAAATCCTACATAAACTTGTAGATCACTGAGTATGATATGTTTGATTCCTTGCAATAGTTTTGCGATGTAAAGATGGTGATATTAGAGTCATGCTAGTTGAGTAATTGTGAAATTGAGAAATACTTGTGTTGAGGTTTGCAAGTCCTGTAGCATGCACGTATGGTGAACCGTTATGTAACGAAGTCGGAGCATGAGGTGTTTATTGATTGCCTTCCTTATGAGTGGCGGTCGGGGACGAGCGATGGTCTTTTCCTACCAATCTATCCCCCTAGGAGCATGCGCGTAGTACCTTGTTTCGATGACTAATAGATTTTTGCAATAAGTATGTGAGTTCTTTATGACTAATTTTGAGTCCATGGATTATACGCACTCTCACCCTTCCATCATTGCTAGCCTCTTCGGTACCGTGCATTTCCCTTTCTCACCTTGAGAGTTGGCGCAAACTTCGCCGGTGCATCCAAACCCCGTGATACGATACGCTCTATCACACATAAGCCTCATTATATCTTCCTCAAAACAGCCACCATACCTACCTATCATGGCATTTCCATAGCCATTCCGAGATATATTGCCATGCAACTTTCATCATCATCATATTCATGACTTGAGCATTCATTGTCATATTGCTTTGCATGATCGTAAGATAGCTAGCATGATGTTTTCATGGCTTGTCCATTTTTGATGTCATTGCTACGCTAGATCATTGCACATCCCGGTACACCGCCGGGGGCATTCATATAGAGTCATATCTTTGTTCTAGTATCGAGTTGTAATATCGAGTTGTAAGTAAATAAAAGTGTGATGATCATCATTATTAGAGCATTGCCCAAAAAATGGGGCCAAAGAAGCCCGCAAAAAAGGGGCATTGTTACTATCTCTTTTTCCACACTTGTGCTTCGAAGTAGCACCATGTTCTTCATGTAGTGAGTCTCATATCTTGTGCTTCAAAGTAGCACCATGTTCTTCATATAGATTGTCTCCTATGTTGTCACTTTCATATACTAGTGGGAATTTTCATTATAGAACTTGGCTTGTATACTCCAATGATGGGCTTCCTCAAATGCCCTAGGTCTTCATGAGCAAGCAAGTTGGATGCACACCCACTTAGTTTCTTTTGTTGAGCTTTCATACACTTATAGCTCTTAGTGCATCCGTTGCATGGCAATCCCTACTCCTCGCATTGACATCAATTGATGGGCATCTCCATAGCCCGTTGATTAGCCGCGTTGATGTGAGACTTTCTCCTTTTTTGTCTTCTCCACATAACCCCCATCATCATATTCTATTCCACCTATAGTGCTATGTCCACAGCTCACGCTCATGTATTGCGTGAAAGTTGAAAAGGTTTGAGAACGTCAAAATTATGAAACATGATGTGAATGCTTTGTGTGGTGAAGATGGAGCATAGCCAGACTATATGATTTTGTAGGGATGAGCTTTCTTTGGCTATGTTATTTCAATAAGACATAATTGCTTGGTTGGTATGCTTGAAGTATTATTGTTTTTATGTCAAAGAATAGACTATTGCTTTGAATCAGCCGTGTCTTGATATTCATGCTAGGTAGCATTCCACATCAAAAATTATTCTTTTTTATCATTTACCTACTCGAGGACGAGCAGGAATTAAGCTTGGGGATGCTGATACGTCTCCGTCGTATCTATAATTTTTGATTGTTCCATGCCAATATTATTCACTTTCATATACTTTCTCGCAACTTTTTATATTATTTTTGGGACTAACATATTGATCCAGTGCCCAGTGCCAGTTCCTGTCTGTTGCATGTTGTTTGTTTTGCAGAATATCCATATCAAATGGAATCCAAACGGGAAAAAATGGACGGAGCTTATTTTTGGAAAATATGGAAATTTCCAGAAGAAAAATCCACGCGAGACGGTGCCCGAGGTGGTCACGAGGCAGGGGGGCGCGCCCCTCCCCCGGCGCGCCGCCTACCCTCGTGAGCCCACCGTAAGGCGGTTGATGCTCTTCTTTTGCCGCAAGAAAGATAATATTCGGAAAAAAAATCTGGGCGAAGGTTTCAGGCCAATCGAAGTTACGGATCTCCATATATACGCGAAACGATGAAACAGAGCCAAAACATAACGCAGAAACAGAGAGATAGATCCAATCTCGGAGGGGCTCTTGCCCCTCCCAAGCCATGGGAGCCAAGGAACAGAGGGGAAACCCTCCTCCCATCTAGGGAGGAGGTCAAGGAAGAAGAAGAAGAAGGGGGGCTCTCTCCCCCTTGCTTCCGGTGGTGCCGGAACGCTGCCGGGGGCCATCATCATCACCGCGATCTTCGCCAACACCGCCGTCATCTTCACCAACATCTCCACCACCTTCCCCCCTCTATCTACAGCGGTCCACTCTCCCACAACCCGCTGTACCCTCTACTTGAACATGGTGCTTTATGCTTCATATTATTATCCAGTGATGTGTTGCCATCCTATGATGTCTGAGTAGATTTTCGTTGTCCTATTGGTGGTTGATGAATTGGATTGATTTAATTTGCTTGTGGTTATGTTGCTGTCCTTTGGTGCCCATCATATGAGCGCGCATGGATCACACCATAGGGTTTGTTTTATGTTGATAGGACTATGCATTGGAGGGCAAGAGTGACAGAAGCTTCAACCTAGCATAGAAATTGATGCATACGGGATTGAAGGGGGACCAATATATCTTAATGCTATGGTTGGGTTTTACCTTAATGAACGTTAGTAGTTGCGGATGCTTGCTAATAGTTCCAATCATAAGTGCATAGAATTCCATGTAAGGGATGACATGCTAGCAGTGGCCTCTCCCACATAATACTTGCTATCGGTCTAGTAAAGTAGTCAATTGCTTAAGGGACAATTTCGCCACACCTACCATCACTTTTCCACACTCGCTATATTTACTTTAGTTGCGTCTTTACCTTAGCAGCCCCTAGTTTTATTTTCGTGCTCTTTACTTTCTTGCAAGCCTATCCAAAAACTCCTACAAAGTACTTCTAGTTTCATACTTGTTCTAGGTAAAGCAAACGTTAAGCGTGCGTAGAGTTGTATCGGTGGTCGATAGAACTTGAGGGAATATTTGTTCTACCTTTAGCTCCTCATTGGGTTCGACACTCTTACTTATCGAAAACTGTTGCGATCCCCTATACTTGTGGGTTATCAATTTCCCCCTCCCGGAGGGAAGTGTCCCCGGCAGAACAGCTCTGCCGGAGCCCTAGATTTGTTCCGCCAAGGTTCCGCCTCGTGGCGGCAGAGTTTCATCCCTAAAGGTTCCTTCTGATTTTTTTTCTCATCGAAAGACTTCATATAGGAGAAGATGGGCGTTGGAGAGCCACCAGGGGGCCCACGAGGTAGGGGCGCGCCCCAGGGAGGGCGCGCCCCCCACCCTCGTGAGCAGGGTGTGGGCCCCCTGGCCTTCATCTTTGGCGACGATTTTTCTTTATTTATTCTAAGATATTCCATGGAGTTTCAGGAATTTTGGAGTTGCGCAGAATAGGTCTCCAATATTTGCTCCTTTCCCAGCCCAGAATTCCAGCTGTCGGCATTCTCCATCTTCATGTAAACCTTGTAAAATAAGAGAGAATAGCCATAAGTATTGTGACATAACGTGAAATAACAGCCCATAATGCGATAAATATCGATATAAAAGCATGATGCAAAATGGACATATCATGCAGCAAGGTAGCCCAATCCTTTTGAGGCAAAGTACAAGCCAAAATGGTCTTTTATAGTAAGCAAAGCGTTCTTGAGGGTACATAGGAATTTCATCTAGTCACTTTCATCATGTTGGTTTGATTTGTGTTCGCTACTTTGATAATTTGATATGTGGGTGGACCGGTGCTTAGGTGTTGTTCTTACTTGAACAAACCTCCTACTTATGATTAACCCCCTTGCAAGCATCCGCAACTACGAGAAAAGTATTAAGATAAAATCTAACCATAGCATTAAACTTTTGGATCCAAATCGGTCCCTTACGGAATAGCGCATTTAAGCTTCTGTCACTATCACAACCCATCATCTAAAAACTACTCCACAATGCATTCTCTTAGGCCTAAATATGGTGAAGTGTCATGTAGTCGACGTTCACATGACACCACTAAGGGAATCACAACATACATACCATCAAAATATCGAACACATATCAAGTTCACATGATTACTTGCAACAAGATTTCTCCCGTGACCTCAAGAACAAAAGTAACTACTCACAAATAATAATCATGCTCAAGATCAGAGGGGTATTAACTAGCATAATGGATCTGAACATATAATCTTCCATCGAATAAACCATATAGTAATCTACTACAAGATGTAATCAACACTACTAATCACCCACAAGCACCAATCTAAGGTTCCGGTACAAAGATTGAACACAAGAGATGAAGTAGGTTTGGGACGAGTTAGTGTTGATGAAGATGTTGATGAAGATTGCCCTCCACAAGACGGGAGAGTTGCTGGTGATGACGATGACGATGATTTCCCCCTCCGGGAGGGAAGTTCCCCCGGCGGAATCGCTCCGCCGAAGGGCAAAATTGCTCCTGCCCAAGTTCCTCTCCTTATTTTTTCTAGGTCAAAATGACTTATATACCAGAAGAGGAGCACTGGAGGTAGGCCGAGGAGGGCACAACCCACCAGGGTGTGCCTGGGCTCCCTAGCGCGCCTAGGTGGGTTGTGCCCACCTGGTGGGCCCCTCTGGTACTTATTTGCTCCAATATTTCTTATATATTCCATAAAAAATCTCCATAAAGTTTCAGCTCATTTGGAGTTGTGCAGAATAGGTAGCCTGACGTAGCTTTTTCAGGTCCAGAATTCCAGCTGCCAGTATTCTCCCTCTTTGTGTGAACCTTGCATAATATGAGAGAAAAGGCATTAGAATTACTCCAAAAGCGTTATTATGCATAAAACAATATAAATAACAGTAGGAAAACATGATACAAAATGGACGTATCAGCGTCCTGGTCCGGATCTGGGTGCTGATAGCGGAACCTGTATGCTCATATTGGTTCCTACATATTCTACGAAGATCTTTATCGGTCAAGCCGTAATGACAACATACGTCATTCCCTTTGTCATCAGTATGTTACTTGCACGAGATTCGATCATCGGTATCTTCATAACTAGTTCAATCTCATTACCTGCAAGTCTCTTTAATCGTTCTGTAATGCATCATCCCGCAACTAACTCATTAGTCACATAGCTTGCAAGCCTTATTATGATGCGCATTACCGAGAGGGCCCATAGATACCTCTCCGATATTCAGAGTGACAAATCCTAATCTTGATCTATGCCAACCCAACAAACACCTTCGGAGACACCTGTAGAGCATCTTTATGATCACCCAGTTACGTTGTGACGTTTGATAGCACACAAGGTGTTCCTCCGGTATTCGGGAGTTGCATAATCTCATAGTCAAAGGAATAAGTATGTGTCATGAAGAAAACAATAACAATAAAACTTAATGATCATTATGCTAAGCTAACGGATGGGTGTTGTCCATCACATCATTCTCCTAATGATGTTATCCCGTTCATCAAATGACAACACATGTCTATGGTCAGTAAACTTAACCATCTTTCATTAACGAGCTAGTCAAGTAGAGGCATACTAGGGACACTTTGTTTTGTCTATGTATTCACACATGTACCAGCTTTTCAGTTAATACAATTCTAGCATGAATAATAACCATTTATTGTGATATAAGGAAATATAAATAACAACTTTATTATTGCCTCTAGGGCATATTTCCTTCAACCGTCGTCGAGTACATCGGGCGCATGAAAGCGCGAGGCGACGAGATGGTATCAACAAGAAAGCCAATCGACGATGATGACATGGTCTCCTACATTCTCGTCGGACTCGACTTCGACTACATCTCGTTTGTCTCGTCCATTTGCGCTGCAAGGACCGAGCCCATCAAGGTAGCTGAACTTTACTCCCAACTGATGGGTTTTGAAAAGCGCCTTGCCATGTTTGAAGGAGGAAACCAGTCCTCTCAGTCCTCGGCCAACGCCATTTCCCGTGGCCGTGGTGGCTTCGATCACGAAGGCGGCCGTGGCAACGAAGGAGGTGGCCGCGGCAATGGAGGCCGTGGCAACCGCCGCTTCGACATATCCTTCGCCAGATCTGCAAGAAGCCAAACCACACCGCCATCGAGTGCTACCGCCACTTCGACATATCCTTCGCCAAGAATGAAAAGAGTGTAGGATCTGCCACCACCTCGTCCTATGGATTGGACACCAACTGGTACCTCGACACGGGGGCCACAAATCACATCACCAGTGAGCTCGACAAGCTGACAGTCCGCAACAAATACAATGGCAACGAGCAAGTCCACACCGCAAACGCAGAAGGTATGGAAATTAGTCATATTGGTCAATCCACTGTTCGAACCCCTACTCGTGATCTTCATCTCAAAAACATATTGCATGTACCCGATGCCACCAAAAATCTTATTTCAGCTCATCGTTTGTCCACTGACAACAATACATTTCTCGAAGTTCACCCATGTTTCTTTTTCGTTAAGGAACATGGAACGAGTAAAACCCTTCTCCATGGCAGGTGTAGACGTGGTCTCTATCCCCTATCATCGGCGCCGTTGAATTCAAGCAAGCAGGCGTTTGGTGTGAATAAATTGTCCACGGACAGGTGGCACAGTCGGCTAGGGCATCCCTCATCCACCATAGTTCGTCATGTCCTTAGCCACAACAATATTCCATTTTCAGGTAGTGAGTTGAATAAAGAAGGTGTTTGTGATGCTTGCCAATTGGGCAAGAGTCATCAACTAAATTTTCTCCGATGTATGGGGGCCTGCCCGTGATTCTATGAATAGACAAAATATTATGTGTCCTTTATTGATGATTATGGCAAATTCATGTGGATCTATCTTCTCAAGCACAAATCTGAAGTTTTTAAGATCTTTCATGAATTCCAAGCGTTAGTTGAAAGATTGTTCAATAGAAAAATTATCACCATGCAAAATGACTAGGGAGGAATATGAACGCCTAAATTCCTTTTTTTGCCAACTAGGAATCACCCACCATGTCTCATGTCCACATGCTCACCAGCAGAACGGATCAACTGAAAGAAAACATCGCCACATTGTAGACGTGGGACTTTCCCTCATGGCTCATGCCTCTATGCCCCTCAAATTCTGGGATGAGGCATTTCTTTCTGCCACATATGTGATAAATCGCACACCTAGCAAAGTGTTCAACTTTGAAACTCCCTTGGGTTGTTTGTTTTCATGAACAACCAAACTATCATTCACTTTGAGTTTTTGGATGTGCTTGTTGGCCAAATCTCGGTCCATATAATTCTAGAGAATTAGAATTCCGATCCAAACAGTGTATTTTCCTCGGATACAGTAATCTCCACAAAGGCTTCAAGTGTCTTGGTGTTGCTGCCGGCCGAGTCTATATATCCCATGATGTTATTTTTTATGAAACGGGTTTTCCTTTCAAGGCTTTAAATCCAAATGCAGGCACCCCTCTTCGCTCTGAAGTCATGGCGCTTCCTGAAACTATTCCCTCTAAGCCTATTGATCACGGGGGTGAACGTGCATTTGACCAACATGCTAAATTTCCTGGTAATCCTGGTGAAAATCCAGCTCATGTGCATGATTTTATGCAGACTGAAGAAGACAAAAATGGCGCAGAGCACAAAGCAGATTCAGGTGCTGCCAGCGCCGATCACGAGGCTGATTCTGGCGCAGGTGCAGGCGGTCCAAGCGGATCTGCCTCGGGTCTACGCACCCCACCCAGAGAACGACACGTGGGCGTGTCGGGCGCCAGTTCCCCAGGTGGGCCAACCTCTGGCGGGCACATGGCGCAGGACCAGCCGACCGGCTCCTCACGTCGCACGCCACCATTCAATGACTGCCAGGTGCCCAACCCAACGCGGGAGCATCGGCTGTTGCCTCTGGCGCAGAAGCGACAAGGCGGGAAGGCGGGTCCTGTCGTGGTTCTAAGTCTGACAGTAGAGTGGGGGTAGGTAAAGAGAGGCAAGGTCCTAGCTATGGAGAGGTTGTGAACACAAGCGATGTACGAGTTCAGGCCCTTCTCGGAAGAAGTAAAAGCCCTACGTCTCGGAGCCCTGAGGCGGTCGAGTGGATTATGAGTGTAAGTATTACAAGAGTGTGAACCCCTCTATCTGTGGAGGGGGGTGGCTTATATAGAGTTCGCCAGGACCCCAGCCAGCCCACATAATGGAGGGGTGAAAGTACATTAAGCCTGGGGCGTTACTGGTAACGCCCCTCATAAAGTGCCTTAACTATCATTAAGCCTATTCAATAGCAAGCCGTTGCGTTGCAGAGTGCCTTCTGACCTTCTGGTGGTCGAGTGTGTCTTCATGGTCGAGTGAGTCTTCCATGGTCGAGTCCTTCCAGTCAGTCGAGTGGATTCCTCTTTGGTCGACTGGAAGATGATTTCTTCTGAGAGTGTCCTTGGGTAGGACGTTTAGGTCAGGCCTATGACCCTACCCTAGGTACATGAATCCATCATTAGCCCCCGAATGGATTGAGGCTTGAGTGAAGGTGGAGTTGACGTTGTTTCCGATTGTCTTTTGCATACTGGCTATGTGTTGTTCTGGATCAAGATCTTCTTTGCTGATAACAAGCAACTTTTCTTCAGTCGACTCGATCCATTCTTGTTCTCTAGTCGAGTAATCTTTTATACTTCATTGTTCCCGAACGACGGATCGCAGGAAACTTAGCGCTTGGCAAGTCGACCCGCAGATCGCGGATTCTGCGGGATACAAAATTTGGGGAAGCGCGCAAAGCGGAACGGACCGCGGCGCTCGGATGGGACATGACAGGGACGCCTCGATCTCCGCGCCGCTTTTTCCGCCACGTATCGTGCAGTGCAACTGTTTCGGGATATGATCGGATTGCTCGGGTCCACATGTCATCCACTCGGAAGGGATGTTATAAATGCAACTCACGAGGGTTTCTACACAGTACCCCGTTCTTCCTCCTCTACCCTCTCTGTCTCCGCCCACCGCAACTGCTGCCGCTCCCGCAACTTCCTCTCTTGCGCATCCCGCCGGCGGCCATGGGCAAAGAGAAGACGGCGGTGTTGGAGCGCGCGAAGAAGGCGTCAGCGGCGGAGAAGGCGAAGGGGAGATCCACCAGCCGCAGCGGTTCTTCATTGAGATCCCGCTTGCCGAAGGGTTGGGTCCAGGGAGATTGGATCCAGTCGACCATCAAGGAGAAGGATCTCCTCGATATGGCCAATGACGGGCTGATTCCCCACGGCGCCGCGAGGCTTCCTGGTCAAGAGTGGCAACCTCAGCCGGAAGAGGGTGAGTGTGTGCTCCTGGCCACTCATGTTGACCGAGGGTTTTCGCTGCCGCCGAGTGTTTTCTTTCGTGGATTTCTGAATTTCTTTGGAGCCCAGCTCCACCATTTCACTCAAACTCCATCGCGTATCTTGCTGCATTTGTGTCTATGTGAAAACTTCTTGGGCTGTCGACCGACTGGGGTTTGTTCAAGTATATCTTCACATGTCGCTCTCGGACGTGAAGAAAGCAAATCTGGTGACGAGAAGACCCAAGTAGTTCAGATGTGCGGGGCCTAGGGATCCAATTGAGGAATAAGAGCACCTTCCAGCTATGTCTTTTCCCGAGTCGGTCGGGGGCTGGCGATCGACCTGGTTCTCTTGCTGAACGAGCCGACGCCGGACGATCGAGTGGCCTTCCTCCATTTACCATGAGTCGAGTGAATGACCCTCCTCCTGAAGGTGGTTCCAGAGGAGAGAGCCGATGTGAAGATGCTGATGGATCGCGTGGTACAGCTGGTTCGGGACGGTGTGGTAGCATGGATCTCTTGGAGGTTTTTCTTGAGGCGAATCCAGCCTCTTCAGTTCCGGAGCCACTGCATGTGGCTGTACTGCGGCACCGAAGACGAGACTCGCGTCAACCCGGAGGCAGTCGACGACACCATAGTGGAAAGATGGATGGCCGCGATTACTGGGAACAAGGACAACCCTCGCGGATCCCGGAGGATTTCTCCACTTGACCACAACAGCGTTCCAGACAAGGTATGTTTGCTCTGCCTTCCATTGTATATCTATCGAATGTGTTTCTGTGATTTGGTCGATTGAGCTCTACTTTGATATTTCCAGGCCCTTACCGAGCTATACTCAATGCCCAATGGCGCTCAGACTCCGATTGAGGAGGGGGAAGCCAGCGGGGGCGAGAGCCAGGAAGAGTGGGATTCAGATGCTGCTGAGGATGACGACAAAGATGATGATGACGAGGATGAGGAAGAGGAGGAAGAGGAGGAGGTTGCACCACCGCGCTCGGAAAGGCGGTCAAAACTTGTGCACGACCCTTCGATCGAACGCTGTAGGAGTTACGATCGCCTCGCAATCGACCAAACGCCTCGGACCGCTTCTCCGGTGCCGACTGAGAAGGCGCCGAAGCAGTCGAAGGTAGCTCCGTCGAGGCCAACCAAGCCTTTGCCAAAGATGAAGGTGTCCATCCCCACCATATCAGGGTAAACAAATCACTTAAGTCTTCTTGTTACTGTACAAATTCGTCTCTGGTTGATACTTGAATCGGTCGATGACTCTTTGAAACTTCAGTCTGCGACTTCAAACCTCGTGCAAGGCCGAGGACCATGAGATGGAGGATGCGGCAACCTCAAATCCAGCATCTTGCATCTTTGATCTTGTTCTTAGTCGATGACTCATAGTTTCGACTTTGACTCTTTTACGAAGCTCCAACCACCGACATTATCACCCTTCCCGACGACGATGATGAGGATGAGGAACCATTAAGGTACAGGAGTTGCAGGAAGGCATCTACTGGCAAAGCAACCCAAGACGTGACGGCGCCCGAGACTGTTGCGACGGGAGGGGAAGCCAGCACTCGACATACCGTGTCCTTCGCGGTGCCGTTGACGAGTGCTCGACCCACTTCGTCGAGTGCTGGGCAGCCTTCGCTCTTCGCCACGCACCACGTCCCGGAGGACCAAGCCAATGCTGCTAAGGAGGCGATCCGTCAAGCAGGAATCATGATGGAGCAGGTGAAGATCGTTCGGGATGCGAGCCAAGCAGCTTACGACGCCAGCTCCGCCCTTCAAAGCAATGTTTAGGTCAGTCGACCACCGCCTGTTCTGTTAGGATATGCTATCAAAACTTTTCTTTCTGGAATTCATAGCAGTCACCCACTAGGTGTGTTGGTAAATAACTCCGTTTTAGCGGGGGCACGCTGAGTGCACCCGCTGGGTGTAGTCCCCGAGGCTAAGGTCGACTGCTGGCAGTCGGTCTTAGGCTTTATAAGTAAGTATTGATCATCACTTGAATGAAACGAATGGGTTTCTGAAACCAGTGGGGGCACGCTGAGTACACCCACTAGGTGTAGTCCCCGAGACTGTGGTCGACTGCTTGCAGTTGATTACAGTCTGAAGAAGTTTTGGTCGACTGGTCGACTCTTTTTTTGTGGTCGACTGGTCGACTCTGTCTTGAATAAGACCAGTGGGGGCACGCTGAGTGCACCCACTGGGTGTAGTCCCCGAGACTACGGTCGAATGCTTGCATTCGACTGTAGTCTTAGAAACGTGTCATTTTTCTCTGTTCACTCGGAAGTGAATCATCTTTGACGTTTTGTCGATTGATTCTTCGTAGAAATCCTGTGATCTTGCGGCGCGCTATACTGAACTGGAGCAGAAGCATATTCAGCTCGAGTTGGACTTGAAGCTAGTGCAGGAGAATCTGATGAAGGCAAAGGAGGAGACCAAAGGTATGTTTGGTGAGACTTCGACGACTCCTTTCTCTCCTCATTTGCTTCAAACCCGACTTTGCTGTTATTTATAGGCAAGGTGAAGGAGGCCCAGAGGAAGGAGGTTGAGCTGTCTGAGAAGATCAAGCTTGCCGACGAAAAGCTAGCCTCCGTCACCAAGCTCGAATAGGACAATACCAATATGAAGGCTGCTCTGGCCATTGCCACCAAGGATGTTGATCGACTGAAAGCTGACAAGACCACTCTGACTGAGAGGATCAACCAGTTGACCGGGAAGAAGAATGACCTAGAAGGCTTCCTGGGTGGTCTTGCTAAAAAATTGTTCCTTATGCTTGAAGGTAGTCTTTTCACTCGACCAACTCTTCCAACTGTCGTGTTCCCATTCGACTAATTTCTTGATTCGGGGTTTTGTCTTTGCAGAGTTCTGTCGCAACTTTGAAGAAGAAACCAGCCAGTTGGAGACGAACCTTGACCCTGTCAATTCTCCGGTGAATGATGAAGTTGCCATGAACGTCTTCCGACTGGAGTCCCGTGTTGCTGCTGTCGTGGATTATCTCGCGAGGCTGAAGGTTGCTACGTCCCGCATCGACTCAACACTCTGGCCTGGGGCAACACTCCAAAATGACCTTGAGTCGTTGATGGCTCGACTGAACGCCGTCCCTGGCCGAGTGCAAGAGTGGAAGAAGTCTTCGGCTCGGTGTGGCGCGGATGTCGCCCTGTGTCTGGCGCGAGTCCATTGCAAGGATGCCCGAGAAGATAAGCTGGCGGCTCTCCGAGTGGCCAACACCAAGAAACACGACTTCAGGTCCTTCATGGAGACTTTCATCGCTGCTGCTACACGGATCGCAGATGGGATTGACCTCGACGAGTTCGTTGCTCCTTCCAGCCCTCCATAGGAGGGGTAAAAAACTTTCCTTGAATCTTTAAATTTGCCTCGGAATGCCGAGTGGAATTGTAACCGATAAAACCTTAACAGGCTTAGCGCCTGAGCACTCTCGGTTCCTTTAGGTATCGACCTAAACTTGGATTGGATGTTTGGATATGATTGCTTTTGGCTTGAATTGCCCCTTTGCTGGTTAACAGCAAGATGCCCATAGCAGTCGACTTATTCCTTAGGCGAGCACTGCGCTGCAGCTAAGCCTCCGAATGAGAGGTTTGCTCTTCACTCGGTAGGATTTCTTATACCTTAGGCAAGCGCTGTGCTGCAGCTAAGCCTCCGAGTGAGAGGTCTGCTCTTCACTCGGTAGGATTTCTTATATCTTAGGCGAGCACTGGGCTGCAGCTAAGCCCCCGAGTGAGAGGTTTGCTCTTCACTCGGTAGGATTTCTTATATCTTAGGCGAGCACTGGGCTGCAGCTAAGCCCCCGAGTGGGAGGTTTGCTCTTCACTCGGTAGGATATCTTATATCTTAGGCGAGCACCGGGCTGCAGCTAAGCCCCCGAGTGAGAGGTTTGCTCTGCACTCGGTAGGATTTCTTATACCTTAGGCGAGCACTGGGCTGCAGCTAAGCCCCCGAGTGGGAGGTTTGCTCTTCACTCGGTAGGATTTCTTATACCTTAGGCGAGCACTGGGCTGCAGCTAAGCCCCCGAGTGAGAGGTTTGCTCTTCACTCGGTAGGATTTCTGTTGTATTTGTGACGAAGCTCGGAGGAGAGGGTCGCAGTCGAACTCCACCTCGTCTTCCTTGCGAACGGACATCATACTTATGGTGTAGCTCGGGGGAGAGGGTCGCGGTCGACCTGCGCCTCGTCCTCCTTGCGGGTACACACGTTACTTATGGTGTAGCTCGAAGGAGAGGGTCGCAGTCGACCTGCGCCTCGTCCTCCTTGCTAGCGTATATTGTACTTAGGCAAGTACTTGGACTGCAGCTAAGCCTCCGAGTGGAAGTCTGGCTTACCACTCGGTAGGATTTCTTATACCTTAGGCGAGCACTGGGCTGCAGCTAAGCCCCCGAGTGGAAGTCTGGCTTGCCACTCGGTAGGATTTTTAATATCTTAGGCGAGCACTGGGCTGCAGCTAAGCCCCCGAGTGGAAGTCTGGGTTACCACTCGGTAGGATTTTTAATAACTTAGGCGAGCACTGGGCTGCAGCTAAGCCCCCGAGTGGAAGTCTGGCTTGCCACTCGGTAGGGTTTCTTATACCTTAGGTGAGCACTGGGCTGCAGCTAAGCCCCCGAGTGGAAGTCTGGCTTACCACTCGGTAGGATTTTTATAACTTAGGCGAAGCGGATTCGCAGCTAAGCCACCCACTGGGGCTAAATTTTACTGGACAAAAATAAAAAGTGACAAAAATTATGGAGGAATTATGACACTATTATTTCAAAGCCCATGAACTACAGAAGTATTTTATTACAACTCTTCCGAGTGAAAAACTTTAAGTGTAAAACGGGCGGAGCAGATCCGCATTCCAAGCTCGAGGCTCGTCGATTTTGTGTTCGACATTGTAGAGACGATATGCCCCGTTGTGGAGGACCTTTGTGACGATGAAGGACCCTTCCCAGGAGGGAGCGAGCTTATGTTGTTTCTGCTGATCCACTCGAAGGACCAGATCCCCTTCCTGGAAGGCTCGACCTCTCACATTTCTGGCGTAAAGGCGACGCAAGTCTTGCTGGTAGATGGTCGAGCGGATCAGAGCCATCTCCCTTTCCTCTTCTAGGAGGTCGACTGCATCTTGACGTGCTTGCTCAGCTTCTGCTTCATTGTAAAGTTCAATTCGGGGAGCATTGTGAAGGAGATCACTCGGTAGGACTGCTTCTGCTCCATAGACCAGGAAGAAGGGAGTTCTTCCGGTCGACCGGTTAGGCGTGGTCCGCAAACCCCAAAGCACTGAAGGAACTTCGTCAACCCAAGCTCCAGCCGCATGCTTGAGATCTCGCATCAGTCGGGGCTTCAGACCCTTGAGGATTAACCCGTTGGCTCGTTCTGCCTGTCCATTCGACTGGGGATGAGCGACTGAAGCGTAGTCGACTCGTGTGCCTTGGGTGTTACAGAAATCCTTGAATTCTTCCGAGTCAAAGTTCGACCCATTATCCGTGATAATGCTGTGCGGGACCCCATATCTGAACGTCAGCTCTCTGATGAAGGAAACAGCAGTACCGGCGTCAAGACTTTTGATTGGTTTAGCTTCAATCCACTTGGTGAACTTGTCGACTGCTACCAGTACATGCGTGAAACCACTCCGACCTGTTCGCAAGGGACCGACCATGTCCAACCCCCATACTGCGAAAGGCCAGACGAGTGGAATGGTCTTCAGGGCTGACGCAGGCTTGCGTGACATATTGGAGTAGAACTGGCATCCTTCGCACTTGTCCACTATTTCTTTCGCCATCTCATTTGCTCTTGGCCAATAAAATCCGGCTCGGTATGCTTTGGCTACAATGGTCCGAGAGGACGCATGGTGACCACAGGTCCCCGAGTGGATGTCATTGAGTATGACTCGACCTTCTTCTGGCGTTATGCATTTTTGTCCGACTCCCGTCGAGCTTTCTCTATACAACTGTCCTTTGATAACGGTAAAGGCTTTGTATCGACGAGACGATCTGCCGAGCCTCTTCCTCATCCTCTGGGAGTTCCTTTCTCAGAATATATGCAATGTATGGAATTGTCCAATCGGGAGTGACCACCAAAACTTCCATGACCAAGTCGACCACTGCCGGGACCTCAACCTCAGTCGGGTCCGTGGCACTCTTGGGCTGTGGAGCTTCCTCTGTGAAGGGATCTTCTTTAACTGACGGAGTGTGTATATGTTCCAAAAACACACCACTCGGAATGGCTTCTCTTTTGGATCCTATCTTCGCCAGATCATCTGCTGCTTGATTTTTCAGTCGGGGGATGTGATGGAGTTCCAACCCCTTGAACTTCTTTTCCAGCTTCCTCACTGCATTGCAAGATCCAATCATAGCTGGGCTTCTCGTCCCACCTTCATCACTTGATTGACCACTAGATCTGAGTCGCCATAGACCATCGAAGCGACGGACGCCGAGTGAGATGGCCATGTGCAATCCATATAAGAGGGCCTCAGATTCTGCCTCATTGTTGGAGGAATCAAAGTGAATCTGGAGCACATACCTAAGCTTATCTCCTCTGGGGGAAACCAGAACAACCCCAAACGAACCATTCAGCATCTTGGAGCCGTCGAAGAACATGGTCCAATGCTCGAGTGAACTTCATTCGGTTGTTGTTGTTCAATCCACTCGGCAAGGAAATCTGCTATAGCACGGGACTTAATGGCTTTCTTTGCCTCGAATTTGATATCAAGGGGAAGAAGTTCAATCGCCCATTTCGCCACTCGACCGGTTGCGTCTCTGTTGTGCAGGATCAATGATAAAGGAGCGTCGCTGACGACTGTGATAGAATGATCAGAGAAATAATGAGCAACCTTCTTTGTGGTCATGTATATACCATACACAAGCTTCTGATAATGCGGATATCGCTGCTTGGATGGAGTCAAGACTTCAGACAAATAATACACCGGGCGTTGAACTTTGAAGGCCTTTCCTTCCTCTTCCCGCTCGACCGTAAGCACAGTACTGACAACTTGTCTAGTGGCTGCAATATAAAGCAACAGAGGCTCTTTGCTGATTGGAGCAGCAAGCACCGGCTGGGTGGAGAGCAGAGCTTTTAGCTCGGCAAACGCTGCATCAGCTTCTGGAGTCCACTCGAACTTGTCAGCCTTCTTCATCAATCGGTAAAGAGGCAACGCTTTTCATCGAAGTCGGAGATGAATCGACTTAATGCGCCAAGCATCCAATAAGCTTCGGGCGTCGTGCACTTTCGCACGTATGCGTTTCATTCGAAACGAAAACCGAGTAACTTGCCACCAGGAACTCCGAATGTGCACTTTGACGGATTGAGCTTGATATCGTACCTTCTGAGGTTGGCAAATGTTTCGGCGAGGTCAGCAAGCAGGTCGGAACCTTTTCGCGACTTAACGACGATATCATCCATATACGCTTCCACATTCCGACTGATTTGAGTGAGAAGACACTTCTGAATCATTCGCATAAATGTGGCTCCGGCATTCTTGAGGCCGAATGGCATGGTGATATAGCAGAAGCACCTGAATGGAGTGATGAAAGCTGTTTTTATTTCATCGGGTCCATACAGACGGATCTGATGATACCCGGAATATGCATCTAGAAAAGACAATCTCTCACATCCCGCGGTCGAGTCAACAATTTGATCTATGCGGGGGAGAGGAAAATGATCCTTCGGGCAGGCCCGATTGATGTGCTTAAAGTCAATGCACATGCGGAGTGAGTTGTCCTTCTTGGGAACCATGACGACATTAGCGAGCCACTCGGAGTGGTATATCTCTCGGATAAATCCTGCCGCCAACAGTCGAGCCACTTCTTCACCAATAGCTTTTCTCTTCTGGACGGCGGACCGCCGAAGATGCTCTTTGACTGGTTTTGCTGACTTGTCGACTCGGAGGCGATGCTCAGCCAGCCCCCTGGGAACACCTGGCATGTCAGCTGGCTTCCATGCGAAAATGTCCCAGTTCTCACGGAGGAACTGGATGAGCGCTTCTTCCTATTTCGGGTCGAGTGTTGTGGAGTGGGTCGGGGCTGCATTGGGATCAGTCGGATGAATATGGACTGGCTTCGTCTCACCAGACGACTGAAATGCAGACTCTGTGGCTGGCTTCTTGGATCGTAACAAATCACTCGGATCTGCGTTTTGCATGTATTCGTCGAATTCGACCGCTGTCACTTGAGAGTCGGCAATCTTCGAGCCCTTCTGAAAGCACTCTTCTGCCTTTTTCCGATCGCCGGTGACAGTGATCACTCCCTTGGGTCCTGGCATTTTCAGTTTGAGGTACACGTAGCATGGTCGATCCATGAATCGTGCGTAGGCTGGCCTCCCCAAAATGGCGTGGTATGCACTCTGAAAATCCACAACCTCAAAGGTCAACTTTTCCTTGCGAAAGTGCTTGGAATCACCAAAAACCACGTCCAGGGCTATTTGGCCGAGTGAGTTGGCCTTCTTCCCCGGTATGACTCCGTGGAAACTCATATTGCTGGTGCTCAGGCGGAACATCGGAATGCCCATCCCCTTTCAATGTATCCGCATATAACAAATTCAGCCCGCTACCACCATCCATCAGCACTTTCGTCAGTCGAGTGCCTTCGACAATTGGATCGACCACCAACGCTTGCCGCCCAGGGGTGGCAATGTGAGTCGGGTGATCAGATTGGTCGAATGTGATGGGTGTTTGGGACCACTTCACATAACTTGGCTTTACTGGAGCAACCATGTTCACCTCTCGGTTAATGACTTCCAGTCGGCTCTTGCTTTCCACATCCGCGAAGATCATTAGAGTGGAGTTGACATGTGGATATTCTTCCTCAATGTCCTCTTTGTCTCCGGCCTTGTCTGGCTCCTTCTCCTTGTCCTTAGACTGTTTTCCCTGAAACTGCTGGGGCAAATGCTTCATGGCCACCTCATTATTCCCACCACCAATCTGAACAGCCACTCGGTAATCTTCAAGCCAAGTTTCAGGCTTGGATTCCCCAGTGAACTTGCCGACTCCTGTTGCCAATCTGAAATTGGGGGGTTATCTTGACTCGATAGCCTGCTAAAACACTCGACCGAGACATGCACTCGATCGCCGGTGGGTGCATCTCTCTCGGTCCGCCTCGATGGGCTCTGTTCGGTCGACCAAGCCTTGCACGATAATGGATCGCGCGTCAAAGCCTGGTTCCACAGGGTCGACCGAACTCTTCGCCTGCATCTTGAATTGTCGTCTGTCATCTTGCCGCCGAGGAGCGTATGACCCTTCTCTTGGAGAAAGGGCACTCGACACTGTCATCCCGGTCTCCATATCGCTCGCCATTGTCGCGCCCTCTCTCGCCGCTGGAGGCGATCTGGGGCTGTGAGCCGATCGACAGATTCGCAGCGACGGATCGATCAGAATCCTGTTGCGCGATCGCGACACGGCTGAGTTCTGGTCTCCTGCTGCTCGGAGTAAATCTCGATCTGCTGCAAGCCTCTCCCAGCTTCGACCGACGGCTGGATGGACTCGCTATACGAGTTGTAGCCGCTAAATTCTGAATTGGCGTCGCGTATACCCGAGTCGGTGGGAAGAGTCGACGCCGACCGCTTCGGAATTTGTTGCAGCTGCTGTTCGTCGAGTGCTCGCTGAAGATTCTCCAAGCGAGTGCGTTCAGCCACGTTGGCGTGCTTCCTCCAAGGCGCGAGCCTCGGGGGTTTCTCCGGCAATGGGAGTATGCAGGGCATCCATGTTCCTGCGGCGAAGCTCTTCTCTCTGCAGGGAGTCGAGTGTCTCAGGCCGGTACTCTTCGTGCTCTTGTATGGGGTCACCTCCTCCGGCGGCTTCACCGCCATGGGCGAAGCCGGGAGGACTGCGAGGGCCGTCGACCATGAGGATCTCCGCCGCCGGTTCATTGCTATCACACTCGGATGCAGTCTCTACGGAGCCAGTCGACAGATCGAACAGGCCGTAGAGGGACTCGTCGGGCTCAATGGCCGCGACCTGGGCGGTGGCTGTCTGCCGAGCCACCGCGTGCTTCACCCACCGCTGGAGTCTCGACCGACCAGTGCGCTTGCGCTGGTGGGAGACTGGGTAGGCGACCGATAGGGGAGTCGACCGATACGGGGTCGACGGTTGCCGCAGCAGAACGCCGCGAACACATGCGCGAAAGTGCGTCGCCCCGCGGACGGGGAGCGCCTCGATGTCAAGTGGAGCCTCCTGGAGCCATGTGGAGTCGTCGGCGACAAAGGTGAGAGCACCGAGACGGATCTCGCGCCCCTCAACCAAAACTCCAGCAGTCATCATGATGAAGGTACTCGGAATACTGCAACTCCTCCACAAATCGCTAAAACACCTGCCCCACGGTGGGCGCCAACTGTCGTGGTTCTAAGTCTGACAGTAGAGTGGGGGTAGGTAAAGAGAGGCAAGGTCCTAGCTATGGAGAGGTTGTGAACACAAGCGATGTACGAGTTCAGGCCCTTCTCGGAAGAAGTAAAAGCCCTACGTCTCGGAGCCCTGAGGCGGTCGAGTGGATTATGAATGTAGGTATTACAAGAGTGTGAACTCCTCTATCTGTGGAGGGGGGTGGCTTATATAGAGTGCGCCAGGACCCCAGCCAGCCCACATAATGGAGGGGTTAAAGTACATTAAGCCTGGGGCGTTACTGGTAACGCCCCTCATAAAGTGCCTTAACTATCATTAAGCCTATTCAATAGCAAGTCGTTGCGTTGCAGAGTGCCTTCTGACCTTCTGGTGGTCGAGTGTGTCTTCATGGTCGAGTGAGTCTTCCATGGTCGAGTCCTTCCAGTCAGTCGAGTGGATTCCTCTTTGGTCGACTGGAAGATGATTTCTTCTGAGAGTGTCCTTGGGTAGGACGTTTAGGTCAGGCCTATGACCCTACCCTAGGTACATGAATCCATCAGGTCCCGTGTCGCTGACAGCGGGATCGATGTGGGATCTCGCGCGGCTGACGGCAGGATCGACGTGGGATCCCGTGCGGCTGTATCTCCTTCCGCCGGATCCTCATACAGCTCCTGATGTGCCGACTCGGAGAACAAGATCACAACATGGTATTGTAAAACCGCAAGTTTGTACAGATGGTACGGTCTGGTATGAAAAGCTTAAGGTTCGTTTTGGGGGTTTAATGACTACTGGTGAACCAAGTAGTTTACATGAAGCTCTAGGTGACACTAAGTGGAAAATTGCTATGAATGATGAGTGTGGTGCTCTTATTAAAAATAAGACATGGCACCTAGTTCCACCAACACAAAACAAAAATGTTATTGATTGCAAGTGGGTCTACAGAATTAAGAGAAAGGTAGATGGTCAAGTTGATAGGTATAAGGGAAGGCTAGTAGCAAACTGGTTTAAACAGAGATATGGTATAGACTATGAAGATACCTTTAGTCCTGTTGTGAAGGTAGCTACTATCAGACTTGTTCTTTCTGTTGCAGTATCAAGAAACTGGAGCTTGATGCAATTGGATGTACAGAATGCGTTCCTTCATGGCGTTCTAGAGGAAGAAGTTTAAATGAGACAACCACCTGGCTATGAGGTAAAAGGCAAGGAAAATTATCTTTGCAAACTTGATAATGCCCTATATGGATTAAAACAAGCACCTAGGGCTTGGTATTCCAAGTTAAGTGAAAAACTTCAAATACTTGGTTTCAAATCATCCAAGGGAGATACTTATTTGTTCTTCTATATGAAAGGAAATATCACTATTTTATGTTGGTCTATGTTGATGATATTATTGTTGCTAGCTCATCAGAAGATGCAACCGTAGCATTGTTAGCAGATCTTAAGAAGGATTTTGCCTTGAAAGATTTGGGTGATCTACACTACTTCTTGGGAATTGAGGTTAGTAAGGTAAAAGATGGAATACTCCTCACCCAAGAAAAATATGTCTTGGATATGCTTAAGCGTGCAGGAATGGTAAATTGCAAGGTTTCAAACATGCCTCTCTCTACGTCAGAAAAAACTGTCAAGAGAAGAAGGAAAGCCTTTGGGGGCCGAGGAGTCAACAAAATATAGGAGTATGGTAGGTGTTTTGCAGTACTTAACACTGACAAGACCTGGCATTTGTTTTCCTGTCAACAAAGTATGCCAGTACTTGCATTCTCCCACTTCTCAGCATATGACAATAGTTAAGAGAATTCTGAGATATCTCAGAGGTACTATGAGTACAGGTCTGAAATTTACCAAGTCAACCTTCAATGTTGTTAGTGCTTTCTCAGATGCTGACTGGGCAGGATGTCCAGATGATAGAAGGTCAACAGGAGGTTTTTGTGCATTTTTTGGTCCTAATTTGATTTCCTGGAGTGCACGTACGCAAGCTACTGTCTCTAGGTCCAGTATAGAGGCAGAGTACAAATCTTTAGCTAATGCTACTACTGAGATTATTTGGGTTCAAACTTTGCTACCTGAACTTGGAGTTATGCATTCATCAGTTGCACGCCTGTGGTGTGATAACATTGATGCTACATATCTATCAACAAATCCAGTATTTCATGCAAGGACAAAACATATAGAAGTTGACTATCATTTTGTTCGAGAGAGAGTAACTAACAAACTACTAGGCATTCGTTTTATTCCCACAGGTGATCAAGTTGCAGACGATTTTACCAAAGCCTTATCATGGCGGAAGTTAGAAGACTTCAAGAATAATCTCAACTTGGTGAAGCTGTGATTGAGGGTGCGTGTTAAAAAGAATTGTATTGTGTGTATACGGTATTGTATAAACTGTATATACCGCCGGTAGGGTTAGATTGCGTGCGTGTGTTGTTGTAATCTGGTAGTTAGGTTGTTAGGGTTTCTCCTCATATCTTGTATAGCTTTTCTTGAGGATTAATCCACGACCTAACTACCGTATCTTTGTAACCTATCCTTGGCTATATAACACGCAGCGCATCCCCGCCAGAGGCATACGCCCATGCAATCTTTCAGCCAAAGCAAGATAGGTATGCGCCCCGCGCCGCCGTAGTGGCTTGCCCCGGATTGAGGTCATACGTGTTGCAACCAAGTCGATTGAGAGGAGATCAACTCTATCAACTACAATCCACTCATCGACGCCTCCGTGGTAAGGCCGTCCATGGCGGATCGAGTGGCACGCCCATCGGCGTGTCCATGGACAACACAAGGCTCGCCATTGCCGCATCGGCAAGCTTATGTTTGTACAGTTCTCGGAGCTGGTGAACGACTTCTACAACAACGGTTTGCCTTCAAACCTCTCTCGTAGCCGCAACCCGAGCTTGGACTATGGCCTGAAGGGTGCTGAGATAGCCATGGCCTCATACTGCTCTGATCTCCAGTTCCTAGGCAATCCGGTGACCAACCATGTCCAGAGCGCGGAGCAACACAACAAGGATGTCAACTCTCTCGGTCTCATCTCCGCCAGGAAGACTGCTGAGGCCATTGACATATTGAAGCTCATGTCGTCAACATTCTTGGTCGGCTTGTGCCAGGCCATAGATATCCACCACCTCGAGGAGAATGTCCTTTTCGAGAGCATGCAAAGCGCATGCCTTAACTTTAAGAATCGTATCACCGAATGTCAAGGACGCCGTGAAGAGTTGTGTAAAGACGGTGGCTAGGAAGACATTGAGCACCAACAAGAATGGCCATCTCCACAATGCGCGCTTCTGCGAGAAGGACCTGCTGCTCACCATCGATCGCGAGGCAGTGTTCACGTATGCAGACGATCCTTGCAGTGCCAAATACCCGCTGATGCAGAAGATGCGTGCAATTCTCGTAGAGCATGCCCTGGCCAATGGCGACGCCGAGCGCGACGCCGAGACGTCGGTATTTGCCAAGCTTGCCACATATGAGCATGAGCTTCAAGCAGTGCTGCCGAGGGAGGTTGAGGCTGCCCGGAGTGCCGTGGAAAACGGCACCACCACCCAGCAGAACCATATCACCGAATGCCGGTCATACCCGCTATACCGGTTTGTGCGCGAGGAGCTTGGGACTGTGTACTTGACTGGGGAGAAGACACGGTCTCCTGGTGAAGAGGTGGGCAAGGTGTTCATCGCCATGAATCAGGGCAGACATATCGACGTGCTGCTCGAGTGCCTCAAGGAGTGGAACGGTGAGCCACTGCCTCTCTGCTAAATAGAGGATCAAGAAATTTAAGAGAAGACAGTGCTTCAGATTTCAGAAGGTTATGGGTCTTATTCTCTGATAAGTGATAATAATAAAATTTCATTGTAACGTTATTACAGAGCTGCCATATTGTTGCCAAAATATGCAACGGTATAGTTGTACAGCTTCTTTGATGTATAGTTAAATGGCTATGGCGTATGACAAATATTCGTTATTAATGTACTGGTTCCTTTTTCGAGCTCTATGGTCTGGTGAATCGCCTATTGTTTGCATGTCATTGCCATACTGTGAGGACTGAGGAGTGAGGTCATGCAGAAATATAGATTGCTATCAGAATGTTTTTTTTTAGAAAAAAAAACGCCTACAAAGTCACCATTCTATGGTGTCTCCTTATTGTTGCTACTTGCTAGTTAAATCAACACTAAGCGATGGCTTCTCTGAATTCTTTTGGTTTTCTGCTCTTAAGAATCTACTACTAATAACAGAAACCAGAGGGCCCGAAGAGAGTTCAAAATCAATACACGAAACGTATGACCAGGAATACACTCAGTCCATAGATGATTCATATATAAATTGATAATCACGTTGATGTTGCAATCTTGTCGTTGCTATCATGGTTAACAGCTTCAACTCTCCCTCCAATCTAATAGCAGTATATAAATAACAGAATGAAGTAAAACAGAAGGAACAAAATCAATCTTCTTGTATTTTATTTGCATAGCCGATAACTGCTAGCCCAAAGCAGGCAAAACTAAACCTTCATGGAGATAAGATAATCATACGAAAGACATAACTGATACACGGTTCACAAAGGAACAAGTACTGATTGACCTGAAACAAGCATGACAATATAGCTAGGTAGAGTGGGCTTTTTATCTAATTAACTTAATTCAGCTTCCTTGTCTCTCCTTGCTGATTTTTCATGACGCCAGGGCGGTGTCTCCTACGCCCTGGTGGATGCAAAGGAGCGTAGTCTTTCTCTTCGTCGTAGTCCTCGTCGACCTCCACCTCGTAGGTGACTATGCCCTTGGCCTCTAGCTGTTGCGCGTAGTCTTTCTGCAGCTCTAGCATCTCACGTTCATTGCTGTCCGCGACCTGGGCTGTGTCGGCCTTCATCATGTAATAGCTTGCCGCCATCTCCGGGAACATTCTGATCATATCTGCTGGCAAGTCTACCGTGTAGGGCTTCGGCTTATAGCTCATCACATATTTCACCTCGCTCGCTGGCACCACACGCAAGATCTTCTTCTTCTTCTTCTTGGTCGTCGTCGTCTCTGCGGCGGTTGCGCCCGGCTTCACTGCCGGCGGCTCCTCGTCGTTAGCCGCCGTGTTTTCCCGAACCTGCGAATCCAGCAGCTTCTCGGAAGGAAAGGAACTTGGGCTTGTTGCCATTGGGATCTCTCGCGGCGCAGCTGATCGATTCGGCTGTCTGGATGCAAAACCAGCCGGGCGGGTCTTGATGCCTGTTTATAGTATGCACAAGGCGAACCAGTCCTTGTAGGACTCCAAATTTAATTTGTATAGGTGCGCAAGTAAGAGTATGATTCGATTTAATTGACTCCAAATTTGCACGCTTCCATATTCGGGTTTTTTTTGGCACGCTTCCATATCATACAAACAAGTTCACAAAAACCATTAGAACGGACAAAACTAACGGGATTCCATCCAGCGGACGTCATGGGAAAATCCTACTAGTTCGTACAAGGTTCGTAATCTCTACTTTTTTTTATTTTTTAATCTCTACCTTATTTTTTTAATAATAAAGCAAATTGGGTTTCGGCGGTCCGTCATGCACTTTTGCAGAAAACCCCCTGCGCTTTCTATGAATTAACCCGCAGTACACACTTAAGTCATAACCGAACCGTTATTTTACGTATATTATGGTTATTGGGTTTAGAGTGTGTGTTATTTTACGTATATTATGGTTATTGGGTTTAGAGTGTGTGTTATTTTTTTTCTTCCGTTGCAACGCACGGGCTCTTTTGCTAGTTAATAATAAAGCGCCGTGGGTTTCTGGTCGTCCGTCGTGGTTGTTTTGCACAAAAGCCCCTCGGTTTATAGGAAATCAACCCGCAGTCCAAAAATAAGTCAATCGAACCGGTACAGGTCAGATAAAAAACAACCGCTCGACCCTGCCTCCTAATCCTATCTCCAACTCCAGCGCTCCACCCCCGCGGCCGCGCGCCGCCTCCCCAATCCCATCGCTGCGACGCCCTCCACCTCCCAACGTCCTCCACCTCCAGCCATCCCTAGCGTAGTCCACCTTCCCTTATAACACCCTGTAATTTGGTATATTCAACGTCAGTCCGGTGAGGAAAACAGAGATGCAGATGGGATAGAGAATGCAAAGAGTAGTCCCGTTCACCGTCGCTCCCGCCGGCGACGACTGGCTTGCCCACGCGAGCGAGGCCGAGGGACTGCCCAGACGGTCGACGGTGGCGCTGTCATCGTTGTCCTCACGCATGTAGACGAGGCAGTGGGGAGGGTGGCGGCCCCGGTCGCAGGGGAGGCCGAAGGGCGTGGAAAAGCCAGATCCGGGGCGGAGGACGGACACCGGCGGCTTGGGGACATGGATCCCGAAGATCTGAGCGGCGGCTGGCGAACTCGCAGGCGGTGGTGGCGCGAAGACGTCCGTGGTGGTGGTGGCAGCAGCGGCGAGGCTCCTTGTGTGCCCTG
This sequence comes from Aegilops speltoides, assembly GCA_021437245.1. Taxonomy (NCBI): domain Eukaryota; kingdom Viridiplantae; phylum Streptophyta; class Magnoliopsida; order Poales; family Poaceae; genus Aegilops; species Aegilops speltoides. The sequence continues at coordinate 19,508,926 of CM038141.1, forward strand.
CTCATGGACAAGGGAAAAGAGAAATAACTGAGAGAGGCAGGGGAAAGAGAAATGAGGGAGGAGGAGAGGCGCGCTGGAGCTCCGGTAGGGGCCGCCGTGCACGATGGATCGGGCTCTGAGAAGAGAAGGAAATCGGGGATGGGGAGAAGAAAGGTGTAGGGAAGAGACGAGAGGATGAGAGGACGGGCTGAGAGGATAAGGTCGGAGGGAAGAGCGGTGGAGGGCCAAACGACACGCGTTGCGCGTGAGACGGCTGGTGCCCAAGCGCAGGCTGGAGACACCCAAGGCTTGATTCTCGCCATGCAAACAATTGAGATTAAAGAAATAAGTTAACTAACTCAGGAGGGATTAGCTAGAAAAAGTTTTTTTTTAACGAGAAAGCTACAAAAGGATTAAATGCTTGATTATCGCCGTTGCATGCATTTTGTTTGCTTCTCCGTATCTACATGCACAATTACACACGATTGACGGGTTTGGTTCTACATTCTTTTTTTTTCTTGATGACGTTAGGTACATGCACATGATTGATGGTTTTTGTTTTATATTTTTTCTTCTTTTATTTTTTGATTAAAATTTTCAATCCTTCGTACCCGTTGTAACCCCATCTGTTTGTGTTGACATACTCATCCTGACTACATAGATTAGGACGTTGTTCAAGAAACAAAAGGTTAGGACGTACACGGCGAAAACATATACCCTGGATATCAAATGAAATAAATAATCTCCAGGCACTGCTGATTTCGGTTTATAGAGTGCATTTTATGTCAGACATTATAATTTTCGTGAGTTTTTGTTGTTCACCCGTTGCAACGCACGGGCCCTTTTGCTAGTAAAACAAAAAGGTACATAGCGTACACCTACCATTACTTGGGTAATAGGCCGTCCCATTTTAACGTACAGGCGTTTCTGGTTTTCAGAATTTCCATCGTTTTTCTGAAGCTTGCACCGGTTTGGGATACTTAAAGGCTGGCTTTTCTTTTCTGGAATTTACTAGCAAAAGAGCCCGTGCGTTGCAACGGAAGAAAAAACATAACACACGCTCTTAACCCAACAACCATCACTCAATAGGTCCATCTCTTTTATTTTTGCGAGGCATCATATTTGTGTTGCCGCTTATCCTCCTTCTCACCCTCGCCGGCGATCGACTCGCTGTTCACACAAAACAACAAAAAATGTGTTTGAATATGGTTAATCCTAAGGTGTCTCTCTCTCCCTCTCTCCTCCCCCGCCCTTTCTCTCGCTTTCTCTCACTCTCGCGATGAGAAATCTGTTGTTTTTTCCTGCGACATTTTTCAGAGGCATGCATGTATAGTTATCGATGTTTTTTTCCCTATATGGTTATAGTGGGGTGTTTATTTGCAATCCGGATCGCCGCCAGTACGAAAGAAAAATGAATCTTGCACTGTAAATTATAAGTTTGCTTCCAAAACAATATTTTAAAAATATTTAATAGGAAAAATTAACATCATATTTAGATTTCACACATTTTTCTAATAACATTTCATATATAATATGTTAAAATCGAAGTTACGGTTTAAAAGATACGGATAATATAGAAAATCATTTCTTTGATTTAAATATATTCCAAAATAATATTTAAAAATTCTTAATAGGTAAATATAATCTCATATTCATATTCTACATATTTTTCTAATCAAATTTCGTATATAACATGTTCAAATCGGAGTTACGGTTTAAAAGATATGGATGATTTTAAAAAGTATTTGTTTGACTTAAATATGATCCGCGGATGAATTACCTAAAACATCAGGGGGGTTCACAAAACATAAAATAACGGTTCGGGTGTGACTTAAATCCGGACGGCGGGTTGATTTCAAGAAAACACAGGGACTTTTGTGTAAAAAATGCTAAAAAACGATTCGTTTTGACTTAAAACAGGACTGCGGGTTGAATTCTCTGAAATAGAGGGACTTTTCTAAAAAAATGCCATGACGAACGAAAGAAACCCAATTTGCTTTATTATTAGGTAAAGATAAAGACTATATGGCTATATGACCCTCTTTGCGTCAAACTGTCCACGTAACGCATACATCAATACGGGATGCAATAACTTGGTGGTGAGATCGGATAATATCACGGTGATGGATGCACTTAGATTCAATGAAGGTTATTCTATGGTGGCAGCGCCAATTCTTGATGAACTAGATGATACCCCGCGCGTTGCTGCGGAAAGAAATGCAAATACACCTATTTATAGGATTACATCTAGAAAATTATAGAAAAATAGTAACATGGAAAGAATATAAAGAAAAACATTTGCTAGCTAACTTGGGGATTGCCACTGGCGCAAATTTATTCTCATGTGTAATAAGTCTCTAATACGAAGGAAATAACACTAAAGCATCTGAACAAAAAAGTGGTTTGAATACTTGTAAAATTTGACACAATGCTACAATTTATCTTGATCCCTAGCACTCTATGAAAAAACATCCTCATAATGTGAAAAAAAAAATCATTACTTAAGAACAGTGACTGTATAAGAGAATAACTTTCCAATTAGCACTCTGTATGAAAAATAACCACAATTAATTTGGAACTATATTAAACACAAAATGTATATCTTTAAGTTTACAATTATCATATATAAAAAGTGGGCCAACAATAATATATATATTCATGGAAGTATTATAAAAAAAACTAAGTGAAACACTATATCCTAAAACATGGAGCGGCTGCATTATAATGAACAGTAAATTTAAAGAAAGGATCTTCCAAAGAAACAGTGGAAAAAAGTCTCCAAATTTGCATTGAGCATTCAAAAAAAATTAGTGGGAAAGAAAATTCTGACCTCGATTATGGGGTCTCACAAATAAATAATGAATGGATCACCTTTGCCACATAAGACATGATGATGACTGACTTTGGCCATAAAAGTTAATTGTATCTGCCTGTCAAATATCCCCACTTAACGGCGAGGAATAATATGAACGACATGCCACACAGAAGTATGTCAACAATGGTATTTACCATCTCGCAGTAAGCGCATCGATGCTCACCTGGTATGCTGATGTGATCATCCTCAAGGTGCACTCCCTATGGAAATCATTGTTGCTGATTTAGTCGGGCTTCTCGCTGCCCCCAATAGCTTTCGGAGCAGAGCAATGACACGCAAAGGACTTAGCGGGTAGCGGCTGCCTTGCTCGACGATCTAGGATGGTCGGACAAAGGACGGCGGCCCAGCCCGCGTCAGAATACTCATAGAAACATCAAGAGGCGGTCCCAACACTCATAGAAAGATCAAGAGGCGAGACGTACAGGCAAGCATGGCGGAGGAGGTTCGGATCATCGGATGGGAGCACCGGTGGGTGGCCGGCAATGGAACGGCGGACCAGCAGCCAGCCTCCCATCACTCGGGGAATTATTGGGGTCGAGGCGGACCGGACGGCCTGGCGGAGGAAGTCTGGAGGAGAGCAACAATGCGCGCAGTTCGACTTAGCTCTGTCTTGCTAGAAGATCTAGGTGCTCGGCAATTGAACCGCGGCCCGACCTGCGACCCAACAGGCAGGGTGTCGTCGGAGGCAAGGCAGATCGACGGTCTTGCGAGAGGATGGCAGCACCTAAAAGCAAAGGCGATGCCCACCCAGTTAAATCCAGCGATTCTTCATCAATTGCAGGGTAACGGAGGGACCGTAATGTGGCTGGTTAATGCTGCAGTTTCATCTGGCATATGAGAGGTACGGTTGCGGCGGCGGAAGAGATAACGACGGGGATGAGAGTCGCGGCGCAGGGAAGATGACCATGAGTGGGACCTAACAGGCATGGGCTACAGCCCACATACCATGTGTTGGTTTCGGGAGCTAGCCCAACAGCGACAGATCCAACTCTAGCCCACGTACGAAACCTGAGGGGGGACAGTGCGATCGAAGAATCGAATCGTTATTTTCTACTTAGCGGTGGCAAGTCTCAGTAAATTGCACAAAACATGATCAGACGGCTGCAAACTCTTGAACTATATTGCATCAACGGCTATAACAGTTTGGATGGCGTGGCTGCATGAGGATTCAGAAAAATCAGCTAGTGGGGTGCCCCTATCGACGTGGCTGCATGCGGATTCAGAAAAATCAGCTAGTGGGGTGCCCCTATTTAGATATAGAAGATGTCGTTACTATTGAGCATTGTACTAGAGAGTCAAATTATGTAGCTCATGAGCTGGCTAGATGTGACATGCTAATAATCCATCTCGTTGGATTGATGCCTCGCTTGATTTCATTGTGAGTCTGCTGGCAGACAATATATCCATCCCTTGATTAACAAAGTAAGCTTTCCCATCAAAAAAACTGTCCACGTAACGCATACAGCGATGACACCAAAGCTAACGACTGGGCCGGTCCATCAGAGCTAGCTAACGTGTAGATTTGCATCCGGTTTTGTGAACTGGAAGGTTCCTGCCCTGGTCTTTATTGGTTTTAGGAACCTTCTAGAGTTTCTGAACCGGTTTTCTTGTTTTTGACTGGTTTTCTATTTCTTTTTGTTTTTTTATTTTTTATTTTCTGTATTTATTATTTTAGTTTGTTTTTCTTCTTTTTCTTTATGTGCTTGTTCAAAATTTCACAACTTCTAACAAATTATTTGGGATTCAAAAAAATGTTTGCATTTTAAAAAAAAATCACATTTTTTTATAAAAGATCATGTTTCTAAAATTTCTTTGGGAGTTTGAAAAATGTCCTCGTTTCAAAATTTGATTGCAAATTTCAAAAAATGTTCATATTTCCAAGTTTTCTTAGGGAGTTTCAAAAAAATTTCCATTTCCAAAATCGTTTGAGAATTTCAAAAAATGTTCATGCTTTCAAATTTTGTTCCGCAGTTTCAAAAAATGTTCGCATGCAAAAGTTGTTCATGTTTCCAAATTTTGTTTTGGAATTTGAAAATTTGTTCATGTTCAATTTTCTGGGTAGTATAAAAATGTTCCCGTTTTAAAAAAATGTTCGCGTCTCCAAAATCCGTTTGCGTGTTGAAATTTTTTCGAGTTTTCTCAAAATTTGTAACTAAAAATTAAAATGTTCGTGTTTGATAAAACATTCACATTTTGTTTTTCAAAAAAAAGTTTTGCGTTTGAATTTAAGAAAATGTTCGGATGGGTGTTTGAGTTTCTTAAGGTTTTGCGTTGTTCTGTAATCAAAAAAGCTAGCTAGCTCAACTGGTTTGAATTGTATGCTCGGAAGCAGCGGGTCTAGCGTTGGAACCACAGCGAGCGTTCGATCTATAGTCTGCCGCCTAGAGCGGCACATAGGAGCTCCCTTCTTTTCTTTGTTTTCCAGGTGGTTTTAGTTGTTTTCTTTTTTGCAAATCTTTATATGATTCTTTTTTTGTTTTTAAATTATTGCATCTTATTCAATCTATGAACCTTTTTTCAAATTATTCAATATTTTTCAGAAATATGAACATTTTTTATTTCTCAAACACTTTAAAATTTGTGGCATTTTCTAAACTTTGTGAATATTTTTCAAGATCAGGATAATTTATAAAATTCATGAATATTTTTAAAATCCTGGAAATTTGTAAAATTCGTGAATATTTGTCAAATTCTTGAGCTTTCTTAAGTTGTCAATATTTTTTAAAATTCATGAACTTTTTTCAGGTTTGTGAACTTTACAAAATTCAGCATTTGGTTTTAGGGCTAGCCGCCGCCTCACGCGTCTCGTCTAAAAAAGAAGTCTGGGGTTCCTCTGTCTCCCCCCCGCCGCCGCTGTCGTCCTGCCTCGTCTTAGATGGCCTTAGGACCATGGAGGCACAATGTACTGTGGGCCCTTACTGGCGGGAGGGATCCGTTTTTAGATGTTTCTTTGAGTTTTTTTGGGTTTGTGTCCTGCCCAGAAAGGCGAGATGTCGGTGGCTCCTAAAGATGAAATAAAGTTCTTTCCGCCTAGCCCTATCCCGGTGGTGCATCTAGCATCGTCGATGGGCGTGTGGATGTGTGTCTCCATAGGATCTGTCATTAGTGAATTTACTCGTATCTGGTCCTTGTTCGTTTATGTTCATGTGTCTTCAGGTTGGATTCTTCCGATCTATGCAACTCTTCATCAGCGGCGGTAGTTGTTCTGGTACGCTAGTCCTATGCGGCGTTAGCACGACGACTTCCCAACTGTCTATACAACAAGTTTTATACGACTTCGATGAGGGAGGGGCTCGCTTCAGTGCTTTCAGTCGTCGCTAGGCGGTCTACTGATCAGGATATAATTATTATTATTTCTGGTGTTCATTGTACTTTCATGATCGAAGACGAATAGATTGAAAGTTTTCATGCAAAAGAATCTTAAATTTTTCTTCATTTCATGAACATTTTGATTTTTTTTTTAATTTCCAAAACTTTTAGTATATAAAAAACAGGATTTTTTTTCCTCCAACAGCGAGCCAAGAGCAAATCGTTGATGTGTCCATTCTTTTTTGATGATTTTCACCTTTTATTTCGTTCAGTAGTATGTGATTATTCAGATTTTACTGTATTCATGCATTCTTTTTGCATATGTGTTGTGAGTGATCCACGGTTTCCGATGCAATTTTTGTGAAACTGTAGTATGAGAGTAGTTTGATCAACCTGCAAACTGGTGTTGTTTTGAGTGAGGCAACAACCACAAAATAGCCAATGAATTGACGAGTAATTTTATTAGAATTGATTGCTTCGGTTCTGTGTGTTTGGTTAAATTGTTATGCATATCGTTCATCTCATTATCATGTATATGTGCATCCGGTACTGTCGTGGATTTGTCACGGCAGATGTCCTAGCGTAAGGACTTAGTCGTGGAGCCATCGCTACGGGTTTACTTGCAGGGGTTAAAGCGGACACAAAGACACAAGGGTTTTATACTAGTTCGGCCCCTTCGATGAAGGTAAAAGCCTACGTCTAGTTGTGATGGAATTGATGTAGTCTCGATGGCTAGGGAGCAAACAAGCTTCGCCTAGGCTCGAGTTGTGGTTGTCTGTCCTTGAACCGTCGCCGGATCGTCCCCTTATATACACGAGTGACGCCCGTCGGTTCGTAGAGTCCCAACCGGTTCATACTCGTATCCCGGTTGGTATCTCTCTATTCCTAACTTATAGTACAAGTTATACATCAAGCTGGTCTACGGCTACCAGCTCCAAACCGATTATAGGCCTTGGGCCTTTCTCTGCTTATACCACTAACGGAGCTAATCCGGCCCAAACTGGCCGGTTTACACCTAGTGGTAATATCCCCAACATTAGGCCCCAGATTGACTTGAACCGGTTCATGTCAACCTTTCACAAAGCCTGTATCTTGGACATCTTCTTTCGTTTGGTAAACCGCCATGTCGTCGTTGCTTCTGATCACTGTAAACCGGCATGACGTCGTTGCTTCTGATTACTGTAAACCGGTATGACTTCATCTTGAAATTTTATCCTTTGTAACGCCTTCTTTAATGGCAGCCCCTGGATCCACGCGCTTGACCTAACATTTACAACCTTATAAATAGGGCCGAAGGGTCATTCTTTTCCTTCCTTCGCTTCCTCTTCTTCGTCTTCCTCGCGCCGCTGCCATTGGAGCTCCGCCATCGCCATCGACCTCTGCTTCATCCTAGGCCACTGCATCGACCAACGCATCGCAGCATCGCGCCTCTTTCCGCATCTTCTCCATTCCCGTAAGCTTCTTCCCTTTTAAATCTATTTCTGTACTTAGATCTGCTTTTAGGGTTCTAGCTTCGCACCATGTTCTTCGTGCGTTTTTATCCTTGTAACTTTAAGCCACGCTGTGAATCTTGCTTTGTACCAATGGTGATTCCTGCGTATCCGCTGTACTTTCTCATTTTAATCCCATGGATCTTCTGCATATAAATCTGCCTTACGGTCCACTTCTGCTTCTCCTTTACTTCTGCAAAATATTTCCTGTTTTTCTAAAAACCCGCGTTTGATCCGTAGTAATCCTGATATTTTGTGAAACTTGTTTCTGTAAACTGGTCATAGCATCAATTATCTCCAAGGCCTAGATTAAGCGGTTTAACTCATCATAAGGAAAAGCTGCTGAACCGGCACAGGCACACCATTAGTCCCCTTGTTGAACCGCTAGAACTCATCATATCTCAATAAACCGATTTAAACACTGCCTCCGGTTTATCATAACCTAGATCAATCACTTTGTGACAAACACGCTCTTAAACCGGATCCGTTACTTTTGTAGATCTTGTCATGGCCAAACAAGTGTATGAATGCAACTGGGTTCCTTCCCGCATATCTGAGACACAGCTGAATGAACTGGTATCAATTGGCGCTTTGGATGACAAAGATACAGTCCACTGGAGGGTTCCTGGAGAGGAATGTCCTCCCACCTCAGGAAGGGGAAGTTGTAGTTTTTATGGATCACTTGGCCCGGGCTTCAAACCGCCTGGTTCAAAATTTTACCGAACGTGTTGGCCAATTTTCAGCTTCGCCCCAAGACATTGGCCCCAACTCCGCCACCAACCTGTGCCACTTTCAAGTGCTATCCAAGCATATCTGCAAGAGGAACCTTCGTTGAACTGTTTAGAGATCTCTTCCATCTAAACCGTCAGATCAATTCACCGACGGCCCCAATACGTAATTAGGCGGTATGGCTATCCGTAAAAGGAAGGAGATCACCTATCCCCACGCCAAACTCCATACTCACCCCAAAGAGTGGAATGCGACTTGGTTCTATCGCAAAGATACTTCTCCCAAGGTGAAAATCCTTTACCGGCTTTCGCCCGAGCGCTAAGCAATACTCATCCCTTTCTCAAAGATTGATCGCCAAAGAGAGAAGCAAATATGCCCCACAACTGCCCAAGCTCCGAGCCTTTATGGCCAACGGTTTGACTGAATTGATCTTGCACGCTGCTGGTTATCTTGGGGCATACTGCTTTTGAGCCGGCGTTCGGTTGATGTGTCAAGATATCGGCAGCGCCGATGACCCACTCCGACACACCAAACTTGAACTTTCTGAGGATGAAGTTACGGATTCAGTAAGAAGAATGCTGAATGAACCGGAGCATCTCTGTGCTCAAACCGGCTTGGCTCCTTACTGCACCACCAACACACCACCTGCGGTAAGTCTCTGACTGTGTCATCATTAAAACCTGTTATTACTTTCATATATCCAACTTTTAATTATTTCTAGGGTGATAACCCGTTTTGGAGTAGGAAACTTTCCCAAGACAAAGCGGACAAAGCTGGGCGACCAAACCGGCCCAAAACAAAAGTTATCAAGAAATCAGCCCACAAGAGAAAGACAACTGCTTCATCTGACCCGGCCATTCACGATGATGTGGGTAATCCGGAACTTGACTCTCTTGGCTTGCTTTTTACACGCCTTATTGATGATGATGCTTGTCAGGATGACGCTGAAGCCAGCAACGCAGGATTTGCCGAGGTAACCATTCTTTCTTCCGATTCAACAAATTTGCCTTCACTAAAATTTCGCCGGCAAACCGGAAAGTTAACTTTTCTCACCCCTTGCTTACTTGGATCCCAAACTTTATGAAGACACGTAAACATGAAGCTCGCCGCACAACCCGCACAGCCAATGGATGTAGTTACCTCTGCCGTTTACCAAACAGCCCGGTTCGAAAGCGCCGCACCGAGGTTTCCACCCTTTTATTGTTTTAAATTCCAAAGCGGGTTTCTTCCACAACCTCTTAATCCGTCCGACCATTATCGTGTTACTTCTCATTCATCCTCTCGCGAATCTCACCACTCAACCGCCGCCATTGAAAATAGCCACTGGGTAAGTCAATACAGCCACATGCTTTCTCGATACCTTCAGAATGGATATACTTTTTCCGACTTTTGTCTCTTCGTAACCAAACCGAAACCCAGCAAGAAGGCCCGCTGGACAAAACAATTGAAGAGGCTGCCGCTCAGATCATGAGCGAGCGCCGGATCTCAAAAACGTTGCTTCAAGATATTCCCAATGACCCTCCGTTCAAGAGGAGGTTATTCTGAAGAGAGACCTCACAACACTTCAATCTCGCTAATCCACCTGCCAGACTCGTCCGGTTTGAAAAGCCTCGCAGCCCTCTATCAAACAGCCGTGCCCACCCGATCCGCCGAGTCGAAAGACGATGACGCTAGGATTATCGGTATGGGCCGCTCGAACCGGGAATCTGCAACCTTAACCCGCATATCGTGAAAGAGGATTCTTCCACTTTGAATAAAGGAAAGTGGGCTGTCGAGCTGGAAACATATGCCACTTTAAGCGCCCAAGATCTTCATTCTGGATAGCTGAACCGGCTTTACAGCAGCCGTGACTATGAAGCTGGCCTGGTCAAATTAATGAGGGACAAGTTTGAGGTAACTCACTCCTTTCCTTATCACCAGTATTTTAGTCCTTGTAGCCCCCAAGGGCCGGTTTGTAATCTTGATCAAACCGGGACTTGATTATTTTCTTGATCCATTTTGACATCTACCCAAGATAATTGACAAGGGCCGGTTTAACTCATACTTAAACCGGTATTTCAATATAACTGCCTGCCGAAACATTGGTAGAATCAAATAGCCATTAGCCCCCAAGTGCCAAGTTGAATACTTGTATTAAGCTTGGGACTTTGCCATGTAGTAGAAGTAGAAAAATTGAAGGTACATTAGCCCCCAAGTGTCAAGCATATAACTGCGTTGTGTGGTTGGGACTTTGACTTGAATTGCTAGCTGAACATACTGTCAATGCACAGGCTGAGGTAAAAATCAAAGTCGATCGGATTGCCGATTTACAGGCTGCTTTGCAAACCCAGCAGGCCGAAACAGAGAAGGCCAAGAAAGAGTTAACCAGTGCCTTGACCGCTGCTGAACAGGTGAAGGAAAATATGAAGAAAGAACAGGCAGTCTGGGCCACTGAAAAGGCCAATTTGCTCAAACGGGCAGAAAATGCTGAAGCTGCCCTTAAACCGGTGGTGGATGATCTGACAGCCGTGAAGCGGCAAGTACATTCTATGACTGCAGCCATCTTCGGTAAGCTCCTTGTGAATAATTGTGATATGTTGTACCTGCTGCATCATTAGTCCGGTTTAAAACTATCCTTTATTGTATGTAGGCACATGCGTTGGGCACTTGGGAAATGACGTGCGGAAGAAACTGAAGGCTGTCTACACTTTAGTTGAGCAGTTATATACCGGAGCCCAGCGTGTTATCACCACAATGTCACATAACAATCCAGCGCCTTCCCTGATTCAAGATACTCGAACGGGCTATCAATCCTTCCTTCCCGGATTGAAGAGGTGAAGAAATCTGCTACACGAACCGAGCCATCAACGCTTTGATCCGAGCCAAGGCATGGGTACCAGATTTTGATCCCGTGAGAAGCAGCTCAAGGCTATCCCAGCGTGAAAGAAGATGGCTCGATTTCAGTGAAGAGGACTTATGGGCTATAAACCGCGGCGGTACGCCTAATCGGCTTGTCAATTGGTCAAGAAGCCGACTTGGAGCATTACCAAGCACAATATAATGATCGTAACAAGCGAGTGTCTCGCCCTAACCTTTGAACCGAAAACCTGATCCTCCAATCCGTAAGCATACTTACGCACCCGACATTGAACCGTCAGTTTTGATTCACGAAGAGGCTGTTTTCCAAGCGCTAATGGGAATCGATCGACTATCGTGGATTTCCAGCCAATGGGTAGGGATGAAGATGTCAAGCGGTGGAAGATGAAGAAGAGTCTTGAACCGTAGCCGGGTTTAAACATCTGTCAGGGCGGTTTGCCCAAAGAACAATGATCTCATTTGGGCAATCGTGTTGCCTTATAATAGCCTTAGTTAAAACTTTCGCTGGATATGCCTTCGCATAGGTGAAACTTTTGTTTGATTCATACCCCCCGCAACTGTAAAATTGAACCTCGGTATGTGACACCGCCACCGTTTATGGTATTCCATATATATATATATATATATATATATATATATATATATATATATATATATATATATATATCGAAAATCAACAAGTATGTGATACAAATACCGCCAGATTCGGGCATGAAGTCGACGAGCTAAACTTTGAAGCGGAGGTCTTTAAAACTATGACCGTCTGGGAGATAATAACTCCTATATAACCGTCAAGCAAGCACAAGCCCCGTGTTATTCCAAGAGGATGAACTGAAGAAAGGTAAACCGGCAGATAAAAACTCCGTGCAATACCAAACCGTGTCTGTCACTTGTAATCGAGAAGTTAAACCGATAAAATATTCGCCGGTTTTGAAAAACGCAACAAAAAATCGAATACCAACTATGTGAAAATATGGCAACAAAGGCAATAACTCTTGCAAAAGTAAAGCTTCATGGAGCTGGTCGATGGCATTACCATGGTCGACGCAACCAAGCCCCTCGGCGAAGCGATGGTGCTAGTCGGCCAGTCCCCAAAAGACTCTTGGCGAGTACGCCGCCAAGTGGCATGACATTGGTTGGGTTTGACCAAGCCCCCAAATGACTCTGCCCTATTGGCCACCAAGAGGCGTGACCGGTTCAGACGTGATCGTGTCCCCAATGATCTGGTGGCTTTCGCTTATCAAGAGGTGTTGCATTGGTTCGACACCACCAAGCCCCAAGTGATAAATATAACTATCAAGGGTAAACCGAGGCCGCTTTTAAAAATGTAAACACTCCATGTAACCACACATGAGAAGAAAGACAGAGACCCCGCTTTAGCTGAGGCTCCGATTTTTATTATATCAAGATAATATATACATTGTCATGCTATGTACATAAACCGAGCCGATGACTCAAGTGTAGTAAGGTCAAGATGAGCTATATTCCACGGCCTATTGGTCTCCTCCTCTCGATGTACGTGAGTCTTTACGCCTCGAATATCAATCGATAGTAGGAACCGCTGTGTAGATTCTTCTCGACCACAAAAGGTCCTTCCCAAGGCGGGATAACTTGTGCATATATGTCCGGTCTTGATGAGACGGCACCAAATCTCCTTCCCGAAGGCTCGTCTTAACCCGGCGGCTGTGATAACGACGAAGATCTTGCCGGTAAATCGCCGAACGAGCGGCTGCCATATCACGCCTCATCCAATAGGTCCAAAGCGCCCGTCGCGCCATCTCGTTGTCCGCTTCAACATAAGCCGCTACACGGGCGTAGTCGTGCCGATATCGCTGGGAGAACCGCCCGCCCATAGACCATGAAGAACGGCGATATCCAGTGGACCGGTTTGGCGAGTATTAATACTCCATAACACCGATGGTAACTCTTCTACCCAGCACCGGGCGTTCTCGTAATGGAACCATAAGTCGAGGTTTGATACCGTCGTAAGATCTCTTGATTGGCTCGCTCGCCTGCCCGCTGGATCGGGATGCGCCATCGACAACACGCTGCCGGATGTGTTCGCGTTCACAGAACTCTTTCATAGCCCCCTTGGATAGATTAGTGCCATTATCAGTAATTATACTGTGTGGAAAGCCAAACCGGAAAATCACCTTTTTGATGAACTATACCGCTGTTGCTGCATCACACTTACTGACAGGTTCCGCTTCAACCCACTTGGTGAACTTGTCCACTGCCACCAACAAGTGGGTCTTCTTATCCTTGGATCGTTTAAAGGGTCCAACCATATCCAGCCCCCAAGTCGCAAACGGCCACGTTATTGGGATCATCCTCAATTTTGTGCCGTACATGAGCACGCCTTTGAAAATTTCTCGACATCCATCACATCGCTTAACCAAATCCTCCGTGATCAAGCATGGGCAGTCAACCAGTAAAATCCGTGACGGAACGCCGCCACTGTGGACTTTGAACCGGCGTGATGTCCACAATCCCTTCATGGATTTCCTTAAAATTTCACAGCCTTCCTCGGGGAAACACAGCGTTGAAACGCCTCGACACACTACAATGATGTAGCTCACCATTAAGGATCGCTATAGATTTGGAGCGCCGGATTATCCGTCTCGCCGTAACCTCATCTTCCGCAACTCCTCGAGTCATATACGCAAGGTAAGGAATCGCCCAATCCGGAATAACATGTAATATCGCCACCAACCGAGCCTCCGGATCAGAATAGCCAAACCGCTTCACCGGGAGCCGACCGACGAAGTTGTGCAAGACGCCCAAAAGACATTAGGCGGGACGGTTTACGCCGAGAACCCAACCGCTTAAAGCGCTCGCCGCTTCGTTCTTCCGGCGATCCACATGATCCACTTGATAGCCCTTGAAGCAACCTGCGATATTATCCACTTCTCGACGATATGCGGCCATGAGGGGGTCCTTAGAATCCCAAGTGCCAGATACTTGCTGGGACACCAGGTCCGAGTCACCAAAGCACTTAACCCGCTTAAATTCATCTCCTTAGCCATCCGGAGACCATGGAGCAAGGCTTCAGACTCAGCTGCATTATTAGTACAAGGGAACATTAAACGGAGAACGAATAAAACTTATCACCGTGGGGAAGTTAAAACGACTCCAGCCCCGAGCCTTCCAACCGCTCGATCCGCCGAAATGAATAGTCCAAGATGTGTGATCCGGCTTCCTCCTCCGGCGCTCAGAATCCGGCCCACCATTAATGAAATCAACAAGTGCTTGTGACTTCACCGCTGTGCGTGGTATACACTTTAGTCCATGCGCCCAAGCTCGATGGCCCATTTTGCAATCCGCCGCCTCCTTTGTTCAGATGATATCACCCAAAGGAGCTGAACTAATCATCGTGATAGGGTGCCCATGGAAATATTGCTTCAGCTTCCGATCGCCATAAAAACACCATAGACTAGCTTCGCCAATGCGGATATCTCGCTGACTCAATAAGCACCTCACCGATATAATAAACCGCCGTTGAACCGATACCTTGCTCGCCTCCTCGCGCTCTACCACAATGGCCACGCTTCATCGCCGAGCATTGGCTGCTACATATAACAACAACGGTTCCTTGTCAACTGGAGCCGCAAGAACAAAGCGGATTGGCCAATTGCCGCTTAGATCCTCAATGCTTGCGCAAGAGCCGGACTCGCATAAAATTATCTGCCTTCCTTAGCAGCTGGTATAAGGGAATGGCCTTCTCCGAGGCGGCCGATAAACCGCTCAACGCCGCGATCCTGCCCGCCAGACGCCGAACATCATTGATACACTTCGTTTAGCCAAGGAAGTGATAGCTTTAATTTTCTCCGGATTAGCTTCAATTCTCTCATTAGACACCAGAACCCCAATAACTTGCCACCGGAACACCAAAACACACTTGGCCGGATTAAGCATCATCTTATAAATGTGCAAGTTGTCAAAGGTTTCTTCAAATCTTCCACCAAAGGTTCTCCTTTGTCTTGATTTCACCATAATATCATCTACGAGGCATGCACATTGCGGCCGATCTCGCGATGCAAGCAATTCAGACACACCGCCGATAAGTAGCTCTGGCACTTTTGAGCCCAAAAGGCATAGATACATAGCGTAAGGCTCCAAAGGGAGTTATAAACGCTGTCTTCTCCTGGTCCTTAACCGCCATTTTGATCTCGATGATATCCGAGTATGCGCCCAAAAACTTAAATGCTCACATCCTGCCGTGGCATCAATAATCTGATCAATGCGGGAGGGCAAAAGGATCTCACCGGACAAGCCTTGTTAAGATCTCGTAATCCACACACATACGCCAGTGCCATTTTTCTTAAGGACTAGCACCGGATTAGCAAGCCACTCGATGAAACACCTCCATGATAAAGCCAGCCGCCGTAAGCCCGGCTACTTTTCTCCAATGGCCTTGCGCTTCTTCATTAAACCGCGGAGGAACTGTTTCACCGGTTTATACTTAGGATCCACATTATGTGTGCTCACGAAGTTCCTCGGTACACCCGCATGTCGATGGCTTCCATGCAAAGATATCCCGATTCTCACGGATGAACTCGATGAGCGCGCTTCCTATTTGGGATCCAGTTGGCACCGACAAGTGAACTGCTTGGATGAATCGCCCGCACGAAGTCAACAAGCTTGGTCTCACCGATTTAAACTTCAGATCCGATTCATGCTCCGTAGTTGGCTTCTTCAAAGGGTCATATCTGCCGGATCAACATTGTCCTTATAGAACTTCAACTCTCCGCGGGCACGCACCGCCTCTGATAAGCTGCATCGCCTTCCTCACATTCCAAAGCAACCCGGCGGCTTCCATGCACCGTTATCGCCTTTGTAACCCGCATCTTTAGCTGTAAGTAGATATAACAGGTCGTGCCATGAACTTAGCATAGGCCGCCGCCCAAACAAGGCATGATATGGACTCGGATTTTCACCACTTCAAAGGTTAGCTTTTCGCATCGAATCGTGCTCGCTCCAAAAGCCACATCCGTGGCTATCTTACCAACAGATAAGCAGATTTGCCTGGTACTACACCATGGAACACCGTATTGGACGGCCTGAGGTCCTTGTCTGTGAGACCCATGCGACGGAAAGTTTCATAGTATAATATATTAATACTGCTTCCTCCATCCATAAGCATCTTAGTGAACTTATAGCCCCCCACCTGAGGGTCTACCACCAATGCCAGCTGACCCGGATTATCGGGGGGATGGTCCTCTCGCTTCCATACGATAGGCTGCTCGACCAAAAGAAATACCGCGCAAAGCCGGTTCAACAGAGTTTATCGCCTGCTTGTGAAGCTTCCGATCCCGCTTGTCCAAACTGGTTGTGAAAACATGATATCGCCCACTATTCAACCGCTGGTTGGCTCGATAGCTCGACTGCGCTGCTTCTTGCCGCCACCACTCGTTATCCTGGCTATGGTGATTGCCTTGACTAGGCCCCTGAACCGAAGCTCCATCCCGACCCGCCCCGAAACCGGATCTCGAACCGCCTCGACCCTGGTCATACCGAACGCATTGGAGTTTTTGAACTCCTGCATAATATAACAGTCTTTCCAGAGATGGTTCGATGGGGATTCCTTCGTCCGTGCTTGGGGCAAGGTTGATTCAACAAGTAATTCAAACGGCTTGTATTAGGATTTGGACCCCGATTCGCTTTGCCCTCGCTACCGCTGGCCTCTCATCTGCGCATTAGTGTTGGCTACGAACCGGATTGCCATCAGCCTTTGCGCCGCCTCGCTTCCATGACCCGCCGGTTTGTAATGCTGCCCTTGAGTTGCCGTTTTCTTCTTTCCCTTCCTCGCTTCATCATCATCAGCTTCAGATCCTTGGTACTGCCTCAATCGGCATATTTTACCATAGCGCCATGAGGGTTCCCATATCATTGCGTAACCGCTTCATACGCCCTAATTTTAATTTCAAAGGCTCAAACCGGCAGTTGCCTTCTAATGTTATGATCGCCGAGTCAGCGTTGATCCGGTCAAGAGTGCAAAATCTCGCATACACGGCGCACTCCAACGGGTTGTCGACTTCTTCTTCCCGGATGCAAGCCGCCAGTCTACTATGGACTTGGGCTGTTTACACGCATCCTTGAAGTTCGATAAACCGGCCCGTGAATCGCCCCATGAACCGATAGAATTGGGCGGTAAGCTTTTCAACCAAAATGCGGGCTGTGCCTCCAAAGATCATGGTGAAGTACATTGCACATGCGGTCTCATCAACATCTAGCATCTCCATGGCCATCTCATAACTTTCAACCCACGCTTCAGGGGACAGATCTGCAGTGTAATTCGGCACCTTGCGCGGGCCCTTAAAATCCTTAGGCAGACGCACATTGCGTAAAGCGGGGATTAAACAAGGCACCCCTAAAGCGGATGCGACTCCTGGTCCGGTGAAAGTGGTAGGGCGAACTGGTGGCAGGCGCGATCTATACTTCCGCTTCAACACCTCTTGCGATGCACTCTGGTCAAGCATGAGTTTATAAGCTTATGCTGTTTAAAGCGCCCGCTCCGCGCCATACGCCTCCTTCTCGACGCTAGATCCGCTTTGGCTTGCGTGATCTGCTTTTTCACCTTTGCGATTTCTGCATTATGTGCCTCCCGATCCGCCGGTTGTCCTCCGCCATAAGCACCGCTAGTGCATCAAACAGATCTGACAGAACTTGAACTGGCGGGCGACCGGCCTTCCCCGCCTCGCCGCTGCTGAACCGGAAAGCATTGCTGCTGCGGTTGAAGAGTGGTTCGCTGCTCGCGCATCGCCATGAATACTCCGACCGGTTTAACTGGCTTGGGGAGTCCGGAATACTGTCGCCGTCGGAACAGCCCCTGATCATATCATCCTGCAGCTGGTACAATGATTCGGTCTCTCCCGTTGAAGATTCATCGCCCAATAAACGACGGTCTCACCGCCAGTTATTAACCGCGCCGATTCTCCATGGGTGACTCCAACGAAGACATGCTTTACGGCCGGTTTAACTCGGGCAGGTCGCGACGCCGAGCCGCCTCGACGAGGTCGGGCGCAGATGTCCGCCTCGTGCCCAGTGCTCCCGATCTTGCCGATGAAAACGTGTATGCCGCCAAGGGGACCCGTATCCATACTCGATTGAATCGGCCTCGACCCCATCCGGCGCCGCCGATGTAGATCCGCCGCGACGACTCTTGGTCATCTCGCCCACGACGTAGCCTTCGAGTCCTTTGAGCTTGCCCTCCAAGATCGCCAAACCATCGTAGGCGATAGCCCCACGGTGGGCGCCAACTATCGTGGATTTGTCACGGCAGATGTCCTAGCGTAAGGACTTAGTCGTGGAGCCATCGCTACGGGTTTACTTGCAGGGTTAAAGCGGACACAAAGACACAAGGGTTTTATACTAGTTCGCCCTTCGATGAAGGTAAAAGCCTACGCCTAGTTGTGATGGAATTGATGTAGTCTCGATGGCTAGGAGCAAACAAGCTTCGCCTAGGCTCGAGTTGTGGTTGTCTGTCCTTGAACTGCCGCCGGTCGCCCCTTATATACACGAGTGACGCCCGTCGGTTCGTAGAGTCCCAACCGGTTCATACTCGTATCCCGGTTGATCTTGATCTCCTTGAATATGAGGGCAAGCCATGTGAGTTGTCAAAAAGTGTTGCCTATTCCAAGATAATCATGATGCTACTTTTTTTTGCGGGGGAAAGGAGATCTTTCATTACTTAAGGTGGTGCATCATTCTTACAAAGACTAACAACTTCATCAGTACCTCCTCCTAACCACACAGTAGTGCGAGGAGTGCACCGTCCATAGGTAGCGAGATAGTCACTAACTTTATTAATTCAGGTACTGTAGCTTGCAGCATCGTCACCGCCTCGGCGCTATCATGATGCTACTTAAGCTGATTAGTTTTTTTTTCTGAATTTTCAACCGGGGGAGAGTTTCCACCTGAATATATTAATCAGAGAAGGCCCAGGGCCTTAGTGATTACAAGCATGGGACAGGACACACCACACTAGAGACTTACATAGGTGCACAGGTGTACAGAGAGGGGGACGAAGGATCAAACGCACACGCCTGGGACAGCCATACCATACCCTTATCCCAGAGCCTGCATCCATTCGTCAACGTGGACACGGCATGCCTCTTTCAGCCTCCTGCGCCACAACATGGCATCTTCCCTACACGAGCCAAGCAATTGGGCGATCGAGGGACGCTGCGCCTGGAACACCACTGTGTTCCGGTGTTTCCACAAATGCCAGCAGCACAACATAGTGAATTCGGGAGCAGAACCGACAGCCGATCCCACCGCAGAGGCCAGGCGAGCCAAGCAGTCCTCACCCGCGCCCCCCACAGTGATGCCGATCCGCCTCCAGAAAGACTCCGCAAACGGACAGGAGAGGATCAGGTGATCCGCACTTTCCATCTCCCGCTCGCACACGGGGCACCCCGCACCTTCAGGCACCACAATGTGCTTCTTCATCAACACATCTCTTGTATGAATTCGTTTTTGCATTAGCAGCCAGAAGAAGAACTTGACACGCGACGGCGCCCTCGTGGCCCAGACAGACGCCACGAAGGGGGCGACAAGGCCGCCAAACCGCAGCAATTTGTACACCTTGGCAGCTGAGAGCGAGCCGCACGGTTTTGCGATGTGGCGAAGCGACCGATCATCACCACCACTTCTCCCAGGGTTGGAATCCATCATTGCCAGGACCACACCCAGTTCGCCCTCTCCTACGCGCGTGAGGCGCGACACGAGGCCCCTGCGCAGGCCTGCCTCTCTGGCCTCCCAGACAGTCACCTCAGGAGTAGAAGCATGCGAGAAGAGGGCCGGGAAGGCAACCGAGAGCGCGCCGCAGGGCAGCCAGTTGTCGAACCAGAAGGAAACCGAGCACCCGTCTCCCACTGCGATCGTGGTAAGAGACCGGTACAGAGGCAGCAGCCTAGCCAGAGCCTTCCCGTGTTCGCCCAGGGTCGAGGCATCTTGCGCCAGTAGCGAGCCCCCCTGAGCCGCACTCCACACCCAGGCAGCCCACCTTGCGCGCGGCTTACTGTGCAGACGATGGATCATCTTCAGCAGGAGGTAGTCGTTTTGAGTCTGAAGGTGGCAGACCCCGAGCCCTCCTTCAGATTTAGCACGACATACGCGATCCCAGGTGACCAGACATTGAGCTCCTGATGCTCGTTCAGCCACGTTCCATAAGAAATCGCGCCTCATGGCATCCAGCACACGGATCAGCTTGGGGGGGGGGGAGGAGCAGCGCAGCCATGGCATAAGTTGGCAGAGCGTCCAGGACAGCGTTTATCAGCACCAGGCGCGCGGCGGGAGAGAGGAGGCGCGCCGCCCAGCCCGCAAGATACTTGTCCACTTTCGCTATCATTGGCAAGAAATCTTCGAACCTCAGCTTCTCCCAGGATAGAGGCAGCCCCAAGTAGGTTTGTGGGAAGGACCCCACCACGCAGCCCAGAGCTCGGATGATCGTCTCTTGGACCACGGATTTGATATGAATCGGGACAAGGGTGCTTTTGGTGAAGTTTATCCTTAGCCCTGTAGCCTCCGTGAACATGTCCAGTATCCTCCGCAGACGAGCCGCCCCCTCGGCACACGCCCGCATGATGACTAAGGTATCATCGGCATATTGTAGCACCACCGCAGGTTCACCCGGAACTAGAGGGTGTTTCAGAGCCCCATCTTGCCGTATCAGCTGCTGCAACACATCTGCCACTATCAGGAAAAGGTAGGGCGAGATCGGGTCCCCCTGGCGGAGACCGCACTTCAACTCAAACCATTTCCCCGCAACCCCATTTAGCAGAATCGCCGAATGGGAGGAGCTAAGAATCGTATCAATCCAGTTACACCAGAGGGCCGGGAAACCACGGATTTCCATGATGGAGCGGAGGCTTCCCCAGTTGATCGAGTCAAAAGCTTTGGAGAAATCTAGCTTGAGGACGATCGTGGAGGCCCCCCTCTTGTGGCAGCACTGGATGAGCTCGGTGGCATACACAAAATTTTCAGAGATGCTTCTCCCTCTCAGGAACCCAGACTGATCCTCGTCAATCAACACTGCAATCTGCTTCTGGAGTCTGGCAGTCAGCCCTTTGCACAGGATCTTGACGTCGCAATTCTGAAGTGAGACAGGGCGGAAATCAGCCGGAGTTGGGACACCATTCTTCTTGGGCAAAAGAGCCACATATGCACGGTTGATCCCGTCCAGGGCGGCGCGACCAGCATGCAGGTCATCGAACAGCCGCTCGATATCGACAGCAACCGCCCCCAGGCTACTTGATAGAAGGCGGGCCCAAGCCCATCGGGCCCGGGCGCGCTAGTTCTGTCCAGGGCGTCCACCGCGGCCTTGATCTCGGCCTGGCTGAACGGGGCAACCAGGGCGGTGCCCTCGACACGAACAGAGTTGGCGTAGAGCCTAGCCAGCGAAAACCGCCAGATGGGCTGGTGCTGCCGGGCCAGGATGCTGGAGAAGAAGCCCAGCAGCGCAGCGGCCTTTCCAGCATGGTCCACGATGCGAACCCCTTCGACTTCCAAGACCGGGATCGCGTTCCCATGCCGGTGATGCGAGGCGGATGCGTGGAAGAACTTGGTGTTCTCATCCCCCTCGCACACCGCACGACGTTTCCCACGCTGGCGCCAATGCTCGCATTGGCGACGGATCGACGCAGCGAGTGCCGAGCGAGCATCACTCCGTAGAAGCATTTCATCTGCAGACAGGGCACGATTTTCTTCCCAGAAATCCATTAGATCAATCAAGAACCGGCATTCGTTATCAAAAGTGGGGATGAACCGGTGACGCCTTTTCCATGCTTTGGAGGCAGACCTGAACGCCTTCTTTTTGGCAGTCAGAACGCCCCCGGCACCCGTGCCTCTAGCCGATCTAGTCCAGGAAGGAAGAGTGGAGGGGAGGAAGAGAGGATTCGTCAGCCACGCGTTCTCGAAGAAGAAGCGAGAGGGGGTAGGGACCTTGGTCGACGCAGCGATCAGAAGAGGGACATGGTCGGACGTGGTGCGGGGGAGGGAGGAGAGGGTTGAGTCAGGGAAGGCAACGTTCCATCGGTTATCAAAGAACGCACGATCCAGGCGGGCAAGGATGGGGTGTTCCTGCCGGTTCGTCCATGTGAACTGACGATCCGAGAGGTGGAGCTCGTGGGCGGCGAGAGCGTTGATGAGAGAATTGAACTTAGCGGCCCGACCAGCATCGAAGTGGTCATTGTTTTTCTCGTATGGGAAGCGAATCAGGTTGAAATCGCCAACCACGAGCCAGGCATGCAGGATACCCGAAGGCAAAACAACCATGTCGTCCACAAAATCGTCCACTAGGGAATGATCGGAGGGCCCGTACACGTTCGTGATAACAATACGCGCATCCGAGGAGGAGCAAGCAAAGGTAGAAGTCAGGGAGAAACGCGATTCAGACGAAGAGATCAGCGTGTAGCAAGACAGATCCCACGCAGTCACCACACCCCCACGGCTCCCGTCAGCGTTCTTAGCAACAAAACCAGCGAGCCGCCCAGGGAGGAAGGTAACATCTTTGCGCGAGTCTAAACAAGCCAACTTAGTCTCTTGGAGGCAAACGAAACATGGGTTAGAGGAGGCAACCGGGTTCTTCACAACCTCACATTTGTCCTTACGCCCCAACCCTTGGACGTTCCAGGACAAGACACTGATCGATCTAACAGAGTTACTAGCCATCACAACCACACACACCGGGGCGACAAACCCTTAGGCGACAACCGCGACTAAGGGAGACACTAGGAAGGAAGGATACACGCCGTCCCGTAGGAGGGCAGAATAGCAAGGGCAGGCAAGGCCCCCGATCGATGTTGGGCTCAATCATCAGCAGGAGCCGGCACCTGGACTGCTGGGATGGAGGCCGCCGACCAGAGCCCCGCCACCTTCTTCTTGCTCAGGAGGGCGACAACAGCATCAAGGATCCTATCCTTCTCCTCCTTGGATTTGAGACGCGGAGAACAACCAGAGAGAGCCTCTTTCATAGCTTTGAGGCGCACTGCTTTGGACTCGAGCTCACCCAGGCCGCGCTCTCCTTTTTGGCGAGCCGGGCGCTGCGGCGAGCCTCGTCCGGGGCTCTCGTCTCCTCCACGGCCAGGTGGTCAACCAGTTCGACAAGGGTAGCCCGCGAGTGGCAACCAACCGAGTCAGGGCGGCCAGGCGAACTAGGGGGCGACGGCGTGGCATCACGAGGAGCCGGGCAGAGCGCGAGGCGCACCTGCCTGTCGCGCACCCCATCAGGGAGAGGAGGCGCGCCCAACACCCGAAGGACAGACGCAAGCTGGCGCCCCCCTCCGCGCCCACGCCGGTGCAGGGTAGGAGCCTGACCACTGCCTCATCCGCGCCCCGCCGGCACCCCCTGCAGGACGGGAAAGTTGTGCGCGAACGGAGGAGGCGGGTCGCGGAAGAAAGGAAGGTAGGCTCCGTCCCTGGAGAAGGAGTCGCTGGCGGCCCAGGCACGGACTGGCCAGAACGAGATCACCCTGACCCCCCCAGCGACTCCCGATGGGCCACACATCACAGGGCACGTCACGAGGGTTGCGGAGGCGCACCACCACCCTGACCATGGCCATTTCGCGTCCGGCCAGGACCAAAGGGTCCACCTCCAACACCTTGCCGAAGGACGCGAACGCCGCCACGATCCCGGCAGGGTTTAGGTGTTCGGCGGGGAAGCAGGTGGCAGCCAGGAGCGCGCACGTGCCGACATGCACGTCTGTCCGCCCGTACCCCTCTTCACGGTGGAGGTTTATGCGCGCGCCCTCGTGCATGAACGGCTGGTGGCGCATAGCCTCCTCGCGGTCCGCCGGAGAAGCGAACCCGAGGTACATGGCGCCGATCGATGAAGGAATCATCTCCGGGAGGATGTGGCCGATGTTGCGGAGGAGAGCCGCTTGGACCGCAGCAGTGTCGTTGTGGAAGGCATTGGGTGGCTCAATGGTGACCACCGCAAGCCTCATGGCCGCAGCGTAGTCACCCTCCGGCATGAACACCTCCACTGCATCGGGGCGGAGGGATTCAGCACCAATGGAGCGCCCCGAGGACCTGGATGATTCTGAGACCGCCGACGAGCCGGAGACGGAGGTCGGCACGCTGTCAGCCGCCGGGCCACCCCCCCATTATTGGTCGCAGCCATCCCAAGCTCAGGGCCCAGCACAGGCTGAGCGGGCACGACGGGCTCCGGGTGGCTGGTCACCGGAGAGGAGG
Source organism: Aegilops speltoides (assembly GCA_021437245.1). NCBI lineage: Eukaryota > Viridiplantae > Streptophyta > Magnoliopsida > Poales > Poaceae > Aegilops > Aegilops speltoides. The sequence goes on from CM038141.1 coordinate 19,533,358, forward strand.
GGGTGGGTGAGGGCGGCGGAGAGGAGACCACAGCCGACGTGAAGATGTCATGAAAACGCGGTGGCTCCTCCCGCTCACGGGGCACCGCAGGGGACATGCTCGTCTCACCGGCCTCAAAGCCGGCGAGCAGACGGAGACGAGCAGCAGGGTAGGGGGTGGCTGGGCGGCGCGAAGGAGGCGGGGGTGGTGGAGGTGGAGGGGTGGGGACGGACGCCGGCCTCGCGGGGGAAGCGGCAGCCTCCGCGGGAGGGGCAAGCTTGCGCGGGGGGCCATGGAGCAACGGGGGGAGCCAGCGCGGTGCCCAGAGACACGCCAGCGACGACAGCGAACAGGGTCACGGCAGTCGCGGACGTAGTGTAAGGTGGATAGGGAGCGGAAGCAACCAGAGAGGGAGAGAGGAGGGAGCGGAGGGCGAGGAGAGGGTTTAAAGCCACTGGGCGGCGAGAGAAGCGCGTCCCGGTATGGGCTAGCCCCCCTGCCTGGCGTGGAACTAAATTGCGAAGTGACAGCCGTCGCGCAGCCGTCTCCCTCCGCTCCATCAATGGGCTGCGGACAGGAGCTACCGACAGCCGGGTGGTCGCGCGGGGACGCGACCAGACTCGTCGGAAGATCGGGCGCAGGACAAGCAGGAGATTCATTGGGGGTTCCGGGCGAATCAGAGGGCGATACGTTAACGGGTGGCAGGGGGAGCAAACCGAGGGAATTAACTGAAGGGGGGATGGGGCACCAAATCCCTAGGAGTCTACTACGCCCAGCGGGAGCACGCGCAGTAACTCCCGGTTGGTGGCTGCGAGGCGCGGCGCGCGCAGCGCGGGCCCAAGCTTTGGACGCAGCAGCGTAGGCCCTACCGCGCGAGGTGAACAGCACGAGGTTGATGGCATGCATCAGCCCCGGCCCAACGGCGGCGAGGAACTCAGCGACGGCAGGGCTCGCAACCTCTACGGAGAACACCAGAGGGCGGTCGCAAACGACGGCCAACCGTGTTGAGTCAACCATGGTCTTCGGTTGCATGCATGGAGCACCAACGGCAAGCAGCTTCCTTGGCGTACAAGGACTAGGTAGTTACCTAGCAATTTCCTAGTGAGTTTCTTAGCCGTGCAAGAGACTTGATCGAAGAGACTTGACCGAAGTCTTCGTGTGGTAAGTACGTGGTAGTTTCCTAGTAGTAGCCACTTAACTTCTAGTGAGTGTGTGAGCTGTGCACATCACGGCCTATAAAAGGACCCCAGTGTCCTTCGATTGTAATCAGGCCGATCCAAAACAAGTAGCAATCGGAAGTGTAGTAGTATTGCCACTACAACCAGCCTCCTCACTAGTAGCACTCCAGTTCAAGTATAGGTGTGTGCGTGCGTAGAATATTTGTGCAGCAGCACCTAGCTGATCGTGCATCTTTGGTTGATCCTCGGGTACTAGCTAGTCCATCGTTTTGGGCTGACAATTGGCATCAGAGCCTCGGGTTATGCCGAAGCATATGCCGAAAGGAGGCGTCGCCGATGACGGTTCCAAGACCGCCGAGCAGAGCTCGGCCGAGGACACCGTGCGGCGCGGACGCTGCTGCTGCGAGGCAGGCCGGAGGTGAGCTGGGTGCGCCACGCCCGCGCGAGACGTGGGCATGTCCAGCACCTCCTTCCTCTCCTCACGCGACCAACTACCCCAGTTGGTCGGTCATGATGAAAGTCATCATGGAGGCGCGACATATGTGGAAAGCCGTGAAACCGGCGATGTCGAGTACGAGGAGGATCGGCTGGCGATGGAGGCGATCTTGCGCCCGTCCCCTGAGGAGATGGTGCTCACCCTTGGCGCCAAGAAGACGGCCAAGGAAGCATGGGAGACCATCAAGACTCTGCGCATCGGGCGTGGAGCGCCAGACGGGAGTCGAAGGCCCGCACCTTGCGCCCAAGACGAGGAGATCCGTTCAAGGCGGTGAACAAGTCGACGACTTCGCCTTGCGGCTGCAAGGTCTCGCAACGAAGCTCGCAACGCCGGAGATCCCATCGACAACAAGATGGTGATTCTCAAGTTTCTCGCGTCGCCCCTGTGCAGTACAAGCAATCGGCCTGGTCCATCGAGAGCTTGGTGGATCTCTCCACCATGACGACGAGGAGCTGGTAGGGCGGTGAAGGTCGCCGAGAGCGCGGGCGACGACGCCAACAACCGTCTTTGGCGGGCGAACTACTGCTCACCGAGGAGAGCGGGGGGCGCAGCTTCAGCAGCGCGGCCGCGACGGCTCTTCCGGCAGTGGGGGAGGCGCCCCCACGGGAAGCAGAGGTCGCGGCAGAGGCGGAGGCCGCACCCAGAGCGGTGGCGGCAACCGTGGTCGTAGGCCAAGCCAGGCAGGGCGAGGCGCTGGCAACGGTGGCAAGTGCCGCTACTGCAACATGCCGGGTCACTGGATCCGGGATTGCCACAGGAGGAAAGCCGACGAGGCAGCCGCGGCAACGACAAACCTCGTCCAGGCTGACGTGGATGATGGGCCGGCAATGATGCTGGCAAGAGTCGAGCCCGTGCAGGAGAGCTCAGCGTCTCCCACGACCACGGCCCCGACATCCACCCATTCCGTGCAGGAGGCACGGAGCCCGCCCACGGAACCATCACTCCGAAGACAGGCCACACCTCGACAACGACGCTCTCGGGCCCGCTGACCGGGAGGCGATGAAGGCTCGGGTGGGGGAGCCACACCCCAGCGACGGCGTCCCCGACAACCTCGGGACCCGACAAGATCGCGCAAGTTGGCGCGGCAACGACGCATATGGCGGACCATGCTCCGACCATGATGCTGGCGACCATCGACTCCGTGCAGGAGCGCACGGAGACTCAAGTCAGCCACACCCCGACAACAAAGTGTTCGGGGTCCACCGTGTTGTCGGGAGACGGCTCCCTGACAACGGCATGTGCGTGCGGCTACGTCTTCCTCAACGAGGAGAGAGCCGTGACCACACCCACGCTTGCAGGCGGCAAGCAAAGTGAGGGTTGGTTCCTCGACACCGGCGCCACGAACCACATGACTGGTTCCATCGACGCGTCATGAGCTAGACCGCCAATCACCGGAAGGTGCGGTTCGCGATCGAATCCGTGGTGGAGATCCACGGCGCGGGACCGCTGCCTTCGCCGACAAAGGGGTGATCATAGGGCGTTCACGGACGTCTACTTCATCCCGGCGCTCAAGAGCAGCGTCGTGAGTGTCGGACAGCTCGACGAGGGCTGGTTCGACATCGGCATCCGGCGCGGTGTTCTCACCGTGCGCGACCAGCAGAAGAGGCTGCTTATCGAGGTTACCCGCTCGCCAAACCGCTTATAAATTCTTCTTTCAACCTGTGCATCCTGTGTGCCTTGCCATGGGTCATGTCTCCGACGCGGGCGCTGGCATGCCAGCTAGGACACCAGCACTTTGACGGGTTGCGAAGATGGCGCGAGGCAACCTCGCTCGTGGGCTACCTCACATCGAGCACGCCGACGAGCTGTGTGATGCATGTCTTGTGGGGAAGCAGCGGCGCTCGCCGCTTCCGAGAAGGCACGCTATCGGGCGCAGAAACCCCGGAGCTGGTTCACGGGACCTCTCGCGCCCATCACCCCGCAACGCCAGAGGGCGTCGCTACATCCTGCTGCTCGCTGACGACTATAGCAGGTTCATGTGGGTGCTACTCCTGCCCAAGGACGAGGCGGCGGAGCAAGCCATTGTCAAGCAACAAGCGGCAGCAGAGGTCGAGTGCGGCCACAAGTTGCGCGTGCGCGCGCACGGACCGTGGCGGCGAGTTCACATCGGCGACGTTCTACAAGCACTGCGACGAGAAAGGGGTGCAACGTCACCACAGCCCCTTACCGCCGCAGCGAAACGGCGTGCCGAGCGGAGGAACCAGACGGTGCTTGGGATGGCACGCCAGTATGCTCAAGGCAAAGCAGGTGCCGAGCACGATTGGGGAGGCCGTGCTCACGGCCGTCTTCATCCTCAACCGCTCCTTCACAAGGAGCGCCGATGACAAGACGCTTTATGAGGCGTGGTACGGAAGGAAGCCCGATGTACGCTTCTCCGCACCTTTGGCTGCGCTGGCATGTCAAGACGGGCGCGCCCACAGCTGAAGAAGCTCGACGACAGAGCACCCGATGGTGTTCATGGGCTATGAGACGGGCTCTAAATGCATAAGATGTACGACCCGCCTCAAAGCGAAGTGCATGTCTCGCGCGATGTCATCTTCGACGAAGACGCGCGATGGACTTGGGAGGTGTCGGGGGAGGCCCCAGCAAGCAGCTCCTTCACTGTGGAGTACCCGATGTACTCTACAACCCCGGGAAACAAGACCCCGGGAAGTGCCACCCCGGGAAGCTCGGGAGGTGTGGATCCGGGAACAGCAACCCGAGAACACCGCCCCGGGTATGGTGTCGCCCGGACACCACGACGCTAAGCAACATGGGTCCCGGAGGCAGTTCGCAACCCCGCCAACGGCGGGTCGGAGCTGTTCGACGCCGACGACAGCGCTGGCGCCCCACAGGTTTCGGCGCATGGGGGATCTCCTCGGCGAGGCTGCGGCAACACCGCAACAGCCCGAGGATGAGGACGTTGATGACGACGAGGTCTTGCATCTGATGGCCGGCGAGGAGCCGACCACGTTCGCGGAGGCCGAGCAAGAGGATTGCTGGCGCCAGGCGATGCTGGACGAGCTGGCGTCGATCAACGACAACGCCACTTGGACACTCACCACACTGCCTGCTGGGCACCGAGCCATCGGGCTCAAGTGGGTGTTCAAGGTGAAGAAGGATGAGCACGGCGCCATTGTCAAGCACAAGGCGCGCCTCGTCGCCAAGGGCTACATACAGCGTGAGGGAGTGGACTTCGAGGAAGTCTTCGCTCCGGTGGCAAGGCTGGAGTCGGTGCGGCTCATCATTGCCGTGGCCGCTCACCGCGGGTGGGAGGTACACCACATGGATGTCAAGTCGGCATTTCTCAACGGTGACCTTAACGAGGAGGTGTACGTCTCCCAGCCACCCGGGTTCGTTGCAAAGGGGCACGAGCAGGGCGTGTATCAACTACATAAGGCCCTGTATGGTCTCCGGCAAGCCCCAAGGGCGTGGAACGCCAAGCTCGATGCAAGCCTCGCATCTCTTGGGTTCTCACGCAGCGCTTTTGAGCACGGCGTGTACTCGCGCGGCACCGCGAACACACTGCTCATCGTCGGCATCTACGTCGATGACCTGGTCATCGCCGGGGCAGAGCCTGAAGAGGTTCAACGCTTCAAGGGAGAGATGCATCGTCTCTTCAGCATGAGCGACCTTGGGCTGCTCCGGTACTACCTCGGGCTGGAGGTGAACCAGGAGGGTGGTCGCATCACGATCACGCAGACGGCCTACGCCACCAAGATGCTTGAACGAGCAGGCATGAAGGACTGCCATGCCGTGCACGCTCCAATGGAGGCACGGCTGAAGCTCAGCAAGGATAGCTCCGAGAAGGCGGTGGATGCTACACTCTACCGCAGCATCATCGGGAGCCTCAGGTACCTCGTGCACACCCGACCGGACATCACGTTCGTTGTCGGGTACCTGAGTAGGTTCATGGAAGCCCCGGCAAGCGATCATCTCGCTGCCGTCAAGCACCTGCTCCGGTACATCGCAGGTACGCTCACGCATGGATGCGTGTATCGTCGTGGCGACGGCGAGAGCTTGGTCGGGTACAGCGACTCCGACCACGCTGGTGACGTGGACTCTCGGAAGAGCACCTCGGCATACTATTCCTTCTCGAATAGTCCCGCGATTAACAATCGGTGAGGCAGAAAGTTGTCGCCGTATCTTCGTGCGAGGCAGAGTACATCGCGGCAGCTACAGCGGCCTGTCAAGGCATTTGGCTTGCTCGCCTTCTCGGCGAGATGCTGAATCAGGACACCGCCCCTGCGCTCATTTTCGTCGACAACAAGTCGGCGATTTCCCTCTGCAAGAATCCAGTGCTTCACGACCGCAGCAAGCACATCGATCTCCGCTATCACTTCATACGTGACTGCGTCGAGAAAGGCACGGTGATCGTGGAGTTCATCAGGACTGGTGAGCAGAAGGCGGACATCCTGACCAAGTCACTTGGTCGCGTGCGGTTCCAGGAACTGCGCGACAAAGTCGGGATCGTGGACATCAAGCACCTTCGACAAGGTTGAGGGGGAGATTGTTGAGTCAACCATGGTCTTCGGTTGCATGCATGGAGCACCAACGGCAAGCAGCTTCCTTGGCGTACAAGGACTAGGTAGTTACCTAGCAATTTCCTAGTGAGTTTCCTTAGCCGGTGCAAGAGACTTGACTGGAAGAGACTTGACCGGAAGTCTTCGTGTGGTAAGTACGTGGTAGTTTCCTAGTAGTAGCCACTTAACTTCTAGTGAGTGTGTGAGCTGTGCACATCACGGCCTATAAAAGGACCCCAGGTCCTTCAGTTGTAATCAGGCCGATCCAAAACAAGTAGCAATCGGAAGTGTAGTAGTATTGCCACTACAACCAGCCTCCTCACTAGTAGCACTCCAGTTCAAGTATAGGTGTGTGCGTGCGTAGAATATTTGTGCAGCAGCACCTAGCTGATCGTGCATCTTTGGTTGATCCTCGGGTACTAGCTAGTCCATCGTTTTGGGCTGACAAACCGTTCCTCCGGGGAGCAGAAGAAGTAAGAGAGCAGCCACGCGACCCCAGAAACAGAGAAGCATTTCGACGGGAAAGGGGCGACAACCCAGAGAACGCCGGCGGGGCCGGGGTCAGGGGAAGCCGCAAGATCGCGAGAGACGGGGGAGAGGAAGGAGGTCAGAACACGCTGGCGAAAAGCGATGCCTGGACGCGGCACCGAGGCACAGGAGCGGGCACGAAACGAAATACCAACAGAGGGTGAGCTAGGTTTACCTCCAGAGCGGGAGCCGGCGGCCAAAGTGGCTGTGAGGGTGGCGGGGGCGACTGCCGGGCTTGAGGAGGATGGGGTTGTTGGAGCGGCTGGGGCGGCGGCGGCAACCAGCGGGTCACCGGATGCCCCCAGCGGGTCGCCTCGCGAGTCGCCTCGCGAGTCGCCAGAGCCCTCCATCTCCAACCTCCAAGGTCAACAGTCGTGTTCTAAGCTGATTAGTTAAACCTCTTGGTGTGTTTCGAGTTTAGTGCATGCAGTTTTTCATTCCATTCTGGGTCAAAACGACAGAGTAATCGATGGATAATACGTACAACATCCCTGAGAGGTTGGAACGAGTGGCTGGTGTTGGTGGAGATGAGCACCAACATCACACACATCGAGTTCTGCAACCCGCAGAAGTGGCCATGGAAAGAGAGATGAGAGGCGGCTTGGTTTGGATGTAGTGTTATTATAGAGGATGTGGAGGTCGAGAGGAAGAGGTCACCAATGCTTATTGTTAATGAGCCAGTGATTTTTTCTTCCGTTGCAAGGCACGACCTCTTTTGCTAGTCGGTAATCATGCATGTATGCAATTTTTTTCCCAGGTCAAAGGGGCCACCCGGCCCCCATTTTGCATGCATCATCTGCATTATTCTGTGGGGCTCTGTTTAAACATAAGCTAGTGGTGTTCTGCCATGGATAACGCCAACGGGAGCTGTTAGTATCAGTGGTCCGTAAGCTTTCACTACAGTAGTATTTTTTGCGGGTGCGACGAAGCCCGCATATTCTTGTTTAAACTCGAGCTTGCACTTCACCTACAGTTGTGCTTAAAATGAGAGCGGCCAGTCAGCCGAGTACTCATTTTCTTCCCTCATTGGTCTATTGTGAGCTTCATCCAAAGAAAAGGAAACCAGCATTTACTTGTTTCTTGGTGTCACCGTGTGAAAGATACAGTCTCACTTATTGGTGCGTAATTGAGATTTGACTCTGCTCAGTGGACAAGATTCCCCAGAAAAACGACTGCCATCCTCTTGCACATCCGCTTGGACAAGCATGTTAATTTATTTATACATGTCTCGGTTGGGTGAAAATGATTTCGTTTTTTTATTTGATGTAAAGGGCTGGGTGGAAATGATTTCCTTTTTTCTTTGATATAAAGGGTTGGGTGGACCATGTGACACATGTGGTAAGCAATCCAAACTATTAAAAAGGGCGGGGTGAAATGATTCCTTTTTTTTCAAGGACGGTTTTATTAACCCAAAATGTAGCATGGAGATGACTTCCTGGAAATTGCTTCATTCGCATCGCATACATACAGTCATACATACATGTCAGATTTTTTATTAAGTTTTTCTTGCGAAATATTCTTGCATTACTCAAATCAAAAGTTACACTCTCGTCTTACAATTTCCATGACCTCATCTTGTCCCGAGCCTAGCCAAACCATACACTAGTAGAAAACCACCAATCAGTCCCGGTTCGTAAGGGCCTTTAGTCCCGGTTCGGGAACCGGGACTAATGGGTCGTTACTAATACCACAACCCATTAGTCTCGGTTCAAACACGAACCGGGACCAATGTGCTCCACGTGGCCCTCAGGCGCCGAGCCCAGCTGGGAGTTTTGGTCCCGTTGGTGGCTCCAACCGACCAAAAGGCATCCACGTGTCTGCATTCCAAAGGCTGGGGTTTTGTTTTTTTTTGAAAGGAGGGGTTGGGGGTTTTGGGGGTTAATTTAGGTGTTTCAGATATTGTGTTAGCTAGCTAATTAATAGAGAGAAGTGTCCTCTCTTATGTCCGTGCTTGCTCGACGCCACGTAGTATATATACATAAGTGATCGAGAGAACCATTCAGTACAGAAGTTCGTCATGCATACCGAGAGAAGTGATCGATCGACCTCTCCTTCTTCGAGAGATTGGTCGAACAACAAGTTTTACTGGCTACATACATGTACAATCTATATAAGATCTCTTAATTACAAACCACTAGCATTTGAATTCAAGTTCCACATGGTATTCTCCGCTTTACTTGATGACGTGTTCAAGAAAGAATCCCGCCAATTCCTCTTGAATTGCTTTCATGCGATCTGGTTCTAGGAGTTCATCCCGCATCTGCCACGTCTAATTAATTTGAAGAAGGAGGTTAATTAATACATATATATGAATGAAACTCAACAGAAATGATGGTGTAATAAAATGAAATTGTGAATATTATTGCTTACGCACTTCATATTGTCTTCTAGAGTAGCCCCGCTTGTTTTTCAAAGTCGCGTTGTGGATGAACTCGCACACGTAGTATCCACAGAAATCATTCCCTTCCTCCTGCCACAAGCACTTCACGAGAAATAGAGGTCAATCAAACTGATAATGAAGCATTATATAAATGGCATTGATGAAAGTATAGCTATAGAATCAACGGGAGATGCGCGCCAGTAGTACTTACTTTCGGGTATGTATATCGCAGCTCCTTCGGCAGTCCCGGAGCTTGTGCGGTGAACTGTTTCCAAACCCTGCAAGACAAAGAAAATATTTGTTATTACTTGAGATATCAGGAAATGAACAAAAAGTTGCCGATATGGTGCGATAATGATCGATTGAACTTACTTGCTGAGCATTTCAGTCATGTCCGCATAGGTGCTGGGATCTTTCCGTCTGGAGTCTAAGACGGTTACTAGTCCACGCTCAAGCTTAATCTCCAGAAGAATATAGTGGTACCTGCACGCATGCATAACTCATCAATTACATTAACCTCGCTCGAGTAATTAGGAAAACCGAATATGCACACGATAGTAACACTCACGGGCCGTGGTAAGGAAAGAGTATGGTATCTTTGTTTTGATTTTTGATCAATGATTGTAGCAAGTTGTCCTCGGCCTCTTCGGCGCACTTTTTAACCAGAAAAACATCTATGATATTTGTGTTAATGAACCCAATATCATAGATTTCATTTTTTTTTCGACGATCTTCAATCTGCATAATATATTAAGGATAATTAATTATAAATACATGCAATGAAAGAGCCGAGCTATATATACGCACTAATGACAGAAATAGTACTTACAGCAGTAGCAAAAGACCATTAATTTATCGAGGGCCTTTTGATTGAAGAACTCAAGAACTCCTCAAATGGAATGGACAACACATCATTTGAAACGAGGTCGTGCTCCTCTTTAATTTTCAGATACAAAGTGTTTGTCCCTCGGACTCTCTCGCAGGTTTTCATGTACCAACTGTGGAATCTTCGCATCATTGTTGTCGAGACTTTTCATCTTTCACGAGAGGCTTCCCGTACTCAGATCTCAATAAGTCCACCTCCATGAAATCAGGAAGTGCATCGTCAGCAGGTAATCTCCAAGATTGCCATAACCGCCACCGCCCCGGAGGATTAGACACATTCAGCGGGGGCACGATTGTTGTGCTTGTTCGCCGAGCTGGGCAATTTTTTCCCTTTGCCCGTTGTTCTTTAACCTTTTATCGCGATGAGTTCCCACCACTTGGCTTGGAGATATGTCTGCTCAGAATGCGCTCATAGTTGGTTCTCGGCGGAGACTTTGGTGGTTTCCTCGGGCAGCGAGAGTGCGCTTTGCTTTCACCGGATCGACCTTCTCCTCCGGAGGTGGATGTATCTTTGCTTTAACCCCTTCAAAGAACTCCTTCACTTGGGTCTGCACGATCGTGTCGCTTTCCTCCTTGCTCCTCTCGTCGGTAACTTCTCTACAGGCTTTAGAGGTGGACCGTGTCAGATTGCCTCTCTCTTCTTGTGCTGCTAGACGCCGGAGCAGACGGAGCAGCTGCGGCGTCTGTCTTCTTTCGTGCTTGCTTACGAGGCGGAGGAGAAGGACTACGACGCTGCCGGAGCAGCCGGGCGGCGGTGGGTCTCTTCCGCCCTTGCCGGGCGGGCGGAGAAGGAGTAGGCGGAGTGCCGCCACGCCGGAGAAGGGGCGGAGTGCCGCCATGCGTGCCCTAATCTTCGCCACGGAGGAGGAGGCGGTGGAGGAGGCGGAGTGCCGCCATGCGTGCCCTGATCGTCACTCGCCGGAGGAGGAGGCGGTGGAGGAGGCGGAGTGCCCTGACTCGCCGGAGGAGGAGGAGGAGGAGGCGGAGGCATCCAGTTGAGAAGGTCGATGAGCTCCTTCCGCCATAGGCATGGAGTCTTCAGAGCAGAACCCAGCCTAGTCTCCCCTTCACCGGTAGGGTGCTCAAGCTCGAGGTCCTCAAATCCCTCCGTTATTTCATCCACCATCACCTTAGCAAATCCTTCTGGAATCGGCTGGCAGTGATAAGTTGTGCCGGGTCCACTAGGATAAACTTGGCCAACAGCCGCCTTGACCTTCAAATTCATGCATCGCGCCATAATGTGGCAATTTTGAGACTCCGTGATACCATCCACGGATAGCTGGCAGAGCCGCCAAGACATGCTCCGGCTGAAGCAGCTCGGTGGAAGCAACGCTGCTTCTCCGCTGAGATGGCGGGTAGCCGGGGAAGCTTCGCATGTCGCTTTGTTGCGATCCGCTGCTTCGCTCCTCTTCTCGATCCTCTAGCCCCATTACCCTTCCAACCAGCGCCTGATTTGGTCCTGCTCCACTTTCTTCCTCCTCTCGTGGGTTTTGTAACCCCTGCGTCCGAAAACCAACCTTCCACGGAAGGGAGCCCGGCGTGCCTCGTGTCCGCCCAGGTGCTCGGGATTCCTAAGGGCCATTGTGAGCTCGCCCTTCTCCTGCTTGGAAGGAACGCCCCTCGCTGCGCTGCATCAATATAGTGTCGAAGTTTCTTGACTGGTGTTTGCGCTTCTCGTCCGCCCATCGACATCGCCTCACATAGGTCCAAGGTTCCGCCAGCCCAAGAACCAAGTCCGCAACGGTCCGCCAGCGATCGCCTCTGGTTCGATCCCTTTTTAAGCAGATCATGCTCAGCCTTGGACCACTTAGGCGGGCTTTGAGGTAGCCACCGACCCGTGCATGATGGTGAAGCTTCTTCTTCGCAGCATTTTTCTTGTTTGTCTCCGACATCTTCTTACTCTTTTCGATGTCTTGTGGGCCACAAATGCGGGCCGCTGATCTTTGATCTTCTCATATTTGCCGATGAATTCTGGTGTCTCTTTTTCGTGACAAACTGGTTCAGCTCTTTCCTCCACCTCCTCATTAGGCCAGCCATCTTCTTAAGAGCACAAGACTTGATTAATTGCTCTTTAACTGGCTTCTCCGGATCCTCCTCTGGCGGTAGGGTGAAATTTGCCTTCAGCTCATTCCAAAGATCTTCTTCTCGATATCATTGACATAAGACACCTCAGCGTCTTCATCCTTAGCAGCTTATACCATTGTTGGATGCTTGATCGATCCTGTCCCTAACAAGAACCCCGCACTGAGCAGAAAATGCCTTCTTTGTCCGGATGGGTTCAATCGGTTCGCCGTCGGGCGCGATTTCTATGATCTCAAACTTTTCATCCGAGCTCAACTTTTCTTCGGCCTCGCCTCCTTACCGGTTGTGCTCGATCCGAGGGCTAGAAATTATAAGGAAGAAAGACGACAAGATTTATTATGTGTACATATACCAAAACAATGGATGCATCAATTAACTTGTCAAGACGGGCTTAACTAATATATATATACCTGGCCGGACTCGGTTCGGTGACTCGCTCGCCACGGTCTCCTTCGTCTTGTACCTCCATTGTGTCACCGAGCCATCATGAACATAGTCCTCCTCTTGTACCGCATTAATGGGTCGGCCATCATAATCATAGCCCTCTTCTTCATCCATCGACTAACGGTGTCGATGAGAAATGACGCAACATCATCACTTCCATTTGCGATTATTTCCCCAACATCGCTTCGCTTTCTTCGCCTCGGAGTGCTCCATAGTTTCTACAAATATTGACAACATGTAAATTATTATTCAAACATGGTACATACCGGCAAACATGTCAATAAGGAATCATGTTAGTGGCCTCGACGCTGCTTCTCTAGGGTTTGGGGTCGCCGACACAAAGCTTCAAGGGTTTGGGGTGGCCTCGACGATAACGCTTTTTTAACTTGATAAATTTGGGTGGCCTCGAGAGAGTTAATTTGTCGGGTAGGAGCGCCAGGGAGGGGGTACGAGGAGACCTGCAACATCGCTTTCTCTAGGGTTTGGGTGTCCTCGAGAGTTTTGGTCGAGCAAGAGGGCCGAGGGGGTGCTGCAGTTGTATCTAGAGGGGGTTTATATCGACAACGACGCGACATACATAAACATGGGAAAATAATGTTATCGGGGAGGGGGTATCGGTACCACCCCCTCGTGTTGAAGTTTCTTCTTTCTCCTTTCCTTTCTTTCTTCTTCTCCTCTTCTTTTTCTTCTTCTCCCTCGAGAAAGGAAAATAATTAAGGAAAAGGAAGAAAAGAGGAAGAAGGAAGAAGGAAGAAGAAGAAGAAGTAAAAGAAGAAAAAGAAGAGGAGAAGAAGAAAGGAATAGAGGAGAAAGGAGAGATTCTTCTCCTCTATTCCTTTCTTCTTCTCCTCTTCTTTTTCTTCTTTTTTCCTCTTCTTATTTATTTCTCCTCTTCTTCCTCTCCTCTTTTTCTCCTTTCTTCCTCTTCTTATTTTCCTTTTTCCTCTCATTCTTTTAGTATTGCTTGTTTTAAAAAAAATGTTCAAATAGAAAATTCCAAAAAAAACAAAGGTTTTGCCTAATGCAGTGTTCATATGAATATACCAACATTTGCATATTCTACAATAATTAATATGAACAAAAAAATCTATGAACAGAAAAAACCTAACTTTTCCAAAAATGTATCTTTTGCACATATATATAGCCACATATGAACAGAGCCGCATATATACATACACATATATGAACAGAAAAAAACTAATAAAATGAAACATATACATATATGAACATATACATACACATACACACATATATATAGCCACATATATACATACACATATATATATATACATTGAACAAAAAATAAAACTAATAAAATGAAAGAAAAAGAGCCGGTGCGCGGGCGGCTCACAATGTGGCGGAGCGCTGGGCGGGCGACGGCGACGGCAACGGCGACGGGCGCTGGGCGCTGGGCGCTGGGGCGGGCGGCGGCGACAAGGCGGAGCGTGGCGGCGACAAGGCAGAGCTCATGGCGACGACGGCGAAGCGGGCTCGGGGAGGACGGCGACGACGACGGCGCGAGGCGACGGCGACGGGCGATAAAGGGCGGCGGCGTCGCTGGCGTTCAAGCGTCGTCGGGGGCAATGTGGCGATGAACTAGAAAACTGCAAAGTGCCACTTATATACAAGGAGATTGGTCCCGTTGGTGGCACCAACCGACTAATGCCCTTTAGTCCCGGTTGGTGCCACCAACCGGGACCAAAGGCCTTTTTTTGGCAGCCCAAAGGGCGGGAAGCTGCGGCCTTTGGTCCCGGTTGGTGGCACCAACCGGGACTAAAGCCCCACCTTTAGTCCCGTCCCTTTAGTCCCGTTGGTGCCACCAACCGGGACCAAAGCCTCAAGGCTTCCAGATCGGGCCAAAGTTTAGTCCCACCTCGCTAGTTGAGAGGGGAGCGCAGTGGTTTATAAGCCCCACTGCCGCTCCCCTCTTGAACTCCTTCCTACTGCAGGCTTATGGGCCTACTTGCTACTGCTTTGCCTGATGGGCCTTCTGGGCCTTCCTGGGCCTGAATCCTCGCCCAAATTAGGGAAACAAGTGGTATTAAGGCCGTGGGGGCCCGATGAGGTGGCATTTTTTTCTTGCTTTATTTAATTTATTTTGTTTCTACTTACAACAAAATACTTATTGTTGTTTTTTTGTTTTGTTTTCTGCATTATTTATTTTCTTTTGTTTTTGCTCTATTTTTAATTCTTTTTGCTTCTAGTTTTAGGAAAATTATAAACTTTCTCGTTAGTGCCATTACTTTTCAAATTTGAAAACACTTTTTTTGTTTTCTTTCTTGCTTTATTTATTTTATTTTGTTTCTACTTACAACAAAATACTTATTGTTGTTTTTTGTTTTGTTTTCTGCATTATTTATTTTCTTTTGTTTTTGCTTTATTTTTAATTCTTTTTGCTTTTAGTTTTAGGAAAATTATAAACTTTCTGTTAGTGCCATTACTTTTCAAATTTGAAAACACTTTTTTTGTTTACTTTCTTGCTTTATTTATTTTATTTTGTTTCTACTTACAACAAAATACTTATTGTTGTTTTTTTGTTTTCTGCATTATTTATTTTCTTTTGTTTTTGCTTTATTTTTTAATTCTTTTTGCTTTTAGTTTTAGGAAAATTATAAACTTTCTGTTAGTGCCGTTACTTTTCAAATTTGAAAACACTTTTTTTGTTTTCTTTCTTGCTTTATTTAATTTATTTTATTTCTACTTACAACAAAATACTTATTGTTGTTTTTTGTTTTGTTTTCTTCATTATTTATTTTCTTTTGTTTTTGCTCTATTTTTTAATTCTTTTTGCTTCTAGTTTTAGGAAAATCATAAACTTTCTGTTAGTGCCATTACTTTTCAAATTTGAAAACACTTTTTTTTGTTTTCTTTCTTGCTTTATTTATTATTTTGTTTATACTTACAACAAAATACTTATTGTTGTTTTTTTGTTTTGTTTTCTGCATTATTTATTTTCTTTTGTTTTTTGCTTTATTTTTAATTCTTTTTTGCTTTTAGTTTTAGGAAAATTATAAACCTTCTGTTAGTGCCATTACTTTTCAAATTTGAAAACACTTTTTTTTGTTTTCTTTCTTGCTTTATTTATTTTATTTTGTTTCTACTTACAACAAAATACTTATTGTTTTTTTTGTTTTTTGCATTATTTATTTTCTTTTGGTTTTTGCTTTATTTTTAATTCTTTTTGCTTTTAGTTTTAGGAAAATTATAAACTTTCTGTTAGTGCCATTACTTTTCAAATTTGAAAACACTTTTTTTGTTTCCTTTCTTGCTTTATTTATTTTATTTTGTTTCTACTTACAACAAAATACTTATTGTTGCTATTTTTAATTATTACGAGGGCGAACCATAAGACATTAAAGCATTTCAATGAACTCTGAAAAGTTGAAAGTTGGCATGGTATCATAAATTGACCCACACATAGCATGTGCATGTACAAAACGAACAATGGTATCATGCTCGCTCGGCCATAATGGTATCATAAACGAACAATAGTTGCGGAGAAAGTCTTCACTTTTTCTTCGCTTGCGCCATTTGCTTATTGCGCCGTAACCATGGATAATCTTCATCGCTTATCGGGATGCTAGGGTCAGCCTTGACTTTAAAGGAGGAATTTCATGAAACTTTTCATAATCTTCGACATGTCCGCCTTGTCCACCACTCCCACGATGTCCCTTTTTCCCGAAAGAACTATGTGGCGCTTTGGCTCATCGTATGATGTATTTGCTTCCTTATCTTTTCTCTTTCTCGGTCTCATCGGACATGTCCTTCACATAGATAACCTGTGCCACATCATTTGCTAGGACGAACGGTTCGTCGGTGTACCCAAGATTTTTCAGATCCACTATTGTCATTCCGCATCGTGGGTCTACTCTGCACCCGCCTCCGACAGATTGACCCATTTGCACTTAAACAAAGGGACCTTAAAATCATGTCCGTAGTCAAGTTCCCATATGTCCACTATGTAACCATAATATGTGTCCTTTCCCTCTCGGTTGTTGCATCAAAGCGACACCGCTGTTTTGGTTGGTGCTCTTTTGATCTTGGTCAATCGTGTAAAATGTATTACCATTTATCTCAGATCCTTTCCAAATCAATACAGTCAAAGATGGTCCCCTGGATAACAAGTACAGCTCCTCACAAACAGTGCTGTCACCTCGACACGTGCTTCCAACCAACTGCTGAAAGTCCCGATGTGTTCACATAATCCATCGTCGACCGCCCGTGTGTTTGAAGCGCAGATCGTTCTTGTGTTCATCGACATACGGGTCACCAAGGTAGAGTTCTCAGAAACTGTAGTGGGCTTGAGACCAAGAATATCCGTCCTCGCATATTATTGAGTCCTTTCCAAGCGTGTTTTTTCAAATCAGTCTCCCCTCATACCGCGATTTAGGGAGACCTATCTTCTTAAGGCCAGGAATGAAGTCAACACAAAACCCGATGACATCCTCTCGCTTGATGGCCCATAGAGATGCTTCCTTCGGCCTAGCGCGTTACGGACATATTTCTTTAGGACTCCCATGAACCTCTCAAAGGGGTACATATTGTGTAGAAATACGGGCCCGTAATGACAATCTCGTCAACTAGATGAACAAGAACGCAAGGCCATGATATTGAAGAAGGATGGTGGGAACACCAGCTCGAAACCGACAAGACATTGCACCACATCACTCCTTAGCCTTGGTATGGTTTCGGATCGATCACCTTCTCGAGATATTGCATTGAGGAATGCAAATAGCTTCACAATGGCTAATCGGACGCTTTTCCGTAGAAGCCCCTCAATGCAACCGAAGCGCTTGCGTCATAATCACGTGGCGCTCATGAGACTTTAGATTCTCAAACTTTTTCTCTGCCATATTTATTATTCCTTTTATATTCGACGAGAAGCCAGCGGGACCTTCATACTAAGCAGGCATTCAAAGAAGATTTCCTTCTCTTCTTTGGTAAGAGCATAGCTGGCAGGACCTTCATACTTGCTTTGGAGGCATGCCGCCTTTTTCGTGCAAACGTTGCAGGTCCTCTCGTGCCTCACCGTATCTTTTGTCTTCCCATACACGCCCAAGAAGCCTAGCAGGTTCACGCAAAGGTTCTTCGTCACGTGCATCACGCCGATCAAGAGCGGACCTCTAGGTCTTTCCAAGAGGGTAGGTCCCAAAATATAGATTTCTTCTTCCACATGGGTGCGTGTCCCTCGGCGTCACTCGGAACAGCTAGTCCGCCGACCCTTTCCAAAGATTACATGTAAATCATTGACCATAGCAAGTACGTGATCACCGATGCGCATGGCGGGCTTCTTCCGTGATCTGCCTCGCTTTTGAAATGCTTGCCTTTCTTTCGACATTGATGGTTGGTCGGAAGAAATCGATGATGGCCTGTACACATTCTTCCCGCAGCTTGCTAGGTATATACTATCGCTGTCAAGTAAACAGTGCGTGCATGCATGGTATCCCTTGTTTGTCTGTCCCGAAGGTTACCGAGAGCGGGCCAATCATTGATGGTCACGAACAACAACGCCTTTAGGTTAAATTCTCCTGCTTGTGCTCATCCCACGACGCACACCGCTTCCATTCCACAGCTGTAAAAGTTCTTCAACTAATGGCCTTAGGTACACATCAATGTCATTGCCGGGTTGCTTAGGGCCTTGGATGAGAACTGCATCATAATGAACTTCCGCTTCATGCACATCCAAGGAGGAAGGTTATACGTACATAGAGTCACGGGCCAGTGCTGTGATTGCTGCTCTACTCCCGAAAGGATTAATGCCATCTGCGCTTAAAGCAAACCATACGCCTTGGCTCACTTGCAAACTCATCCCAGATTTCTCTCAATTTTTCTCCATCATGCGACCCGTCACCGGTGCTCTCAACTTCCGCCTTTCTTACGGTCCTCACTGTGCCATCGCATCAACTTGGCATGCTCTCCGCTTCAACAGACGTTTCAACCGTGGTATTATAGGAGCATACCACATCACCTTCACAGGAACCCTCTTCCTGGGGGGCTCGCCGTCAACATCACCAGGGTCATCTCGTCTGATCTTATACCGTAATGCACCGCATACTAGGCATGCGTTCAGATCCTTGTACGCACCGCGGTAGAGGATGCAGTCATTAGGGCATGCATGCATCTTCTGCACCTCCAATCCTAGAGGGCATACAACCTTCTTTGTTGCGTATGTACTGTCGGGCAATTCGTTATCCTTTGGAAGCTTCTTCTTCAATATTTATGTAGCTTCTCAAATCCTTTATCGAGCACAGATTCTCGCCTTCCATCGCAGCAATTCCAATCTGGTACCGAGCTTTGTGTTGCCATCTTCGCAATTGGGGTACAACCTTTTTTTGTGGTCCTCTAGCATGCGATCGAACTTCAGCTTCTCCTTTTGACTTTCGCATTGCGTCCTTGCATTGACAATGACCCGGCGGAGATCATCATCATCGGGCACATCGTCTGGTTCCTCTTGATCTTCAGCAGCTTCTCCCGTTGCAGCATCATCGTGCACATCGTCTGGTTCCTCTTGATCTTCTGGAGCATCACCGTATTCAGGGGGCACATAGTTGTCATCGTACTCTTCTTCTTCGCCGTCATCCATCATAACCCCTATTTCTCCGTGCCTCGTCCAAACATTATAGTGTGGCATGAAACCCTTGTAAAGCAGGTGGGTGTGGAGGATTTTCCGTCGAGTAAGACCTAGTATTCCCACATATAGGGCATGGACAACACATAAAACCATTCTGCTTGTTTGCCTCAGCCACTTCGAGAAAATTATGCACGCCTTAATGTACTCGGAGGTGTGTCTTGAACCGCATATCCATTGCCGGTTCATCTGTGTGCATTATATATAATTAAGTGTGTCAAAATCATTAGAGAACATCATGAATAGATAATTAATTAAGTGACCAAATTAATAGAAGTTCATCATCACATTAAAACCAAAGTACATACATAGTTCTCAGATAACAACATAAAGCTCGCAGAGCATCTAAATTAATTAAACCATACATCTGAAACTATGTAAAACATTTCAATGCGAAACAAATGCGATCATAATCGCAACCAATGTAACAACCGATCCAACGGCATAATGATACCAAGCCTCGGTATGAATGGCATATTTTCTAATCTTTCTAATCTTCAAGCGCATTGCATCCATCTTGATCTTGTGATCATCGATTTACATCCGCAACATGCAACTCCAATATCATCTTCTCCTCCTCAATTTTTCTAATTTTTTCCTTCAACAAATTGTTTTCTTCTTCAACTAAATTTAACCTCTCGACAATAGGGTTGGTTGGAATTTCCGGTTCAACAACCTCCTAGATGAATAAAATCTATGTCACGTTGGTCGGCATAATTGTCATAAACAATAAATGAACCAATAGTTATGAAAAGATAATATATACCACATCCGAATCATAGATGTGACGAGGGCCGACGGGCGGATACCAAAACCATCGCACTATATAAGATGCAATAATAAAAGTAAGAAAATTATACAAGTATATATCTATCTAAACATACAAATAAGAATATTTTTCCTTTCGGAAAGAAGATAAGAACAAGAGGCTCACCACGGTGGTGCCGCCGATGAGATCGGTGCGGGTGATCGACGACGCTGAAGACGGGACGGGCGTGATGGACCGCTAAACCTAGACAAATATGGAGGAAAATGGAGCTTGGCGGTCGAGCTTGGAGAGGAGAAACCTTAAGTAGTGTGGCTCGGGCATTCCATCGAACACCTTGTGTGCATATGAGGTGAGCTAGAGCACCACCAAGCCCTCTCCCCTCGGCGGAAAAAAAGAGCAAAGTGTGCTCTGTTCTTGCGCGAGGGGTATATATAGGCACCACCATTGGTCCCGTTGGTCGCATCGAACCGGGACTAAAGGGTTCCTTTGGTCCCGGTTCGTGCCACGAACCGGACGAATGGTGGTGGGCCAGAGCGAGGCCCATTGGTCCCGTTCATCCCACCAACCGACCAAAAGGTCCAGACGAACCGGGACCAATGGCCCACGTGGTTCGCCGCCCCCGGGCTCATGAACTGGTCCGATGCCCCCATTGGTCCCGGTTCTGGATTGAACCGGGACTAATGGGCTGGACCGGCCTAGACCATTTCCCCCTTTTCTACTAGTGATAGTTCGGCGTTGCACCCTAACAAAATTAGCCAAGGCGTGGCTAACCATATTATGATTCCGACGAGTATGAGCAATGCAAGAATCTGTCACGACCGGTTTTTCCGGGAAATCAATTTCCAGATAAGACCGTCGTGCTCATCAGCCCCAGGATTACTGTTAGCTGATGAGGCTCCAACTTGATACAGAAATTCCAAGCAAAATACAAAATATGTAGTACAAGACCATTCGCCCTGTGAGTACAACAAATGGTTTCTAGTGGTTGATGGCGGAAGCGGTTTGTGGATCCTCGGTGTCTATGGGACTCCATTTCCCACAGAACAGCTGACCAGGTTAACTCCTATCTTCGCGAGGCTGCTATCTCCATTGCTTAGGTTCCCGGCTGTCGTCGCATCGCTCTTCTCCGTGCACAAAAATCTGGCCAAGACAATAGCTGGGACAAGCCAGTGAGTACTTTGAATGTACTCGCAAACATTATGAACACAGTATAACATATCAATGGTGTGATGGAAAATATTTGATGCTCATGACGCTCGGTCACAAAGATAAATGTAACTATGATGCGTGCAAGCAAGTTAGTTATGAATGTGCAATGAAATAGTAGTATTAAAATTTATGAAGTAAATAACGAGAATGCCACGATGCGAAGGCGTCTGGCGACACCGCATAAAGGGCTGTAAAAGAAATGCCACAGTCGGGCGTCTGAGCGACACCACATAAAGGGCTTTAAAAGAAATGCCACGATCGGGCGTCGAGCGACACCACATAAAGGGCTTTAAAAGAAATGCCACGGTCGGGCGCCTGAGCGACACCTCATAAAGGGCTTTAAAAGAAATGCCACGGTCGGGCCCGAGCGACACCACAAAAAGGGCTTTAAAAGAAATGCCACGATCAAGGCCTCGAGCGACACCACATAAAGGGCTTTAAAAGAAATGCCACGGTCAGGCGTCGAGCGACACCACATAAAGGGCTTTAAAAGAAATGCCACGACCGGGCGTCTGAGCGACACCACATAAAGGGCTTTAAAAGAAATGCCACGGTCAAGGCCCGAGCGACACCACATAAAGGGCTTTAAAAGAAATGCCACGGTCGGGCCCGAGCGACACCACATAAAGGGCTTTAAAAGAAATGCCACGGTCAAGGCGTCTGAGCGACACCACATAAAGGGCTTTAAAAGAAATGCCACGGTCAAGGCCTGAGCGACACCACATAAAGGGCTTTAAAAGAAATGCCACGGTGGGCGTCTGAGCGACACCACATAAAGGGCTTTAAAAGAATGAACAAACATAGTGAGTACCCGGAGGTAGAACCATCCCAGAGATACTCAATAATAACAATAATATCACGGGTTAGTCAACATTAATAAAATTCATAATCATCATTAGTCACAAGTCACAATTCATGTTGTTCCAGCCTGTTAACAGCCACCTCCAAGACCGACACTAAGACCGACACTTGACCCGTCCCTGCATCAAATCCTTAACCATGGACACGGCTATTCGAATAGGTTTTTAAATCTCTGCAGAGGATGTACTCTTTACCCACGAGCAACGGATTCCTTTAGTCCATCGGGACTAATTCCGCTTACGGTCTTTTAAATGAAAACACACCTGACTTGCACACACCAGCTTAACTCACTCGTGTCCGAATCACCCACGACACTTGTCAAGCAAACTCTAAGTGGGAGGCTACAACCTCGAGTAGCATGGGATCAAATTTATATCGCAGACTAAGGGGTGGCCTCCTCTCGGTCCCAACCGAAACACCCATGCCCCTGCACCGATGACTGGCTTTAATCCAGGCCATGGTACCTCATCCCGTCCCTCCATGCGGTGTGTGCTAGAAAGGGTTGACAATTTATCGAACTGCACTTTACCGTGGCAGGGACAAGTGGTAGCACGAAACAAGTGTGGGGTTATCGAACAAGACTCGATCTACGGTCGACTCAGAGGTTTATAGTTTCCGCATGACATGTATAACAAATATATTCCAACCAATGCAATCAACCCTCATCATATCTTATCATGCCATACCGACATACCCGTCTCCGACGGAGACCGCGACAAGCTCACACCTACCCAAGGCAGAGGCTTTCCCGGACTTCTCTCCGCATGTATGCAAGATACATGAGGATGATTACCATCACAAGTATACTCATTTCCAACAGCATGGAAATCACCAATATGCATCCATGCAAATGATCATATCACATGAAATAACGAGTCCTTCGAAAGAAGGTGGTGTTATAAACGTGTCAACAAACACACCAAAATATTATGCCGGGTTCGAATGCTTGCCTTCAATGTGTGGAAAGGCAGGGTGCACTTCAAAACATTTGAATGTTTTCTCCTCTCTTCAAAATTCCTATTTTAGCAATATAAAGAATTAACACACAAAATAAAACAGCACCAAAAGTTGTTTGGAAAATTTTTCAAATAAATCTTAAAATAAACTAGACAATATTTCAGAGAGGTGGGAAAAGAATTAATTCATTTGGAGTTGTATTTAAAAAGATATAACCAGTCAAAGTTCTGGTCAACTGGTTTTAAATAAAATGAAAAAGAAAACGCTTTGAGAGGATTACGCTTTGAGCGGGAAACGATTTAGGCATTTACGCCACTTATCCCGCGTGGAGCGCTGGGAGTCACCGACAAGGGTCCAGGGGCCCACTAGTCGTTTGACTAGTCGCCTCCCTCCTCTTCCTCTCGTCCCGAGCCGAGGCGGGAGTCCGGCGATCGCCGCCGGGCGAGCGGCGTTCTTCATGGGCATCTGAGTGCAGGATGGATCCGCCACTCCTAGGCGGTCCTTCCGGTGGTCGCAGGTCACCGGGGTGGAGGGAGTTGCCGGCGCGCGAGCTCCGCAAGGAGAGGTGGCTTCGGTGACGGAGTGATTTTGTGGCGCGATGGCTCCCAACAAAATTGATTAGGGAAATGGTTCACGGAGGACGAGGTAGCTCTTGGCGAAGAGAACGGAGAGGGGGAGGCTCTGGAGGCGCCGGAGTGAACGAGGCAGTGGCGGCGGCCGTGGTTGCCGGAGATGAGGAAGACGGCATTTCCCGGACGATTGCGGGCTGTGGGGGTGGTCGTTGGGGTGGTATGAGGCTGCCTGAAGGCTTGTATGAGCTCCGGGCTTCCTTTTATAGCTCGTCGAGGTCGGTTCCGTGGCGGCGGAGATAAGAACGGCGGCGAACCGCCTCTCTGTGCTGTAGGGCAACGTGGCGGCGACGAGGGCTTGCGGACAAAGCTGCGGATGAGCTCGGCTGTGCCAGGGGCCGTGGCGAAGGGGAAGGTTTTGACGGCGCCGACATGAGCAGGGCTGTCGGGCGACGATGGCGGCTTAGCGCTGCCTGCCGGGAGTGGCGAGGGGCGGCTTGGCGGTTGCGGTGAGCACGGAGCGCGTCGCGTGGTGCTGCAGAGCGGACAAAGCCGTGGGGGCCAGCGTGTCGGCTCGGCGCATGTGCGTGCCAAACGCACGCTCTGCTCGCGCTCTGGGCGTGCACGGGACGTGCTCGACGAAATGCCAGAGCATGCTACAGAGCTTGGGTGAGGCTGGCATTTAGCAGATCTAGGTTAAGAGTAACGGGGAGTCTAGTGGACATGCTTGTTTGATCAGAGGTGCAAGTTCATAGTGTAGACTTGAGATCATGCCAATTCAGGACATGCACATAGGGTGTTTGTCAAAATGCCAAAGGCACCTAGGCTATTCTTGGAGTGGCCAAAACTCCCATAGTGGGGTCTCTCTGGATGCAAGAGGGAGTGGTGAAGTTAGTTTGCAGAAAGGAGAAACTTGCTAGTGCAAGTTTTGCAAAACTTCAATTCTGGACAGAAGCAAATGGCAATGTTGCAAGCGCTTAGAATCATCCTATGGGTCCACTCTCCTGGACTTAAGGGTTTAGTAGGGATGGCTATAAGTAGGAGAAATAATCACAGCAAAGAGAGCAAGTTAAAATATAGTTGTAGTACAAAACCTCAAGTTGGACCGAATGGAAATGAGGATGATTCACTCAAAATTTTCAAAGAACATAACTGGTTTTTGCACAAAGTGGAATGATATGCTCCTACCGACATCCCATAATTTTGGTGGAGGCTAGAAAGAATTATTTAAAAGGGTTGCAGTGCAAAGTTGCTCTCTGGACCAGAGAAGAAAACATGTGTAGCACTCAAAATAATTCAAGATTAAAAGATATTTTTGATTAAAAGTGATTTAAAAACATCACATGACCTCTCCAAATTTTTGTGGGATTTTAGATAAATATATCAACTGGTTGTAGTTCAAATAGGGCCATATATCCTTGAAAACCATTTTTTCAAGAAAACAAAGATCAAGCAAAATAATTATGTAATTAGTCTTACTATAAAAGAAAAGTTTTTCTTGAGAGGTTAAACAAGTCCAATAACATATCTGAAAAGTTGTCTCTATGGGGAAAACTCCATAATAGCAAGGAGAAAAAGTTTCAAAATCAAAAGGAGCCCAGAAAACAAAAGTTTTAATTTCTGCAAAAATTTTAATTAATAAAACAAGGTCAAAATTTTGGGTGTCACAACACTACCCCTTAAAAGAAAATCTCGCCCTCGAGATTTGTTAAGAGTTGTAAAACAGAAAAATACTTTTACTTGGTCAAAAGATCATTTTACACAAAGCGGTAAAAAGAGGCTACAGTGAGAGGACAATAAGTGGTGAGTAACTACAGTAGTAGTCAAGGCCATGCGTGAAAAAAAAATCCATGCTATGAAAACGGGCAATTTCACGCTGACGCCGTGAATTTAGAATAAATTCTAAATTTAACAATACGCTGGTCGCACTCGAGAGCACAAGCTTTCTCTCGGGTGACATGCGGACCGGGCCCACCGCCGCCTCCTTCTTCCTCTAGCTCTCTTCTTCCTCTCCCGCCGCTTCCGGCTTTCTCCACCGCGACGCCTAGCGCAGAGGGTATCTAGGCCGATCGCGGTAGTGCGCGGCGTGCTTGCTGCCGGTGCAGTGTGCACTCACCTCGCGGGCCAGTGCGCTGTCGGCACTGCTCGCGGATTCGCCTCCGAACACCGGCGATCGGCGACGAGCGGCGCTGGTGGACCTCGTCCACCGTACACCGAGCTCGAGCTATAAAATGACCGCGGCGTTCTCCTCTTCTTCCTCACACCTGGCCTCGCTCCTCCTTCTCTCTTCTTCTCCTCTGTTTCCGCTGGCCGGAGCTCGAGACGAGGCTCTAATGGCGGAGGTGGTGCCGGACTGGTATGTGATCCTGTTGTGCGGAGGGCTGGCAGCGGTGCTGGGGCTCTCCGTGCTCCTGTGCGCGATGATCCTTGATGATCGCCGTGATGCTGCTGCTCGGGTGCTGGCTCTCCGTGGTGGCGGTAATCACGAGGAGTAGGTGGGGTGTGCCGGGTGCCAACTGTTGTTAGGGGGTGGTTAGCCAGATGTAACACCGTTGCAAAGTTTTGCAAACAGTGTAGGCGCTCGGATGATTATGGTCGAGTGTCTGTGGTCGTTGTGCTGTGTGAAATAAAATATCCCATGTCGTGAGGAAATGTACGATGTGGCAATACGGTAAGGAGAAAACTCTTACTAGGATTGTTCGCGGTTACACAAGTTATTCACGAAGGAACTTACTCATATTAGTAGAAACTGAATACGCGACTCACCGCACAAATCTGAGGTACCACGCATAAGTTACAATGCAAATACAAATGCTGCAAAAACAAATACAGTAGTGACGTCTAAAATGAAAACGGTAACTGGGTGTGGTCCTGATAAAATGTCTCGGTAGAGGGATACACTCGCTCATCGGAGGCAATGGATTGACCAATCGATGTATGCGCTCTCCGGTCGGGCTTCATGATCTGCCGATTGCAACTCGAGGATTTAAATCAGCGAAGTTCGGAGATAATCCATCACCCGCTGGTTCAAATGCTCTAGAGCGATGATATATCGGATAAGGTTGGCTAGGACCGGTCCTTCTCAATACGCCCACCGAAAAGATGTCATCCTCCGGGGTTGCACGACTCGAAAATAATAATATCCGCGTCATGGGCATAGGGTATCTTCGCGGATCGGCGAGCAATTGCTTTTTCGCAGCATCTTCTATGGCCGGTTGTGGGGTTGGCATAGATTTCCCATGAAGGAAACTTCGTTGGATCTTGGTTGGGGTCTATGGGAGGAATGTGTACAGCTGCCCAAGATTCGAGGTGGATGGGGTGATCCTTGATTTGAACAGCTCAGATCTTGGGGTGGCTGGGTAGAACCCATGGTACTGCGGTAAAGTCCCACAATATTTTGACAAAGCCACCGGGTTGCATCCGGGTTTCTTAGATGAATGCTATGGCTCGGCATGACAAGAGATGGTTGTGAGAGTGGTGCACGAGGTGAGGGTCGCTGGGCAAGGTCACAAGGTGGCCTTCTTATATAGCATCTAGGCTGGTTCATTTACCGTGGTGAAAGGTAATAAATCTGCCAGATTACCTCAAGAGTCGGGGTCCGTGCCGGAGATACACATATCTCATAAAGAGACGTGTTACTGTGGTTGCCGTCAAGGTTGGTCTTGGTAGCAGTGCCCGGAAATTATGCAATTGCGTGCTGACAAAATACGCAAGGCCATTCTATTAAAATAGGGGCACGTCAACAGGCTGCGTTAATATACACAGTTGCATGACTACAAAGTAAGGATACACTAAGACTCGGTACCATTCGCACGGCTTAGTCTACTTCGTTTATGTCTAAACGGGCGCGCCTGGTGGATGTCGAGTCTTCTCCACGCGTCTCACTGCCGGGATTAGTCGGAGATGGCGGAGGAACGACAGGGTCGGGGTAGCGATGATGACCATCACGGGGATTGTTGGCCACAACCCCGTTGGAGTGTGTTCCCAAAAGGTGACGAAGCACTTCTGGGGTCATCAAGGCATCTCGGTTGATGGCTGGAGCCGACCTCAGGGTCTCGATCGGCTGTCCAAACAGCACGACTGGGTTGTCGGCGTCGGGCTCGTCTTCTCTTCTAGCTGGGGCTCGACGAACCAGCTCTCCTCGAGCTGCGATCAGATCAATGGTGATCTGGTCGAACAGTGCCTCTAGTGCACTTACATAGCGCACTAGGTGCAACAATGCGGGATCCGTCTCGTGATCTCCGTTGGCTACTTGGGGTGGTCTACCATATCCTTCGCGTCTGGGGTAGTAGTGGAACGAGCGACAGTTAACTCTGGGCGACAAGTGCCTGAGATGAACTATAGCCTCTCGAGCAGCTAGTTGAATGGCTTGTGGCTCAAAGGAAGTTGTTCTTCCGGTGAACTCAGAGGGCGTTAGGCGCTAGACCCCACCGTAGATGTGCACAAGGCCCTGAATTGACGGTCTTCACCGCCATGGGTCCTTGGTACACAACATACTCGTGGCTCCTCTAACGATAGGCACGACGGGTGAGGTTTATGAGGATGGTCACAAAACCTCCAAGGTTGGTTGCTGTGGTTTCATTGTGCACTATGGGGCCGTGCATTGTGGCTAGGTTGGGGAAGGCGCCAGGTCTTTGTCTTTGGGGTTAGCGTGCCCTTTTATAGAAAAGGGACGGAGTCTTCCTCGCACGCTTGTGGGGAGACATCCCGGTGCTGGTTATCGGGCGTGATCGACAAGCTAGGTTGGTAGGTTGGGCACCGACTGCCTAAAATGTCGGGGTCACTGTGTGGCTATCTTGCACGAGAAGCTTGGCTGGGTTTTGGTTATGGCCTGGTGGGTTGGTTTGCCTGAGTTTATTGACCTGGCTATGATAGGATTAGCCAATGGTCACTGGCTCGATACCAAGTCTGCCACGACCGGTTTTTCCGGAAATCAATTTCGAGATAAGACCGTCGTGCTCATCAGCCCTGTGATTACTGTTAATGATGAGGCTCCAACTTGATACGTAAATTCCAAGCAAAATACAAAATATGTAGTACAAGACCATTCTCGCCTGTGAGTACAACAAATGGTTTCTAGTGGTTGATGGCGAAGCGGTTTGTGGATCCTCGGTGTCTATGGGACTCCATTTCCCACGTGAACAGTGACCAGGTTAACTCCTATCTTCGCGAGGCTGCTATCTCCATTGCTTAGGTTCCCGGCTGTCGTCGCATCGCTCTTCTCCGTGCACAAAAATCTGGCCAAGACAATAGCTGTGGACAAGCCGGTGAGTACTTTGAATGTACTCGCAAACATTATGAACACAGTATAACATATCAATGGTGTGATGGAAAATATTTGATGCTCATGACGTCTACCACAAAGATAAATGTAACTATGATGCGTGCAAGCAAGTTAGTTATGAATGTGCAATGAAATAGTAGTATTAAAATTTATGAAGTAAATAACGAGAATGCCACGATCGAGGCGTCTGGCGACACCGCATAAAGGGCTGTAAAAGAAATGCCACGGTCAAGGCGTCTGAGCGACACCACATAAAGGGCTTTAAAAGAAATGCCACGATCGGGCGTCGAGCGACACCACATAAAGGGCTTTAAAAGAAATGCCACGATCAAGGCGTCTGAGCGACACCTCATAAAGGGCTTTAAAAGAAATGCCACAATCGGGCGTCGAGCGACACCACAAAAGGGCTTTAAAAGAAATGCCACGGTCGGGCCTCGAGCGACACCACATAAAGGGCTTTAAAAGAAATGCCACAATCAAGGCCCGAGCGACACCACATAAAGGGCTTTAAAAGAAATGCCACGGTCGGGCCCGAGCGACACCACATAAAGGGCTTTAAAAGAAATGCCACGGTCGGGCCCGAGCGACACCACATAAAGGGCTTTAAAAGAAATGCCACGGTCGGCCCGAGCGACACCACATAAAGGGCTTTAAAAGAAATGCCACGGTCGGGCGTCGAGCGACACCACATAAAGGGCTTTAAAAGAAATGCCACGGTCGAGGCCCGAGCGACACCACATAAAGGGCTTTAAAAGAAATGCCACGGTCAAGGCGTCGAGCGACACCACATAAAGGGCTTTAAAAGAATGAACAAACATAGTGAGTACCGGAGGTAGAACCATCCCGTAGATACTCAATAATAACAATAATATCACGGGTTAGTCAACATTAATAAAATTCATAATCATCATTAGTCACAAGTCACAATTCATGTTGTTCCAGCTCGTTAACAGTTTCACCTCCAAGACCGACACTAAGACCGACACTTGACCCGTCCCTGCATCAAATCCTTAACCATGGACACGGCTATTCAATAGGTTTTAAATCTCTGCAGAGGATGTACTCTTTACCCACGAGCAACGGATTCCTTTAGTCCATCGACTAATTCCGCCACGGTCTTTTAAATGAAAACACACCGACTTGCACACACCAGCTTAACTCACTCGTGTCCGAATCACCCACTACACTTGTCAAGCAAACTCTAAGTGGGAGGCTACAACCTCGAGTAGCATGGGATCAAATTTATATCGCACAAGACTAAGGGGTGGCCTCCTCTCGGTCCCAACCGAAACACCCATGCCCCTGCACGGATGATCGGCTTTAATCCAGGCCATGGTACCTCATCCCGTCCCTCCAGACGGTGTGTGCTAGAAAGGGTTGACAATTTATCGAACTGCACTTTACCGTGGCAGGGACAAGTGGTAGCACGAAACAAGTGTGGGGTTATCGAACAAGACTCGATCTACGGTCGACTCAGAGGTTTATAGTTTCCTGCATGACATGTATAACAAATATATTCCAACCAATGCAATCAACCCTCATCATATCTTATCATGCCATACCGACATACCCGTCTGGACGGAGACCGCGACAAGCTCACACCTACCCAAGGCAGAGGCTTTCCCGGACTTCTCTCCGCATGTATGCAAGATACATGAGGATGATTACCATCACAAGTATACTCATTTCCAACAGCATGGAAATCACCAATATGCATCCATGCAAATGATCATATCACATGAAATAACGAGTCCTTCAAAGAAGGTGGTGTTATAAACGTGTCAACAAACACACCAAAATATTATGCCGGGTTCGAATGCTTGCCTTCAATGTGTGGAAAGGCAGGTGCACTTCAAAACATTTGAATGTTTTCTCCTCTCTTCAAAATTCCTATTTTAGCAATATAAAGAATTAACACACAAAATAAAACAGCACCAAAAGTTGTTTGGAAAATTTTTCAAATAAATCTTAAAATAAACTAGACAATATTTCAGAGAGGTGGGAAAAGAATTAATTCATTTGGAGTTGTATTTAAAAGATATAACCAATCAAAGTTCGGTCAACTGGTTTTAAATAAAATGTAAAAAGAAAACGCTTGAGAGGGGATTACGCTTTGAGCGGGAAACGATTTAGGCATTTACGCCACTTATCCCGCGTGGAGCGCTGGGAGTCACCGACAAGGTCCAGGGGCCCACTAGTCGTTTGACTAGTCGCCTCCTCCTCTTCCTCTGTCCCGAGCCGAGGCGGGGAGTCCGGCGATCGTCGCCGGCGAGCGGCGTTTCTTCGCGGGCATCTGAGTGCAGGGATGGATCCGCCACTCCTAGGCGGTCCTTCTGGTGGTCGCAGGGTCACCGGGGGTGGAGGGAGTTGCCGCCGGCGAGCTCCGCGGCGGAGAGGTGGCTTCGGTGACGGAGTGATTTTGTGGCGGCGATGGTTCCCAACAAAATTGATTAGGGAAATGGTTCACGGAGGACGAGGTAGCTCTTGGCGAAGAGAACGGAGAGGGGAGGCTCGAGGCGCCGGAGTGAACGAGGCAGGGCGGCGGCCGTGGTTGCCGGAGATGAGGAAGACGGCGCTTCCGGACGATTGCGGGCTGTGGGGTGGTCGTTGGGGTGGTATGAGGCTGCTCAAGGCTTGTATGAGCTCCGGCTTCCTTTATAGCTCGCCGAGGTCGGTTCCGTGGCGGCGGAGATAAGAACGGCGGCGAACCGCCTCTCAGGCTGTAGGGCAACGGCGCGGCGACGAGGGCTTGCGACAAAGCTGCGGATGAGCTCGGCTGTGCGAGGGCCGTGGCGAAGCGGGAAGGTTTTGGACGGCGCCGACATGAGCGAGGGGCTGTCGGGCGACGATGGCGGCTAAGCGCTGGCCTGCCGGGAGTGGCGAGGGCGGCTTGGCGTGTTGCGGTGAGCACGGAGCGCGTCGCGTGGTGCTGCAGAGCGGGACAAAGCCGTGGGGGCCAGCGTGTCGGCTCGGCGCGATGCGTGCAAGCAACGCACGCTCGCTTTCGCTCTGGCGTGCACGGACGTGCTCGACGAAATGCCGAGCATGCTACTGAGCTTGGGTGAGGCTGGCATTTAGCGTAGATCTAGGTTAAGAGTAACGGGGAGTCTAGTGGACATGCTTGTTTGATCAGAGGTGCAAGTTCATAGTGTAGACTTGAGATCATGCCAATTCAGGACATGCACATAGGGTGTTTGTCAAAATGCCAAAGGCACCTAGGCTATTCTTGGAGTGGCCAAAACTCCCATAGTGGGGTCTCTCTGGATGCAAGAGGGAGTGGTGAAGTTAGTTTGCAGAAAGGAGAAACTTGCTAGTGCAAGTTTTTGCAAAACTTCCATTCTGGACAGGAAGCAAATGGCAATGTTGCAAGCGCTTAGAATCATCCTATGGGTCCACTCTCCTGGACTTAAGGGTTTAGTAGGGATGGCTATAAGTAGGAGAAATAATCACAGCAAAGAGAGCAAGTTAAAATATAGTTGTAGTACAAAACCTCAAGTTGGACCGTAATGGAAATGAGGATGATTCACTCAAAATTTTCAAAGAACATAACTGGGTTTTTGCACAAAGTGGAATGATATGCTCCTACCGACATCCCATAATTTTGGTGGAGGCTAGAAAGAATTATTTAAAAGGGTTGCAGTGCAAAGTTGCTCTCTGGACCAGAGAAGAAAACATGTGTAGCACTCAAAATAATTCAAGATTAAAAGATATTTTTGATTAAAAGTGATTTAAAAACATCACATGACCTCTCCAAATTTTTGTGGGATTTTTAGATAAATATATCAACTGGTTGTAGTTCAAATAGGGCCATATATCCTTGAAAACCATTTTTTTCAAGAAAACAAAGATCAAGCAAAATAATTATGTAATTAGTCTTACTATAAAAAGAAAAGTTTTTCTTGAGAGGTTAAACAAGTCCAATAACATATCTGAAAAGTTGTCTCTATGGGGGAAAACTCCATAATAGCAAGGGAGAAAAAGTTTCAAAAATCAAAAGGGAGCCCAGAAAACAAAAGTTTTAATTTCCTGGCAAAAATTTTAATTAATAAAACAAGGTCAAAATTTTGGGTGTCACAGAATCCCTCTCCTCCGTACAAGTAATGATCTCTCTAATGATAAAAGCATATTTTGACTTGTTACCAGTCCCATATTTGATCATCATGACAACCTCCAAACAATCTGATTCCACATCGACGGGCAGGTTACTCCATTATAGTGCCAGTGATACACCCTCCCTTATTGCAAGGAGTTCAGCTTCTAATACATCATTGCATGCAAAAAAATGTCCGGAACAAAGATAATAGTCCCATTATGGTCTCTAAGTACCATAACCGAGTTGTTATATTTCCGTATTCGTAATTATGGAGTTCACATTTCATGTTATAACTGCTATGTTCCTGGAATATGTGATTCAGTGAAAAACTCATATGCACATGTAGAATGATAATCTGTTAAATAAAAGGTTCCTAGTCTTGTCTCTAGGAGTAGCTCAGGTGTTGCTGGTGATCACGTTTTTTGGATTTTAGGATATCGTTTAAGTGTTAACGAGTAGTCCTAAAACAACATTGAAATTATTTGAATCGACCCAATCTTTTCAGTTATGAATTGAGTTAATATCGTCTGTAATCAATTATAATAACAAGGAGTGTTAACGTGTGATTTTGCTCCTTAGACCATGAGAGTATCATGGTCACTTCTTACCGTATGGTGAGATTTGGGGTTGCTCAAACATCACCTGTAACACAATGATCATAACGACAAGTTCCAGGCACATCATAAAGTTTGACAAGTGGTTGGATAGCTCAAGAGTGAGATTTTCTCCTTAGACGATGGAGAGATATTCTTAGGGCCCTCTCAGTGTGATGACATCCATCATCGTCTGGCCAGACACACACTACTAGGGAAAAC
This sequence comes from Aegilops speltoides, assembly GCA_021437245.1. Taxonomy (NCBI): domain Eukaryota; kingdom Viridiplantae; phylum Streptophyta; class Magnoliopsida; order Poales; family Poaceae; genus Aegilops; species Aegilops speltoides. The sequence goes on from CM038141.1 coordinate 19,567,017, forward strand.
CCAAGTAGTAGCGCGGGTTTTTAGGCTAGCAGCAGCGCGGGTGGCCGCGCTACTAATAAGGTGCTACAGCTAACTCATAGTAGTAGCGCGGCCCTAACCCGCGCTACTACTCTTGACGATATCAGCAACGCTTTTTAGGAACGCGCTACTATTAACTAGCTGTAGCGATTTCGCCATCCCTCGCTATTGCTATATCTTTCATCATTTTCCCATTACCCGTTTCCCTTTCTGTTTCCCTTTCAGATACTAGATACTAGGTACTGCTAGTAGATATCAAATTCATAAACCATTACTAGGTAGTACTCCCTTCATTCCAAATTACTCGTCGTGGTGTTGGTTCAAACCACGACGAGTAATTTGGAACGAAGGGAGTACTAGATAACAATTTCATGCATAGTCAACATGCATCCTCAAGCAGTACAAGGTCATATCAACGGCCAACATCATATGTAGTTCTAGATGATATCGACGACGATCATCATATGTAGTTCTAGATGATATAGCCACACACACATATGTAGTTCTAGATGATATAGCCACACACACACATATGTAGTTCTAGATGATATCGAAGACAATCATCATCCTCAAGCCTGAGCGGTTGGTGTTCCTGATAGTAATTAGGATGGCCTGTCCAACATGAAGATTCTTGCCATCGAGGAATTTCTTTCACCCAACCGAGTTTAAGTGTGTGCAACCGTCCATGTCCACGCGGTAAGTACAGGTTGTGACGAAGCCCCTTGCAGTAAGGCGTAGTCCAGCTGAGCCTTCTTCATCAGGCTCGATACCATAACTCACAGATATGCTCTTTGCCAATTTATGAATAAGAAAAACATATCAATTAATAAATAGCCTCGCAAATAAGTACATATGGATTATCTACACTATTAATAGTTTCCTTAGATTCTACACTAATAAGCATGTGATCGAACTCTACACTAAAACATATCATCGACTAGATTCCACACAATATACCAGGCAGACCTGCCAATGCTAGCTTCATGGCTCGACCGTATTATGTGTACCTCAAGATGAAGATGCCTGGTCCCAAAGGCATGATAATGGTCGCCGGTAACCGGCAAAGAGTAGAAGACTGTCTTCAGGACCGAAGATAGCGGATGAGCAGATGGCAGTAGTTGAGTTTCAAGACTACCAGAAGACTGCAGATCCGAGTGATTTGCTGCGTGCCAAGAGGCCTGCCTCGAAGTCTGCATTTCAGTCGGCCGGTGAGACCAAGCTAGTCCACATTCGTCTGACCGACCCCAATGCCGCTCCGACCCATATCTCAATGACACTCGATAGCAAATAGGAAGAAGCGCTCATCCAGTTCCTCCGTGAGAACTGGGACATCTTCGCATGGAAGCCATCTGACATGCCAGGTGTACCCAGGGGACTGGCCGAGCAACGTTTGCGAGTCAGCCCAAAGGCAAAACCCGTTAAGGAACATCTCCGTCGGTCCGCCACGGAGAAAAGAAAGGCGATTGGCGAGGATGTGGCTCGTCTTCTGGCTGCTGAGTTCATCCGCGAGATATACCACTCCGAGTAGCTTGCCAATATCGTTATGGTCCCCAAGAAAGATAAATCACTTCGAATGTGTATTGGCTTCAAGCACATCAGTCGGGCCTGCCCAAAAGATCATTTTCCTCTGCCCCGCATCAACCAGATAGTCGACTCAACTGCAGGATGTGAGCGACTATCCTTTTTGGATGCTTATTCCGGGTACCATCAGATCCGACCATATGGACCCGACGAGATAAAGACAACTTTCATCACCCTGTTCGGGTGTTTTGCTATGTTACTATGCCCTTTGGCCTCAAGAATGCTGGTGCCACATTCATGTGCATGATTCAGAAGTGCCAGCTCACTCAAATCAGTCGGAATGTAGAAGCATACATAGATGACATAGTGGTTAAGTCACGCAAAGGTTCCGACCTGCTGACTGACCTCGCTGAAACCATTGCCAACTTAAGAAGATATGATATCAAGCTCAATCCATCAAAGTGCACATTCGGAGTTCCCAGCGGAAAGTTCCTCGGTTTTCTCGTTTTCGAACGAGGAATCGAGGCGAATCCAGAGAAGATTGGCACAATCCTCTGAATGAAGTGCCCAGTGCGTGTGCACCATGTCCAGAAGCTTACTGGATGTTTGGTCGCATTGTGTCGATTCATCTCACGCCTAGGTGAAAAGGCACTGCCTCTTTATGGACTGATGAAGAAGTCTGACAAGTTCGAGAGAAATGACAAAGCTGAAGCTGCATTTGAAGAGCTCAAAGCCCTGCTCTCTACCCAGCCGGTGGTTGCTACTCCAGTCAGCAAGAAGCCTTTATTGTTTTACATCGTAGCCACGGGACAAGTTGTTAGCACAGTGCTCACGGTCGAGCAGGAAGAAGAAGGCAAAGCCTTCAAAGTTCAGCGCCCTGTGTATTACATCTCAGAAGTCTTAACCCTGTCCAAGCAGAGATACCCTCATTATAAGAAGCTTTTTATGGGATTTACCTGACCACGAAGAAGGTTGCACAATATTTCTCTGCTCATTCAGTTTCAGTCATCAGTGACGCTCCATTGTCAGAAATACTAAATAACAGAGATGCAACTGGTCGAGTGGCAAAATGGGTGATTGAACTTTTTCCTTTAGATATCAAGTTTGAGGCAAAGAAGGCCATCAAGTCTCAGGCAATTGTAGATTTCCTCGCAGAGTGGATAGAACAACAGCAGCCGACTTAGATTCAGTCGAAACATTGGACCATGGTTTTTGATGGATCCAAGATGTTGAATGGCTCTGGTGCAGGAGTGGTTTTAGTGTCCCCATGAGGAGAAAATCTCAGTTATGTCCTCCAAATCCGCTTCGATTCTTCAAACAATGAAGCCGAGTATGAGGTACTATTGTATGGGTTCCGTATGGCCATTTCACTCGGCGTCCGGCGCTTAATGGTCTATGGTGACTCATACTTAGTGGTTAATCAAGTAATGAAGGAATGGGACGTTAGGAGTCCAACAATGACCGGTTATTGCAATGCAGTGAGGAAGCTGGAGAAGAAGTTTGAGGGGTTAGAGCTCCACCCCATACCGCGAATCAAGAATCAAGCTGCGGATGATCTGGCGAAGATAGGTTCCACCCGGAAGCCTATCCCCAGCAACGTGTTCTTGGAGCATCTCCCCACCCCGTTAGTGCTAGAAGATCCCTTCAAGGAAGAGCCCCCGCAACCAGTAAGTCCAACTGACCCGACTGAGATTGAGGTTCCAGCTGTGGTCGACTTGATCATGGAAGTCTTGGTGATCATGCCCGACTGGATGGTACCGTACATCGCGTACATTCTCAGGCAGGAGCTCCCAGAGGATGAGGATGAAGCTCGCTAGAAAGTCCATCGATCCAAAGCTTTCACCGTGATAAAAGGACAGCTTTCTAGACAAAGTGTCATAGGAGTGGCTCAACGCTGCATCACCCCGGAACAAGGTCGAATGATCCTAAACAATATCCACTCGAGGACCTGTGGTCACCATGCGTCCTCTCGGACCATCGTGGCCAAAGCATACCGAGCGGGATTCTATTGGCCTCGAGCAAATGAGATGGCAAAAGGGATAGTCGACAAGTGCGCAGGTAATTGCCATTTCTACTCCAACATGTTCCACAAGCCTGCATCTGCCTTGAAGACTATTCCACCCGTCTGGCCATTTGCATTCTGGGGATTGGATATGGTAGGACCCTTCAAGACCGGCAGAAGTGGTTTCACCCATTTGCTTGTAGCAGTCGACAAGTTCACTAAGTGGATCGAAGCCAAGCCCGTCAAAAACCTTGACGCGAGCACTGCCGTCAGTTTCATCAAGGAGTTGATAATCAGATATGGAGTTCCTCGCATCATTATCACAGATAATGGCTCCAACTTTGATTCTGATGAGTTCAAGGCATTCTGTGTGTCCAAAGGCACTCGGCTCGACTATGCGTCAGTTGCACACCCGCAGTCGAATGGACAACCAAAAAGGGCGAATGGTTTGATCCTTCAAGGATTAAAACCCCGACTGATGCGCGACCTCAAGCACGCTACTGGAGCTTGGGTGACTGAGATACCATCCGTCTTATGGGGGCTGAGAACGACGCCAACCAGTCGACTAACTGAACCCCTTTCTTCCGAGCGTACGGCACCGAGGCTGTGCTTCCGAGTGACTTGCTGCACAATACCCCCCGAGTGGAACTATTCTCAGAAGCTGAAGCGGAGCAGGCACACGAAGATCTCCTAGAAGAGGAACGCGAGATGGCTTTGATTCGATCGACCATCTATCAACAAGATCTGCGTTAATTCCATCCCCGAAATGTCAGAGGTCGAGCATTCTAGGAAGGAGACCTTGTGCTCCGAGTGGATCAGAAATGGCCTCACATGCTTGCTCCGGCCTGGGAAGGTCCCTTCATCATCACCAAGGTGCTTCACAATGGAGCGTACCACATCTACAACGTAGCCAAGAATATGGACAAGCTATGCGCCTGGAACGCGGAGCTGCTTCATCTTTTCTATACCTAAAATCACTCGACCCGACGAGCTATAATAAGAGTACTTCAGTTTGCTTACCGAAGACAAGTTTTTTACAGTATCTCAATGATTGATTCCCCGTAATCATTTGTGTCTGAATCCCCCAGTGGTGGCTTAGCCGAGAACCTGATTCGCCTAAGTTAAAAACATTCCGAGTGGAGAGCACTTCTCCCACTCGGGGGCTTAGCTGCGACCCCGAACTGGCCTAAGTTAAAAACACTCCGAGTGGAGAGCAATCCTCCCACTCGGAGGCTTAGTTGCGACCCCAAACTCGACTAAGATAAAAAAACATTCCGAGTTGAGAGCAATCCTCCCACTCACAGGCTTAGCTGCGACCCTGAACTCGCCTAAGTTAAAAACATTTCGAGTGGAGAGCAATCCTCCCACTCGGAGGCTTAGCTGCGACCCCGAACTCGCCTAAGATAAAAAACATTCCGAGTGGAGAGCAATCCTCCCACTCGGAGGCTTAGCTGCGACCCCGAACTTGCCTAAGTTAAAAACATTCCGAGTGGAGAGCAATCCTCCCACTCGGAGGGTTAGCTGCCACCCCGAACTCGCCTAAGATAAAAAAAACATTCCGAGTGGAGCGCAATCCTCCCATTCGGAGGCTTAGCTGTGACCCCGAACTCACCTAAGTTAAAAACATTCTGAGTGGAGAGCAATCCTCCCACTCGGGGGCTCAGCTGCGACCTAGAACTCGCCTAAGTTAAAAACATGCCGAGTGGATTGCAATCCTCCCACTAGGGGGCTTAGATGCCACCCAGAACTCGCCTAAGTTAAAAAACGTTTCGAGTGGAGAGCAATCCTCCCACTCGGAGGCTTAGCGGCGACCCCGAACTCGCCTAAGATAAAAAAACATTCCGAGTGGAGAGCAATCCTCCCACTCGGAGGCTTATCTGCGACCCCGAACTCGCCTAAGTTAAAAACATTTCGAGTGGAGAGCAATCCTCCCACTCAAAGGCTTAGCCGCGACCCCATACTCGCCTAAGTTAAAAACATTCCAAGTGGGGAGCAATCCTCCCACTCGGGGGCTTAGCGGCGACCCCATACTCGCCTAAGTAGCAAAGATCCTTTGAGCCACATCACAAGTACAACGTACGCTCCATCCCGATCCGCAAAGATGACAAGGTGTCGACTGAACACCACGTCTGAGCTACACCACAAGTATAATATACGCTCCATCCCGATTCGCAAGGACGACGAGGTGTCGACTGAGCACTTTGTCAGACCCACTCGACGAAAGGTGAAAAGATCAAGTTCACTCGGAATCGAAAGACATTCAAAAGCGATAAAGGCAAAAGCCATTGTATTCAAAGAAAACCAAGTTCAGATAAATGCCGCAAAAGTTCAGAACCACAACGAGCAGAAGTACTCAGGCGTCAAGCCTGAAAGAGTTTAACGGTTACATAACCACTCGGCATTACGAGGCAAATAAAGGTGGGGCATAATGTTTGTTCACTCGGCAGGAGGAGGACTTGCTGGATCGCAAAAGCTGTCAAGGTCGATGCTGTCTGCGATGTGAGTGGCGGCGTCAAGGAAGGTGTCCATAAAGGACTGGAAGCTGAGCTTCTTGGTGTTGTCAACCTTGAGAGCCGCCAGCTTGTCTTCTTTGACATCCTTGCAGTGCACTTGGACCAATGAGAAAGCGACATCGGCGCCACAATGAGCAGATGACTTCTTCCATTCCTGCACTCGACTAGAGATTTGATTCAGTCGAGTCATCAGAGACTCGAGATCCTGTGAGAGTTTCGTCTGAGGCGAGAGTTCAGCATCAATCCGCGTCATTGCCACCTTCAGACGAGCGAGATAATCCACAGCACTGTCCAGGCGAGGCTCCAACCGCAGCACATTCATTGCGACGTCATCTTTGATAGGAGAGTTTATTGGGTCAAGACCTGTCTCGACCCGCCTAGTTTCTGCTTCGAAGTCTTGACAAAGTTCTACACAGTCGGAAAAGCAGTGATTCGATAGTTTAACAAGATGTGTCAGTCGACATCAACAAATCAGTCGAACAAGAGGAAATACCTTCAAGATTCAAGACCAACTTCACAGCAAGCTGCCCCAGATAAGACTCCAATTCGCCCTTCTTGGCCTTGAGACTTCCAACTTTGTCAGTCAAGCTTTCCTTGTCCTTCTTCAGTCGCGCAACCTCCTGGTTGGCTTCAGAAACGGCAGTCTTCAACATGGAGTTCTCCTCTTCCAGCTTGTTGACTGAGGCCAACTTCTTGTCCACAAGTGCCGTTTTCTCTCGCGCCTCCTTCTGGGCTGCGACAAGATCTTGATCCTTCTTCTCCAGAGCCTGCTTCATTTTCTCTAAAGAAATAACATTCTTCAGACGAGCTTGGAGTTGATGGTTTTCACTACGCACATCTGTTTGAGTGGAGTCACTAGGTTCAAAGAGGCTAAAAGAAAAAAAAAAGAGAGAGTCATAAGGTGGACAGTCGACGAATGGTTACCTCCCATGGTAGCTGCTTCGTCTTGGGCCTTCTTGAGGTTCTTCTTGGCCAATTCCAGATCAAGGTTGAGGCTGATCTGCTTCTTCTCCAATTCAGAAAATTGGGCTCCAAGATCACAAGACTTCTGAAGTCAGCAAGTAAGACATGTCAGTCAACGGAAACAAAAGTCAATCACAGTGAAAGTTTCTCTAAGACTACCGCTGAATCAAACATTCAACAATAGTCTCGGGGACTACACCCAGTGGGTGCACTTGGCATGCCCCCACTTATCGGTTTTACACTCGGCATGGTCTGCCCAGCATGAGTAAAAAAAGAGGTTCTCAGACCCCAGCCGACTACCAGCAGTCGACCGCAGTCTCGGGGACTACACCCAGTGGGTGCACTCTGTGTGCCCCCACTGGTTTAGAAAAACACGCGACACAACCTGGTCGACTCAAGTGGAAGAACTATTCAACTCTAAGTCAAAAACACCCCAATGGGTGATTGGATGTGAAATGCAGACCCATGATAGATGCACATAAAAGATTCCAAAACGCTCATCTAAGGACACCGTATGGACAATGAAGCAATAGTCACAACTATCACTACTCAAGAGACTAGTCAGAAACCAACTAATCTTGACGTTGGCTTGCAGAGTAGTGCTGGCGTTGTAGGCAACCCGATTGGCCTCATGCACCACCTTCATCTGCTCCATCACGAGGTTTGCCTGGAGAAGGGCCTCCCTGGTGGCACTCTGCCAGGTCATCTGGAGTCTGGTATGCAGCAAAGAGCGATGATGGCAGTACATTTGGAGCGGTCACAGGATCTGAAGCATGGAGTTGTGCGGGCACAACGGTGACCTGAGTAGTCGACCCCGAAAGACGGTTAGTCGATAGTGGATTGGCAAAGATAACATTGGCCTGAGCCGAATCTACGGTTCGCTGGACCACAATCTCTGGAGCCGATGTCGACTGAGGCACCTGACCCTCAGCCGTCCTCCCGCTTGAGGCCCTGCCCCTCCTTCTCCTCTCTCTTAGAGGCACTTCTTTTTCATCATCCGGAAGCTTAATGACGTCCCGCGGAGCAGCAACGAAAAGCAACCTTAAGAGTTCAATCAACCAACAACCCAGTCGGCAGAATAAATTCAAGTTGGAAGACCGTACTAGCTTTGGAAGTGGCCGCGTCACCTGGGGCCTTGTCAATGTCCATGGAAGTCGCAGAAGTTGCAGCGCCGAAAAAGTTCATAATCCACTCGGTCGGAGCAGAAGTATGAGTCAGTAGAAGATGCAGAAAGATAGAGCACTCACCCAGAGGCAACAGGAACGTCCATCTTGATCTTGGGCAAGGTCTTCCAAGGCTTCGAATGGGCGACCTTGGGTTGCTTGGCGACCTTCTCCGTCGGCTCCGGAGTTGAAGTCCGAGAGCACTTGTGTGCTTGGGTACTCGGAGCCACGGTCTTGCAACGCCCGCCCGCTGAATCTTGGAGTTGCTTGGATCGATGCTCTGAGCGAGGTGGTGAGTCGACTACCTCTTCGTCGTCCGACTCATCACTTTCTTCCTCATCGTCATCTTCTAGAGATTGCTAGTCGCCGCTCTCTTCTGCGCTGTCGTCTCCCTCCTGGTCTTGCTCCAGGGCTTTGTTCACCATTGGGCATTGAGTACATCTCAGTATAAACCTACAAGACAAGAAGTCAATCAAATATTAGTCGGATTCAGAAACAGTTGCAAGACAGATTGAAGTACACTCAGTAGCGAAGATCAGACCTTGTCTGGCTAGTTGTTGGTGTTGAATGGATCGACTCTCCTGGCTCCCCTGGGGTTATACTTGTTTCTTTTAATGCCCTTCAGCCACACGGCCACCCTCTCATCCGTAACCTCCTCTGGATGAACCCAAGCAGTGTCATTGGCTCCCGAGTACATCCACATCGAGTGGTCACGAGCTTGGAGCGGCTGGATGCGTCGACTGAGAAACACCTCCAACAAATCCATGCCATTTACACCCTGACGGACCAACTGGACCACCCTCTAACCAACATGTTTGTTTCCACCCTCTCTGCAGCAGTCACTTTCAATGAAGAAGGTTGCTGAGCGCGATCTAGGGAAAAAGGGGGGAGACCGGTCGACTGACCAGGAGTCGCAATATCCTGGCAATAGAACCAGGTCGATTGCCAACTCCTGACTGACTCGGGAACTGTCACGGAAGGGAAAGCACCCCTCTTCCTCATCTGGATCGCTAGACCCCGCACAACTGGATCATGTGCGTCCTCTCATCACTCGAATTTGCCTTCTTCACAGCCTGGGAGCGAATTGTGAAGATGTGTTTGAAGAGACCCCAGTGTGGTCGAGAGCCCAAAAAGTTCTCACACATTGACACAAACGTGGCGAGATGTGTGATGGTGTTGGGAGAAAAGTGGTGGAGCTGAGCACCAAAAAAGTTCAAGAAGCCCCGGAAAAAAGGATGCATAGGAAGAGAAAAGCCACGGTCGACATGGGTAAAAAGCAGGACACACTCACCCGACCGCGGCTGAGGCTCCGTCTCCGCCTCCGGCAAGCTCGCGGCCCTGGCAATGATCAAACCGGAGGTGACCAGCTCGTCAAGATCCTCTTGCCAGAGTGAAGATCGGATCCAATCGCCCTGGATCCAGCCCGGCGGCAGCGCAGATCTCGACGATGACCCCCGATTCGTGTTCTTGCCTTTCGCCACCCACGTCACCTTTTTCGCATGCTCCAGCACCGCCGTGTTGTCTTTCACCATGGTGGCGGGCGGCGCACTGGCCGGACGTCAGCGTCGAGGGCGGAGGAAGATGCAGTGGAGAGGCGGAGAAAGAAGAAGGGGATTGAGGGCGCACAGTGCAGACGTCTCGGCCCCGAGGCCTTTTAAGGACCCACTTCCGAGTGGCTGACGCGTGGGCCCGAGCAATCCTGTCAAATCCCGCAACAGTCGCACGCCGGGTACGTGGCAAAAAAGGTGGCGCAAAAATCGAGGCATCCATGTCTATCTGTCCCGCTTACTATGGCGCGCTCCGCCTTGCGCGCTTCCCCAAAATTTTGAATACCGTAAGATCCGGGATACGCAGTAACCAATCGCACCAAAGATTTCACATCAAAGGAACACTCGACGAGTGCCAAGTACACTCGACAACTTCTAAATCGATCAAGGCGACTGAGACGAAGCCGAAGTCTCAACGCGGGCCTCCAATCCAGCATGGACACTTGTGAAGCACAAGAGCCAAGGCAGGACCAACTTTCACCTTCTTTCCACTCAGACCACCATCCATTCGGGGGCTAATGACGATGCCATAGATCTAGGGTAGGGTCACAGGCCTGACCTATCACTACTAGGGAAAAGCGTAGCAGCAGCGCGGGTTTTGGGCCTATCAGTAGCGCGGGCAGGAGCGCTACTGATAAGGAGCTACAGCTAATGCTTAGCAAAAGCGCGTCTGGACACACGCTACTGCTAAATTGACTTTGTAGCAGCGCTTCTTCAGAACATCGCTACTGGTAATTAGTAGTAGCGCTTCTCCTCTCCCGCGCTACTACTATTATTTAGTATTTTATTTCTTTTCTATTTCATGTTGTATTCATACACCTTTACACAAGTTTTCATACAACAGGAATTTAGAGATTATTTTTGCATCATAATGAGTTATTACATCATGGGGTGAAAGAACCGTGGACTATTTTCAAGTGGATGTCCATCCACTTGAAACTAATCCGCGGTTCTTTCACCCAATGATATAATAATATCATCATCATCATCATATCATTAACAACTTATCATCATAATACATCATTATCATATAACACCTCCTCAAGATCATCGTTTTCATCATTGACATCACATAACACCTCCTCAAGATCATCATTATCAACTCTAACACATTACCACATAATAAACATATTGTACCTCATAGGACCTATTACATTCGATTAAGACCTACTACATTTTCTAAGGTAAAATAGCAAAAAACAAGATAGCCCCTGACTCACCATTATGGAGAATGGAGATTAGCCTGTCTTCAATTCTTGCCTTTCGCTGAATGTTACTTCCAAGAACCTCCTTGCGAATGTCCATACATTTCTTCCATTCTTTGATGATCATGTGTTCATGGGTTTTAGAAATCCGATATGCACAGGTGATCTCCGTAGATTTACCTGGCATTATGTTCAGAACTGAGAGGCGACCATGCAGAGACATTAGATGAGGCACACAATCCATCGGGAGTTTCTGTTGAAAAACATAATAATAACTTCGTAGTTTGCAATGATGTATTAGTTTTAGAAGTATGCAAAAGATGCACGGATGTCGTAATAGTAAAAAATCTTACCAGGGTATCTCCAGAGAAGTTATCGTGGTTCAACACATGCACTAGTGGCACGTATTCACCATAATTTGGAGGAGTTTGATAATAGTCATTGTAATTCTCAAGAAGAGTACAAAATGCGATCAGATGATTTTTCTCCTTATACGTTAATTCGGTGCCATCGGTGTAGTGGGTTTTATCTACCATCTTCCGCACTGTCACAGCCCCAGATCAGCCTTGCTTGACTTTGCCTGCTCATCATGTCATCATGTTTAAATTACTAAGAAACTTGAAATGGGGATGTTGAAACCCTAGCACTAAATGAATTCAACTAGGGCTTACTAAAATCTTTTCAATGAAACCAAAATGCCCTTCATAAATGTTCACCATCTTTGGTCCTGGCTAAACCCTCTGCCAAAAATGGTTTCATATTTTTGGAGGCTATTCTGGATTTTTGAATTAATTCATAAGTATTTGAATTTGGACATTTAAATCTTATAATATTTTTAAATGTCCAAATAATCCTGAAAGTACTTGGGGGCTATTGGAAATAATTCAAATAGTGCCCACAATTTTGTCAAGATTTTATAAAATGAGTTAGTATTTTTACTAATTCAAAACATATCAAAAAAATAGAAAACAGAACAAAAGTAGAAATTAGAGAGAGTACTGGCCACTTACTCCGCCTTACCAGAGCCGCCCATTAGGCAACAGCCACCGAAGCGCAGCCGCTGTCGCCGACGAAGCACCACCGCGGCCACCGGCCACCCCTCGCCTTTCCGCGCTGCCCACGGTCTCCGCCATCGTCCGCCGCTCCGCCCCACCCTGGCCCCGAGCGCTGGGACGGCCTGCATCGCCGGCTGCTTCGTCTTCTTCCTCCTCGGTCGCCGGAAGCCGCACGCGCCGATTCGCCGTCTCCGACGCGTCCCCGAGCTCGCTGACCTTCCCTGCGTGATCCCCGTGAGCCCCTGAATCGATTCCCCCTCTCCTTTGCCCTGTACGGCCGCTGTAGTCGTCATATCCGTCGAGCCCGAAGCTCACCGCCGCCATCCATGGCGCCACCGTGGTAACCGCAGCCACAACTCGCACTTGAGCACTGACGTGAGCTCAGCGGGTCCCCACGAACCCAACTCCGCCGCTCGAAGCTCCTGACTTGCACCACAGCACCCCGCGCCGCTCGAGGCCGAACTCCGACGCCGCCGCGAGCCTGTTTCCGGCGAGCTCCAGCCACCACAGCCGCTTCCACTCGCCCAGTTGGATGCAGCGCACCTTTAGCTATCCGTAGACGCAAACCATGCATAAAACCGCCGCCCGTAGCGTGTTTCCGAGCCGCCCCGCCGTCTCTGTCGTCGCCGGCGGCTAAACGCCGGCGGGTTGACCGTGTTGACCGGCGAGGTTTGACCCTTGCTGACTAGAGGTTTGGCCCCTCTCTCTCACTGACATGTGGGCCCCGCCCGCCTAACTAAGTTAGTTAGGACTAATCCTATTTAGGTCAGTTAGGTTAGTCACTGACCAGTGGACCCACGCCCTAATCAACCTAGGTTAGTGCTAACGTAACACTAACTAACCCTGTTAGTTAGTTGCTACACTGACATGCGGGCCCCAGCCATCAGGTTTGACCTGGGCTGGCGCCTTTGACCTGATGACGTCACCCCGACGTCACGCTGACGCAGTTAATTATTTTCTGTATTTATTCATATTCAGGAAATTTCAGAAAATAATGCAAACTTCTAAAAATCTTATAAAATCAACCGTAGCTCAGAATGAAATAATTTATATATGAAAAATGATCAGAAAAATCCAATCTATCCATCTGTACCATTTTCATGCATGTTAGAACAACTTATGGCTACTGTTTAGGACAAATGAAATGAATGACATTTAAATAACTACATGTGGAGTTTGAATTTGAATCTTGGATTCAAACCAACTTCATTTAACTTGCTGCTAGTTGCATTAGCTCAAACCACAGCATATTGCCTTGTCATGATCATGCATCATATTGTGCATTGCATTGATTGTGTTTTCATCCGTGTTGCGGTATTTGTCCCTCTCGATAGACGTGATACCGATTTATGAGTTCGATGACACCGATGAAGAGCTATATTATCTTCGAAGTGCCGGGCAAGCAAAACCCCTTGTTCATTCCGATACAATCCTACTCTCTCGCTCCTGCTCTCTTTTTATCTGCATTATGACAACAACGATTCATCATTACTTTGCTGTGGTAGTTGAACCCTTTATCCTCTCGCATGACCTGTCATTGCCACGAAGAATAGATGAAACCCACTAGCATGAGTAGGAGTTGTTTGAGCCCTGATGTGCCTACTCATTCATGCTTGTTTGTCATGCCTGCTATTGCTTAGAGTTGAGTCAGGCCGGATTAATCGGGATTAATCGGAGGTGTGTAAACATGTCCCACTTGTTGAGAGCTAAGTGTGTGAACACGATTTGGTAAAGGTAGCGGTGAGAGGCCATGTAGGAGTACATGGTGGGTTGTCTCATTGCGGCCGTCCTCAGGAACTGAGTTCTGTGTTTGTGATCCATGAACAATTACTACCACACATTGGGTTCCGGTAACTCGGCGCCTCTCGGCTTATTAATCAACTCGATCTCTGTCCAGGAGTTGCAACTAGTTTCTGGTGTTTGTAGGTAGTGTTAGTAGTCTACCAAGTGGCACCCGACAGTGGGCTTGGGACAGACTAGGCACAGTGGCACGGTGTACCAAGTGGCACCCGGATGGTGGGCTTGGGAACCCTGCTCACATCGTTTGGGGCCGTGAGCGACACCCCGGCCGGATCTCCTTGCGGATGGAACCCGAATAGGCGATAAACCTGGACGAGAGACTTGTGTTGTTAGTCAGGTCGTGGCCGACTCCCTCGCCCGGCTTCCGCTTGAAGGTTGCCGAGGTACATGATGTGTACAGGGTGATAAGTGGCGAGAGCGTGTGTGAAGAAGTACACCCCTGCAGGGTTATCATTATCTATTCGAATAGCTGGATTTCTCGGATATGGAAACTTGGACCCCTTGTACAGTTCATAGACAAGTGAAAGTGGATACTCTAAAATACGCAAGATAAGCGTGAGTGCTATGGATGGCGTTCTCGTAGGGAGACGGGAGCGGATCCATAGTGGTGTATTGATATGGTGAATATGTGGACTCGTGTGCGCCACCTCAAAAGAGTTACTTGCGGTCGTAGTTCAGGTTAGCCACTGAGTCAAAGCTGGCTCGCTGCAGTTAAACTCCACCACCCTTTGTTGATACCGATGCATATGTAGATAGTTCTGATGTAAGTCTTGCTGGGTACATTTGTACTCACGTTTGCCTATTTTATGTTTTTTGCAGAGAGACTTCAGTCTCGCTAGTAGTTCCGCTTGGACTTCGACGTTTAGCTCGTTACCTCAGCTACGATCTTGTGCCCTCGGCAGGATCTGGTAGATAGTCAGGCTTCTCAGCCTTTTTCATTTGTAGATGTCTGTACTCGGACATGTTAAGCTTCCGCTTGTGCTTTGACTTGTATGTTTCGAGTGTTGGGTCATGAGACCCATGTTTGTAATATCTCGCTCCTCGGAGCCTATTGAATAAAATACTTGAGTTGTAGAGTCATGTTGTGATGCCATGTTGTATTTGCACATATCGATTATATTGTGTGTATGTTATTGAAATGCTTGGTATGTGTGGGATCTGACTATCTAGTTGTTTATCCTTAGTAGCCTCTCTTACCGGGAAATGTCTCCTAGTGCTTCCACTGAGCCATGGTAGCTTGCTACTGCTCCGGAACACTTAGGCTGGCCGGTATGTGTCCTTCTTCGTTCCTGTGTCTGTCCCTTCGGGGAAATGTCATGCAATGAATACCGGAGTCCTATTAGCCCGCTGCAGCCCGGTTTACCGGAGTCCTGCTAGCCAAGTGCTACAGCCTAGATTCACTCGCTGATGACCGACACGTTCGATGCTGGGTCATGGATGCCTGTCCCTATAAGTTTGTGCCACTTTGGGTTTTACAACTAGCCATGTCAGCCCGGGCTCCTTATCATGTGGATGCTAGCGACACTATCATATACGTGTGCCAAAAGGCGCAAACGGTCCTGGGCAAAGGTAAGGCGACACCCGTGGGAATACCGTGCGTGAGGCCGCAAAGTGATATGAGGTGTTACATGCTAGATCGATGTGGCAATGAGTCGGGGTCCTGACACGCACAATCTTTGAAGAATCAAAATAAGCTGTCAATGGAAATAAGCTATCAACTATTTTGAAATAAACAATATAAATTAGTTAATAACTATGTTTGAGAAACTCACATAGCGGTACAATCGGAAGCGTATCAACAAGGACCCAAATGTCCATATTGTCTTCCTCGCTGTTAGGATCACCAAGATTCATGGTGACAATCATACCCTCATAAAAACCATACATTTTGCAAAGTGCTTCCCAATTTTGGCAACCAAAATGGGTTACGCTCTGAGCATTGCACATATTTACTTCAAAATCCATATCATGATGGGTCCTCAGGTGTATTTTCTTTGTTTCAAAATTTTCATGGTCTTCAAAACCCATCCTCTCCAAGACATAGCGTCTTGCATGGCATGGGATAAGCTAGTCTAATTGTAAAATATGAAAATTAGACGTTGAAATAGTTGAAGTCATGCTTAATTACGAAAAAAACACTGGTCGTTGTTGCATACCATTTCACAATCGAAGGTCTCCTCGAGCTTAATGCTAAAGCGCCGATCTTCTTCCAGCCGAACGAACTTGTCGCACATACCTCGATTGTCGTGGCACCAGCTACACTCCCTAGGGAGACTGTCGTCGTCCGAGTACAACATTTCCTACAATCATAATTCAAAGATTAAACTTGTACATATTCTAGCACAAGTCATGCCAGAATTCGGAAAAAATCCGGCATGACCTTTGCTAAAAAAGGACATATCGAGTGCCTAAAATTTGCCGGAACAGAAATTAATCAACACTTCGGCAAAACATAGGCCACTCGGAGGTGTAAACTGAACATGAACGGCCACTTGGGCAACCACATATCCTATTTGAGCAACAACACAAGATATACAAGGATATTTGGCTGGTCTCACCTCGATGTCGGAGGGGGTCGGTGACTAGGACGACGGCGGGGATGTCAGAGGGGGTCGGTGACGGGGACGACGGTGGTCACCTGAAACCATATAAGTTATCACTAATACATCCCGAATAATTGCTTAAACTAAAAAATAACAACAAATATGACATGTTCAACTAGTTTTATTAATTCAACTAGTTCTTACTAAATATAAACTTACTATAAATAGAAAAAAACTAGTTCTTTCTAAAAATAAAGTAGTTCAACTAGTTATGTTAATTATCTTACTAAAAATACATTAGTTCTATTAATTCAACTAGTTCAACTAGTTTATTAATTTACTTACTAAACTAGTTCAACTACAACTAAAGTAGTTCAACTACCACCACTACTACTAAAAATTTAGTACTAACTAAGCAACATCTAGTACTAGCTATGAACCCTAAATTAACATCTACTACTACTAAATCTAGTACTAACTAGTGGCAGGGGGTGGGGGCGACGGAGAGGTAGCGAGGGGCGGCGAGGTCGAGGGCGGTGGGAGGAGGGCTGCCATGGAGGAGGGAGGAGGGCGGCCAGAAGAGGAGGAGGAGGGCGGCGGAGGAGGGAGGGCGGCAGAAGCGAGAGAGGATGTGAGGAGGAGGAGGAGGGACGGAAGGAGGGGAGTACCTCGGCGGACGGACGACGAATGGGGAGGGCGGCGACGCACGACGACGGTTACGCGGGCGAGAGTGAGTGAGTGAGAGGGCCGGTCGTGCGCGTGGGGATAAGGTAGGGATAATTGTAGCGCGTTTGCCAAAATGCACTACAACTAATCTGAATAGCAGTAGCGCTGTTTAGTATAGTGCGCTACTGCTAAAACTAGCGGAGGGGGGGGCGAGGTCATGGCAACTATAGCAGTAGCGCTGTATGCGGTGGACGCGCTACTGCTATTTTCTTGTCAGCAGCGTGTTTTGACGACACGCACTGCTGCTAAATAGCAGTAGCGTGGTATTTTGAAGAGTGCTGCTGGTAAGATTCTGTGTAGGCTTTTCCCTAGTAGTGTATACGCCCTACCCAAGGTCACTACCCTAGAAGCAAAGACATTCAAAGAATAACAGAGAGTACCAATCGAAGCCGTCGAGTGCAATCCACTCGACCAGTCATCTCACTTGGGTATCCCTCCCTCCTGATACCACTCGACCAAGACGAAGTCATTCGACTGTACGAGAAACCACTCGACCTACAGAAGACAAAAACTCACTCAGGACAGCAATGGTCGGACATTCACTCTGTGGTCTTAAAGGTCACTAAATACACTTTATAGCTGGCATTACCAGTAATGCCCTATCTTAATGTACATTGAACCCCTGTAACGGAGGTGGCTGGGGTCCTGACGCACTCTATATAAGCCACCCCCTCCTCTGGCACAAGGGTTCGCACCCCCTGTAACACACACGCCCATATTCCAGTCGACCGCCTCAGGGCACCGAGACGTAGGGCTTTTACCTCCTCCGAGAGGGGCCTGAACTCGTAAAACTCGTGTGTACATCCTTGCCGTATCTAGGGCCTTGTCTCCTCATACGTATCCCCTATTCTTACTGTCAGACTTAGTACCACGACAATATCCACGTGGAAGGTTCCGAGCAGCAAACAAGGACCCAACAAAGGCTCTAGTCCTCATGCCCTTCTTCTTCTTCTACCAATACCAATTGTTCTCTCGACGACATCCACACCAACCAACCACCAATTAAAATTGTCAATGGGAATGGAGGCGACCGATCACGCTGAGCATTGGCAAGTCTAACATCGGACATGCAGATTAGAGGAAAACGGAAAGTGTTTTCTTACGCCTTTTTTCAAGGACTAATGGTCATTATTAACCCTTGAAAAATGCAATATTAATGCATGGCATGACACAAACCCTACAGAGTACATCCAGTCAGAGCTCTCTCTGCATCTGGATTGATGCAGAGAAGAAATAAGCTTTGCTGCATAATGCAATATTAATGCATGGCATGACACAAACCCTACAGAGTACAGACTATAATCGATACAATAAGCACTTGATCCACATGAGCTTGCATACTCTGCTCCAAACCTTTTCAGTTGAACCTTTCTGTTAAGAATTTCAAACCCTATGTATGTTCGTTGCTTAAAAAAATTCAGTATCGTGTTCACGCACAAAGTCAACTAGAAAATAGTAGCTCCTAAAATTTTCAATATCGTGCTCACACACGAGGTCAACTGGAAAAGTGAAAGCTCACAAAAACAAAACTGAAACCCACTATTGAGGTAAGGGATTTGAGCATTTCGTCAGCCCTTGACTCTCAAATCTTTTGTTTCTCGGGTGGTGGCTAACAATGCAGCTTGAACATCACGTTTAGTTACACGCACGCAATTCGTCCGAAATTTATTTGGTGATTTATCTAGGAAAGGTTATGCAGGCTGACGTGCTTAGTTACACGCACAAATGGATGTGGAACCCACATTGAATATTTTTAGTGTTGAAAGGCTTTATTCATTTGAATGTTTACAGGGATCAGTGTGGGAGCTACAATGCCATATATTGGCGGGCTGGTGCAAAGAAAAGCCCACTGCTTTTGCTCTTGGTTGGGCGTGTTGGGGAACATTGCAGAAAATTAAAATTTTTCCTACGGTTTCACCAAGATCCATCTATGAGTTCATCTAAGCAACGAGTCATGGGAGATAGATTGCATCTACATACCACTTGTAGATCGCGTGCGCAAGTGTTCAAGAGAACGGTGATGATGGAGTCGTACTCGCCGTGATTCAAATCACCGATGACCAAGTGCCGAACGGACAGCACCTCCGCGTTCAACACACGTATGGAGCGGATGACGT
Source organism: Aegilops speltoides (assembly GCA_021437245.1). NCBI lineage: Eukaryota > Viridiplantae > Streptophyta > Magnoliopsida > Poales > Poaceae > Aegilops > Aegilops speltoides. The sequence goes on from CM038141.1 coordinate 19,586,190, forward strand.
CTCCTTGTTCTTGATCCAGCAAGGGGGAAGGAGAGGTTGATGATGATCCAGCAGCACGACAGCGTGGTGGTGGATGCAGCAGAACTCCAGCAGGGCTTCGCCAAGCTACTGCGGGAGGAGGACGAGGTGTAGCAGGGGGAGGGAGGCGCCAATGCACAGGGTGCGGCTGCCCTCCCCCTTGCCCTCCTTTATATAGCCCCCAGGGGGGCGCCGGCCCTGGGAGATCCAATCTCCCAAGGGGGGCGGCGGCCAGGAGGGTGGAGTACCCCCCCAAGGCAAGTGGGGCGCCCCCCCACCCTAGGGTTTCAACCCTAGGCGTAGGGGATGGGCCAAGGGGGCGCACCAGCGCACTATGGGCTGGTTCCCCTTCCTACTTCAGCCCTTGGGGCCCTCCGGGATGAGTGGGCCCACCCGGTGGACCCCCGTGACCCTTCCGGTGGTCCCGGTACAATACCGGGTGACCCCGAAACTTTCCCGATGGCCGAAACATCACTTCCCATATATAATTCTTTACCTGCGGACCATTTCGGAACTCCTCGTGACGTCCGGGATCTTATCCGGGACTCCGAACAACATTTGGTATGCTGCATACTCATATTCATACAACCCTAGCGTCACCGAACCTTAAGTGTGTAGACCCTACGGGTTCGGGAGACATGCAGACATGACCGAGACGGCTCTCCAGTCAATAACCAACAGCGGGATCTGGATACCCATGTTGGTTCCCACATACTCCTCGATGATCTCATCGGATGAACCACGATGTCGAGGATTCGAACAACCCCGTATACAATTCCCTTTGTCAATCGGTACGTTACTTTGCCCAAGACTCGATCGTCGGTATCCCAATACCTCGCTCAGTCTCACATCGGCAAGTCACTTTACTCGCATCAGAATGCATGATCCCGTGACCAAACACTTGGTCACTTTGAGCTCATTATGATGATGCATTACCGAGTGGGCCCAGAGATACCTCTCCGTCATACGGAGTGACAAATCCCAGTCTCGATCCGTGTCAACCCAACAGACACTTTCGAGATACCGTAGTGCACCTTTATAGTCACCCACCACGCCAGTGACGCTTGGTACACCCAAAGCACTCCTACGGTATCCAGGAGTTACACGATCTCATGGTCTAAGGAAAGGATACTTGACATTGGAAAAGCTCTAGCAAACGAACTACACGATCTTGTGCTATGCTTAGGATTGGGTCTTGTCCATCACATCATTCTCCTAATGATGTGATCCCGTTATCAACGACATCCAATGTCCATAGCCAGGAAACCATGACTATCTGTTGATCAACAAGCTAGTCAACTAGAGGCTTACTTGGGACGTATTATGGTCTATGTATTCACACGTGTATTATGATTTCCGGAAAATACAGTTATAGCATGAATAAAAGACAATTATCATGAACAAGGAAATATAATAATAATCCTTTTATTATTGCCTCTAGGGCATATTTCCAACAGTCTCCCACTTGCACTAGAGTCAATAATCTAGTTACATTGTGATGAATCGAACACCCATAGAGTTCTGGTGTTGATCATGTTTTGCTCGCGAGAGAGGTTTAGTCAACGGATCTGCGACATTCAGATCCGTATGTACTTTGCAAATATCTATGTCTCCATCTTGAACATTTTCACGGATGGAGTTGAAACGACGCTTGATGTGCTCGGTCTTCTTGTGAAACCTGGCTCCTTGGCAAGGGCAATAGCTCCAGTGTTGTCACAGAAGAGTTTGATCGACCCCGACGCATTGGGTATGACTCCTAGGTTGGTGATGAACTCCTTCACCCAAATTGCTTCATGCGCTGCCTCCGAGGCTGCCATGTACTCCGCTTCACATGTAGATCCCGCCACGACGCTCGCTTGCAACCGCACTACCATCGCTCCACCATTCAACATATACACGATCCGGTTTGTGACTTAGTGTCATCCAGATCTGTGTCAAAGCTAGCGCCGATGTAACCCTTTACGACGAGCTCTTCGTCACCTCCATAAACGAGAAACATGTCCTTTGTCCTTTTCGTACTTCAGATATTCTTGACCGCTGTCCAAAGGTGTTCCTTGCCGGGATTACTTTGGTACCTTCCTACCAAACTTACGGCAAGGTTTACATCAGGTATGGTACACAGCATGGCGTACATAATAGATCCTATGGCTGAAGCATAGGGGATGACACTCATCTCTTCTTTATCTTTTGCCGTGGTCGGGCATTGAGCCGAGCTCAATCTCACACCTTGCAATACAGGTAAGAACCCTTTCTTGTACTGATCCATTTTGAACTTCTTCAAAATCTTATCAAGGTACGTTCTTTGTGAAAGACCTATGAGGCGTCTCGATCTATCCCTATAGATGTTGATGCCTAATATGTAAGCAACTTCTCCAAGGTCCTTCAATGAAAAACACTTGTTCAAGTAGGCCTTAATGCTGTCCAAAAGTTCTATATCATTTCCCATCAAAAGTATGTCATCTACATATAATATGAGAAATGCTACAGAGCTCCCACTCACTTTCTTGTAAACGCAGGCTTCTCCATAAGTCTGCATAAACCCAAACGCTTTGATCATCTCATCAAAGCGAATCTTCCAACTCCGAGATGCTTGCACCAGCCCATAAATGGATCGCTGGAGCTTGCATACTTTGTTAGCATTCTTAGGGTCGACAAAACCTTCCGGCTGCATCATATACAGTTCTTCCTTAAGATGTCTGTTAAGGAATGCAGTTTTGACGTCCATCTGCCATATCTCATAATCATAGTATGCGGCAATTGCTAACATGATTCAGACGGACTTCAGGTTCACTACGGGAGAGAAAGTCTCATCGTAGTCAACCCCTTGAACTTGTCGATAACCCTTAGCGACAAGTTGAGCTTTATAGATGGTAACATTACCATCCGCGTCTGTCTTCTTCTTAAAGATCCATTTGTTTTCTATCGCTCGCCGATCATCGGGCAAGTCCGTCAAAGTCCATACTTTGTTTTCATACATGGATTCTATCTCGGATTTCATGGCTTCAAGCCATTTGTTGGAATCTGGGCCCGCCATCGCTTCTTCATAGTTCAAGGTTCACCGTTGTCTAACAACATGATTTCTAAGACAGGTTGCCGTACCACTCAGTGCGGAACGTGTCCTAGTAGACCTTCAAGTTCAAGAGGAGCTTGATCTGAAGTATCTTGATCATCATCATTAACCTCCTCTCTTGTCGGTGCAGGCACCACAGAACATCTTCCCGAGTTGCACTACTTCCTGCTTCAAGAGGCGTACTTCATCAAGCTCTACTTTCCTCCCACTTAATTCTTTCGAGAGAAACTCTTTTCCGTAAAGGATCCGTTCTTGGCAACAAAGATCTTGCCCTCGGATCTTAAGTAGAAGGTATACCCAATGGTTTCCTTAGGGTATCCTATGAAGACGATTTTTCCGACTTGCGCTCGAGCTTTTCAGTTGAAGTTTCTTGACATAAGCATCGCATCCCCAAACTTTTAGAAACGACACTTAGGTTTCTTCCCAAACCATAATTCATACGGTGTTGTCTCAACGGATTTAGACGGTGCCCTATTTAAAGTGAATGTAGCTGTCTCTAGAGCGTATCCCCAAAATGATAGCGTAAATCGGTAAGAGACATCATAGACCGCACCATATCCAATAGAGTGCGACACGACGCTCGGACACACCGTTATGTTGAGGTGTTCCAGCGGCATGAGTTGTGAAACGATTCCACATTTCCTTAAGTGTGTACCAAATTCGTGACTTAAGTATTCTCCTCCACGATCGATCGTAGGAATTTGATCTTTCGGTCACGTTGATTCTCTACCTCATTCTGAAATTCCTTGAACTTTTCAAAGGTCTCAGACTTGTGTTTCATTAAGTAGACATACCCATATCTACTCAAGTCATCTGTGAGAGTGAGAACATAACGATATCCTCCGCGAGCCTCAACGCCATTGGACCGCACACATCGGTATGTATGATTTCCAACAAGTTGGTTGCTCGCCCATTGTTCCGGAGAACGGAGTCTTGGTCATTTTGCCCATGAGGCATGGTTCGCATGTGTCAAATGATTCATAATCTAGAGACTCAAAAGTCCATCAAGATGGAGCTTCTTCATGCACTTGACACCAATGTGACTAAGGCGGCGATGCCACAAGTATGTGGGACTGTCGTTATCAACTTTACATCTTTTGGTATTCACACTATGAATATGTGTAATATTACGCTCGAGATTCATCAAGAATAAACCATTGACCATCGGGGCATGACCATAAAACATATCTCTCATATAAATAGAACAACCATTATTCTCGGATTTAAATGAGTAGCCATCTCGTATCAAACGAGATCCAGATACAATTTTCATGCTCAAACTTGGCACCAAATAACAATTATTAAGGTTTAAAACTAATCCCGTAGGTAAATGTAGAGGTAGCGTGCGACGGCGATCACATCGACCTCGAACCATTCCCGATGCGCATCGTCACCTCGCCCTTCGCCAGCCTCCTCTTATTCCGCAGCTCCCCGCCGTGAGTTACAAATATGAGCAACGGCACCGTATCAAATACCCAGAGTTACTACGAGTAATCGGTAAGGTACACATCAATTACATGTATATCAAATATACCTTTAGTGTTGCCGCCTTCTTATCCGCTAAGTATTTGGGGCAGTTCCGCTCAAAGGACCCTTCCCTTGCAATAAAAGCACTCAGTCTCGTGCTTGGGTCCATTCTTTGACTTCTTCCCAGAATCGGCTTACGGGCGCGCAACATCCTTGCCGCCCTTCTTGAAGTTCTTCTTGCCCTTGCCCTTCTTGAACTTATCGGTCTTATTGACCATCAACACTTGATGTTCTTTCTTGATCTCAACCTCTGCTGACTTCAGATTGAAAATACTTCAGAATGGTCTTCACCATCCCCGCATATTGTAGTTCATCACAAAGCTCTTGTAGCTTGGTGGGAGCGATCAAGGATTCTGTCAATGACCGCCTCGTCCGGTGGTTAATGTCCACCGGGACAAAGCGGTTGTGCAACCTGCACATTTTGAGTATGTGCTCACCGACGTAACTATTTTCCTCCATCTTACAACTATAGAACTTGTCGAGACTTCATATCTATTGACCCGGGCATGAGCTTGGAAAACTAGTTTCAGCTCCTCGAACATCTCATATGCTCCGTGTTGCTCAAAACGCTTTTGGAGCCCCGGTTCTAAGCTGTAAAGCATGCCGCATTGAACGAGGGAGTAATCATCAGCGCGAGACTGCCAAGCGTTCATAACGTCTTGGTTCTCTCGACGGAGCGCCACCTAGCGGTCCTTCTAGGACATATTGTTTCTGGCAGCTATGAGGATGATCTCGTGTTCCGACCCGATCCGTATAGTTGCTGCCATTATCTTTCAGCTTGGTTTTCTAGGAACGCGTTGAAGTTCATGTTGACATGAGCGGCGGCCATTTGATCTACAAGACATATTTGCAAAGGTTTTAGACTAAGTTCATGATAATTAAGTTCATCTTATCAAATTATTATAATGAACTCCCACTCAGATTAGACATCCCTCTAGTCATCTAGGTGTTACACGATCCGAGTCGACTAGGCCGTGTCCGATCATCACGTGAGACGGACTAGTCATCGTCGGTGAACATCTTCATGTTGATCGTATCTTCCATACGACTCGTGTTCGACCTTTCGGTCTCCGTGTTCCGAGGCCATGTCTGTACATGCTAGGCTCGTCAAGTTAACCCTAAGTGTTTTGCATGTGTAAAACTGTCTTACACCCGTTGTATGTGAACGTAAGGATTTATCACACCCGATCATCACGTGGTGCTTCGAAACGACGAACTTTAGCAACGGTGCACAGTTAGGGGAGAACACTTCTTGAAATTGTTTGTAAGGGATCATCTTATTTACTACTGTCGTTCTAAGTAAACAAGATGCATAAACATAATAAACATCACATGCAATTATATAGTAGTGACATGATATGGCCAATATCATATAGCTCCATTGATCTCCATCTTCGGGGCTCGATGATCATCTTGTCACCCGCATGACACCATGATCTCCATCATCATGATCTCCATCATCGTGTCTTCATGAAGTTGTCACGCCAACGACTACTTCTACTTCTATGGCTAATGCGTATAGCAATAAAGTAAAGTAATTTACATGGCGTTCTTCAATGACACGCAGGTCGTACAAAAAATAAAGACAACTCCTATGGCTCCTGCCGGTTGTCATACTCATCGACATGCAAGTCGTGATTCCTATTACAAGAACATGATCTCATACATCATAATATATCATTCATCATTCATCACAACTTCTGGCCATATCACATCACATGACAATTGCTGCAAAAACAAGTTAGACGTCCTCTAATTGTTGTTGCATCTTTTACGTGGCTGCAATTAGGTTCTAGCAAGAACGTTTTCTTACCTACGAATAACCACAACATGGTTTTGTCAACTTCTATTTACCCTTCATAAGGACCCTTTTCATCGAATCTGCTCCAACTAAAGTGGGAGAGACAGACACCCGCCAGCCACCTTATGCAACTAGTGCATGTCAGTCGGTGGAACCGGTCTCACGTAAGCGTACGTGTAAGGTTGGTCCGGGCCGCTTCATCCCACAATACCGCTAGTGGCAAGCAAGTTGACAAGATCTACGCCCACAACAAAATTGTGTTCTACTCGTGCAATAGAGAACTACGCATAGACCTAGCTCTGATACCACAGTTGGGGAACGTTGCATAAAATTAAAATTTTTCCTACGGTTTCACCAAGATCCATCTATGAGTTCATCTAAGCAACGAGTCATGGGAGAGAGATTGCATCTACATACCACTTGTAGATCGCGTACGGAAGCGTTCAAGAGAACGGTGATGATGGAGTCGTACTCGCTGTGATTCAAATCACCAATGACCAAGTGCCGAACGGACAACACCTCCGCGTTCAACACACGTACGGAGCGGATGATGTCTCCTCCTTCTTGATCCAGCAAGGGGGAAGGAGAGGTTGATGATGATCCAGCGGCACGACGGCGTGGTGGTGGATGCAGCAGAACTCCGGCAGGGCTTCGCCAAGCTACTGCGGGAGGAGGACGAGGTGTAGCAGGGGGAGGGAGGCCCAATGCACAGGGTGCGGCTGCCCTCCCACTACAAGAAATATGTCAACTAGTGACCTCCACTATTGGTCACTGAAAGGTCATAGTTTTCAATTTGTGACCTTTTTGTGACCAAAAACAGAAGGTCAAAAGCTGAGGGTCATTAACTGACTATAGCGACCTTCTCTATGAGAAGGTCATAGACGTTTACGACCAAAACAGAAGGTCGTTGAACCCATGACCTTTTGTTTTGGTCACTGGCTGTCTGCCCAGGCCTAGTCGGATCCGGCGTGGCAATCTGACGTGGCAAAATTACGACCAATTGAAAAGGTCAAAAATTAGAATCAGCCCGGTCCATTTCGGTGCTTTAGATGGGCCGAGCCCATTAATTTAGCCTTTTTACATTTTTTTTCCTATAAATTTTAGTCAACCACATGGGCTAGGCCCATCATTTTAGCCTTTTTATTTCCAGGGCCGTGATCCTTTTTTAGACCATTTTTTTTGGGGTCGCATCTATTTCTCAATTGGGCTTCAACCTTTTCACAGTGTATTTCCTTAATTTTTAGTTTTTTCCCTGTGAATATTATTTGCAAAATGCCCTTTTTATATGCAAAATACTATTAGGTCCCACTTGTGAGGTTCTAATTAAAGACAAACCAAGTTTCAATTTGCACACAATTATTTCATGAGAACAGCAAAGAAATGAAAATTGTCAAACCACATGCCAATTTTGGCTAATAGCACAATCTTTACATAATTCATTTCACCATTACATGTGATGCTATCACAACATATAACTACTACTACAAATATACTCCAGACTTCGTCACTTTCAAGCCGGAGCACCTTCAATGAGAGGAAACACCAATTCTGGATATGTTCGTACAGGCTGAACAAAGGCATCTAACAATAAACCAAAAGAGTTAGAAACAAAATAAAAACAAAATATAGAAAGCAGTTTGGGACTAAATCATGAAGCATCTCTACATGTAACATGTAACAGTAATAACCACAAGAACCAACTCACAGAAACAACACAAAGACAAGAACGCACAGTTGTTGCATGAATACCAAAACTCCCAGAATGGTTCGAGAAGTTGAACGCAGAAAATGATTCAATCTTAGATAGTTCATTGAGCATGGCACGAACAAATTAAGATAACAAGATATATGTTCTACACTATTCATTAACAATTTCAATTTACAACAGACTCAAAACAAAACACCATAGCTTCTGCATCACACAGGGAATCAACACAATAATACACAGGGAATCAACACATAGTATCCAGTTCTGGTCATTCACAGCAATAAATCCTCATTTGTACATGTTCTATCTAACATTTACAGTGCGAAATCATCTGGTGAGCAATTCACATAGCGATCGCAAGCAGATGTTTATTCTGAATATAAGCATTTACCATTTGGGTCATGGAGGGACTTACTATTACAAACGGTGGCTTGAGCTTGCGGCATCTGCTACAAAATACTGTGATGACTCCCACCAAGGATACACATGCATGACAGTAAGAAAAGGAAAACACATAGTTCAGTGATAAATTTCTGACCATGGACTGCAAAAGCTTTGATGGCATGATTCAACTAAAGTGAGAAAGGCAACATACGATTTCTCAACAGCATTTAGCTGTCTTGTTTGGCCATTTGAGAAGCAATCAGTTTCTTCCGTCGATGGGAGTATCTAGATCAATGAAATCCTCGAATTCTCATTGGTGGCGCCTTTCTTCTTTTGCTTCTTCTCACTCTTGTTAGCTCCATCGATGTCGACTGGACCTACTGAGCAATCACATCACCAAACAAAACCTCTCCTTCAAATCAAGAAATGAGTTGGCGTGCGCGGTCGCCACCGTAGCCTGGCCGCCTCATCGCTTCGCCTTGAGCTTCTTCTCCTCCTTCTCTTTAAGCTTGTCACGAACACGATCACTGTGAGTAAAACTGCTCACACACGATACAATTCGAGTACAGTATTCTCCCACTCCATCGTGAAGAGCACAGAACCAGATTAGAACAAGCACCTTCTGCTCTTTCTTCAGCTTCCTTTCCAAATCCTTCTCATCAAGCGGCTGCATGTGCAGTAAATGAATCAGTTCAGACAAACAAGCCAAACAAGTTCAAGAATTAAGAGCTTTGTTGCCTCTCATCTCAAGAGAGGAATGAGAACAGAGAAGGAGTAGTTACTGAACTTAAAAGGTAGTATAAAATAAAATGTGGTTGGAGCTGGAGTTGAGCTTATGTAGGAATGCATATTATTGGAAGTGTCGTCGCTGAAGCATTATGGCCCCTGTATGAATTTCTTCTGGGTAAGCCTATGATATTACTAATATGGTAACAGAGGTTGAAATATGTAGATCAGTCGTAAAATTTGAAGGGGCCGGAGGCTGAGTGTGCAAAAAAGTGAGGAGCTACGGTGATGCGTGGATGTCACATTTTGAGAGAAGAAGAATGAGCGACCACACCTCCCATAATTAAGAGCTAATCAAGAGCTAATCAATTTGTCACAGGAGTAGCAGAACGCATGCGCAACCACACATCCCATAAGTTGACTATTTGTGACAAGAGTAAGATTCCCCGTGCAGCAGTCATCTGAGTTTGCTATAGCAAGCAACAGGAGCGCGAGGCCAGCGAGCTCACTCACCGCACGGAGGAGAGGGAGGAGTCCACGACGGAGATGTGGTCGGCGCTGGAGATGTCCCACTGGCCGGGCCACGAGTCCTTGCAGTCGGTGCGGCGCTGCACCACCCGTCCCGATGCACCTCCGACCTACGGGGAAGACGACTGGCGTTAGGCTCACGGGAGCGACGATCCGGCGGAGGGAAGGGGGGCTGGGATCGAGAGCAGAGGGTAGACCTGGGCACGGTGACCGTGTAGCCGTCGATGGGCGTGTAGAAGCTGCAGGCGGTCGTGGCGGACCATGTCGGCGTCGCACCGCAGCAGATCTCGGAATCGCTGGCCAGACCCCGCCGCCAGCGCCGCGTGCCGCTCCACGAGGGCGCCGGCCTCACTGCCGCCGTCGCACGCGAGGGCGTCGGCTGCTATGTCCTCGCCAGGATCGGGTGTGGTAGGTGCGGCGCGAGGGGAGTAGGGGGCCGCCACCGGCGACGACGAGCGATAGGCGCTCGAACGACCTCCTTGGCGTGATCTTCGCTTGAACACGAGGGAGAGCGCCAGGAGCAGCGCCTCCAGCGCGATGACCAGGACAACCACTCACGGTCGATGGTGGTGGCCATGTCCACGACGGCCTCCGTCTCGGGCCAGTTGGATCTGAGAGTGGGGAGGGCCGAGCGGTGATCGTGTGAGGGGAACGCCGGAGGAGTGGGGTGGGGCGGCGGCGCATCGAGATCCAGAGGGAGGGAGGGAGGGAGGGAGTGGGGTGGGGGCAGCGGCGCGTCGAGATCCAGAAGGAGGAGTGCGGCGGCGGTGGATCCAGAGAGAGGGAGAGAGTGCTAGGGTTCGCTGCGCGGGGAGAGAGTGGAGTGGTGTGCGGTGGGTGGGTGAGACCGTGAGAGGGTGAGGTGAGGGCCGTTGGATCCAGGAGGATCCGACGGTGATTTATCCATGATCCGCGTGAGAGGCCCTTGGACCAATCAGAACGCAGTATATAGGAAATGATATTTTGACCATTTTAATTGGTCGTAATTGACTAAAAGTAATGTCCTAAATCATGTTAGCTATTTTATTATGACCTGAAAGTATGAAAAAAAACTTCTCATTGTGTCAGCAAATTTTACTATAGTTTTCACGAATAATCACAAATTGAAATAAGACAAATATTTTTTTAAAGAGTTATGCGAAATGAGTTCTCTTAAATCATTTTTTCATTTTTCGAGTGTCCAAAATGAGTTTTTTTGTGAAGGACCTATAATATATTTGTCGCAAAATTGGACCAAATCAATTTTCTAAAATACTAGGACATATTTAATGCACAATTGACCAAATGGTTGGTGTAAAAAGTTTTGGTCCACCTCTGGTGAAAAAGACAAATTTCCGCCATTTCAGCTGGAAGCGGGTCAAATTTGAACTGCAGCTGCCTCATAGTTTGCTTTTTATTTTTTTCAAAAATCATTTCTAGGTACATAAGTATCTATTTAATCAGAGAAACACCAAAAAAATTCCAAGATTCAACCACTACCTAGGAACGGTCAAGCCCGCCGTTTTGACCGAATTCATGGTTTTCAAGTCAAATGATCAATCTTATGGCCACATTCATGGCATAGTTTGTTCAAATGATCTCATATTGTGCACAAGCGTGCATCTTGGAATTCCAAACAATGTTGCCCAAGGAAGTTTTCATTTTCTTTGCATGGAGAATTCATTTTTCATTTTCCGAGTGCCCAAAAGGATGTTTTTTTGTGAAGGAACTACCAAATAATTGTTGCAAAAATGGACCAAATCAATTTTATAAAATACTAGGCCATATATAATGCACAATTGACAAAAGGTTGGGTGTCAAATTTTTTGATCCACCTCCGGTGAAAAAGACAAATTGTCGTCGATTCAGCTGGAAACGGGTCAAATTTGAACTGTAGCTGCCTCATAGTTTGCTCCTTATTTTTTCAAAAAATCATTTCTAGGTACATAAGTATCTATTTAATCATAGAAACACCAAAAAAATTCCAAGATTCAACCACTAGCTAGGAACGGTCAAGCCCGCCGTTTTGACCGCATTTTGAAACGGGCATAAAAAATTCAAAAAAATCAAAAAATTGGAAAACCTTCGCATTGTGTCATTATATGTGACCAAGTTTCCAGGAAAAATAATAAACTTGTAATACGGTAATTATTTTAAAAAAGTGTTCTCAGAGATGAGCTATCAAGTGTGAAGATTCATGGCTTTCAAGCCAAATGATCAATCTTATGGCCACATTCATGGCATAGTTTGTCCAAATGATCTCATAATGTGCACAAGGGTGCATATTGGAATAGCAAACAATGTTGCCTAAGGAAGTTTTCATTTTCGTTGGACTAAAAAACCATTTTCCATTTTTCGAAAGTGCGAAAGGAGGTTTTTTGTGAAGGAACTACCAAATAATTGTTGCGAAATGGACCAAATCAATTTTATAAAATACTAGGCCATATATAATGCACAATTGACAAATCGGTTGGGTGAAAAAGTTTTGATCCACCTCGATGAAAAAGACAAATTGTCGCCGATTCGGTTGGAAGCGGTCAAATTTGAACTGCAATGCCTCATAGTTTGCTATGTATTTTTTCCAAAATCATTTCTAGTTACATAAGGACCTATTTAATCATAAATACATGGTTTGGTGGCGATACGTCGAGGTTTGGGCGGTGGCCGAGGGCCCCAACTCTAGAGCGCCAGAACTCAAGATGCCCGCCAAGTGGTCACCAAGCGTGACCGTGGCGCTGCCATGTGTTTTGGGCGGCCTAGGCATGTCTAGTGGGTTGGGCACTCCCAGGTTGGTGCTAGGAAGAAAATTACAACATAAGATTCTCATGAGGAGACCAATCGATGCTCAAACATGAATTAGCAGCCAAGTGTTTGATTAGTGGTACGGGAAATGTACATGGATAATGGGCGTGAGTTTTGGCTGAGGATGATCAGTTACTAAGAAGACCGTTTTCACAAATTTTCAGCTCAAAAGGAGGAGCCTAGGTGGTACTTGCTTTGCAAACCACCACACTGGACATAAATACGAATGTTGAAGCTCGGCTCAAAATAATGAATGGATTGAGCTGGCATTTGGTGGAGGATGGTTATTTGGGCATAGGAAAGCACAGAGAAAATGGATACTATTTGGACATGCCAAAGTGGTACTTCCTTCACAAACTGTTACTCTGAACAAAATAGGAAAATGAATATTTTTGAATTATTTTTGAACTAGGCAAGGAAGGTTTTTACATATTTGACGAAGATATGACCCAAAGAATTTATGAGATTTTTTTGGGAATTTTGGGAATGACAGAAATATAGGTTGCTTCACAACCTAGGGCAAAACTGCCACATGGACATGACACATAGGCAAAACTGATGAGGTGGCGCCTAGTCATAGCAACCCACCACAATTTACAAGGCTATGACCATCTATATTGGTCGTTAACAACTAGAAATAAGGCAGCGGACTAGCACTGCTTTGCTTTGTGACCATTTCGTGTAAGGAAATTACGACCTTCGACCAAAATGGTCGCAATGGTTCAGGGTTTGGAGCCACCTGAACAGCTTTTGACCAATTGGTCTAAAATGGTCATAGATTTATGACCAATTCTTCGAGGGTCACTGACAGAAGGTCATAAGTTGACATATTTCTTGTAGTGTCCCCTTGCCCTCCTTTATATAGGCCCCTGTGGGGGGCTGCTGATGCCAGGGGTGGAGTACCCCAAGGCAGTGGGCGCCCCACCCTAGGGTTTCAACCCTAGGTGCAGGGGGTGGGCCAAGGGGAGCGCACCAGCCCACTATGGGCTGGTTCACCTCCCCACTTCAGCCCTTGGGTCCCTCCGGGATGAGTGGCCCCACCCGGTGGACCCCCGGGACCCTTCCGGTGGTCCCGGTACAATACCGGGTGACCCCGAAACTTTCCCGATGGCCGAAACATCACTTCCTATATATAATTCTTTACCTGCGGACCATTTCGGAACTCCTCGTGACGTCCGGGATCTCATCCGGGACTCCGAACAACATTGGTATGCTGCATACTCATATTCATACAACCCTAGCGTCACCGAACCTTAAGTGTGTAGACCCTACGGGTTCGGGAGACATGCAGACATGACCGAGACGGCTCTCCGGTCAATAACCAATAGCGGGATCTGGATGCCCATGTTGGTTCCCACATACTCCTCGATGATCTCATCGGATGAACCACGATGTCGAGGATTCGAACAACCCCGTATACAATTCCCTTTGTCAATCGGTACGTTACTTGCCCAAGACTCGATTGTCGGTATCCCAATACCTCGTTCAATCTCGCATCGCAAGTCACTTTACTGCATCCGTAATGCATGATCCCGTGACCAAACACTTGGTCACTTTGAGCTCATTATGATGATGCATTACCGAGTGGGCCCAGAGATACCTCTCCGTCATACGGAGTGACAAATCCCAGTCTCGATCCGTGTCAACCCAATGACACTTTCAGAGATACCTGTAGTGCACCTTTATAGTCACCCGATTACGCCAGTGACGCTTTGGTACACCCAAATCACTCCTACGGTATCCGGGAGTTACTCGATCTCATGGTCTAAGGAAAGGATACTTGACATTGGAAAAGCTCTAGCAAACGAACTACACGATCTTGTGCTATGCTTAGGATTGGGTCTTGTCCATCACATCATTCTCCTAATGATGTGATCCCGTTATCAACGACATCCAATGTCCATAGCCAGAAAACCATGACTATCTGTTGATCAATGAGCTAGTCAACTAGAGGCTTACTAGGGACGTATTATGGTCTATGTATTCACATGTGTATTACGATTTCCGGATAATACAGTTATAGCATGAATAAAAAACAATTATCATGAACAAGGAAATATAATAATAATCCTTTTATTATTGCCTCTAGGGCATATTTCCAACAGGGCGGGCCATGTTCCATCCAGCCTTGCTGTAGAACCGCCAGTGCATGGATATAGAAAATGGAGTAATTAGCAAAAAAAAACTACCACATTACGGGCTAGGGTTGCAAAAAAACTAATTTTTTTAACTTCTCAAGACACTATCACTATTTTGGTTGGCTGTTTCAATCTCCAGAAGGATAGAAGCATAATGGCAGGGTCAAGGTCCCTTGATGTTAGAAATGACCTCCGTACTAGATGACACATGAATAGCAGCAAGGCTCAGGTCATGGGTCAAGAAATAGGTTGTAGTCCTGAAACACATAGGTAGACCCACGTGAATGTTCAATAAATGAAGACAAGGCAAAAAATTAGGTGTTCACATCGACTGGGCTATGTTGTGCTTACACGTGAGTGTGGTTGGCAGGCTTGAGGGAAATGTGAGGCCTGCGATGATAGTGTGCCCATCATCAGCACCGACACCACGCCAACACCAGCATTGTTCAACACTGGTGGAGGCTGAATGATCTCACATGGTTTTGTGCATGCTACACACAATATTGTCAATCAAGTTACAAGTTGACAAGTGGGTACAGATACAAGGTGCAAATTTCTACGTACCACAACACATGATCTTGAATCAAAACTGAAAATTAACCAACATCCAAAGTAACACACAGTAGGCATATGTGAAGTGCAAGGTTCAAATGTACGTAGGCTGCTAACGATAAACATGATCCTAAACTTCCCCATCCCAGAGCTCCTCGTGGGTCTTGTAGACGCTTTGTGGATTAACGGTGAAGTCACCTCTGAACTGCCTTACCTGAAGGCCACAAATTAAGGTAATCAGATGCACTCACTCTGCACTATGAAAACCTCAATAATAACAAAACAAGATGCATTGATTCGAATTTTTTTTTAAGAAGAATGAAAAAGAAATCCTTTGAGCTTTTTCTAAAAGAATGAAAATGAACAACACAATTGGTAACTCAAGGGGTCAAGAGGATTTTCTTTTACCATGCTCGAACAAGGTAAAAAAAGACCTTTGTAGAGACTTGATTATACCAAATTACGATACAGCAACAAAGAATATATAGACTGTGCAGAATGTTTACATATTGATTTGTTTTTCAGTTGTCAGATACTATGTATTTTCACATAGTATTATTCCAACATGTCATCTCATCTTATAAAGATGCCTATCATATACTCCCTCCGTCCGAAAATACTTGTCATCAAAATGGATAAAAAATGATGTATCTAGAACTAAAATATGTTTAGATACATCTCATTTTATCTATTTTGATGACAAGTTTTTTCGGACGGAGGGAGTAGAAAATATCATTGCAATTTTGTCCTCATTTAAGTATGGGGCATAAATAATAGCAACAAACCTGCTTAATCTCAGTTAACATCGCAAGCAAGTCATCTGGAATAGACCAATCATAAACATCAAGATTTTGCTTTATCCTTTCCTCATTCAGGCTCTTTGGTAGTACACTATGACCCATCTGAATGTTCCAGCACAGGGCCACCTGTGCAGGAGTTTTCCCAAGTTTGTTTGCTATTGAGGTGATGACCGGTTCTTGAAGGATATTACTATTCATCCAAGGCGTACCAGGTGAACCTAGTGGTGAGTAAGCCTGCAAAATACATATACAGTCAGGTATAATAAAAACATATATATTTTAAACATAAGAAAGCCAGCCGCCTCGAAGTGCACCGCAAACTTACAGAAAGATGAATACCGGTTGACTGACAAAAGTTGTGGAGCTTAGTTTGCTGCCAACCCGGATGACATTCCACCTGATTAACAGCTGGACGTACACGAGCTACAACAAGCAAGTCACCCAGTTTCTTCGTTGAGAAGTTACTCACACCTATTGCACGAGCTTTTCCAGCATCATATAACTTTTCCATTGCTCCCCAAGTCGCAGGGATGTCAGGTCGTACAAAGTTTTCAGGGTTGCTTGCATCGGTGCCCTTCTTGAGCCTAAATGGCCAATGAATCTACAAAATTGCATACTGGTAAAAATTCAATTTCGAATCATTCATGAAAACATTGCTATATAGCTCCAACATGTAAACACTTAAATCCACCTCGAAGGAAAATACAATTCAACTAAAATGTGATGGTAAAATTCTCCAAACATATAATATATTTTTCACAAATATATTCAAGATGCAACCTCAAGACAATATACCAACTCATACCAAAACATGAAAAATAAAATAAAATAGAAAAGCATATGGAGAAACATGCGCGGGTGTTAAGTGGTGGGTACTTGAAATTATTTTAGTTGGATGTGGATTTGTGACAAGATCACAGAAAAGAAGGCCGCGTGCATGTAAACAACACAATTACTAACTGGTGGACAGGCCACTTAATAGAGGATCGTGTATCTACACATTAAACAATACAATTACTAAGTAGTGGACTGGCCACTTAAGGCTGCCTGCAATGAGGAGTATCATCTACTACTATGATGCATATGATACTAGTGTATGATATTACTAATACATAATTATAAGTCAGTATCTTAGACTGCTCCATTTATTCTCAAGCATGATACAATATGGTATAAAATTTAATATGATACGGTATCATGATATGATACCGAATTCTCAATTACCTTATTTAATTGTGCGCCACCTCCAAAAAAAATGTCTAGTTGGCATGCATGATACCACTTATGATACTCCCATTATAGGCAGCCTAATAGAGGATCGTGTTTCCACACATTAAACACATATTTATTTGTCGATGATAACCTCGAGAAATCTTGAGTTTAATGTAGTCCAGATCACAATACCATTAGTTTTTTGAGGTGTCTTATTCAAAATGATAAAAATAGCTCCCTAAAAATAAAATAAAAGGAGCATGCAAAAGTATAGTAGAAATCACCATATTGAGTACACAAAGTGAGATAGTACAACACAACGGCAAGATTGGAGCAACTGGATAGTGAAAGATGATTATGAAATGAAAGATGCTTACAAGGTAAAGATCCAAGTACTCAAGCTGCAAGTCATTCAGACTTCTGTCAAGCGATTCCAGCACATCTTCTGGAGCGTGATGATCATGCCTAAAATCACCGATCAAATACTCGGTGAACTTAAACTGCAGAGAAATCCATGCAGGTGAATGAACAAATCAGTCCCAGTGCACTGAGCTTACCATAGCTTAGAGGTGATAAACAAATCTTCCCGCTTCACCACACCCTCTTCGAATAGCTTCCGTAGTGCCAGACCAACCTGAATAATCCGAAAGCGAATGTTATGCTTTCCTTAAGCCAACAATTTATACTTAGTTTGAGTGGAGACAATATTGCCAACAAGGATATAATCCATCTACAAACATAAGCCTTTTTATTGAAAAATGCCCTTCATCCAAAAAGGAGTAAGTGATCGCCTACCTCCTTTTCGTTGCGGTAAGCCCTAGCACAATCGATGTGTCGATAGCCTGCCTGCACAATTCGAAAAGAATCTCAAATCCATGTCTCTTCTGTAGAAATATATACGGGTCACCAATAAATTCAGAAACCAGGATTAGACAAAGGTGAGAAACCGAGATTAGACAAAGGTGAGAAACCGAGATTAGACAAAGGAAAGAAATTAGCTGAAGAAACCAAATCACACGAGGCTGTGCGAACCTTGACGGCAGCGTAAACGGAGCGGCCGACCTCGTCTGGCTTGGACTGCCAGGTGCCGTACCCCACCGAGGGGATCTCAGCGCCGGTGTTGAGCATGAAGTGCCTCGCCATTACCACTGCCCAACGAGCTGACAAATTGATGCACAACGGCTGATCTGCTGCACTTGCAGCACCACACGAGATTGGAGAGGAAGGGGAGTGCACAGCTAGGGTGTGGTTGTTGGTATGTAGCACGGTACACATGTACAAAGCTAATCCAAGAGAAAATCTAATTTATTAAGAATAAAGCTAATCTAAACCTGGTGGCGTTTGTGCACGGCAGCATGGTACAGATACGATAAATTATCCCGGGCCCACCTGCTTTAATCTATCCGCCGGGTCATCGTCCCCTGGATGGATCTGATCGGCCGGCATCTCCCCCTTCATGGCACTCTTGAGAGCTTAGCATTGGTCTTGGCACTGATGCGATAGGCCTGATGTCTCGTTCTTTATCGGTGGTACGGGCGGCCAATGGCCACGGGGCCACAACCCCTCGCGCGTCGTCATCCTCTCCAATGAAGCTGGCGTCGTTGTGAAGACCCCCGTCGTCGGCTAGCTCAACCTCGCTCAACGGCAGGGCCGCTTACTAGCTCCATGCACAACGTAGTTGTGTTGTACTTGTGCCCACTAGTATCCCCACTATGAATGTGCTAGGTGCTGTGTGCTTGGTGCTGGTAGCGCTTTAAATAATGTGTATTCATCCGTATTGATTAATGAAATAAAGCACAAATACATATTAATCTATATATTCATTATTCCCTCATCGAAAGTCTCCACCATCGATATGAGACTTCAAAGCCTAAATCCACAACAAAAGAGGTCATATGGTCCACAACCAGGACGACACGACATGCTCCAATCGTCCCATGGAAAACGCACTGATGTTAATTATGGTTGGTGTATGGTGATTAGTTAAGAGGTTAGTGCATATGGTGTATGTGAGCTTGATTTTATGCGAGTGGAAGGGGTTTGTTGCACATAATTGTTTATTTGCATTTTTTTTGAAATGTACGACCATTTTTGCACTTTCTTTACTGACTGCAGGAAAATAAATGTTGCAGCGGCGTTATTAATGCAACGGCCGAGCACATCAAAATTTAAGTTTTAGTAGGATCGGGAAGGCCAAAGATTGTCAGTCGATGTCAGCCATGATTTTGTGAAGATGGGCGCTCAATAGACAACAAGATACATAACATATTTGAATTATGCAATATGGCCGGCGTAGTAATTTCCCTTTAGATTCATCTTTGCTTTCTCTCGCCGATCTTATTAGCAATCTCTCTCAACCCTCAAAAAGATATTTTATATAATTGAATTATTGCTCCTTAATATGATACGATGTGAGACAACTTTTCAAATTTCATCGAAGGTGTCACAAGCAAACACACACAGATATATAGTAAAATCGATAACACTCACGGTATTACATGTACACTCCTTCTACATGTAGATGCTATGTATGCATGTTCGCCGGACCAATTTCGTCAATTATCATATATGCACGACTGTGATATGTAAATTAAGGCACCAAACACATCGGAGGTGTCTTACCGCTGTGTCTAGAGTAATTCCTCCCGGAGCCACCACGCCTGCCATGAAAGGGTATAAGAGATACCCGGCAAAAAAAGAGGGTATAACAGAGCGAAGAACGTTGTGGTGTAAGGGGGTTATGCCATGCCTATCAGGAGGTGCATGATGGACGGGCCTCACAACTGCTAAAGTTGTTTCACAAGGTAATTGCTAAAGACAGTCAATTTTGTATTTAGGCAGGCCCGTACCAGGCGCATGTGCAGCGTGTGCGCCTGCACAGGGCCCCAAAGTCAGCGGGGCCCCCAAATCAGCGAGAGTATTAGTTAATTGCTGGGGTTAGTAGGAGGTAGGTACACTTATTACCATGGACGGTTGAAATAATCAAGGCAGGAACGTACTAGCCTCTCCTCACGCATGGGAACTTGGCGCTTAATTATCTCACATGGGAACCTGCATGAAAAAATTATCCAGCCTCTCCTCAACGCATGGCTCCTTTTTTCATAAAAAAAATGAGGTTCTCACGCATGGCTCTCTATCTACTCTTCGGCTTCTTTACTCCTCATCAATCTTCACTCCTTGATCCTTAGTTTACTCCTAATTCCTAAATCCTCATCAACATTATTTCCTTGCTAAGGTTCCACTCTGAATCCCCCATCTTCTTTTTTTCGCATTTACCACAAGATAATCCATTGCGATGAACTTCCAATAGGTAACTTTTCACTCCCAATCCCCATCTTCTAATTCTGTGCTATTTCCACAAATAACCCATTGCGATGAATATTGAATAGGTAAAGTTCCACTCTCAATCCCCATTTTTTTTATTTGTGTTCTATTCTTCTCAGATCTCAAATCGGTAGGGTTGCATACACTGTTTTAAATAGCCCGCTATAGCTCCGCTATAGCACGCTATAGCATTTACAAAAGGTCTTGCGCTAAGAGACTTTGGTCCAAATAAATGAACAAACATTTTAAATAGCACGCTATAGCTCTGCTATAGCACGCTATAGCATTTGGAAGAGGTCTGCCGCTAACATGCTTAGCGCGCTATTTAAAACTATGGTTGCATATCAGTGTTTCTCTCGACCACTTAGCTGTCTGTTGCCAGCGCTGCAACTTATGTGCATCAGCATCAATTGGAGCCTAACTGCAATTGAAGGCTAAGGTAGCTTCAATCCTCTTTATCTGTATATGTCCAATTTTTAACATTGGATGTTTGTCTCTTAGTTTTACCTTCTTCAGTGTCTTCAGAAGAATTAGGAACTACGAGTCATGATGTCACAAAAAGGAACTATGAGTCATGACATGGAAAAGCTAAGAAAAGGAAAAAATGCCAAGGGCCCATAATTTGATTTCGCACCGGGCCTCCCTTTTCTCAGGTACGGCCCTGTATTTAGGAATGGATATCAGCCAGGGATCAAAACACGGTGCATGCAATTCATGTTTTTTGCTTTCTATTTATAGAATAACTGTGCAAGGGTGTCCCCAAAAATTAAATAAATGCGAGAAGTTTGATTTGAACCTATTGGGCGGAGCTGTGCATTCACCACTCTACCACCGAACCACATGCCGAAAATAAAATGGTAAAATGTCAGAACAACCGAACATACCTAAATTTCGAACAATGACCTAGATCTTTGTATTGCAGAAGCTCCTGCGGTAAAGAGCGGCATGTCACGAACCACACTACTATGTTGCGACAAGCTCAAAAGCTAATCTTAATCAGTAAATTTATAGTGGATGCATGCAATAAGTGATACAATATACCGAGGGCTCAAAGTACTCATTATTCTACACGCAATTGTTCTCTACGTTAAAACTTAATTAACCACTAAAATAATATTAATATAATTATCATAAATAAATGATTCTCCGGCAGATCCATCATTGGTGAATTTTCTCGGATCCGGTCGGTTTTTCATCTATTTTCGTGTGTCTTTGGATTGGATCTTTATGATCTATGCTACTGTTCATCGGCGGCGGTTGTTGTTCTAGTTCGTTGGTCCTATGGGGCATTAGCATGACGACCTCCTGATTGCTTACTACAACAAGTTTTGCCCGGCTCCGTCGAGGTAGGGGTGATGTCAGCGGCACGCCTTCGACTCGCTTCAGTACTTATAGCCGTCGCTAGGTGCTCTACTGATCTGGATGTAGTTTTTTGTTATTTCTAGGGTTCGTACTACCATGATTGAAGATGAATAGATTGGAAATTTTCTCAAAAAAATAATAATTCGGTTAGCAATAAACTTATTATAATATTTTGTCTTTCTGGATATTATGGTCAATTTATTTTTTAGATATCACGTCAATGTCCAATACACAAATATTTAAAGACATGATGTAGTAGCGAGCCTAGACCCTGAAAGCAGGTCCTTTGACTTTGGTTCAGACTTGTGGGCTGACCTGTTAGACGGCCCACATGTCAGCTACTGTGTGAACGGTCTAGCCAGTAATCTGACAAGGTTGCTTGTTAGAGGGCCTAAAGTTTGATGTACATACTTAGTACATATAGCCCGCGAAAAACAATGCTCCTTAGTAATACAATTTTGAAAATTGGAACTGAGCCACATATACTAGCTAGGTAAGCTTCATCACACCTAAAAATTGTTCCTATTTCCACCACTGATTACTTCTAAGTCAGTTTGCCTTAAGTCAAGAGAATCTCAACGCCTGGAACCCTCTCGGATAGCTCAAAAGCTTTGGGAAGGGCCATCAAAGTTGCCCATAATTTAGCTTGATATATGCTTATGACATAAACTCTCATAACGTCTGCACCTACTGATCCTTCTAATCTCATGATGGTCTTCCCTAAAAGATAACACTAATTAGCTAGCTCACACAAGCGATTAACAAACAGAAACTTTGTTTTATGCCCGGAACAATCAGACACTTTGCAACGTTGATTCCTCCACTTGGCAACGGTGTGGACGATGCACCCGTGAAAAAGACGGTTGCTGATTCAGCTCTACCAAGAGAAGCCGGTGTACCCGATGCACCCTCTCATTATCAAGCGTCAGCTTGTCACACTCACAGAGTTTCAAAAAATAAAAAGGAAGCATACTCACAAATGCTCACCGTGTCCACCTCACGCTCAGTCAAAAATCCTCCTACAAGTACCGCCTGATCTCCTATCCTGGCTTCACATCCTACAAACGCAGACCACAAGTTGAGCACATCCTCCTTGAAACTATGGGAAGAGCGGAGCTCGCAGGTGTAGGAAGAGGATCGAGGTCGTCGTGGCCAGAGGCGGTGGGGCTGCCGGTGGCCACCGCGGCACTCCTAATCAACGGGGACAGGCCAGATGTTGCGGTCGCGTTAATCATGGAAAGGGAACCCAACAGGCAGCCAGGGCGCCCTGACCCTAGGCGTGTCATCCTCATCTCCGACGCAGCTGGCATCGTGGTCCCCGTGGTTGGCTAGCTTAAAATGCCCCGGCATATAGTGCAACTCCAATATACACCGATGTTGCGCATGTATCCCAGTATTCCAAATCCCTACGGCCTATAAATCTGTGATGATATGCTGCTCAGTCGCATTACTGATAATCTATAGCTCGTGTAGTTTGAATATTCTGCGGGAATAAGAAAAGCATTTATATGAATGGTCGCCTTCTCCACAAAATGAAATAAAATATGAATGATCGCCTGTCTGAAATGGGATGACTCAAAGGTGTAACGGTGTAACCCTACCGCTGTTACCATTCTCTAGGATGGGTCCAGAAATTTTCCCAGACGACAATCTTAAGGCAACTCCAACGGGCCTACTCATTTCGTTTGCCCGTGTTCTCTTCATGGATCATGACCTCGAGAAAGCGAGAAATATGAAACTGATTTTATCAGCATTTGAGCAACTTTCGGGTCTTAAGATCAATTCTCATAAAAGTGAATTGTTTTGCTTTGGAGACGCTCAAGACGAGGCCTACCTGTTTGCTTTGGAGACGTCCTGATGGCTAGGAGTTGGGCCAACTAGTACACATATATTCTCTTACATTTTAGGGCTAGGCCAGTCCATGCCCATGGGCCCTCCCCAGCCGTTAATTCAAAGAGATCGATGATACCGGGTGCTCCACTATGGGCGGACGAACATCGGTGGCCCAGTAGCTAGGGTTTCAAGGGCCGTTTATTTATTTTCATTTTGTGTGGGAACTAGTTTTTTCGTGATTTTGGTAGGTTTTTTCAAGAATCGGGCCGGTGTTATATGTTTTACACCTTTTCCCTTTACTTATATTGTATTTTATTTTGTATGATAGTCCCTTTCTATTTTTATTTTATATTTTCATTTTCATTTTTTTTGTTAAAAAATATAAAAGAATTTAGAAAAATATTTGAACATTTTTAATTTTTTATGGGTTACTATAACACTATGTGACATCTTTTTAAGTTGTGAACACTTTTAAAAGTTATACGAACATGTTAAAATTAGTTGAACCCTGTTGCAGTCAGCACTCATCCGCCCTTCTAGGGCAGGCCTTGAAATCGACCAAGGGGAGCCTACCATGGGCCATGAGATGTTGGATTTTGTAAAATTGCGTGATTTGGGCGAACTAGTATACACATACTCTTGCACATTTTAGGGCCAAGGCTCGCCCCATGCGTTGAAGCAGTGCAAATGCTATATATTGCTCGCAGCAAGTGCTGATAGGGGTGTCGTTGGTGGTTTTTGTTTTGGGGGTTTTTTGGAAACAATTTTTTCCGCATGGTTTTTGGTGGGTTTTTTCTTTCAGGAATCTAGTTTCATTGCCTTGGAGCTTGAGGGCATGACACCATGCTCCGAGGAAGGCAATGGGCTACATGGGAATGGGTTCAATGTCACCCTATATTATGTCGATGAGGCACCATCGAATCAGATTCGTCGCTGATAAGGCAGACCTTGTGGGTTTGCTACTAGGAAATGAAGGTTAGTAATATATGGATGATTTATGCTACAAATGCTTTTTGGACATGCTACAAAATCATGTATACTCAGGCGATATGCAGTGACGACTCAAGGTTCTCCGTCGCACATGTTGCGTTCGTGCTGCAAGTGTTTTTTGCTGTGCATTAAATGTTGGCTAACATGTCGTATAAAACCGATAAACTTTTTCCTCGTCTATTTGCGACTTCCTGCGAGAATTTGTTGTGTACACGTAAAATTTGATGCATTAGTCGAAATAATATGCAGCGCAAGTTCATGCATATATTTATATTAGAAAATTTAAAAAAAAAGCTTGTCAGGTTACTTGCAAATTGCAATCTTCCATCCATACGCTCTCAAACCGGAAAGCTCGAATTCCTTGGCTTGCGGCTAGAAGAATCTTCCTTAAATACTACCTGTTCCAATATTTAACAACACCAACGTGATCCAGTCCGGCTGGTTCCGTCGCCGCCACAGCTTCTTTAGGCTAGCCCCATGGACGGCACTAGCGCCACCAACTCAACGGAGGCGCCGTCTGGGTCCGGGTCCTGGCGCCGATGGTTGTGCATCTCCCTCTTCGCTCTCTCACTTATTCTATTCCTCGTTTACCCGCTCATTGGGGACAGGACCATGCGCAACCTCGCCCTGGCGGCCTTCGCCGTGAGCTTGTTCCTTACGGCCCTAGTCATCTGCACGCTGCCATGTCGTCCTGGTGACGGGATTGACGCGTCCACGATCGCGGCGAAGCTCCCGGCGCCGTTCGAGTTCGAGGGTGCCGCCGCGGCGGAGGAGTGCGCCATTTGCCTTGCGCCGCTCCGCGCCGGGGAGATGGTCCGTCGGCTCCCGGCGTGCGGGCACCTGTTCCACGCGGGCTGCATCGACCGGTGGCTGCACCAGCACGCCACGTGTCCGCTGTGCCGCACCGCTGTCATCGACGCCGGTGCACCCCAGCAGCAGCCGGCTGAGCTGCCTGTCTGACGTACAACATACGTGCACGGTGGTGTTGATCTTGTGCGATGCTTACGATTGCCGTAAATCTTCCTTGCATTGTGTATTCCGTGTATCACGAATGTTTTTGAGAGAATCATGGTCGATTGTGTTGGAAATATGAGCAATTTACCGAATTATTTTATTAACAGAAATACTAGATAAAGCATGACTAGTATAGCAGTGATAAAACAAGCCATGCGATTTGACAAAGAAAAGAAAAATAATATCTGCATATAGGAGCTAGAACCGATCATCTCTAGGGTAGACAGTAGGTCAAGATGCATATATAAAGTAGAGACTAACATGTCTAGGGCAAACACTAGAACAAGGAACTGTTGCAGGACTTCTAACAGGAAAAATAAGAATACATACGGGACAACAGCAGGAGCAAAGGCACTGGACTTGGGGTCGGTGTCCTCCCATGTAGCCGAGGAGGTTGTCGACGGCGGGGAAGAAGTTGACGTCGGGGAAGTAGTCGTCGGAGTCCGGGGCGTCCGTGACGAAGAAGTCAGTAGTCGCGCGAAGCGCTCCCCAAAAACCTTATCACCATTCTCCCGTACATGACTCAAAAGGTGCGGTTTCAGAGGCCTACTGTCCCGACTCGCGGTGCATATGCCGCAAGCTGGGATGAGGAAGACAACAGCAGCTCAGAGATTGGAACCAGTGGCGAGAGGAAGGAGAAGTTCTGGCGCGTCTCTCTGAGAGGAGCGACCTTCCTTTTATAGGCGCAAGAGAAGGAGGCGAGAGGCTGCGCCGGGAGCTGAAGGGAACGAGGAGGACGAAACGAACAGGCAACAGCTGAAGGGTGTAGTGTTCGTATTCAATATCCACTACCGCAAAAACTTTTCAGCTCCAGAGTGACCTTTTGGCAAAAATTAGACATCAGCTCTTCTCATTCCCGCGGCGCGACGGAGGAGGAGCGCACGTGGATGTTCCTCTTGTTCGCATGCTCATACAAGTGGGAAAAGAACCTCCCTTATAAGGAGGTCCAACTCCCACTAAACTAGCAATGCGGGACTAAAGTTTAGTAGTATCCCTTGCCTTGCACAAATGGGCTAAGTGAGCCTCTAGGATTTATTTAGGAATTTCTGAAATAGTTATTGGGCTGTCCCAAAATAGACTAAATTCCAGCAATCCCCCACCAGATCCCAGAGGCACACAAAATTTGCCTTCGGTTCCAATACACTGTTTTATATACCGGTACTGCAGTGAAGACTGTTAAGTTGAACTTCCACCTAGAACCCTATGCTACACTAGTAAGCAACTTGAACAGTGGACTGTGCCTTGAACTGCAAGTTTTCTGCGAATCTAGCTTCACATAAAGCCTTGACCAATACGTGGCTACCGTGGGTCTTCCCCGCGGGTGGAGCTTATGCATCATATTCCGAGACCTTTCATGAGTTTACTAGAGAGAACCCTACTCTCATAGATTTCTACGTTTAACAATCAGACTCATATAGGTGGGTTCTTCAAAAGATGTTCTGCAGGACAACATCTCTGCTTCAATGAGCCTCTTAGAACACATTAAGATATACATCAACCTGCCATGCAGATTTAGGAGAGTATTGCATCTTCATGGAGAGGTATTTTTAATAGTAAAGGTACTCTCCTCCTAGTTGACCAACAACTTGTCTTCCACATCTAATTCACGGGATCTCCGATCACAAAGAATAGGTTACCACTGTGAACAACTCATATTGTGGGTCTCATACCCGTCTCCCTCGATGCATTATCTATCACATTACGTGATAGACCCTTAGTAAAAGGATATGCCAGATTTTTAGACGTTTGGATATAATCCAATGCAATAACTCCGGAGTTTCTCATTTTTCTGACAGACTTTAACCTTCTTTGAACGTGTCTTGATGACTTCATGTTATCCTCTGAACTGTTCACTTTCGTGATCACAGTTTGATTATCGCAGTTCATAAGGATACTCGGTACAGGTTTCTCAACAACCGGCAAGTCATTCAAGAGCCGACAAAGCCAATCTGCTTCGACCGTAGCTGTATCTAGTGCTGTGAGTTCTGCTTCCATTGTTGACCTCGTTAAGATGGTCTGCTTGCAAGACTTCCAAGAAATAGCGCCACCTCCATGAGTGAATACATATCCGCTTGTGGCCTTTATCTCATCAGCATCTGAGATCCAGTTGGAGTCACTATACCCTTCAAGCACCTTTGGGTGCCCAGTGTAGTGAATTCCATAATTCGCACTGCCTTTCAAATAATGCAAAACTCTCTCTACAGCTTTCCAATGCACATCTACTGGT
This sequence comes from Aegilops speltoides, assembly GCA_021437245.1. Taxonomy (NCBI): domain Eukaryota; kingdom Viridiplantae; phylum Streptophyta; class Magnoliopsida; order Poales; family Poaceae; genus Aegilops; species Aegilops speltoides. The sequence goes on from CM038141.1 coordinate 19,614,185, forward strand.
TTTGAGACAAACCGACTCAGTTTGCTAACAGCAAAATAGATGCAGGTCTTGTAGCACTGGCTAAGTACATAAGCGAGCCAATAATCTGAGAATATTTCAATTGGTCTCTAGCAATTCTTCGATTCTTTCGAAGCAACATACTTGCATCATATGGTGTTGGAGAGGGCTTGCAGTCACTGTAGCCAAAGCGACTCAAGATCTTTTCCACATAGTGAGATTGAAGCAATGTAATCCCACCATCATCGTCTCTCAACAATTTGATGTTTAGAATGACATCAACCACTCCTAAATCCTTCATCTCAAAACAGCGAGATAGGAAATCCTTGACCTCCTTAATAACATTCAGATTTGTTCCGAAAATCAGTATGTCATCCACATACAAGTAAAGGATAACTCCCTCGCCCCCACCATGGCAATAGTACACACATTTGTCAGCTTCGTTCACAACAAAGCCTACAGCTGTTAAAGTTCTTTCAAACTTCTCATGCCACTGTTTGGGTGCTTTCTTAAGTCCATACAAAGACTTCAGTAACTTGCACACTTTTGCCTTCCTGACCATCTATTACAAAGCCATCTGGTTGTTCCATATAAATTTCCTCGTCTAACTCTCCATTTAGGAAAGCAATCTTAACATCCATTTGATGAACGAGAAGACCATGTGAGGTAGCTAGTGAAAGTAGAACTCGAATAGTGGTCAGTCGAGCCATAGGTGAGTAAATATCAAAGAAGTCTTCACCTTCCTTTTGGGTATAACCCTTAGCCAAGAGCCGAGCCTTGTACTTTTCAATAGTACCATCAGGCCTCAGCTTCTTTTTGAATACCCATTTGCATCCTATAGGTTTGCACCCATAAGGACGATCAGTTATCTCCCAAGTTTCATTTGCCAAGATGGAATCCATCTCACTACGGACCGCTTCCTTCCAGTTGTCAGCATCCTCAGATGCATAGGCCTCTGAAATAGAAGTGGGAGTGTCATCTATGAGATACACAAGAAAATCATCACCAAAGGCTTTGCAATCCTCTGTCTCTTGCTCCTAGTAGGAACTTCATTGTTCTCCTCCGGAGATTTTTCAAAGTGTTCCATCGAAATGGCAGGTTCAGTAATTGTAACTGGTTCCTGATTCGATGAACTAGGCATTCCCTGATTAGATGAAGTAGCCATATCCTTCATGGGAAAGATATCTTCAAAGAAAGTCGCATCATTTGACTCCATGATCATACCGATATGCATGTCAGGTACATCAGATTTTACAACCAAGAATCTATAACCAATGTTATGAAAAGCATATCCCAGGAAAACACAATCCACAATTTTTGGTCCCAGCTTTCTCTTCTTTGGAATTGGCACATTGACTTTCGCCAAACAACCCCATGTTCGTAGATAAGAGAGCTTTAACCTTTTCTTCTCCCATTCCTCGAATGGAATTATCTCTTTGTTCTTTGTGGGAACTCGGTTTAGGACATGACATGCAGTCAATATGGCCTCCCCCCACCATGCCTTGAGAGACCCGATGTGTCTAACATGGCATTTACTAAATCAATTAGAGTACGGTTCTTTCTTTCGGCCACCCCATTTGACTGAGGCGAATAGGGAGGTGTCCTCTCATGGATTATACCATGTTCTGCACAAAAAGCATCAAATTTATTGGAGAAATACTCTGCACCACGGTCGGACCTAAGCCTCTTGATTTTTCGATCAAGTTGGTTTTCCGTTTCAGCTTTATAGTTCTTGAAGTAGTTGAAAGCCTCATCCTTAGATTTCAGAAGATACACATGGCAGTATCTAGTGGAGTCATCAATCAACGTCATAAAATACTTCTTTCCACCTTTTGTCAAAACACCATTCATTTCACATAGATCTGAATGTATGAGTTCTAGTGGTGCAAAATTTCTCGTTTCCGCAGTCACATGAGACTTACGAGGTTGCTTACCTTGCACACACACTTGACACTTGGATCCCTTGACGGTGGTGAAACTAGGGATTAAGTTCAACTTTGCTAGTCGCGACATGCAACCAAAGTTAACATGACAAAGACGTGAATGCCACACATTTGATTCACTATTGTTGCAAATATGATTAACAACTTTATTGCAAATGTCTGATAATGATAAATGAAATAGGCCTCCTGACTCATAGCCTTTACCAACAAAAGTTCCATACTTGGATATTACAAATTTATTCGACTCAAAGACAAGTTGGTAGCCATCTCTACACAGAAGAGATCCGCTAACAAGATTTTTATTGACAGAGGGGACATAATGCACGTTCTTCAGCCGCACGATCTTCCCCGAAGTAAACTTCAGATCGACTGTGCCAACACCACGAACAGAAGCACTTGAACCATTGCCCATCAGCACGGTGGAAGTCCCTGTGGTCTGATAAGACGAAAACATGAAAATATCACCGCATACCACTAGTAGAAAAAGGGGCAAATCTGAGACACATTAGTGCCGGTTTAATTTTGAGCCGGCACTAATGTGTCCATTAGTTGGTTCCAACGGCTAGCCGGCCGCTCTCATTAGTACCGGTTCGTGGCGAACCTTTAGCACCGGTTCGTGCAACGAACCGGTACTAAAGAGAGTGGTGGCAGGATGTTGTCAGGCTGGGGCCCCGCCAGCACCTTTAGTACCGGTTCGTGGAACGAACCGGTACTAAAGGTCGTCGTACATAAACCCTTCGTCCACCTGAGCTCGCTCTGTTCCTCCCCTTTCCCCTAACTTCCTCTGTTCTTCCTTTCTCTAGCTTCCTTGAGCTCATCATAAATTTTCCCCAAAATTTGTCAAGATTTGAAGGCCCCCATCCATTCAAAGGATCACAAAGGTTAGCAACTTTGTCCTTTCATCTCTCATTACTAGATTAGCTCTTGCAATGCTTTGTATAGTGATTAATTTGTGAGTTTAGTAATTTGGGAGGAATTATATGTGCTAGTATTTGATTTATATGCAATTTGAGGACAAAAATAACACTTAGTTTGCATATGTAGGTGTGGTTTACTTAGTGACTTCTAAATCTCCGTCGTAACCACCGTCGATCGCCCGCACCGTCCCGTCGCCGGTACCACCTTGTGGTGAGGCTCTTGTTCATGAATGTTTTACATTACCAAATTGAGTGTGATTTGTATATATAGTTACTCGTATAATTATCTTACCCGTACGTTGTTTGTTATACATAGTGCCATGGTTTTGATATCCGCCCCCGTCGGCCCTCGTTCTTGTTATGATTCAGATGTAGTATATTCTCTTTTAAAACTAGTTGTTTCATTTTGTGTTTATGACAAATTATGCCCATCAAGTTGACATAGATATTTTTATCTAGGAGGTATGTGAACCAGAAATTCCAACCGACCCTATTGTCGAGAAGTTAAATTTAGTTGAAAGAGAAAACGAGTATTTGAAAGAAAAATTGAAAATAATTGAGGTGGAGAAGATGGAATTGGAGTTGCATGTTGCCGATGTCGTCGATGATCACAAGATCAAGATGGAGAAAATGAGGTTGAAGATTAGAAAGATTAGAAAATATGCCATTGATAGTGTGGCTTGGTATCATTATGCTGTTGGATCAATTGTTACCTTAGTTGCGATCTTGATCGCATTCGTTGTTGCATTTAAATTCTTTAGCTAGAGAGTTATTTTGTATGTTGCATTTAATTAAGTGTTGTATATGAAATTTATGTATGAACTTTATGTATGAACTTGTATTAATTTGGTCTATTCGGTGTTGTGTAATGAAGATGAGCCGACAATGGATGTATGATGACTGATGCTCTCCCGAGTTCATTAGTGTCGTGCATACTTTTCTGCTTGCCGCTGAGGCAAACAAGCGGGCGAATGGTTTTATGCCTTGTCGATGTGCTGGCTGTAAGAATGGTCACAATTACTCTACGTCAAGAACCATTCACGTCCACCTATTTAAGTCCGGTTTCATGCCCCACTATAATGTTTGGACCAAGCACGGAGAAATAGGGGCTATGATGGAAGACAATGAAGAAGAAGAGGACGACGATGGCTATCCTGGCCATGGGTTCCATGAATACGATGATACAACAATGGGGGAAGAAGCTGAGCCGGCAATGCGGGAAGAAGCTGAAGAAGAGGCATCAGATGAGCCCGCTGATGATTTAGGTCGGGCCATTGCCGATGCAAAGAGAAACTGCGCAAGTGATTTGGAGAAGAATAAGTTGCAGCGCATGTGAGAGGATCACAAGAAATTGTTGTACCCGAATTGCGAAGCTGACAAAAAAAGTTGGGCACCACAATGGAATTGCTGCAATGGGAGGCAGAGAATGGTGTATCTGACAAGGGATTTGGAAAGTTGCCGGTAACGATAAAGAATATGCTTCCAAAGGACAGCGACTTGCCCAAAGAAGGCCGTCTGCCCTCTAGGGTTAGAGGTGCAAAAGATGCATGCATGCCCTAATGACAGCATCCTCTACCGCTGTGAGTACGAGGATTTGAATGCTTGCCCGGTATGCGGTGCATTGCGTTATAAGATCAGTCGCGATGACCCTGGTGATGTCGAGGGCGAGCGCCCCAGGAAGAAGATTCCTGCCAAGGTGATGTGGTACGCTCCTATAATACCACGCTTGAAACGTTTGTTCCAAATCAAAGCGCATGGAAAGGCGATGCGGTGGCACGGAGAAGACCGTAAGAAAGACAGAAAGTTGAGAGTACCCGCTGACGGTTCGCAGTGGAGAAAAATCGAGAGAAAGTACTAGGAGGAGTTTGCAGGTGACCCAAGGAACGTATGATTTGGTCTAAGCGCAGATGGCATTAATCCTTTTGGGGAGCAGAGCAGCAACCATAGCACCTGGCCTATGACTCTATGTTTGTATAACCTTCCTCCTTGGTTGTGCATGCAGCGGAAGTTCATTATGATGCCAGTGCTCATCCAAGGCCCTAAGCAACCCGGCAATGACATTGATGTGTACCTAAGGCCATTAGTTGAAGAACTATTACAGCTGTGGAATGGAACAGGTGTACGTGCGTGGGATGAGCACGGACGGGAAGAATTTGACCTAAAGGCGTTGTTGTTCGTGACCATCAATGATTGGCCTGCTCTTAGTAACCTTTCAGGACAGACAAACAAGGGATACCGTGGATGCACACACTGTTTGGATGATACCGATAGTATATATTAGGATAGTTGTAGGAAGAATGTGTACCTGGGACATCGTCGATTTCTTCCGAGCAGGCATCCCGTAAGAAAGAAAGGCAAGCAGTTCAAAGGTGAGGCGGATCACCGGACGAAGCCTCACCACCGTACTGGTGCTGATGTACATGATATGGTCAAGGATTTGAAGGTAATCTTTGGAAAGGTTCCTGGCGGACAACCTGTTCCGAAGGACGCTGACGGACGCGCATCCATGTGGAAGAAGAAATCTATATTTTGGGACCTGCCATATTGAAAAGACCTAGAGGTCCGCTCCACAATCGATGTGATGCACGTGATGAAGAATCTTTGCGTGACCCTGCTTGGCTTTTTGGGCATGTATGGGAAGACAAAAGATACACCAGAGGCACGGGAGGACCAGCAACGCATGCACGGAAAAGACGGCATACATCAAGGTCAGGCCAGCTACGCTCTTACCAAAGAAGAGAAGGAAATCTTCTTTGAATGCCTGCTCAGCATGAAGGTACCGTCTGGCTTATCGTTGAATATAAAGGGAATAATGAATATGGCAGAGAAAAAGTTCCAGAACCTAAAGTCTCATGACTACCACGTGATTATGACGCAACTCCTTCCAGTTGCATTGAGGGGGCTTCTACTGGAAAACGTTCGATTAGCCACTGTGAAGCTATGTGCATTCCTCAATGCAATCTCTCAGAAGGTAATCGATCCAGAAATGATACCAAGGTTACAGAATGATTTGGTGCAATGTCTTGTCTGTTTCGAGTTGGTGTTCCCACCATCCTTCTTCAACATCATGACGCACGTCCTAGTTCACCTTTGCGAAGAGATTAACATTTTCGGTCATGTATTTCTACACAATATGTTCCCTTTGAGAGGTTCATGGGAGTCTTGAAGAAATATGTTCATAACCATGCTAGGCCGAAGAAAGCATCTCGAAGGGCCATAAAAATGAGGAGGTCATTGAGTTTTGTATTGACTTTATTCCTGACCTTAAGCCGATTGGTGTTCCTGAATCGCGGCATAAGGGCAGACTGGATGGAAAAGGCACGCAAGGAGGGCATCAAATAATATGTATGGATGGACATTCTCTCACTGAAGCACACTACACATATCTACAGAATTCCTCCTTGGTGGCTCCGTATATGGAGTAACACAAGAATTTTCTACACTCCAAACACCCGGAGAAGTCTGACGACTGGATTACACGCGAACAAACGAGGACTTTCGCCGGTTGGTTGCAGAAATGTGCCATGAATGATGGCAATATTCAAAATGACATGTACTCGTTGTCCCAGTTACCATCTTCGAATATAATGACTTTCAAAGGGTACAAGATAAATGGGAATACATTTTACACGGTCGCCCAAGATAAGAAAAGCACCAACCAAAACAGTGGTGTCCGCTTTGAGGCAACAACCAACACGGGAAAGGAAACATATTATGGTTACATAGAGGACATATGGGAACTTAACTATGGAGGTAGTTTGAAGGTCCCTTTGTTTCGGTGCAAATGGATCAATATGACACGAGGCGGGGTAACGGAATTACCCGCAGTACGGAATAACAATAGTGGATCTCTAAAATCTTGCATATGCAGACGTACCATTCGTCCTAGCCAATGATGTGGCGCGGATTTTTTATGTGAAAGAAATGTCTACTAGGCTGAGAAAAAGAAAAGATAAGGAAGCGAATGGATCATACGACGAGCCAAAGCGCCACATAATTCTTTTAGGGAAAAGAAACATCGTGGGAGTGGATGACAAGATAGACATGTCAGAAGATTATGAAAAGTTTGATGAAATTGCTCCATTCACAGTGAATATTGACCCGATCATCCAGTTAAATGATGAAGATTTTCCATGGCTACGGCGCAAAGGGACACCCGTGAAGAAAAAGTTTCACACCCAAAGTGGGATGTGATCGGCTTCACTATCATCACTTTCTTCTGTGTTTCACACCCAAGAGGAAATCTCTGTAATAGTTAGGGTAGTAATGTGTTTTGGCATTTGAAACGCGAAGAAATTTTATGTGCAAACAAATTCTTTCATGCATTTACTGATTTTTACAGTTAAATGACCCTGAAATTGAAAAGCATTTCAAACGAACTCAGAAAAGGTTGAAAGTTGGCATGGTATCATAATTTCACCCACATAGCATGTGTAAAAAAGTAGAGAGGGTTACGACAAAAACTGGATGCACTTCGTGTACAAAATGGACAATCTCTTTCGAAGTATCAGGGTCTCGGACGAAAACTCATCTTTTACAAAGGCATTTCATTTTTTAAATAAACTAAGCATTACCAAATTGAATATAATGATAAAATATACTAATAGTAAACATAAGAAAAAAGAATCACTGAAAAATCTTTTTTCAAAGTTAAGTTATTCACAAACTAGTGATTCACACAAATTTCAAATAATTCAAAATTTAAACTATTCAAATTTGAAAACTACCGGCACTAACAGAAAGTTTGTAATTTTTTGTACCTAAAGCAAAAATATTCACAAAAAAACTCTAAATACAGCAAAAAACTACTCAAAAATAAATAAAACAAAAATAAATAAAACAAAAATAAATAAAGCAAAAAAAATTAAGAAAATAAAAATGCCCGCCTACTGGGCCAAAGCGGCCTGCATACGACTAGAAACCCAACCTTTTGTTGGGCCAGGATGCAGGCCCGCAAAGGCCCAGTAGACCCGCAAGGCAGCACAGAATAGATAGGCCCAGTAGGCCTGCTTAGGAGAGGAGCTCGAGAGAGCTACCGCACTAGGGCTTATAAACCAGTGCGGTAGCCCCTCGGCTAGCGAGGTGGGACTAAACTTGCACACCGCCTGGAGCCAGTGCACCCCCTTTAGTACCGGGTCGTGGCTCCAACCGGTACTGGGCGCTTCCTGCCGCTTGGCCTGGCCAAAACAGACCTTTAGTACCGGTTGGTGGCTCCAACCGGTACTAAAGGTCCATCCTATATATACAACACTTGCAAAAAATTCAGTTTCCCTCTATGTTTCTTCTCTCCGTCGACGACACGCGCCGCATGCCCCGATCGACGCCGTCGCCGCCCCCGACCATCCCGCCCTCGTCGCCGCCCGGCCGTCCCGTCCCGGCGTCCCGTCGCCGCGCCCGCTTCCGTCGCCGCGCCCGCCCGTCGTCGCCGCCGCCCGCCCATCGTTGCCGCCACGTCCTGTCGCCTCGTTGTCGCCACCCCGTCCCGCCGCCCTGTCGTCGTCTCGCCGATGAGCTCACCCCGGCCGCCATGCCCCCCCCACACACACACTACACACACACGCGCAGACACACACACACACACACACACATTATAGAATTTTAGTTATAGAATTTTTTTCTGTTTTTTAGTTATAGAAATGTTAGAAATTATTCTGTTTTGTAGTTATAGAAATATTATTAGAAATGTTAGTTATATAGAAATGTTATAATTCTTTTCTGTGTTTTAGTTATAGAAATGTTAGTTATATAGAAATGTTATAAATGTTATAAATATTAGAAAATTTATAGAAATGTTAGTTATATAATCAGAAATTTTAGAAATTTTAGAATTAGTTTTAGTTAATTAGATGAATTTTATTAATGTCAAATTGTTAGAATTTGCATATATATAGAATTTTATTTATCACAATCCCATGATTTAAAAAATGTTACTTTTGCGGGCATATAGTATTTGTTCTCGACGATATGCCCGGCCCGCATCCTCGCCGTCAACCCGGTCGCGACGACGTCCTGCTTCAGAGGACCCATGTCCGGGACTGGGCTCCACCGGGCTGGCATTGGGAGGTGCTACCTGGAGGGGCGTGCCGCTTAGTGAGTTACCCGGCCTCGCGTCCCGTCGTCGACCCTGATGTCCTTTGGTGGCGTTCGCGTGGGCCACATTCAGTGCAGAGGGAGCCGGCGCCGCCGGAGGTGGTGCGTCGCCGTGTCAGGGAGGAGGACGAGCAGGTCCATGGCTACATGGCTGCTATGGACGTCAGGTTCTCCAATTCTTGGCAGGTTCTTTGGGCAGATGACCGGAGATGTGATCCTGTGATGGTTCCTTCTCTTTGGGTGTCCACCGCCCGCGCCACACGAACCGTGAGTGGCCTAGATTCTTCTGTAGTACTCGATCTTTATTAGGTACCTAGCCAGTGATGTATTCGATATATAATATTCGAGACGATGTATTCGAGATTATATATATTAAGACGATGATGTATTCGAGATTATATATATTAAGACGATGATTCAGTTTTTCCTTATTGATTGCATCCATGCATTGTAATTTGAATACTAATTTGTTTTATATTTCTTCTGTATTAGTTATGTAAAAGCTATGGCGAACAATACCGGCAGAGAGAGAGAGAGAGAAGAGGAATTGTTCGACATTATACGCAGCCCTCACAGGCTAGATGATCTGAATGAAGCAGATGACGGCTCCCAATATCTGAACAATACCGGAGAGGGTGATGAAAAGATATTCGATCTCGTCGACCGAGCTGATGAAGTCATGAACTATAATTATGATGATGACACAGACAATCTTCAAATAACAAAGACTACCGGCGAGGTATATTTATATAAGCAGGCATCATGGTGATCATCACATGTTTTTTATTGAAGATATATTAACAAATCGATCTTTCTTCTTTCAGCCCTCTAGATCGAGAAAATCTACTTCTACAGACAGCAAGACAAAGCGAGGCCCGGGCATATTGTTGAAGGATGGTGTAAAGTACAACATCAAATCCACCAAACCTAGTGGCGAACCCCTCACGCGTAAGAACATTGCGAACAAGTGGACTCGTCGGTGCGGAGTTCTTGTGAAGGACAAACTCCCGATGTCCATTCGAGAATGGAAAGAGCCAAAGACTAAACGTACAGATGTTACTTGGGTCGACGACACAACAAAAAAGACCTTTGGGAATCTTTGATGGAACATTTCACCCTACCAGATCATTTCACTGAAGCAGATGTCGAGAAACTCAAGGGCGCTGCTCTTAAGAAGATGGCAATTCAATTCAATACCCACAAGAAAACTATATCGGCCAACTACCTTGCTGCAAAAAGGAAGACTCCAGAATTCACGGGAACACTGGAGAAGCAAAGAGAATACTGGGACGATTTCGTGAAATTCAAGGATTCAGAATTATCTAAGGAACGGTCGATAAAAAACAAGGCCAATGCCGAAAAAAGACGCAGTTCCATAGGCTGGGACCAGGTGGCTACGCGGTGGGAATGCCTAAGTGGGATAAGTCTGAGCAAGAGATGGAGGATGCAGGGGTCACTCCGGTTACTAGGAGCTGGCCCCCCAGGTGCAGAACTTCGTTCTATGCGCATGGGGGGTGCAGAACTTGACTGAGGTGAATAGGAAGGCGTCCTCTCATGGATTATACCATGTTCCGCACAAAAAGCATCAAATTCATAGGAGAATCCACCACGGTCGGACCTAAGCCTCTTGATTTTTCGATCAAGTTGGTTTTCCGCTTCAGCTTTATAGATCTTGAAGTAGTTCAAAGCCTCATCCTTAGATTTCAAAAGTTACACATGGCAGTATCTAGTGGAGTCATCAATCAACGTCATTAAATACTTCTTTCCACCTTTCGTCAGAACACCATTCATTTCACATAGATCTGAATGTATGAGTTCTAGTGGTGCAAGATTTCTCGTTTCCGCAGTCACATGACACTTACGAGGTTGCTTAGCTTGCACACACACTTGACACTTGGATCCCTTGACGGTGGTGAAACTAGGGATTAAGTTCAACTTCGCTAGTCGCGATATGCAACCAAAGTTAACATGACAAAGATGTGAATGCCACACATTTGATTCACTATTGTTGCAAATATGATTAACAACTTTATTGCAAACGTCTGATAATGATAAATGAAACAGGCCTCCTGACTCATAGCCTTTACCAACAAAAGTTCCATACTTGGATATTACAAATTTATTAGACTCAAAGACAAGCTTGTAGCCATCTCTACACAGAAGAGATCCGCTAACAAGATTTTTATTGACAGAGGGGACATAATGCACGTTCTTCAGCCGCACGATCTTCCCCGAAGTAAACTTCAGATCGACTGTGCCAACACCACGAATAGAAGCACTTGAACCGTTGCCCATCAGCACGGTGGAAGTACATGCGGTCTGATAAGACGAAAACATGGAAATATCACCGCATACCACTAGTAGAAAAAGGGGCAAATCTGAGACACATTAGTGCCGGTTTGATTTTGAGCCGGCACTAATGTGTCCATTAGTGCCGGTTCGAACGGCTAGCTGGCTGCTCTCAATAGTACCGGTTCGTGGCGAACCTTTAGCACCGTTTCGTGCCACAAACTGGTACTAAAGAGAGTGGTGGCAGGATGTTGTCAGGCTGGGGCCCCTCCAGCACCTTTAGTACGGTTCGTGGCATGAACTGGTACTAAAGGTTGTCGTACATAAACCCTTCGTCCACCCAAGCTCGCTCTGTTCTTCCCCTTTCCCCCAACTTCCTTTGTTCTTCCCCTCTACAGTTTCCTCGAGCTCATCATAAATTTTGCCCAAAATTTGTCAAGATTTGAAGGCCCCCATCCATTCAAATGATCACAAAGGTTAGCAACTTTGTCCTTTCATCTCTCATTGCTAGATTAGCTCTTGCAATGCTTTGTATAGTGATTAATTTGTGAGTTTAGTAATTTGGGAGGAATTATATTTGCTAGTATTTGATTTATATGCAATTTGAGGACAAAAATAACACTTAGTTTGCATATGTAGGTGTGGTTTACTTAGTGACTTCTAAATCTCCGTCGTAACCACCGTCGATCGCCCGCACCGTCCCGTCGCCGGTACCACCTTGTGGTGAGGCTCTTGTTCATGAATGTTTTACATTACCAAAATGATGTTAGTGTGATTACGATATATAGTTACTCGTATAATTATCTTACCCGTACGTTGCTTGTTATACATAGTGCCATGGTTTTGATATCCGTCCCCGTCGGCCCTCGTCCTTGTTATGAATCGGATGTGGTATATTCTCTTTTAAAACAAGTTGTTGCATTTCCTGTTTATGACAAATTATGCCCATCAAGTTGAGATAGATATTTTTATCTAGGAGGTATGTGAACCAGAAATTCCAACCGACCCTATTGTCGAGAGGTTAAATTTAGTTGAAAAGAAAACGAGTATTTGAAAGAAAAATTGAAAAGAATTGAGGGGGAGAAGATGGAATTGGGGTTGCATGTTGCCGATGTCGTTGATGATCACAAGATCAAGATGGAGAAAATGAGGTTGAAGATTAGAAAGATTAGAAAATATGCCATTGATAGTGTGGCTTGGTATCATTATGCTGTTGGATCAATTGTTACCTTACTTGCGATCTTGATCGCATTTCTTGTTGCATTTAAATTCTTTAGCTAGAGAGTTATTTTGTATGTTGCATTTAATTAAGTGTTGTATATGAACTTTATGTATGAACTTGTATTAATTTGGTCTATTCGGTGTTGTGTAATGAAGATGAGCCGACAATGGATGTATGATGACTGATGCTCTCCCGAGTTCATTAGTGTCGTGCATACTTTTCTGCTTGCCGCTGAGGCAAACAAGCGGGCGAATGGTTTTATGCCTTGTCGATGTGCTGGCTGTAAGAATGGTCACAATTACTCTACGTCAAGAACCATTCACGTCCACCTATTTGAGTCCGGTTTCATGCCCCACTATAATGTTTGGACCAAGCACGGAGAAATAGGGGCTATGATGGAAGACAATGAAGAAGAGGACGACGACGGCTATCCTGGCCATGGGTTCCCTGAATACGATGATACAACAATGGGGGAAGAAGCTGAGCCGGCAATGCGGGAAGAAGCTGAAGAAGAGGCATCAGATGATCCCGCTGATGATTTAGGTCGGGCCATTGCAGATGCAAAGAGAAACTGCGCAAGTGATTTGGAGAAGAATAAGTTGTAGCGCATGTGAGAGGATCACAAGAAATTGTTGTACCCGAATTGCAAAGCTGACAAAAAAAGTTGGGCACCACAATGGAATTGCTGCAATGGGAGGCAGAGAATGGTGTATCTGACAAAGGATTTGGAAAGTTGCTGGTAATGATAAAGAATATGCTTCCAAAGGACAACGAATTGCCCGAGAGTACGTATGAAGCAAAGAAGGCCGTCTGCCCTCTAGGGTTAGAGGTGCAAAAGATACATGCATGCCCTAATGACAGCATCGTCTACCGCGGTAAGTAAGAGGATTTGAACGCTTGCCCGGTATGCGGTGCATTGCGGTATAAGATCAGTCGCGATGACCCTGGTGATGTCGAGGACGAGTGCCCCAGGAAGAAGATTCCTGCCAAGGTGATGTGGTATCCTCCTATAATACCACGGTTGAAACGTTTGTTCCAAAACAAAGAGCATGCGAAGGCGATGCGGTGGCATGGAGAAGACCATAAGAAAGACGGAAAGTTGAGAGTACCCGCTGACGGTTCGAAGTGGAGAAAAATCGAGAGAAAGTACTGGGAGGAGTTTGCAGGTGACCCAAGGAACGTATGGTTTGGTCTAAGGGCAGATGGCATTATTCCTTTTGGGGAGCAGAGTAGCAACCATAGCACCTGGCCTATGACTCTATGTTTGAATAACCTTCCTCCTTGGTTGTGCATGAAGCGGAAGTTCATTATGATGCCAGTGCTCATCCAAGGCCCTAAGCAACCCGGCGACGACATTAATGTGTACCTAAGGCCATTAGTTGAAGAACTATTACAGCTGTGGAATGGAAGGCGTTGTTGTTAGTGACCATCAATGATTGGCCTGCTCTCAGTCACCTTCGAGGACAGACAAACAAGGGATACCGTGGATGCACGCACTGTTTGGATGATACCGACAGTATATATTTGGATAGTTGTAGGAAGAATGTGTACCTGGGACATCGTCGATTTCTTCCGAGCAGGCATCCCGTAAGAAAGAAAACCAAGCATTTCAAAGGTGAGGCGGATCACCGGACAAAGCCTCGCCACCGTACTGGTGTTGGTGTACTTGATATGGTCAAGGATTTGAAGGTAATCTTTTGAAAGGGTCCTAGCGGACAACCTGTTCCGAAGGACGCTGACGGACGCGCACCCATGTGGAAGAAGAAATCTATATTTTGGGACCTGCCATATTGAAAAGACCTAGAGGTCCGCTCCACAATCGACGTGATGCACGTGATGAAGAATCTTTGCGTGACCCTGCTTGGCTTTTTGGGTGTGTATGGGAAGACAAAAGATACACCAGAGGCATGGGAGGACCAGCAATGTATGCACGGAAAAGACAACATACATCAGGGTCAGGCCAGCTATGCTCTTACCAAAGAAGAGAAGGATATTTTCTTTGAATGCCTGGTCAGCATGAAGGTACCTCTGGCTTCTCATCAAATATAAAGAGAAAAAGTTCCAGAACCTAAAGTCTCAAGACTGCCACGTGATTATGATGCAACTCCTTCCAGTTGCATTGAGGGGGGTTGTACTAGAAAACGTTCGACTAGCCATTGTGAAGCTATGTGCATTCCTCAATGCAATCTCTCAGAAGGCAATCGATCCAGAAATGATACCAATGTTACAGAATGATTTGGTGCAATGTCTTGTCTCTTTCGAGTTGGTGTTCCCACCATCCTTCTTCAACATCATGACGCATGTCCTAGTTCACCTTTGCGAAGAGATTAACATTTTGGGTCATGTATTTCTACACAATATGTTCCCCTTTGAGAGGTTCATGGGAGTCTTGAAGAAATATGTTCATAACCATGCTAGGCCAGAAGGAAGCATCTCGAAGGGCCATGAAAATGAGGAGGTCATTGAGTTTTGTATTGACTTTATTCCTGACCTTAAGCCGATTGGTGTTCCTGAATCGCGGCATAAGGGCAGACTGGATGGAAAAGGCACGCTAGGAGGGCATCACATAATATGTATGGACGGACATTCTCTCACTGAAGCACACTACACAGATCTACAGAATTCCTCCTTGGTGGCTCCGTATATGGAGTAACACAAGAATTTTCTACACTCCAAACACCCGGAGAAGTCTGACGACTGGATTACACGCGAACAAACGAGGACTTTCGCCGGTTGGTTGCAGAAATGTGCCATGAATGATGGCGATATTCAAAATGACAAGTACTCGTTGTCCCAGTTACCATCTTCGAATATAATGACTTTCAAAGGGTACAAGATAAATGGGAATACATTTTACACGGTCGCCCAAGATAAGAAAAGCACAAAAAAAACAGTGGTGTCCGCTTTGACGCAACAACCAACACGGGAAAGGAAACATATTATGGTTACATAGAGGACATATGGGAACTTAACTATGGAGGTAGTTTAAAGGTCCCTTTGTTTCGGTGCAAATGGATCAATATGACACGAGGCGGGGTAACGGAATTACCCGCAGTACGGAATGACAATAGTGGATCTCTACAATCTTGCATATGCAGACGTACCATTCGTCCTAGCCAATGATGTGGCGCGGATTTTTTATGTGAAAGAAATGTCTACTAGGCTGAGAAAAAGAAAAGATAAGGAAGCAAATGGATCATACGACGAGCCAAAGCGCCACATAATTCTTTCAGGGAAAAGAAACATCGTGGGAGTGGATGACAAGATAGACATGTCAGAAGATTATGAAAAGTTTGATGAAATTGCTCCATTCACAGTGAATATTGACCCGAGCATCCAGTTAAATGATGAAGATTTTTCATGGCTACGGCGCAAAGGGACACCCGTGAAGAAAAAGTTTCACACCCAAAGTGGGATGTGATCGGCTTCACTATCATCACTTTCTTCTGTGTTTCACACCCAAGAGGGAATCTCTGTAATAGTTAGGGTAGTTATGTGTTTTGGCATTTGAAACGCGAAGAAATTTTATGTGCAAACAAATTCTTTCATGCATTTACTGATTTTTACAGCTAAATGACCCTGAAATTGAAAAGCATTTCAAATGAACTCAGAAAAGGTTGAAAGTTGGCATGGTATCATAATTTCACCCACATAGCATGTGCAAAAATGTAGAGAGGGTTACGGCAAAAACTGGATGCACTTCGTGTACAAAGTGGACAATCTCTTTCGAAGTATGAGGGTTACGGACGAAAATTCATCTGTTACAAAGGCATTTCATTTTTTAAATAACCTAAGCATTACCAAATTGAATATAATGATAAAACACACTAATATTAAACATAAGAAAAAAGAATCACCGAAAAAACTTTTTTCAAAGTTAAGTTATTCACAAACTAGTGATTCACACAAATTTCAAATAATTCAAAATTTAAACTATTCAAATTTGAAAACTACCGGCACTAACAGAAAGTTTGTAATGTTTTGTACATAAAGCAAAAATATTTACAAAGGATCTCTAAATACAGCAAAAAACAACTCAAAAATAAATAAAGCAAAAAAAAATTGAGAAAATAAAAAAGCCCGCCTACTGGGCCAAAGCGGCCTGCATACGACTAGAAACCCAACCTTTTGTTGGGCCAGGATGCAGGCCCGCAAAGGCCCAGTAGGCCCATAGGGCAGCACAGAACAGGTAGGCCCAGTAGGCCTGCTTAGGAGAGGAGTTCGAGGGAGCTACCGCACTGGGGCTTATAAACCAGTGCAGTAGCCCCTCGGCTAGCGAGGTGGGACTAAACTTGCGCATCGCCTGGAGCCAATGCACCCCCATTAGTACTGGGTCGTGGCTCCAACCGGTACTAAAGAGGGGGTCTTTAGTACCGGTTGGTGCTATGACCTGGTACTAAATTTTTATCCATATGAAAGCAGAGGACCATATGGTCTGTGGCCTTTTCATCCATATGAAAGTAGAGGCACATTGTGGTGCTAGTTTGCTGGGTTTTGTCTCCGACCATCGTGTCGTGATGAATTTGCAGGTACCCCGAGAGGCCCTTGAGTTTGCCAGAATGTTGATTAACTTCCGTTCCGGCAAATTCGGGTACTCCATATGTCCTATTTTCAGCAAAGGTCATGCTGAAATTTTCGTAAATTTTAGCATGACTTTGCTAAAAATAGGACATATGGGGTACTTGCGACTAATGAATGGGCCGGGGTATCGTAGTACTTAATTAAGTAGGATCAACTGCCCCTTTATTCTTGCTGCATTAAACCATAGGTGGCAACAGAGCAAAGTGATTAGGCCCAACTTAGAATTCTCCTTAGCATCGATAAACCCTAGCTGATAAACCCAACATAGGTGGCAATAGAGCCAAGTGATTAGTGCCAAGTGATTAGGCCCAACCTAGGGTGCCTCGGCATCGATAAACCCTAAATGATGAAAACATAACTTGGCTGCCCCGGATACCTCGGTGTCGATGAGAACCTAAATGATGTACGCTTAGGCTTTTAGGGTGCCTCGGCATCGACAAACCCTAAATGATGAAAGCTTAGGCTTTTAGGGTGCCTCAGCGTCGACAAACCCTAAATGATGAGACCATGATCTTGTTCCTTGACAATAACCAACTTTTTGACCAAACTTTCTTCCTATTTAGAGCGAAACATGGCCCACAACAATGAGGCCGGTGGTTCGGGTGGCAAGCAATTCTGGGAGCTGTCCCAGGAGATGGAGGAACAACCTCACCGCTATGAGGACGCCGCGGAAGACAACGATCCTGACTACACAACCCCTAGTGGCGTCGGGGATGACACCACTGATGGCGCCGTCGAGGATGCCACGACTGATGATGGCTGCGCACACACAGATGGCAGCCAACCGAAGAAGCAAAGGAAGGACCGGCGCCCGAATGCGCTCCGCACCCTCAAGGAGGAATTCACTCAAGTGGACTCCGACGGGAATCCAACGGAGCCCAAACATATAGTCAAGGGGTACTCGCTTCAGCTCGGGTGCATTCTCTGGAGCACCATCTCGATCAACACCGATAACCTTTGGAATAAGGACCACGGGAATTTGTGTAACCTCCTCTTCATGAAGCTGCACGAACGATACAAGTTCGCCGCCGAATTTGAAAACACACGCCTCTCAGGGAATAAAGTGAACAGTGCCACCCTCACGAAGATGAGCACGGCCCTGTCTACTTGGAGAAGCGCGGTGAAGAGAATGATTGATAAAGGTGATAGTTATGAGAAGATCTAGGCAAAATATCCTTTGATGAGCGAAGATGAGTACAAGGAGTTCAAGATCAAGTGCGAGAGCAGTGCAACCTCCAAATCAAGTCAGCGGGGGAAAGAAATGCGGGAGTTGAACTTAGGGGAACACAAACTCGGTCCCGGCGGTTACAGAGTGGCGGAGCCTATATGGGACAAGGAGGACACGGAGCGTGCCGAGCAAGGCCTACTGCCCCGCTTCGAGAAATACAGCGGTGACAAGCAGACCAGGAACTATGTCAGGGCCCGGTACAAGGAGGACCCGATAACAAAGGAGCTTACCACGGATCCGAAGAGCAGGGCGCTTGAGCTTGTTCTGGTAAGGAATACAACCCCGCGTAATTAGCTCCATATGATTGCACTCTAATTAATCCCCAATATTTCTAAATGGTTCACGTTCCTTTTGCAGGACACTGAAAGCAGTAGCGCGGGGTCGTCTAAGAGCTCCCCTTTCGACACCCCTTTAAATAGGGCGTTGAACGTAATGAAAAGCAAGGATAAGGTCACTAAGCCGACGTCAGCTGGTTGTGTGGCCGGCAAAGGCTTGTCCACAAAATGGGGGTCATACTGTACCGCTGGTGTGCGGAAGGAGAAAAAGACCAGCTCGGAAAGCCAGATGCGCGAGGTTGAAGTACTCAAGGCACAAGTGGCGCGGATTCTGGAGCTTGTTCGAGAGCAAGTGGAACAACAACTGGGAACGAAGCTCAACGCCATGGTGACTACGTTGATTCATCATCAGACGACGTGGATTGCGGGCGGCCAACAGGGGCCTCCCCCTGTTCCCAGCTTCATGGCCAGCAACTCGAACAGCGCAGGCGGCGCCATTGGTGTCTCTGGCGGCGGCACCATTGGTGTCTCCGGCGGAGGCGGTATTCGTGTCTCCAGCACCGGCACAGGCATTGGAGCTTAATGCACCCAGGTGTACGCCGGCCGGCACCTCGCCAGCAAGCGCCCCCTCCGTCAGTTGCACACCCGCCGTTGGCGGTACCTCGACATTAGCCAAGCTCGACGGCATCACGGTAACTCAGCCTCTCGGCCGATGACTTCATCTTCTTGCCTTTGACTGGGCATCCCTGACGCCCTGTACATGTTTTCACAGGGCGCCGCCGATGTTCCTTGCACTCTTCTGCACTTCGTGGGCGCCGAGTTGGTCGATGTCGCCAAGGGCAGAATCGTTCAACCGGGCAACCCCATGTTCCATGGTAATCCGATGCCACCCACAGTGTATAGGGTTGAAGTGGTTCGGGTGCTGCCAGGCTCGACGAGCTGTTACCTCCGATTCGACCCGCTGGGACCGACGAAGAAGATGAGATGACCCTCGACTGCAGAATGGCCCCGCTTTGGCGAAGAGCGATTCATTTGGGGGCGGGGGACACCACCCCACAGACAAGACCGCCAGTCGTGCCGGCGCCAAGCCATGGCAAGAACGCCGCAACGCTACCGGACCTGCCGGACAACCCTATGGCACAGGATCCGGACAGCCCTATGGCACAGGATCCGGACGACGACGACAACGACGATGGTACATTTACCAAAGTCGATAAGTACTTTGCCGAACATGGGTACGCTGACGAGTTCTGCGGGCCTCTTTCTCAAGAACCCAACCAAGACAACCACAATCTAGCTGGTACGGCGGAGAAATCCAATTGCAACAGGCGTCGTCTGGCGTTAAGTTCTCAGGAGACGCCTCCAGCTCCCGCCTTCACCGAGCCTCATATAGTTGAGGTGCGAAATATTATCAGTCCCAACATGCTCAAGGCGGTCTGTGAGCAGAACTCGGTCCCATTATAGGAGATCAAGAAGAAGGGACGGAAATGAAAGACTAACAAGGGCGCCTGTGCGAGCCAGCCGGCACCGAGTTCGATCCGTGCTCAAGACGGGCCACGTTCACCTAAGGATGTCTCGAGGAGGGTGCATGTGGCGGGTAGGGCGATGCTACCGCCAAATATGCTGAATGCTGCAACCAGTGCTATATGGAGTTTGCACGACATTGTTCTTTCTTTGGAGAAGCGGCGTCTCAGAGAGAAGGATGTGGCATACCCAGTTTTCGTGGCCAAGGTGCCAGAGGGCAAGGGCTTTGTGGATGGCGACATTGGGGGTACGATCGTCCTGCAGTTTGATGACATCTTTGCTATGTTTAACCTTCATCCGCTGCACTACACCTTCGTTCGGCTGTTTTCCCTGAGTATGGAGATTCGGATCATTAGAGACAAGACCCTGGACATCATGATAGTCGACCCCTTCTACATGCGCGCCAAGCACTTGAGCAGCGCTGGGGACCGCCAAGTTGCGAGTTCACACCTCGAAGGCGTCATTTTGGAAAACCCAAATAAGGATAACTTCCTTGTGGCTTACTTTCCCGAGTAAGTCATCCCTTAACCGCCCCGTAACATATGATTTCTTAGATTCCGATCGTTCTTTTTTTTTCTAACATTCCGTCTTCTGTGCAGTGACACACATTGCACACTCATCCTCTTAAGCCTGAAATATTCCATGGCCATGTATTTCGACCCGAACCGTAACTCCAAGATAGACTACACAAATGTCAAGAAAGTTCTTGATGATGTACTCCTCGGCTACGCCAAATCTGGAGGCACCTTCACCAGGGCAGTTCGTAAGTACGGCAAGCACATGTTCTCACACAATCTGATTCTGCTGCATCAAGCAGCCACCGGGCGGTCGAAGGATGCCTACTCGCCCTCCATCACATGCGGGCGATCGTAAGGGACCATCATCAACTTCTGCTACCAGATAATCTCAAAGGTTGGGCCACGAACTTGTCGGCAATCTAGGACGCGGACCTCAGACAAGAATTCTTTCGCATCCAGTCGGAGTTTGCAGACATCATCCATCAAGATGTCCTTCATACCTCGGGGCAGTTCTTCCTCAGATATCAACCGTCCAACAATGAGATAGATGGAATGCTACAAATGCAGGGTGACAAAGACTGCGATTTCATGACCATCACGACAGACGGCGGCTTCATCCACGCTTCCGATGAGTCGAGTCGAAAGTAGGGATGTGTAGTTCTGAAACATTGATTGGCTCATGTTGTAATTAAACTTTAATGAATTCGTATGTCTCTTTGGGTTGGACAGTCGTTCAACTTAGATGTAATTGATGCTATTTATTAGTAGGACCATGAATCGCGCTATTAATGTCTTGCTTTTCTCTTCCGATCCTTTTGTTGCATACTTACATATTGCTTATGTATTGTCTGTTGTTTGGCTTGTGCATAGAGATGCCGTCATATGTCGTGTACAAGGGTAAGGTTCCCGAGTCTCTGACGATCGGGAGGAGTGTCGGAGACAGGTTCACCGTTTCAGCGGTAACAGTTACAAAGGGTACACCACTCGGGCGGAGGCCGAATCTAGATACGCCCGCTATCTAGTGGGAGAGAGGGGGGAGCGTTGGAGGAACCGGATGAAGACCAGTTTGATCGCGATGATGCTCATCGTGATGACCACAACTCTCTTCTATGTGATGGTAGTTTAGATGATCGATATCGACTTGTAATGTGAAGACAAACTCGATACTCGCGGTCTTGAGACTTGTAATGTTTTATCTTTGTTCGGTCTTTTAAATTCGGAGACTAATATGATGAATTGTATTCGGAGACTAATCTTCTATTGTATTCGATGAATCTGATGCTGCTGTGTGCTGCTGTCTATATTCTATGCTATAATATATTTTGTAACCTGTGCAAAAATCAGAAAAGTAAAAAAAACAAATATTCATACTAATGGCGCATCACCACCAGGTGCGCCATTAGTATGCCAAAGGATACTAATGGCGCATCAACACAGAATGCGCCATTAGTATGACAAAGCACATGCTTATGTATGGCCCCCCGGGAGGCACACTAATGGCGCATGGTCTTACATACTAATGGCGCGCACTAATGGCGCATCAGTGGTGCGCCATTAGTAAAAAATACTAGTAGCGTGCTACTAATGGCGCACTGGTAATGTTGTGGTTCTAAATCTGACAGTAGAATGGGGGGTAGGTATGGAGAGGTAAGATCCTAGCTATGGAGCAGTTGTACACGCAAGGGATTTACGAGTTTAGGCCATTCTCGGAGGAAGTAACAGCCCTACGTCTCGGAGCCCGGAGGCGGTCGACTGGATTATATGCGTATGGGTTACAGGGGTGCGAAACCTTTACACTGAGGAGGGGGTGGCTTATATAGTGTCTGCCAGACCCCTCCGGCCCTCAGTTATGCATGGTTTAAAGTACATAAAGGATTGGCGTTACTGGTAACGTCCTACATAAAGTGTCATCATGGCCATAAAGACTACTTAATTACGTACCGTTTGGATACAAAGTGGCTCTTGATCTCCTGGTGGTCGAGTGGGTCTTCATGGTCGAGTGACTTCGAGTCTGTCGAGTGGATTCCCTCTTGGTCGACTGGAAGGCAGCTTCTTCTGAAGATGTCCTTGGGGAGGGTACTTTGGACAGGTTTGTGACCCTACCCTAGGTACATGACTTCATCATTAGCCCCCGAATGGATCGAGGTTTGAGTGAGGAAGGAGTTGATAATCTTTCTGACCTGTTTTTGGTGTTCTGAGCATGTCTCATCTTGGATCAATGACCTTTTTTTAATGATGGTATCAACTTTTCTTTCAGTCGCCTTGATCCATTCTATTCTTCTGTCGAGTGAACTTTTGAACTTGGTGAACTTCCGAGCGACGGATCGTAGGAAATCCACCGCCTGACAGGTTGCTCTGCTGTTAGCGGATTTTGTGGGATCCGAATTTTGAGAAGCACGCGGGGGGGGAGGGGACCGCGGTACTCGGATGGGATAAGGCGTAGACGCCTCGATTTCCATGCCGCCATTTTTGCCACGTGTCGCGCGCGCGACTGTTGACTGTCCGGGCCTACCTGTCATGCACTCGGAAGCGTCCCTATATAAGGTGTCGGGCGAGGGTTTTTGAACAATGCGTCTCCATTTCCCTCTCCGCCTTCCTCACCCACGCCTACTGCGCCCGCCTTTTCCTCCGCCCACCCACTCCTCGCGCGCCTCGCCGGCGACGATGGTGAAGGAGAAGACGGCGGCCTTGGAGTGAGCGAAGAAGGCGATGGCGATGGCGAAAGCAAAGGGGAGAGCGACCAGCCGGGGCACATCTTCGTCGAGGTCCCGCCTGCCGCAAGGTTGGGTCCAAGGAGATTGGATCCGCTCGATCATCACCCAGGCGGATCTCAACGACCTGGCCAACGAGGGACTGATCTCTCATGGGTTATCAAGACTCCCGGGGACCGAGTGGCAACCGCTGCCACTGGAGGGTGAGTGCGTTCTCCTAGCCACTCATGTAGATCGCGGATTCTCCCTGCCACCGAGTCTTTTCTTCTGAGGGTTTCTGAACTTCATTGGGGCGCAACTCCACCATTTCACTCCCAATTCCATTGCCTATCTTCCTGCTTTCGTGTCCATGTGCGAAAACTTCCTAGGTTGTCGACCGCACTGGGGCCTCTTTAAGCACATATTCACCTGTCGCTCACAGACGGTGAAAAAGGCGAGTCCGGATGATGAAAGGACCAAGGTTATCCAGATGTGCGGGGGTATTGGGATCCAAATGAGGAGTAAGAGTGCCTTTCCGGCCATGACCCTTCCTGAGTCGATTAGAGGGTCGCAGTCGACCTGGTTCTACTGCCAAGACGAGTCGACGCCGGGGCAGTCGACTGGTCTCCCTCCGTTCTCCATGGACCGAGTGAACAAACCCTCTTCTCTGAAGGTGCTCCCTGAAGAGAAAGCTCAGGTAAAAACGTTGATGGAGCGCGTAGTCCAGCTCGTTCGGGACGGAGTGACGGGTATGGACCTTCTGGAGGTCTTCCTTCGACGGTGAATTCAACCGCTCCAATACCGAGGCAACCCGATGTGGCTGTGCTGCGGCACCGAAGATACCACTCGGGTCCATCCAGAGGCGGTCAATGACACCACACTGGAGAGGTGGATGGCTGCCATCACAGGGAATAAGGATAACTGTCAGTGTCAAAACCGGCGGATCTCGGGTAGGGGGTCCCGAACTGTGCGTCTAGGCGGATGGTAACAGGAGACAAGGGACACGATGTTTTTACCCAGGTCCGGGCCCTCTCGATGGAGGTAAAACCCTACTCCTGCTTGATTGATATTGATGATATGGGTAGTACAAGAGTGGATCTACCACGAGATCAAGGAGGCTAAACCCTAGAAGCTAGCCTATGGTATGATTGTTGTAATGGTTGTTCGTCCTACGGACTAAAGCCCTCCGGTTTATATAGACACCGGAGAGGGCTAGGGTTACACAGAGTCGGTTACAATGGTAGGAGATCTACATATCCGTATCACCAAGCTTGCCTTCCACGCCAAGGAAAGTCCCATCCGGACACGGGACGGAGTCTTCAATCTTGTATCCTCGTTGTCTTGGAGTCCGGCGGACGATGATAGTCCGGCTGTCCGGACACCCCCTAGTCCAGGACTCCCTCAGTAGCCCCCGAACCATGCTTCAATGACGATAAGTCCAGCGCGTTTATAGTCTTCGGTGTTGCAAGGCGGGTTCTCCCTCAAGTTCCATGTACCTGCCGAACAGTGTACGGCTTCCTCATCAATGTTGCACTTCTTGGCTTCCATGCCCAATAATGGCCATTGTCTGTGTCAAAACCGGCGGATCTCGGGTAGGGGGTCCCGAACTGTGCGTCTAGGCGGATGGTAACAGGAGTCAAGGGGCACGATCTTTTTACCCAGGTTCGGGCCCTCTCGATGGAGGTAAAACCCTACTCCTGCTTGATTGATATTGATGATATGGGTAGTACAAGAGTGGATCTACCACGAGATCAAGGAGGCTAAACCCTAGAAGCTAGCCTATGGTATGATTGTTGTAATGGTTGTTCGTCCTACGGACTAAAGCCCTCCGGTTTATATAGACACTTTGGAGAGGGCTAGGGTTACAGTCGGTTACAATGGTAGGAGATCTACATATCCGTATCGCCAAGCTTGCCTTCCACACTAAGGAAAGTCCCATCCGGACATGGGGCGGAGTCTTCAATCTTGTATCTTCAGAGTCTTGGAGTCCGGTGGGCGATGATAGTCCGGCTGTCCGGACACCCCTAGTCCAGACTCCTCGGTAGCCCCGAACCAGGCTTCAATGACGATAAGTCCAGCGTTTATAGTCTTCGGCGTTGCAAGGCGGGTTCTCCCTCAAGTTCCATGTACCGCCGAGCGTGTCCGCTTCCTCATCAATGTTGCACTTCTTGGCTTCCACGCCCAATAATGGCCATCTTCCACGCGTCGCACGAATGCGAAAAGCCAGGGTATCTTTTATGTTTTACCCCCTAGCTGTGCAAATAATCTACCTATAAGAGAGGCAAGAATCCAGATCCAAATAACACCATCCTCCTTCCGCGAGTACTCATCGGAGCGCTTCTGACCAAGAATCCATTCCATCATGGACCGTCGACGCGGCTCCTCTTCTCGCGCTCCCAGTCCTCTGCCGGGAGATTGGGGGAGATGTTCTGTCCCGCACAACGAGCTGGTGACGCTCCAAGCGAAGGGATATCTCCCTCCGGCCTTCATGGTTCCGGTTCGAGCCGGGTTGGCCACCTACCAAGGTAGGAAGCAAGCGGAGGCTACCCCAAGTCCCAACAAAGGGGATCGGGTGTGCTTCGTCCCCTATTTGATAAGGGGACTCGGATTTCCTATACATCTGTTCCTCCGCGGCTCCTGGAGTTTTACGGACTCCAGCTCCATCACCTTACGCCCGCCTCTATCCTGCATATCGCGGGTTACGTAGCTCTTTGCGAGCTGTTCCTGGGCGTTGAGCCCCATTTTGCACTGTGGAAGAGGTTGTTCTGCCTTGTGCCCCGCTCTCACGAGGGGTCCATATATCAAGTCGGCGGTGCCGAAATATGGCGCATCGCCGGGACCGGATATCCATCCGAAACCCCTAAGAAGGCGTCCGAAGACTGGCCTTCGGAATGGTTTTACATAGAAGACGCTCCGCTGCCGGACCCTGTTCGATCGGCCTCCGGAGTTCATAATGCTCCTCTGAAGAACGCCTTAGTTGGCGCCATGAGCCCCCAAGCCGGAGGAAGACAAGAGCGTCCATTATTTGATGGGCCGGATAAGGTTACTGGCCCATTCCGGGTTGACCATGATTGGAGTCATGGCAACATGCATTATGCGGGGGGTGCAGCCATTACAATACAGGGGCCACCCCATGTGGGATTTCAACGGGGAGGACGATGCCACCCGTCATGGCCGCAAAGGGCCGAGTTCGGCCGAGGACCTGGCGAAGATCCTGTCCGGCCTGTACAAGGGGGAGAAGGAGGACTTCCTCCAGACGAACCCGTTGAATGGGTTCTCCATGAA
Organism: Aegilops speltoides; assembly: GCA_021437245.1. Classification (NCBI taxonomy): domain Eukaryota; kingdom Viridiplantae; phylum Streptophyta; class Magnoliopsida; order Poales; family Poaceae; genus Aegilops; species Aegilops speltoides. Next base: position 19,640,744 of record CM038141.1, read on the forward strand.
TAACCCTCGGTGCTGGGTAAGTGAACACTTTACGTGCCGGACCCATGCTTTCAAAGTTTTAAGTTTCTTATATTATGTTTTTCGACGCAGGAGCTGCGTCGGGCTGTGGAGGACATGATAAGTCCAGCCCCGCAACCCGAGGATCTAGAGAGATCCCAAGATCCGGCCTCTGAAGAGGATCCGGACATAAAGGTGGAGATAATCGACGGGTTGTTCCACCAGCTCAGCATGCATAATGCTTTAGTCGCCATTACGGCTGACTACCCCGGACTATATCCGGCTTCCCAGGTGATTGTGACCGAAGTCCCGACACCATTATTTCCTCCTTGCTCATTTCTGACCTTCGTATACGATGGTGTTTTGCAGGAAGCGCCTTCAAGGCGGGAAGCCGAGCCTGCAGCGGCTAACCAACAAAGGCCAGTCCGGACCAGTAGGCGGAAGAGGAGCGCGGCGCGGATTGAAACGTCGCCGCAAAGGTATAGCTCACAGTTCATTATTTGGAGCAACGTTCCTAGGAATCGTTTGAGTGCTCATGACTTTGTAGGAGAAAAAGCGCCCGCCGGACTGCTGGCGTAGAGGTTGCCAATCCAAACTCTACCAGCCAGGCTCCAACACCTGGTCTGGAGGGGGAGGCGAGCGCAAGGCGCGAGCTGGACACTCCTCTAACGGAGGATGCCGACAGACTGTCCGCCACCAAGTCTGAGGTGGAGAGCGCCATGAACCACAGGCGCCGCCGGACAGTATTTCGTGACGCGTGCTTCTCCCCTGAGGCGTTGAATGCCTTTAACGCGGGGGATGCGCACCTGTGTGCTGCTCAAGATGGTTTTACCAGAGCCACGGAGCAGTATGTAAAAGACATACGGGTAAGAGAATTTGATAGTTGTATATGCCATTAGCCCCCGAGACTTAAAGTAGTTATATTAACTGATTTAAGGATCATTTGAAACGCAGGATCTTACGGAGAAGAATACCCAACTGGCTCAGGAGCTGGAAGAGTGCAAGGCCCAACTCGAGGCCGCACTTGCTGCCGCAGGAGGAAACACAGAGACCCCTCCTGGTAACACATTATTTTTAAAAAATATAAGCGGTGTGCGGCGTGCGCGCAAGTCTAATAATGACGTTTTAGGCGCTGCCGGACAAGATCCGGACAGGCAAGAACTACTGCGCCAGCTGAAGGCCGGCGAGAGGGTGCTGAATAAAGTGCAGCAGGAAAGGAACAAGCTCCAGGATGCCCACGCCCAGCTCGGAGAAGAGCTGAAAGGTGTTCGGGCTGAGCTGTCCGGCTCCGTTAAGGAGAATCAGCGGCTTCGTCGCGGCATTTATAGTAAGTGCTTGAGCGAACTCCTTTGAAAAGAAGAGTTCGGCGAGGAAGTCAATTGAAAAATATGTCTCAGAGGTATACTCACGTGTCGCCTGCAGAGGAGATGCCCAGACGACGGGTGATCAACTTCCCGAACTGTTGCAGCTGCTCGAACGAGTTCGGCAGGGCAATGAGCGGCGCTGTCCAGGCTTTATGGCGGCCCTCTCCCTGCCCGAGGGCCTTGGGGAGCTTATGGAGAAGCTTCAGGAGGCGGCAGCGCTTCCATTTATGGAAGATTTCGCCTGCCGCCAAGGTGCCGTGGAGGCTTGGGCCATGGTGAAGATGCGGTACAAGCGGATCCCAACCACATGGCCGAGGTCGGACTGTGGGGCCCGATGGGAAGGAGATCCTGTGAGTTTAGTATACGCCAAGTAGAGTTGGCCGCTAAATTTTCCCAACGGGATCAGAATTAGACAGCCTCGTTAGGCGGGATTGAGGAGGAATACATCAGTCTATTTGACAATATATTTTAAAATGACATGTAAAATGCCTTCTAGCCGGATTGTAGATCGTTTGTCTTTGCCGACCTTTTCGCTTCAACCTCGGGACCCTAGAGTCTGGAGTGTGTCCGAATACCTTCTCGATTAAGAACCAACCGGGGCATGCATGGAGACCAGGCGTAGGGGTCATTAGTGCTTTATCAGAGAAGTGCCCAACGAGTTATGTTATATTACATGGTTAGTAAGAAACATCTTCCAGGGAGAATAGTTCCGTTAAGGGTTCCTTTCCCTAGGAGGCATGCCCTAAAGTGCATGTCCGGTCTGCGAAAAGAGCAGAAAAACATCTGGGGGCAGATAAATAAGTAGGTAAAAAAAATCATCTTTCAAGTCACCGACCGAATATTCCCTTAAAACGCTAGCTTCGGCTTCACCCGTCGAGGTACACATCCGGTGACCCGACAAGAACAATCGCAGAGGTGCTCCCTTTACCTCCTAGCCGAACAATCGGGAACGTAGGGGTAAGCACAGGAGCCAGGTAACCCAGCTTGGCCAAAACTTAAGTCATATCGATGCATATAATGGTGAATAAAAGGTACATGTGGAAGCTTGACACATGTGCTGGGCATAAAGCCCTTATAATTAAGCTTCTGGTAAAGAAGCCCCCAGGTATAATGAGTGCGGATGGCACATCAAGTGTGTGTGAACAATGCGCAAGTAGGCCCTTAAGGGCTTGTTTAGGAAAAAGTGTTGAGAGAAGAAAGAGAAAGAAAAGACAGCTGAAGTTTAAAAATTTGGACGGGGGAAGGGGACGAACTCTTAGTCCGGCGCTAGGCGTAGAATCTTCGGAGGCGAGCTGCGTTCCATGGGTTCGGCTCGAGTCGGTTGTCCGACGCATTTCATAGGCGGTACGCTTCGCCGGTCAGGACTTGATCGATAATGAAGGGGCCCTCCCATTTGGGCTTGAGTTTGTCCTTTTTCTTGTCTGGCAGGCGTAGAACTAGTTCGCCAACGTTGTAAGTCTTGGCCCGTACTTCTCTGCTTTGATATCTTCGAGCCTGCTGCTGATAGAATGCGGAGCGAGCCTTGGCGGCGTCGCGTTCTTCCTCAATCGTCCAAGCTGTCCTGCCGATCCAGCTCGGCTTCTCTTTCTTCATACATGCGCTTTCGAGGTGAGTCATGAATGATGTCGCAGGCGAACTGCCTCTGCGCCGTATACCATAAAAATGGTGTGAATCCGGTAGATCTTGTTGGGCGTTGTCCGCAGCCCCAGTCTGGAGTCGAGCTCCTCTACCCAGTGTGTGTCAGATTTCGTAAGTGACCGCACTAGTCTGGGTTTGATGCCGCTCATTATTAGACCATTCGCTTGTTCCACTTGACCATTGGTTTGAGGATGATAGACTGAAGCGTAATCGAGCTTAATGCCCATATTTTTGCACCATAATTTAACCTCGTCGACCGTGAAGTTCGTGCCGTTATCGGTGATGATGCAGCAGGGGACACCATAACGGTGTACTACCCGGATATGAAGTCTATCACTAGTCCGGACTCTGCCGTTTTAACTGGCTTGGCCTCTATCCATTTGGTGAATTTATCCACCATGACCAATATGTACCTTTGCTTGTGGGTTCCCCCTTTAAGGGGTCCAACCATGTCAAGCCCCCAGACCATGAACGGCCAGGTAATGGGTATAGTTTTGAGGGCGGTGGGTGGCATATGGCTCTTATTAGCAAAGAGTTGACAACCGACGCATCTTCGGACTAAGTCCTGAGCATTTGCCCGGGCCGTCGGCCAATAATATCCTGTACGGAATGCCTTTCCTACAAGGGCCCGAGCTGCTGCGTGGTGTCCGCCTAGTCCGGCATGAATTTCATCCAGAAGGTTTCGCCCTTCCTCTTTGGAGATACACCTTTGAAGGACTCTGGTTGTGCTTTTCTTATAGAGTTCTCCCTGATGGACCTTGTAGGCTTTAGATGGCCGGACTATGCAGCGGGCCTCATTTTGGTCTTCGGGAAGTTCCTGCCTGAGCAAGTAGGCTAGGAATGGCTCTGTCCACGGGGCTATTACTGCCATTATGTCGTGGGCTGAAGGTGTTATTTCATCGGCTGAATCGCCGGTTATGTCGGATTGCTCTGTGTCGGTTGGTGCGGCTGCTTCCGGTTTGTTATTTCGGACTCCTCTTCCCATAATGCGGATGGCTTAAACAGCCGTTCGGGAAGATGTTTGGAGGGACATGGTCACGTTTTTGCGCCGATCGTGCTAATCGTCGGCGCTTGGTTATTATCCTCGCTACATGGTGGAATTCAAGTCCGTCAAACCGAGCTGACATTTTTAGGACAGCGTTACGATATGCTGCCATTTTTGGATCCTTGGCATCAAAGTCTCCATTTATTTGGCATATTGCAAGGTTTGAATCCCCGCGCACCTCCAGGCGTTGAATGCCCATGGAGATTGTCATTCGGAGGCCATGTAAAAGGGCCTCGTATTCGGCTGCGTTGTTGGAGTCCGTGTACATTATCTGAAGTACGTATTGGACTATGTCCCCAGTTGGGGACGTCAATACGACGCCAGCTCCCAATCCGGCCAACATTTTAGAGCCGTCGAAGTGCATAATCCAATTGGAGTATGCGCCGTACTCTTTAGGGAGTTCGGCTTCGGTCCATTCAGCGACGAAGTCAGCCAAAACTTGTGACTTTATAGCTCGCCGAGGTTTGTAAGTTATATCGAATGGTAAGAGCTCAATGGCCCATTTTGCAATCCTGCCCGTCGCATCGCGGTTATTAATAATGTCGTTGAGGGGTACTTCGGAGGCCACTGTTATTGAACACTCTTGAAAGTAGTGTCGGAGCTTCGGGATGCCATGAACACCGCATCGCGCTATCTTTTGATAGTGCGGTAACGGACTTGCGGGGGTTAACACAGTGGATACATAGTACACTGGTTTTGAAGAGGGAATTTATGCCCTTCGCTCTCGTTCGACGACGAGTACCGCTTACAACTTGATGTGTTGCCGCGATATATAACAACATTGGTTCGCCCAGGTTGGGCGCAGCCAGGACCGGATTTGTTGCCAATATGGATTTTATTTCTTCCAGTCCGGCAGTGGCAGCATCCGTCCACTCGAAGTGTTTGGTGCGCCTAAGGAGGCGATAGAGGGGCAATGCCTTTTCTCCTAGACGGGAGATAAAGCGGCTTAGAGCTGCCACGCATCCAGTCAATTTTTGTATTTGTTTGAGGTCCTTTGGGATATCCAGCTGTGACAGAGCTCGGATCTTGGCTGGGTTCGCTTCGATTCCTCTGCCGGATACAATGAAGCCCAGGAGCTTTCCGGCTGGTACGCCGAAAACTCATTTTTCCGGATTCAGCTTGATGTCATATGCTCTGAGGTTTTCGAATGTGAGCCTCAAGTCGTCTACTAGAGTTTCGACGTGTTTGGTTTTGACGACTACGTCGTCTACGTATGCCTCTACTGTTTTGCCGATATGGGTGGCCAGACATGTTTGAATCATGCACTGATATGTTGCGCCGGTGTTTTTAAGTCCGAACGGCATCGTGTTGAAGCAGAATGGTCCGTATGAAGTGATGAATGCCGTTGCGGCTTGGTCCGCTTCCGCCATCTTGATTTGATGGTAGCCGGAGTATCGTTAAGGAAGCACAATGAATCGTGTCTGCGGTAGCATCGATTATCTGGTCGATCGAGGGAGGGGAAGGATCCTTTGGGCAAGCCTTGTTGAGGTCTTTAAAATCGACACATAGGCGCCAGATTTGTCCTTCTTTGGTACCATTACCAGGTTCGCTAGCCAATCCGGATGTTTGATATCTCTCGATGAATCCGGCTTCCAATAGTTTGGCTAGCTCTTCTCCCATTGCCTGTCTTTTGGGTTCGGAAAATCATCAAAGAGCCTGTTTGGTGGCTTGAATCCTTTAGGATATTTAGGCTGTGTTACGCCAATCTGCACGGGATTCGGGCATATCCGAAGGTGCCAGCGTAAAATGTCCCAATTTCCCGAAGGAATTCTTGCGGTCACGGTGTCTACATCGTGGTTCAAGCGTGCCCGATGGAAGCCGTCTTTGTCGGGTCCGTTGGATGGACCTGGAATTTTACTATTAGATCCCACTGGTTTAAAGGAGGTGGACTTGGATCTCTTATCGAGTATCACATCGTCCCTATTCATAGTAGGCGCAGCGCCGATGAGTTCTTCTGCCGCTAGGGCTTGGATAGTGCCTCCGGGGCTAATGTGGCTGTCTTGTTTTCGTAGCGAGTGCTATGTCCGGATCACTAACGAGTGATTATTCGACCGGCCCGGCATTTTGAGCTTCATGTACCCGTAATGGGGTGCGGCTTGAAAAATTGTGAATGCCTCTCGTCCTAATATAGCGTGATATCCGCTGTTGAGCAGGGCCACTTGGACGTGACTTCTTCGGATCTGTAATTGTCCTGCGAGGCGAACACCACATCGAGTGTGATTTTTCGGTGCAGCGGCGCTTCACGGCTAGGGATTATTCCTCTGAAGGTTGTGCTGCTTCGCTCAATCTGGCTCCAGTCTATTTCCATTTTTGAAGAGTTTCCTCGTAGATGAGGTTTAATCATTGCCGCCATCCATGAGGACCTTTGTAAGTCGAAAGCCGTCCACTATTGGACTAAGTACCCCGTGCGGCTGGTGCTCGGGCTGTTCGGAATTTAGGTTCGTCGCTGGCGTTGAAGGTGATGGCTGTGTTGCTCCATGGATTTGTTGTTGCTACTTGGTAGACTTTGGCAAGGCTGCAGATTGTTCGTTTCCGCATATTATTGGAGTGGTTTTCCGGGCTAGAAGCTCCTCGCCACTTTTGGCCACCTGCCATAATATCCAACATGCTCGAAGGCTATGTGTTGGGATGGCGCCCTCTGTACTGTGAATTTTACAGGGTCCGCTAAGCCATCCCTCCAGTACGGTTCCGTGCCCTTTATGGGGTTTTTGCTTTTTGGTTTTTGTATCTGGTGCCTGAGTGTAATGCACCCTTTTGTTGCGGACTAGGGTTGGGGCCGAATTGTCCCAAAACTTATTTTTGGTTTTCCGAAAACTCTCCATTGCACAGTACTTTCGTACTATGGACGCCAGGCGGCGAAGCGTGTAATTTCACGATGGCTGACGGCGTTCAAGATTCCCTCGTCCGTGCAATTATTGCAAAAATTGAGATTGCGTTTTCCTCTCGGCAGTCCTTTATCCTGTCCATAACCAGGAGGAATCTGGCCCAGTAGTGATGCACTGTTTCAGCGGGGTCTTGCCGGATTAGAGATAGATCGCATATGTCTGGGCGGGTGGGTGGAATTAAGTCCGGAACCCTACCCATCTCAAGGCTCAAAGGCTGAGAAGTTTCCAAATTTGGAAGCTTGGATTGCTGGACGTTGTCCAACGAGTCCGGTCCAATGCCTGACTTTAAGTTCAATGCTGGATCGAAGTCCGTCCCTCCGCGGGAATCCGGCATGGAGGGTTCGGGAGCCCGGACATGACTAGTTTTCAATACAGGAGAAGAGTCGCCGCATTGTTCCTCTACCACTGCAACGTGGTGGGTGACCTGGGGAGAGTTAATCTCTCTCAGATCGGTTTTAAGCCCAATCTGATTGTAGTCTGTAGTGACTCCCAGGGCGGCGATGCGATCCAAGAGCTTGTTTACGGACGAGAGCTCTATTGGATCCAGTCGCTCGGCGAATTCCGAGCTGACGTGAAGATTGCTTTTGACGACTTGAGAGGTCATTGTCGAAGCGGTGGCCGGACAGACGGTCATAAGAAAACCACCTAGCCGGATAGTTTGTCCGGCGGCCAAGGCTCCTTTGGCGAAAATACCTTCCTTGAAGACGGGAGGAGGCATCCTTCCTATCGGTGACGGCACAGAGGAACTCTCAATGAAAGCACCAATGTCGGTGTCAAAACCGGCGGATCTCGGGTAGGGGGTCCCGAACTGTGCGTCTAGGCGGATGGTAACAGGAGACAAGGGACACGATGTTTTTACCCAGGTTTCGGGCCCTCTCGATGGAGGTAAAACCCTACTCCTGCTTGCTTGATATTGATGATATGGGTAGTACAAGAGTGGATCTACCACGAGATCAAGGAGGCTAAACCCTAGAAGCTAGCCTATGGTATGATTGTTGTAATGGTTGTTCGTCCTACGGACTAAAGCCCTCCGGTTTATATAGACAACGGAGAGGGCTAGGGTTACACAGAGTCGGTTACAATGGTAGGAGATCTACATATCTGTATCGCCAAGCTTGCCTTCCACGCCAAGGAAAGTCCCATCCGGACACGGGACGGAGTCTTCAATCTTGTATCTTTGTAGTCTTGGAGTCAGGCGGACGATGATAGTCCGGCTGTCCGGACACCCCCTAGTCCAGGACTCCCTCAATAACCCTCGAGGGGCTAGGAGGTCCCACCACTCGACCATACCTACACACCGGACACGGTATGACCACTTATCCCCAGTTGTGATCTTGCTTTGTTCATTCTGCTTCACCGCAAATTGGTCGATTGACCTTTGTCTTGTTTGGTTGTCTGTCAGTCTAGCACTGAATTGTACTCGATGCCCAATGGAGCGCAAGCGCCGAGTGAGGAGGAGGAAGGAAGTGGGGGCGAAAGCCCGGAGGAGTGGGATTCAGATGCTGATGACGATGATGAAGATGATGACTATGTCGAGGAGGAAGAGGAGGAGGAGGAGGAAGTTGCACCTCCTCGTTCGGAAAGACGCTCAAAGCTTGTCCATGATCCTGCAGCTGAGCGTGGAAAGGGGGTTGCGCCCATCAGGCAGTCGACCAAGCATCCTCGGATGACCTCCCCGGTGCCGACTGAGAAAGCTCCAAAGCAATCTCGAGTGGCGCCATCGAAGCCAGCGAAGGTCTTGCCGAAGATGAAGATGGCGATCCCCACTATCTCAGGGTAATGGTGTAACTTGAGTTTTCCCGTTTCACATGAACTTATTCTTGGCCGACTCATGAGCTGATCGACTAACTTCTGGAGCTGCAGTGCTGCTACTTCTGATACCTCGGCCAGGGCTGAAGATCACGAGATGGAAGATGCTGTCACTTCAAAACCTGGTATGACTTTTGTAGTTCCGTCTTCAGTAGGTTGGCTCTTTGACTCCGATTTTTATTCTTTTCTGCAGCTCCATCTAACGTCGTTATTGACCTTCCTGACGATGATGACGAGGAACCACTGAGGCAGAGGAGGAACAGGAAAGCATCTACTGGCAAGGCAACTCAGGACGTGTCAGCACCCGAGACGTTGGTTGTGGAGGGGGACAACGTCACTCGGCCTACCGTATCCTTTGCGGTGCCGCTGACGAGTGCTTGCCCTTCATCGTCGAGTGCTGCTCAGCCTTCACTTTTCTCGACCCACCACATCCCAGAGGACCAAGCCAGTGCTGCTAAAGAGGCAATACACCAGGCAGGGGTCATGATGGAGCAAGTGAAGGCAATCCGAGACGCCAGTCAGGCAGCTTATGACGCCAGTTCAGCTCTTCAGAGTAATGTTCAGGTCAGTCGGTCACCGCCTGTTCTGTTAGGATATGATATCTGAAAATCCTTCTCTCTAAAAATTTTAGTATCTGTCGTACACCCACTGGGTGTGTTGTTTGAAATTCTGGATTAGTGGGGGCACGCTGAGTGCACCCACGGGCTGTAGTCCCCAAGGCTCTGGTGGACTGCTGGCAGTCGACCATAGTCTTTATGTCTTAAGCTTTTTCTTGACTCGATCAGGTCGAATGTATTCATCGACCGGTGGGGGCACGCTGAGTGCACCCACTGGGTGTAGTCCCCGAGACTGTGGTGGACTGCTGGCAGTCGACCATAGTCTGAAGATAACATTTTTTTAGCTATTTGCTGGTCGACTGATCGACTTTAACTGATAGAACTAGTGGGGGCACGCTGAGTGCACCCACTGGGTGTAGTCCCCGATACTATGGTCGAATGTTTATATTCGGCTATAGTCTTAGTAATGCTATGATTTTTCCTTAGTCACTCGGAAGTGAACTGTTTTTGACATCTGTCGATTGGCTCTTCGCCGAAATCTTGCGAGCTTGCGGCTCGTTACACTGAGCTTGAGAACCAGCAAATCCAGCTCGAGCTTGATCTGAAACTTGTCCAGGAGAACTTCACGAAGTCAAAGGAGGAGGCAAAAGGTATGTTTGGTGAGAACCTCGACGACTGCTTTTGCCTCTCGTCCGTTTCAGAGTCTGATCTCACTGTGACTTTGCAGACAAACTGAGGGATGCTCTGAAGAAGAAAGACCTTGACTTGGCTGAGATGCATAAAGCGGCTTTAGAGAAGACCAAGCTCGCAGATGAGAAGCTGGCTTCAATCACCAAGCTTGAAGAGGAAAATACCAATCTGGAAGCTGCTCTTGAGACGGCCAACAAGGAGGTCAGTCGACTGAAGAGTGACAAGATTGCCTTGATTGACAAGGCCAGTGAGTTGGTGGGATAGAAGAATGATCTAGAGGCTTATCTGGGAGGACTCGCCAAGAAGCTATTCCTCATGCTTGAAGGTAATCTTTTGTATCAAACAGACATTTTAACTATGATCTCGCCATCAGACTGCTGTCTTGACTCTGGGGTTGTGCTTGCAGAATTCTGCCAGAACTTTGAAGAGGAGACCGGTCGACTGGAAACGAACCTAGATCCCATCAACTCTCCTGTGAAGGACGAAGTTGCCATGAATGTGCTCCGACTTGAGTCTCGCGTTGCTGCTGTTGTCGACTATCTTGCAAGGCTGAAGGTCGCAACTTCCCGCATCGACACAACACTCTGGCCAGGAGAGATGCTTCAGAACGACCTTGAGTCTCTGATGACTCGACTGAACGAGGTTCCAAGTCGAGTGCAAGAATGGAAGAAGTCTTCTGCCAGGTGCAGTGCGAACGTTGCTCTGTCTTTGGCCCGTGTTCACTGCAAGGAGGCGCGAGAGGACAAGTAGCAGCCCTCAAGGTGGCCAATACCAGGAAGCATGATTTCCGATCCTTCATGGAGACCTTCATCGCTGCCGCCACTCAGATCGCAGACGGAATTGACCTGGACGAATTCGTTGCGCCTTCTAGCCCTCCACAGGAGGGGTAAAAAACTTCTATGCTCGATACTTTAAATTTGCCTCGGTATGCCGAGTGGTTCTTGTAACCGATAAACCTTAACGGGCTTAGCGCCTGCGCACTTTCAGTCCCGTAAGACGTTATCCGAACTTAGATTCATCGTTGAATATGTTTGCGTCTGGTTTTAGGTTTCTTTTGCAGGCTAGGATGAAGCACTTATTGCAATCGACTTGTTCCGCAACACACCTAGGCGAGCACTGGGCGGCAGCTAAGCCTCTGAGTGACAGGGTTGCTCTCCACTCGGTAGGATTTTCAAAACTTAGGCGAGCACTGGGCTGCAGCTAAGCCCCCGAGTGGGAGGTCTGCTCTCCACTCGGTAGGATTTTCAAAAACATAGGCGAGCACTGGGCTGCAGCTAAGCCCCCGAGTGGGAGGTCTGCTCTCCACTCGGTAGGATTTTCAAAAACTTAGGCGAGCACTGGGCTGCAGCTAAGCCCCCGAGTGGGAGGTCTGCTCTCCACTCGGTAGGATTTTCAAAAACTTAGGCGAGCACTGGGCTGCAGCTAAGCCCCCGAGTGGGAGGTTTGCTCTCCACTCGGTAGGATTTTCAAAACTTAGGCGAGCACTGGGCTGCAGCTAAGCCCCCGAGTGGGAGGTGTGCTCTCCACTCGGTAGGATTTTTGCGGCGTTTCTCTGAGGAAGAAGGCACCAATCGACCTGCACCTCGTCTTCCTTGCGGAGCGCACATTATACTTGTGGCGTAGCTCGTAAGGGGAAATGGCGGTCGACCTGTACCTCGTCCTCCTTGCGGAGAACACATTATACTTGTGGCGTAGCTCGGAAGAGGAGGGTAGCAGTCGACCTGCACCTCGTCTTCCTTGCGGAGCGCACATTATACTTGTGGCGTATCTCGGAAGAAGAGGGTAGCAGTCGACCTGCACCTCGTCTTTCTTGCGGAGCGCACATTATACTTGTGGCGTAGCTCCGGAGAGGAGGGTAGCAGTCGACCTGCACCTCGTCTTCCTTGCGGAGCGCATGTTATACTTGTACTTAGGCGAGCGCTATGCTGCAGCTAAGCCCCCGAGTGGGAGGCTGGCTCACCACTTGGTAGGATTTTACTGAAACTTAGGCGAGTACTTGGACTGCAGCTAAGCCTCCGAGTGGGAGGCTGGCTCACCACTCGGTTGGATTTTATTAAAACTTAGGCGAGTACTTGAACTGCAGCTAAGCCTCCGAGTGGGAGGCTGGTCACCACTCGGTAGGATTTTATTAAAACTTAGGCGAGTACTTGGACTGCAGCTAAGCCTCCGAGCGGGAGGCTGGCTCACCACTCGGCAGGATTTTAAAGTACTTAGGCAAAACAGATTCGCAGCTAAGCCCCCGAGTGGGAGGCTGGCTCACCACTCGGCAAGGATTTTTTTTACAAACTTAGGTGAAACGGATTCGCAGCTAAGCCACCCACTGGGGGGAAATTTTATTGAACAAACAAAAGTGACAACAATCACTGGGAAAATTATAACACTATTGTCTTTTGAAAAATGAACTACAGAAGTGCTTTTATTACATTTCCGAGTGGCTACTCAAGTGTAAAAGGGGCGGAGCAGCTCCATGTTCCAAGCTCGGGGCTCGTCGATCTTGTGCTCGACGTTGTAAAGACGGTACGCTCCGTTGTGGAGAACTTTGTTGACGATGAAGGGACCTTCCCAAGAAGGAGCGAGCTTGTGTGGTTTCTGCTGATCCTCTCGAAGAACCAAATCTCCTTCCTGGAAGGCTCGACTCTTCACGTTTTTGGCGTGGAAGCGACACAAGTCTTGCTGGTAAATGGTCGATCGGATCAGAGCCATCTCCCTTTCTTCCTCTAGAAGGTCGACTAGATCCTGCCGTGCTTGTTCTGCTTCAGCTTCGGTGTAGAGCTCAACTCGAGGAGCATTGTGAAGCAGGTCACTCGGCAAGACCGCTTCAGCTCCGTAGACCAAGAAGAACGGAGTTCTCCCAGTCGATCGGTTAGGCGTGGTCCTTAACCCCCAAAGCACCAAGGGAAGCTCGTCAACCCATGCTCCAGCCGCATGCTTGAGATCACGCATCAGTCGGGGTTTCAACCCTTTGAGAATCAAGCCATTGGCCCACTCTGCTTGTCCATTCGACTGAGGATGAGCGACTGAAGCATAGTCGACTCGTGTGCCCTGAGATGTGCAGAACGCCCTGAATTCCTCCGAATCGAAGTTTGACCCGTTATCAGTGATGATGCTGTGGGGGACTCCATATCTAAATATCAACTCTCTGATGAAGCTGACAGCGGTGCCGGCATCAAGGTTCTTGATGGGTTTAGCCTCGATCCACTTGGTGAACTTGTCGACTGCTACCAGCACATGTGTGAAACCGCTTCTGTCTGTTCTCAAGGGTCCAACCATATCCAACCCCCATACTGCGAAGGGCCAGACGAGTGGTATGGTCTTTAAAGCTGAGGCAGTCTTGTGTGAAATATTGGAGTAAAATTGACATCCTCACAATTGTCGACTATGTCCTTTGCCATTTCATTCGCTCTTGGCCAGTAAAATCCGGCTCGGTATGCTTTGGCCATGATGGTCCGAGAGGACACATGATGGCCACAGGTCTCCGAGTGGATGTCGTCAAGGATTATTCGACCTTCTTCTGGCATTATGCATTTCTGACCAACTCCAGTCGCGCTTTCTCTGTACAGCTGTCCCCTTATCACGGTAAAGGCTTTGGATCGGCGGACGATCTGTCGAGCCTCTTCTTCGTCCTCCGGGAGCTCTTTTCTTAAGATATACGCGATGTACGGTACTGTCCAATCGGGAGTGATCACTTATGCTTCCATGATCAGGACGACCACTACTGGAACTTCGACCTCAGTCGGATCTGTGATACTCTTGGGCTGCGGAGCTTCTTCGGTAAAAAGATCTTCTTTGACTGATGGAGTATGGATATGTTCCAAGAACACATCACTGGGAATGGCTTCTCTCTTGGAACCTATCTTCGCCAAATCATCAGCCGCTTGATTCTTCAATCGGGGTATATGGTGGAGCTCTAACCCTTCGAATTTCTTTTCAAGGTTCCTCACTGCATTGCTGTATCCAGTCATGGCTGGGCTTCTAACGTCCCACTGACCACCAAATCTGAGTCACGATAAACGATAAGGCGACGGACATCGAGTGAAATGGCCATGCGCAACCCATACAAAAGTGCTTCATATTCTGCTTCATTATTGGAGGAATCAAAGTGGATTTGGAGCACATATCTGAGCTTATCTCCTCGGGGGGAAACCAAAACCACCCCAACACCGGAACCATTTAACATCTTAGAGCCATCAAAGAACATGGTCCAATGCTCCGAGTGAACTTGAGTTGGTTGCTGCTGTTCAATCCACTGGGCAAGGAAATCTGCTATCGCTTGGGACTTAATGGCTTTCTTTGCCTCAAATTTGATATCAAGGGGAAGGAGTTCAATCGCCCATTTAGCCACTCGACCAGTTGCATCTCTGTTGTGCAGAATCTCTGACAGTGGTGCGTCGCTGATGACTGTAATGGAATGATCAGAGAAATAATGAGCAACCTCTTCGTGGTCATATAAATCCCATACACAAGCTTCTGATATTGAAGATATCTTTGCTTCGATGGAGTCAAAACTTCAGAGAGATAATACACTGGGCGCTGAACTTTGAAGGCTTTCCCTTCTTCTTCCCGCTCGACCGTAAGTACTGTACTGACGACTTATCCTGTGGCTGCAATGTAAAGCAACAGAGGCTCTTTGCTGATTGGAGCAGTAAGCACCGGTTGGGTGGAGAGCAGAGCTTTTAGCTCGGCGAATGCTGCATCAGCTTCTGGAGTCCAGTCGAACTTGTCTGCCTTCTTCATCAGTCGGTAAAGAGGCAATGTGAGGGAGTCCTGGACTAGGGGGTGTCCGGACAGCCGGACTATCAATATCCGCCGGACTCCCAGACTACGAAGATAGAAGATTGAAGACTCCGGCTCGTGTCCGGAAGGTACTTTCCTTGGCGTGGAAGGCAAGCTTGGCAATACGGATATGTAGATCTCCTACCATTGTAACCGACTCTGTGTAACCCTAGCCTCTCCGGTGTCTATATAAACCGGAGGGCCTTAGTCCGTGGGGCGAACATTAAATCTCAACAATCATACCATAGGCTAGCTTCTAGGGTTTAGCCTCCTTGATCTCGTGGTAGATCTACTCTTGTACTACCCATATCATCAATATTAATCAAGCGGGGCGTGAGGGTTTTACCTCCATCGAGAGGGCCGAACCTGGTAAAAACATTGTGTCCCTCGTCTCTTGTTACCATCCGCCTAGACGCACGAGTTCGGGACCCCCTACCGAGATCCGCCGGTTTGACACGACATTGGTGCTTTCATTGAGAGTTCCTCTTTATGCGTCACGATAGGCTCGATGGCATCTTCAACCATCAACGCTGTCGGGTGAGACTTTTCTCCCGGACAGATCTTCAGTATTCGGCGGCTTTGTACTGCGGGCCAATTCTCTTGGCCATCTGGAGCAGATCGAAGCTAC
Source organism: Aegilops speltoides (assembly GCA_021437245.1). Classification (NCBI taxonomy): domain Eukaryota; kingdom Viridiplantae; phylum Streptophyta; class Magnoliopsida; order Poales; family Poaceae; genus Aegilops; species Aegilops speltoides. Next base: position 19,656,130 of record CM038141.1, read on the forward strand.
GCCCAGCCGTCGAGTCGGTCGGAAGCTTGAACTTCACGGCCGATGACTGCGGAGACTTGATCTTCGACGGACTCGAGCCACAGCCAAGCGTGCCGCACTCTGACGATGGGCATGATCTAGCTCTACCGCCGGACAGTGCTTTGGAGGCCGCACTCGGATCCGCTCCGGCCACTAGCCTGGAGCCGATCGCCCATGTCGAGGGTCGGTGGATAAGCGCCGCCCAGGGCTTCAACACCAGCGGCGATGGGCGAATACCAATCTCGTCCCCTGCGAAACTTCGTGATCCCAAAGGCGCGGACTCCTCGCCGGACTCCGAGCCTCCGCGCCCGCCAATTAAACCAGATTGGGCGCGGTTATGGAATTCACCGCCGTGGACATCTTTTCGGCACTTTCGCCTTTTGGCGATATCCTGAATCTCTGAAGCATCTCTGCTATCGGAGAATCCTGGCGGACTATGGCGGGGCGGTTGGAATACGGACAACAAAGAAATTCAGAGCCCACCGCCACCCACTTTGTAGCCACTTGTCAAGATCTAACCGACACGCTAGACTACGACTCGATGACATCGTTGCTATGGGCGATGATGCGGAGACGAACAAGACCCAGCGCCACTTGAGGCCCTGGAAAACCACCTCGTCATATAGCGTATACATAGTGGATACCCCAAAAGAAGGGGATGGCGAAAAAGCAGCGGAGGAAGATTCTCTAAAGAAGCGGCGAAACACGGCGTCGTGGCGCCGCTCTAAATCCCACCACAACAAGAATGGAGATTCCGGCACAGAAATAACAATACCCCGAGAGTGCGAAGACAAACCCCTCAAAGAAGACTCGGTAGCGGGAGGATGTAGAAGCAAGCCCTCACGAAAGGCGGCGAAGAAAAGGTCGAGGATCACAACTATATACCTTCCTCCGAAGACGAAACAAGCCCCAATGACGACGAACTCGAGGAGCCCGTCGAACAAGAGCTTTTCAAACACAGGCTCATCGCTACAACAAGAAGCCTGAAGAAAGAAAAACGGAAGCTCAACACAGCGGAAGACGCGCTCCGAATAAGATGGAGCAAAGTACTCAAAACCGCAGATAAACACGGCAAGGGCCACTAATCGAAGAGCTACCCGAAGTGGAAACTGCTCCCAGAATTCGATGAGGAGGCCATAAAGCCCCCACCGTCCAATGGCCCAGCCAGGTCCATCTACGGACCCAAAAAGACAGCCCCAATAAGCAAAGGAACACGTCAAGTGTCCGACGATAGCAGCACGTACAAGTACAGGGGCGCCGCACACCCACTATGCTTCACCGACGAGGTGCTGGATCATGAATTCCCAGCAGGGTTTAAACCCATAAACATAGAAGCCTACGATGGAACAACAGACCCTGGAGTCTGGATAGAAAACCCCTCAAGCTCAAAGGGCCAGCCCGTCATTGGCTCAAAAGCCTCCCAGAAAATACTGTTGGAAGTTGGGAAGAGCTCGAGGAAGTTTAGAGCAAATTTTCAAGGGACTTATGTCCGGCCTCCAGATCTGAGATGACCTAAGTCACATAACTCAACAGCCCGAGAGTCGGCATGAAATGCAGGAACAGGTTCCTTACCAAAAGAACCAAATAGTCATTGTCCGGACGCGAAGCCTTAGCAGCTTTTAAGCACAATGTCCGAGACGAATGGCTCGCCAGACACCTCGGTCAAGAGAAACTAAGGACAATGACCGCATTAACAAGCCTCATGACCCGCTTCTGTGCAGGAGAGGATAGCTGGCTGGCAAGATGCAGCACCAGCGACCCATGTACATCCGAGATAAGAGATGGAAATGGAAAATCACGGCGAAAAAAAGCAGCGCCGGAATAAAGAAAAAAGCCCAAAACACGGCAGTCAACGCCGGATTTAAAAGCTCACGGCCAAATAATAAAGCTCAACCCCTCAAGGATGACAGCGACGAACTGTCCAACCTACATAAAATTCTGGGTCGGATATGCCAAATCCACAGTACCCCCGGAAGGCCCGCAAATCACACCCACAGGGATTGTTGGGTTTTCAAACAGTCTGGCCAATTAAACGCCGAACACAAGGGGCTCGACGCGTCCAGCGAAGAAGATAAACCCCGCCAGCAGGGCACTGGAAAACAAAAGACTTTCCCACAAGGGGTCAAGGCAGTAAACTCACTACACGTGAGGACAAGGAAAAACAGTGCGGCACTTTCTAAAAAGAGCTTCCCAGCAAACCATAGAGATTGGATATCAAAACCAATCACTTTCGACCACCTGGATTATTCCAGAAGCGCTCGAAACGCGGGAAGGACTCCCCTGATTTTGAATCCGATCATAGACGGATTGCAATTCACAAACGTCCTAATGGACGGAGGCAGCGACTTAAACCGGCTATATTCGAACACAATCCGTCGGATGGGGATAGACCCTACTAAAATTGACATAGCCGCACTTCCTTCAAAGGAGTAACGCCTGGCCCTTCGCCAAGTGCACAGGCTCGGTATTACTAGAGGTCATGTTGGATCGCCGAGCAACCCTCGGCGCGAGAAACTAATTTTCCATATCGTCCCATTTCAAAGTGAATATCAAGCACTGTTGGGACGTAAAGCTTTATCCGCTTCAATGCCATACCACATTCTGCGTCTCTTACACTCAAAATGCCGGTCCCCATGGCACCATTTCAGTCTTGGTCATTTAAAGACCCGGACTCGGATAAGCGAATCCGGACTAAGCAGGTTAGGGGCTCCCTAGCCGCATACCCTTTCACAAGGGGCTGAGCGCACAACTAAACGCGGTTCATATAAACTTCGCTTTAATTATTTACACTTATTCTTTTGCATATTTTTCGCACAAACTGTTTCTAAAACTAAAGTGTTCCTCTCTTTCTACAGATGAACAACATGCGTACCCGTCCAGGATAACGGCGCAATAGAGACACAGGCGCAGACGTGCAGTAGGGACCCGTCGCAAGTATTCTTTTCAGATTAAGACCCTACGTAGACCTTTTTATTACTGTCTCTTGTCGTTAATATCCCTCGGCTTCTTCCTATAGCCAAAGCGGAGCCTGACGCTTTGGCATCGGCCGCGTCAGAAGACAATGCCGTACACGGACACAAGGGGCTTAGGGCATAATTCTGCCCGTTATCATAAAGTCCGAACACCTTCGGGAGTGTTCGGCGTCTCAAGTTAGGCATTATATGCATCAGCTCGAATCATGTCTTTGGTCAAATGTTGGGTTTGCCCGGCTCATGTTTTGCTGCCTTCGTTACGTATCACCCAGCTAACGCGGCACCGGAGAACTCTGCGATTGTGCCCCGCCTGGCCGGGCGAGCACCTCGATGAAAGCGGCCTGACCGTCATGATGTGGCGAAGTCAGGTCACCACTTGATCGACTATCGGAATGTTTAGAATTCCCGCTTTGACGAAGGACGCTTCGGTCAGGCACATCGCACCCGAATTCGGAGGCGTGCGGTGTCATTAGGGGTTATATCGTAGCCCCACCCTCGAGCTCCACGGCTAAGTGAAAGAAACAAAGCATTATAGTCCGGATTGCCTCGTTAAACTCGCTACCACCTCCTTATAACAGGACCGAGGCGTCCGGATTAAAGTGTGAAAACGCACCATTTTGCGAACACCCTAGCACCTTGTGCGAGGGCTGAAGTCCGAACTGCATCTTCGGGTTATACACAAGTATACTTAAGCGGCGAAAGGAGAAGTTTTACAGCTTGGAAGCACAAGTATAAAAGCATTCATACTATAATCATTGATTTACAAGGTACTGCGTTCATTTGAGCGTTACATTCTTTGAGCACTGCGCCTCAACTTCTGAGCACCACGCATGACTTCTCCGAGTAGTGCTCGGCGAGAGCCGCTTTTATCCGGACCACAGGCAGCAACGGCGGTGGCATCCATCTCCGGATAATGCACCTTCACACGAGCAAGGGCCATCCGCGCGCCCTCGATGTAGGCCGACCGCTTCATCTCCCTTATATGTGGCACCCCACCAAGGAATTGCTGCAATAAGCCAAAGTAGCTTGTCGCCTTGGACCTTTCTGGCCAGACATGGGCCACGATGTCAGTCATAGCCAGTCCGGACAGTCTATTCAGTTCGGCCCATTCCGCCAACCTGTCCGTCAGAGGAAGAGCGCGATCCGGGCTGTGGAATTGAGACCAATACAACTCTTCTGCCTCGTGATCCCCTTGGCTCGGGAAGTGCTTAGCGGCATCGGCCGCTTTTCGTAGCCAAGTCCATGTCTGGATCCTCGAACTCCACACCGCTCAAATTGGCGTGCTTGGCATCCATAAACGGCGCGCGCAAGAAAAGGCTTGCCAGCCACGATTTCTCGGCTTGGCGCAGCTCCTCCTTCATAGCCCGCATTGCAGAGCGGGCATCCTTGGCTTCAGCGGTGGCCTTCTTCAGGTCTTCCCGCTCCGATAGGCGCTCCTTTTCAAGAGCCTCGCTATGGTCGGTAGCATCCTTTAATTTCTTGGCCAATTCGTACCTCCGCCTCTTAGGCGGTCGCAGCCTTCTCGACCTTCAACTCTTGGCCGCCCTCGCGGCAACGCATCACTCCTTGGGCTTGCTCCTTAGCTTGTGCAAGCTCGGCGAAAACTCTCCACAGCAGCAGCACATGCGTATAAACAACATATAACTTATCGGAGGAGGGCTTTAACCCACTCAATAAAGCGGCTGTGGAGAATTTATTTACCTTGCGACTCGTCAAGTCGCTGATTGACAAGTGCGATGCCAGCATCTGCCATGTCCAGTTGTCAACTTAGTTCGGCAAACTGATCAGTCCGGCTGGCCCCCGGACTATCCGCCACCTGTATCAGAACGGCGGTATTCATTACGAGATGTTTAGATTTTCGATCCTCGACGCGGCTGTCGTCTTCGACAACCTACCGAGTCTCGAGGGCTACTATCTATCTGGCGCATTTTTATATGCACAAACTGTTAAAACAACAAAGGGGTGCGCTATTTTCGCATACCTCAAATCCCGCCAGCAAGCTCATGGCAGCGTCACGCAATCCGCTTTCAGCGGACGAAATCCTTCCAATCACCATACGCATTAACGCACGGTGATCTTCTGAAATGGGCGCCCTCTCAAGCAGACTCTTCAGTTTCGAACTCTCCGGCCCCTCCGGGCTCGGGGACGCCCTCCGTGACGACATTTCGGGCTCGCCCGCTTCATCTGGCGGCGCCGCAGACGGAGGCGTATCGCTCTCCATCATCTCCGGAAGAAGGTCCCCCGAGGATGAACTCATCTGAGACGGCTGCAGATCCGAACTGCGATATAAATATTTGATTACCTCTGAAGCATAAGCGAAGGTATTCCCTTATTAATTAATTTCATCTTTCATACTCACGGCTCGTTGGAGGCTGGCCCTTGGCGATGATTGCTTGTCCGGATTCTCTCGGACGCGGACCAGTGAGATTTCTTCCCACGCTTAGGGGCTTTGACCTCCGGATCTCCGGCGGTCCTCTTCTCCCTCTGAAGGGAGGGATCCTTTGTTCCCTCCTCTTCGGTCGCCCCTTCGGGCGAAATATTAGCTCCTTTATCTCCCCCATCGCCCCCCTCTATGGGCGCGACCTCCAACATTCTGACCAGCACGGGCTCCGGTCACGGTCTCTGGGAGGGCGGACACCTTATCAGCCTTGATTGCGCCACCCATTCTGTAAAGAATAAAGGGTCGAGAGGCGATCTTTTGAAAGGCATACAAATAGAATGTCGGACTTTGAGCTATTTACAGTATCCGGGTGATCGCGGCTTAGTCCGGCATCCTCGGCGAATCCGGACCGCCACTGCGGTCGAAGAACAGCTCGTACATCTCCGAGGTGTCGCACCCATGAAATCTTTGGAGGATCTGAGGTCCCTCGGATTGAACTCCCAATAGCGGAGAGGGCGGCGTTTGCAGGTAGGAGGTGCACGATTAGCATGACACTGCATCACCTTGACCAGGTCGATCTCCCTTGTTTGGAGGTCTCGAATCCGGACCTGTAGTGTGGGCACGTCCTTGGACGGCCCCCAGTTGAGCCCTTGGTTGACCCACGACATCAGCTGCCGTGGAGGTCCCGGCGGAAAGAGGCGGCGGCTTTGCTTGCTGCCCACAGGAGCGATGATGTAAAACCACTCCTGCTGCCACAATCCTGTTCCTCTTGGAAGGAACCTTGAGCCACGGGGCATCGACCTTCCCCTTATGGTTGCCCGCTGCACTCCGCTTAGCGCCCCGATCATCTTGGCTCCACCTTAAATGCTTTAAGCCACATGCGAAGTGGGGGATGACTGCGGAGGAAGGCTTATGAACAATGATAAATGCGGAGATATGGAGGATGGACTCGGGCCAAGTCATGGAAGTCCAGCCCGTAGTAGAATAGGAGCCCCTCACGAAAGGATCCATCGGAAGCCTAATCCCGATGGAGGTGAGATCAAAAAGCAGCGTATTCGCTGGGCTCGGGGGCTGGCACGGCCTGCCACAGGGCAGGCAACCTGTCTGAAAACCGTGGGCGGTGCTTGGCCTCCGCAACTTCAAAATGTCCTCCTCCGTGGCGGAGGAGGGCATCCTGACCCCGGAGGTGGGCGGACATTGTTGTGGATCCGGCGCTCGAATCTGAAGCTCTAGGTGTTGGGCTGGGAGCGGAGGAAAGATTTGATCACGAGGTTGAAAGACAAGGACATGCCTTGGTCCTCTTATAAAGGGAAATAATACCAAGGGCCGTCTCCGTGACCGTTTGAGATTCCCCTTGATAGAGGCGTGGCGGCAGGAAAGGTTAGGTTACCCACGCAAGTATTGATGAGGATCCCGGAATAAAGGGAACACTATCTACGCTTGACGGGGCGTGCCAAGAAACGCTTAAGCTAAGCGTCTTTGGCGGAATAATAAAAATGATTCAAACAAAGGACTTGGCTGCGGTGTGATGTCGCTGCATATCGTCGGCAGATTGACCTAAGTGTATATTTTATTCTCTCTACGTTGGAATGTTGAATTCATTTTGCGAGTCGAACACTATCACGGTGTTCATTATCTTCTCCGGATTATTCAAGGGAGGAACCAGCCTTGCAATGCGAACATTATACGCGGGACTTATCGACATTGAAGACTGGTTCGAGAGCTCTTGAGGAGTCTGGACTAGGGGTGTCCGGACAGCGGACTATCAATATCCGCGGACTCCCGGACTACGAAGATAGAAGATTGAAGACTCCGGCTCATGTCGGAAGGTACTTTCCTTGGCGTGGAAGGCAAGCTTGGCAATCTGGATATGTAGATCTCCTACCATTGTAACCGACTCTGTGTAACCCTAGCCTCTCCGGTGTCTATATAAACGGAGGGCCTTAGTCCGTGGGGCGAACATTACATCTCAACAATCATACCATAGGCTAGATTCTAGGGTTTAGCCTCCTTGATCTCGTGGTAGATCTACTCTTGTACTACCCATATCATCAATATTAATCAAGCGGGGCGTGGGGTTTTACCTCCATCGAGAGGGCCGAACACAGGTAAAAATATTGTGTCCCTCGTCTCTTGTTACCATCTGCCTAGGCGCTGAGTTGGGACCCCCTACCGAGATCCGCGGTTTGACACCGACACAATGCCTTTTCACCGAGGTGAGAGATGAATCGACTTAACGCGGCCAAGCATCCGATGAAGCTTACGGACGCCGTGCACCGCATACAGGCGTTTCATTGGAGTATGGTGCCAACTTTTTCGGGTTAGCGTCGATTCCTCGTTACGAAGCGAAAACCGAGTAACTTTCCACGGGAACTCCGAATGTGCATTTTGATGGATTAAGCGATATCATACCTCACGAGATTGGCAAATGTTTCAGCGAGGTCGGTCGACAGGTCGGAACTCTTTCGTGACTTGACCACGATATCATCCATGTGCGCTTCCACATTCCGACTGATTTGGTGAGTAAACACTTTTGAATCATCCTCATGAGCGTGGCTCGGCATTCTTGAGACCGAATGGCATGGTGACATAGCGAAGCACCGAATGGAGTGATGAAAGCTGTTTCGATCTCATCGGGTCCATCTGAGCAGATCTGATGGTACCGGAATAGGCATCTAAAAGACAATCTCTCATCCCGGTCAGTCGACAATTTGGTCAATGCGAGGAGAGAAAATGATCTTTCGGGCAGGCCCGATTGATATGTTTGAAATCGATGCACATGCGAAGTGACTTGTCCTTCTTGGGGACCATGGCGACATTGGCGAGCCACTCGGTGGTATATCTCGGATAAACTCTGCTGCGAGTCGAGCCACCTCCTGCCAATGGCTTTTCTCTTCGAGCGGCGGACCATCGAAGATGTTCTTTGACAGTTTTGCTTTTGAGTCGACTCTTAGGCGATGCTCAGCCAGCCCCAGGAACACCGGCATGTCGTGAGCTTCCATGCAAAGATGTCCCAGTTCTCACGGAGGAACTGGATGAGCGCTTCTTCCTATTTAGGGTCGAGTGTTGTGAAAATATGGGTCGGAGCTGCGCTGGGGTCAGTCGGGTGAATATGAACGGGCTTCATCTCACCACACGACTGGAACGCTGACTCTGTGGCGGGCTTCTTGGCCCGCAACAAATCACTCGGATCTGCATTTTTCTTATACCCCTCCAGCTCTACCACTGTTATCTGGGCATCCGCAATCTTCGAGCCTTTCTGAAAACACTCTTGTGCCTTCTTCCGGTTGCCAGTGATAGTGATCACACCTTTGGGGCAAGGCATCTTTAGTTTGAGGTACACATAACATGGTCGAGCCATGAACCGTGCATAAGCTGGTCTCCCCAAAATAGCGTGGTAAGCGCTCTAGAAATCCACGACTTCAAATGTCAGCTTCTCTTTGCGGAAATGCTTCGAGTCGCCGAACACCACATTTAGAGCTATTTGGCCGACTGACTCAGCCTTCTTTCCAGGAATGACTCCATGAAAACTCATGTTGCTGGAGCTGAGTCTGGACATCGGAATGCCCATTCCCTTTAGCGTCTCCGCATACAATATATTCAACCCACTTCCACCATCCATCAGCACCTTCGTCAATCGAGTGCCTTCGACGACTGGGTCGACCACCAAAGCTTGCCTCCCAGGGGTGGCTATGTGAGTCGGGTGATCGGACTGGTCGAACGTAATGGGAGTTTGAGACCATCTCAGATAGCTTGGTGTCGCCGGGGCGACCATATTTACCTCACGGTTGATAACTTTCAATTGACTTTTGCTCTCCACATCAGCAAAAATCATCAGGGTGGAATTAACATGAGGATATCCTCCATCACTGTCCTCATTGTCCTCGGCGTTGTCCGACTCCTTTTCTTTGTCCTTGGGCTGTTTTCCTTGAAACTGCTTGATTAAGAGCCGTTACTGGCGAGTGGTATGTTTCGGGTAGATGAAGTTACCCTCTTCGTCTTTCTTCGTGTGGATGTGACACGGCAGATCCATCACGTCATTTCCTTCCTTATCCTTCACCTTCTTGGGGTTCCAAGATCCTTTGGGCTTCCCTTTGAATTTGCCCTGAGTCACGGCCAGAGCCTCTCCAGGAGCCGCTGGCTCGGCTTTCCGCTTCTGCTTCCGACTGGAGTTTCCTTTTTTCGACTGACTCGGCTTGTACTTGCCACTCTGGAGTCGATCCTCTTCTTCACCATTGGCGTACTTGGTGGCGATTTCCATCATTCGACTCAGGGTCATATCTCCGGTCTGACCAAACTTCAAACTTAAATCTCTGTTCTTAATGCCATCCTTCAAGGCGCAGACTGCCTGATGATCAGACACGTTCTCCACCGTATGATGCAAAGTGATCCATCTCTGTATGTAATCTCTCAGGGTTTCATTTGACTTTTGTACGCAGACTTGCAGCTCTGTCAATCCGGCTGGTAAACACAAGTTAAGCTCGAATGTCTGTGAACACTCGGGAAAGATCTTCCCAAGTGTAAATGCTGCTAGGAACTAACTGATTCAACCACGCCCTGGCCGAACCCTCCAACATAAGTGGTAAGTGTTTCATGGCCACCTCATCATTACCGCTGCCAATATGTACCGCCACTCGGTAGTCTTCAAGCCAGGGTTCAGGATTGGACTCACCGGTGAACTTACTTACCCCAGTCGCCAACCTCAAGTTGGGGGTATCACTGCGGCTCTGATGGCTCTGCTAAAACATTCTGGACCTGAAACATGGACTCGGCTGCTAGTGGGCGCATCTCTGTCATGACCACCTCGATGAGCTCTGTTTCGATCGACCAAACCTTGCACGATGATGGATCTCGCGTCAAAGCCTGGTTCCCTGGGGTCGACCGGAGCTCTTCGCCCAACACTGAGCTGGCGCCTGTCATCTTGCTGCCGATGAGCGTAAGACCCACCCCTTGGGGAAGGAGTGGGCACTCGACGCCGATCATCACGATCGAATCGGTCATCATATTGGTCACATCGACCTTCGCGTCCCTCACGCCGCGGAGGCAATCTTGGGCTATGAGCCGACTGAACTGTATTCTCAGCGACGGATCGACTGTGAATCATGTTAGTGACCGTGACACAGCTGAATTCTGATCTCCTGCTGCTCGGAGCAAATCTCTGATCTGCATCAAGCCTCTGCCAGCTTCCGACTGAGAGGGCTGAATTGACTCTGCTATACGGGCTGCAGCTGCTAGATTCTGAATCGGGGTTTGACATACCTGAGTTGGTTGCGGAAAGAGTTGACGTCGGCGGAGTCGGTACTTTCGTTGCCTTGCGTTCGTCGAGTGCTCACTTGGAGGTTCTCGGTCGAGTGCGTTTAGCCAAGTTATTAAACGCATCTCCTCCAAAGCGCGAGCCTCGGAGTTTCTCTGCGATGGGAGTATCACGGGGCATCCATGTTCGGCGACGAAGATCTTCCCTCTGCAGAGAAGTGAGCGGTTCGGGTTGATATTCCTCGTGGGCCTGAGCGGGTTTGCCTCCACCATCTATCCCGTTAGTGCGGGGGAAGCCGGGAGGGCTACGAGGCCCATTGACCATCAGAACCTCCGCCGCCGGATCACTCTTTGTCGCTTTTCGGATCACGATCTCTGAGCCGGTCGGCGGTCGAGCAGGCCGTAGGGACATTTGTCGGGCTCGTTTGCCGCGACTTTGGTGGTGGCCGATTGGCGAGCCACTGCGTGTCTCACCCACCGCTGAAGCCTCGACCGACCAGAGCGCTTGCGCTGGCGGGAGACGAGGAGGAGGGCGACACGAGTCGACCGTCTGGTCGGCGGTTGCCGCAGCAGGGCGCCGCGGACACACGCCCGAAAATGCGTCGCACCGCGGACGGGGAGCGCGTCGATGTCGAGTGGAGCCTCTGGAGCGAAGCGGAGTCGTCGGCGGTGTCGTGGTTCTAAGTCTGACAGTAGAGTAGGGGGTAGGTATGGAGAGGCAAGGTCCTATCTATGGAGCAGTTGTACTCACAAGAGATGTACGAGTTCAGGCCCTTCTTGGAGGAAGTAATAGCCCTATGTCTCGGAGCCCGGAGGCGGTCGAGTGGATTATGTGTGTATGAATTACAGGGGTGCGAACCCTTTACACTGAGGAGGGGGGTGGCTATATAGTGCCTGCCAGACCCCTCCGGCCCTCAGTAATGCGGGGTTTAAAGTACATAAAGTCTAGGCATTACTGGTAACGCCTCACATAAAGTTCCCTATATACCATAAAGTCTACTTAATTACAGACCGTTACAGTGCAGAGTGCTTCTTGACCTTCTGGTGGTCGAGTGTGTCTTCATGGTCGAGTCCTTCGAGTCTGTCGAGTGAAGTCCTCCTTGGTTGACTGGAAGGTAGTCTCTTCTAGGGGTGTCCTTGGGTAGGGTACTTGGATCATGTCTATGACCCTACCCTAGGTACATGACTCCATCAGGCGGTGGGTGCCAATTGTCGTGGTTCTAAATCTGACAGTAGAATGGGGGGTAGGTATGGAGAGGCAAGATCCTAACTATGGAGCAGTTGTACACGCAAGGGATTTACAAGTTCAGGCCCTTCTCGGAGAAGTAACAGCCCTACGTCTCGGAGCCCGGAGGCGGTCGACTGGATTATATGCGTATGGGTTACAGGGGTGCGAAACCTTTACACTGAGGGGGGTGGCTTATATAGTGTCTGCCAGACCCCTCCGGCCCTCAGTTATGCAGGGTTTAAAGTACATAAAGGATTGGCGTTACTGGTAACGTCCTACATAAAGTGTCATCATGGCCATAAAGACTACTTAATTACAGACCGTTTGGATACAGAGTGGCTCTTGATCTCCTGGTGGTCGAGTGGGTCTTCATGGTCGAGTGCCTTCGAGTCTGTCGAGTGAATTCCCTCTTGGTCGACTGGAAGGCAGCTTCTTCTGAAGATGTCCTTGGGGCGGGTACTTTGGACAGGTCCGTGACCCTACCGTAGGTACATGACTTCATCAGGTAATGCGCCATTACTAGGCAAAACCAGTGCGCCATTACTAGGCCTTTTCCTAGTAGTGTTCCTCTAGAATTGTCAACCCAATTGTGAGAGGATTGAACCTAATGAATTGTCCTCAATTTTTGACAAGGAAGTGGATGAGTCGTTGCTGGAGGTCGAGGAGAGGAGTCCGTGTCTCGTGGTCGATTGAGAAGGGAAGATCGGCAGCACTTGCAGACATCCTCGCTGCGGCCGGCAACCAGCGGTGGTTCTGTACAGGTAGGAACACCACGTCCTCATGCTCAGTTCAACCAAGAAATTAGGCAAGGGAATGATAATTATGGATTTAAAAAAAGGAAGATCAGTTTCTGGTTGGTTTTTTTTTCTTTGCTTAATCCGAAAGTAGCCTCCCCTCACGTAATTGCCAAATTGGCGAGGTCCCGTGGGGCATTTGTGGAAACAAATTATATATGTGTGTTTCAAGTTTGTCGAGTGGACAAGTCGATGTTCTCGGCCAGTTGTTCGTCGATGTGAAGACGCAACAGAAAATGCATCGTTACCCGAAAAAAAAAACAGAAAATGCATCGTAGGCTGGGCTGGATAGTTGTTGTGCCTTCGGGGCCTAGCTGAGCATAGCTCGCGACCAGCACTGGGCTCTCGACCAAGTGGTCGGTTTGGCCACATCCAGTCAAGAGCGATTCGGAGTTCGCGACTAATTCATTCACACGACAACTAGCTGAGCATAGCTCGCGACCAGCACTGGGCTCTCGACTAATTCATTCACACGACAACTAGCTGAGCATAGCTCGCGACCAGCACTGGTCGGTTTGGCCACATCCAGTCTAGAGCGATTCGGAGTTCGCGACTAATTCATTCACAGTTTCACACGACAGCTCTGAAGGAAGGACAGCTGGGTCGGTGGCTCCACAATACGCACATGCACGCTCCATCCTCTAGGTCACAGCGGCGCATCGCGTCTCCCATTCTCCTGCTATCCTGACTCAAGCACTCCGTGCGCCACAAGGAGCGCAGCAGCACAGTACGGTGCAAGGGCCATGGTGGAGGGGCGTTGCGCTGGACTATAGTTGGGCTTGGAAAGAAGGTGGATTGGAACTTGGAAGGGTGCCAGCAAGGTATGACTTTTTCTAATTAATTTTTTTGTTTGTGTTACTGTAAAATGTATAAATTTCACATTTTATTTTTACAACTGCGTGAATTTTTATCGTATATGCATATACTATTTGGGTCTTTTTGCATCGTATTCTTTCTGTGTCAGAATCCGCCCTACCTCAAATTTTATCGGTCATCCCCCACTGATTTCGAGTTTGTGATTGTTTCATGCCTGATTTGAAATGGAATGCCAAGTTAGAAAGTGTTATGTAAGTCAAATGATCCTTTAGTTGTTTCTATGGACTTATGGGTTGGCCAGGCAACCTATTTATTGTTTCTTTGGATGTCATTTGTTGAATCTATAATAGTTGGCACGCCAAAAAAAATCACGTCTGAGATTTCATATAGTTGTAGTTGTTTTATTTATTCTGTCTCCCATGCTTCCTTGACTTATATAGGACAACGTTCTTTGAAATCCTCTAATTATCCCGAGCTCAAATGTGCTCGGAATGAACAGTAAAATAATAAAAAATCAAAACAATCTGAATGTTTTTCTTAACTTTGACAAATGTTTTGTATGCTGGCCAATTTTATCACTAAATAACATTCGTGCAAGTCATGCTAAAAAACAAAATCAACACTCCAGATAGCTTCCAAAAATAGCATTTTTGGAGCATCAATGTTATTTTGTTGTGCCACGACATCGACGAACGTTCTTTCAAGATGAAATTTTGCAAACACACAAAACATTGTCAATGTTTACCACACAAAAAATATCAGAATTGTTTGATTTTTTTCATTTTTATTGTTCATCAGGAAGAATTTGAGCTTGGGTGCAGATACATACTTCCCACATTCTTCTGCTTCTTCACATGTTCCTACCTATTTTAGTGCAGTCGCACCCTGATGTTGACTTTGGAATAAATTTCATATGTCCCGCAGCAACGCGCGGGGTTTCATCTAGTATAGTCACATATCATCCCACTAAATCAACGCAGCGGCACGCAGCAAGCCACCAACAAACCAATGTGAGAAAAGCCAAGGTGGAGCGTGCCTTACCATCTACGGTAGTCAAATCAACGCGGCACACACCAAGCCACCAGCTAATCCATGTGTAAAAAGCCAAGGTGGTACTCGACTCCATGCACTGCAAAGTCTGCAGCCACCTACTCCCTCCGTTCCTAAATATTTGTCTTTCTAGGCATTTCAAATTGACACAACATACGGATGTATGCAGACTTATTTTAAAGTGTAGATTCACTCATTTTGCTTTGTATGTAGTCACTTGTTGAAATCTCCAGAAAGACAAATATTTAGGAACGGAGGGAGTAATATATATTGTCGTCCCCAACCATCTATATATAGCTACAGTTGTCGTCAAGCTTTCTGAATAAATTTACGTGTGAAACACATGCAGGCCACCCACGGATATGATGCCTCGTGCATGAATGCCACTGCTGGAGATCCAACCTAGATCAAGCCCACATGCTCTCTGCGTGTAAAGCTTGGTGCCCGTGCTGCTAGTTGCTCGTTTATCTATTGTCACTTGTGCTCTCGCCTCAGTCGATCGGGTTGGGACTCCACCTTATAAGAGGCCCGGCATTCCATCCCATTAGGCATCAACCTCCCAGCACCAACCAACCCAGTACCTGCTAAATAGTCAGTCAGTCTTTGCAACCATGAGGCCACAGGTGCTGCTCGCCGCGCTGGCCGTCGTCGTCCTCCTCGCAGCAGCTCTGCCCTTCGCCCACAGCCAAGGTGAGCCCGGCATCGTCCTTTCTTTGTCTTTCTTCATCTCCTCGCAGATTAAACCAGTGTAGAGCCACTAATTGACATTGGTGGTTGCCTGCAGGTGCGACCCCAAGCGCGTCGCTGTGCTGCAACAACTGCGGCACCTGCACCAGGTCCATCCCGCCCAGGTGCACGTGCATGGATGCGTCGCCCAGCGGCTGCAACCCGTCCTGCAAGACCTGCGACAAGACCACTGTCGCCGGCCGCGACAGCTTCCAGTGCAAGGACCGCGTCGCCAACTTCTGTCAGCGCAGCTGCACTAAGGCCGCGTGACTCGACCTGTTGTCGCCAGAATAATGCCGATTAGCTTGTGCTTTTCCTTTGTTTTTTGCAGTATTTGAGAGTTCCCTGTGCATCTTGCTCTGGTAGATGCAGAGAAGAAATGAGAGTTGGATGCATGCTCGTTGTTCCTTCTTGTGTCTGAAATAAAGAGCATATTCTTTGCTCAAAATCTTCTTATGCATTGCGATCAGTAAAACGCATATGCATTGAATGGAATGGAATATGAATCCAAATCCAAATCATCTACCATGTAGAGGCAGGAATGGAATGCATTGATCGATGTACAAATCATCAAGATGGAGAGCTGTCAAATTTAAATCCAAGTTAAAGGATTATCATCAAATCCGTTACAAAATGGTAATGCCAAACCCAGTCCAAATTCTTTAGATCCAGATCTATTAAAATCCAACGAATCACAAAATTTTGAAATCCACACAAAAGTTTGACACCAAAAATGTCAACATCCTGTTCAAACTATAGTTTTCATGAAATGAATGGGATATTTTGGAGATGGTTTAGCTTGTTTAGGAGTTACTATTATTTGCAGTTGGCAAGTCTATATGCACAAGTGCACCCCCAAAACCGGAAATCCATTTTGGCTCTAGGGAGCACATGCTCCTGCGTGCCAAAAATGGATTTCACAAATATAAAAAATATTTGGACAAAACTAGATGTGTTCATTGTCGCACTCAAATGGAACATGCAAAAAAATTTAGGGGAAATTTTTGACCTTTGCGAAAAAAACAAATCGAAGGCCATATGTTGCACTTAATTTTGTTTTTCTCACCGATGAAGCACTGCTATCCCGTATGGCATGAAAATTTTCATGGGCACTTGCTACAGTAATATGAACATCTGCAAAAAAAAATTAGTGTTTTAAAAATATATTTACTATTTATTTTAATTTTACTCTTCATTAGGGAGCATACGCTCCCTAGAGCCAAAAATCCGCGTACAACAAACACTAAATTTAAACCCACTATGGATGATTGAGATCAATTTGAGTATTTAATTTCATGTTTAGGCAATCTGCCGTGTGCATGCACTCAGCAAAAGGGAAGGTTTTACCCTGTATAAAAAATCGGCAAACATGATGACCAATAACAAGAAAAAATTAACATTGGGGAGGGTCCTTCGAGGCCGCCGCACCACGCTTCGCCACCGCATCTAAGCCAACGCACTACCTCACCACCTCGTCATGCCCGAAGTTCGTAGAGGTTGCCCTCCCACATGCTCTACTCGAGCTCGACCAACAAGAAGAACATGACGGCCAGCAAGAGAAGCAATAGCGGGACCGGGGAAGAGGAGTTGGTGCTACTGGCGCGTCGAGTCCGGCTAGTCGCGGTTAATGTCGACGATGTCATGGAAGAGGAAGAGCGGGTAAGGGCGAGTGGTAAGAGAGGCGGGCAAGGTGATGCAACATCGGAAGCAAAATGGTGTTGAGCAACTCGACAGTGCTGGTTGAAGAATAAGTTCATCAAGCGAGCAACACTGACACCTCGGCTTGAGGCGGCCAGGATCTGGGACAAATGGATGGTCCAGATGGATGGGCCATTGGCAATCCGCGGGACACTCGAATTGACGAATTAGAGTGTCAACCAAAAAACCATCGGCAAACATAATGTTTTCTTCTTTTTTTTATTTTTTTTATTTTTTCGGCCCCTACACCGTGTCAAGCCCATTCAAAAGTGTCTTCACACTACTATAAAAAAACTTATACACAGAAACTTAGCAGTAGCGCTGGCCAAAAAGGGGCGCTATTGCTAATTAGCAGTAGCGCATGCAACAAACAGGCGCTACTGCTACCAACTTAGCAGTAGCGCGGCTCGGTAGAACCATGCTACTACTAAATTTGGCCGACCGTTCCCGCCACGCTAGGTTTATCAGTAGCGCGCCCACGGTAACCGCACTACTGCTAATGTGATAATAGTAGCGCACTTTTTCTGCACGTCGCTATTGCTAATTTTGAACCTGGCCACATGGCGGGCCCCGCTTGGCAGTAGCGCGTCTGCCAGGAGCGCGGCCATTTTACTCCCGGCGCTACTGCTAAACCGCAGCCATACCACCTTTTTCCTCCCCCTTCCCTCCTCCCCCATCCTCTCATCCTTCACTTTCCCCACCCACCTCCTCTCTCCCTCACTTTGCTTCTTCCTCACTACATCTCCCCCGTTACTCTCTTTCTACCTATCTTTCTCTCTCTTTATTACTCCTAGCTAACTACAGGGGCGGACCCAGAGGATATCTTCAGTGGGGGCACAAAGTTTGACTGGGGGCATTTCTATTGTAAATTCAAAAAATTCAAATATTTTTCTTCAAACTTCAAAAGGATCTACACCACCTCCATTAATGCATCTCCTTTCTCTTTTCCCTTCCCCCTCCACTAGTTGAACTTGTCACCTCCAAAACTCATTAGCTAGTTAGACCTAGCTAGGATTTAGTGAAGTGACCTATGTACGTCCCTAACTAGATCAATAGCCTTGTCAAGAAGAGCATTGTCCAATTGATCATTCCATAGGTGTATGTGGCAACACCTATCGGCAAAATCATCACCGTGCTCAATCTCGAGATAGGTGATTTGAAAATTGTTCTTTTGCAAGAATGGAAATATGTGTATGTGTGCGATATGACATAATCGGGCGATATGATGGAAATTACGTGTGTGGCATGAGTTGCCGCTGAATTGTGCTTGGTGAGTTGCCTATGTTTTGCCGAAATGCTGATTATTTCCGTTTCGGCGAATGCTGGGCAAACTCTATATGTCCTATTTTTAGGGAAGGTCATGCCGAATTTTTGTATGACTTTGATGCATGCATGCATTTTTATAATCAATTTGTTTATTATAACCATGCAGGCATTCATGATGGTCAGTGGAACGGTGGTAGACAGGTGGTTGCGATCGGCGACGCTGGACATGAAAGAAAATAACCTGATAGAGATTTTATGTCCGTGTCGAAGATGCAAAGGTGGAGTTTCGCTCGGCCCCTATGATGCGATGGCGCACCTGCTCATGACTGGTTTCATGGATGTGATAGAGGCCAAGGTGTCATGTCTTTCGATGAGATGGTGGCTATCGTTTTGGTGGAAGTCGACTTTGATGATCCGACTATGAACGTGCGAGGACGTCGCACGTAGCAATCGCTAAACCAACTCCGAGAGGTTATTGACCACGCCGGAGCACGATCAACCTGACCACGAAGGTCTATTTCCTACAAGCAAACGAAGAACAAGCAAGAAACTAAGATTGCAATCTGGATATTGCGAATAACAGAGGAAAGCTTTATTAATGAAGGTGGGTTCTGTGACGCCTTTATCTGGTCGTTGAACACAAACGAAGTACGCGAAGTTGCAGCTATGGCAAACTTTTATTCTAAACAAAACCAAAGTCTAAACGATGCCCTAAGGGTTGTATATATGGAGGAAGTGAAGGAAATATGCCCTAGAGGCAATAATAAAGTTATTATTTATTTCCTCATATCATGATAAATGTTTATTATTCATGCTAGAATTGTATTAACCGGAAACATGATACATGTGTGAATACATAGACAAACATATAGTCACTAGTATGCCTCTACTTGACTAGCTCATTAATCAAAGATAGTTATGTTTCCTAACCATAGACATGTGTTGTCATTTGGTTAATGGGATCACATCATTAGGAGAATGATGTGATTGACATGACCCATTCCGTTAGCCTAGCACTTGATCGTTTAGTATATTGCTATTGCTTTCTTCATGACTTATACATGTTCCTGAAACTATGAGATTATGCAACTCCCGTTTACCGGAGGAACACTTTGGGTGCTACCAAACTTCACAACGTAACTGGGTGATTATAAAGGAGTACTACAGGTGTCTCCAAAGGTAGATGTTGGGTTGGCATATTTCGAGATTAGGTTTTGTCACTCCGATTGTCGGAGAGGTATCTCTGGGCCCTCTCGGTAATGCACATCACTATAAGCCTTGCAAGCAATGTAACTAATGAGTTAGTTACGGAATGATGCATTACGTAACGAGTAAAGAGACTTGCTGATAACGAGATTGAACTAGGTATTGGATACCGACGATCGAATCTCGGGCAAGTAACATACCGATGACAAAGGGAACAACGTATGTTGTTATGCGGTTTGACCGATAAAGATCTTCGTAGAATATGTAGGAACCAATATGGGCATCCAGGTTCCGCTATTGGTTATTGACCGAGAATAGTTCTAGGTCATGTCTACATAGTTCTCAATCCCGTAGGGTCTGCACGCTTAACGTTACGATGATAGTTTTATTATGAGTTTATAAGTTTTGATGTACCGAAGTTTGTTCGGAGTCTTGGATGTGATCACGGACATGATGACGAGGAGTCTTAGAATGGTCGAGACATAAAGATTGATATATTGGACGGCTATATTCGGACACCGGAAGTGTTCCGAGTGTTTTCGGAGAAAACCGGAGTGCCGGAGGGTTACCGGAAACCCCCCCCCCCCCGGAGAAGTAATGGGCCTGGTGGGCCTTAGTGGAAAGAGAGAGGGGCGGCCAGGGTGGGCCGCGCGCCCCCTCTCCTTTTGGTCTGAATTGGACTAGGGGGGCGGCGCCCCCCTCTTTCCTTCCCCTCTCCCCCTTCCTTCCCTCTCCTAGTAGGAGTAGGAAAGGGGGAGTCCTACTCCTACTAGGAGGAGGATTCCTCCTCCTTGACGCGCCCTCTAAGGGCCGGCCGGCCTCCCCCTTGCTCCTTTATATATGGGGGCAGGGGGGCATCCCATAGACACACAAGTTGATCTACGGATCGTTCCTTAGCCGTGTGCGGTGCCCCCCTCCACCATATTCCACCTCGGTCATATCGTCACGGAGTTTAGGCGAAGCCCTGCGCCGGTAGAACATCATCATCGTCACCACGCCGTCGTGCTGACGGAACTAATCCCCGAAGCTTTGCTGGATCGGAGCCCGGGGATCGTCATCAAGATGAACGTGTTCTGAACTCGGAGGTGCCATACGTCCGGTGCTTGGATCGGTCGGATCATGAAGACGTATGACTACATCAACCGCGTTGTGCTAACGCTTCCGCTTACGGTCTACGAGGGTACATGGACAACACTCTCCCCTCTCATTGCTATGCCATCACCATGATCTTGCGTGTGCGTAGGATTTTTTTGAAATTACTCGTTCCCCAGCAGTGGCATCGAGCCTAGGTTTTATCGCGTTGATGTTATATGCACGAGTAGAACACAAGTGAGTTGTGGGCGATACAAGTCATCTGCTTACCAGCATGTCATACTTTGGTTGGCGGTATTGTGAGATGAAGCGCCCGGACCGACATTACGCGTCGCTTAGGCGAGACTGGTTTCACCGTTCGAGCACTCGTGCTTAAAGGTGATGGCGGGTGTCTGTCTCTCTCACTTTAGCTGAATCGAGTGTGGCTCGCCCGGTCCTTGCGAAGGTTAAAACAGCACTAACTTGACGAACTATCATTGTGGTTTTGATGCGTGAGGTAAGAACGGTTCTTGCTAAGCCCGTAGCTGCCACGTAAAACTTGCAACAACAAAGTAGAGGACGTCTAACTTGTTTTGCAGGGCATGTTGTGATGTGATATGGTCAAGGCGTGATGCTATATTTTATTGTATGAAATGATCATGTTTTGTAACGAAGTTATCGGCAATGGCGAAGCCATATGGTTGTCGCTTTATTGTATGAAATGCAAACGCCCTGTAATTGCTTTACTTTACCACTAAGCGGTAGCGATATTCGTAGAAGCAATAGATGGCGTAACGACAACGATGCTACAATGGAGATCAAGGTGTCGCGCCGGTGACGATGGTGATCACGACGGTGCTTCAAAGATGGAGATCACAAGCACAAGATGATGATGGCCATATCATATCACTTATATTGATTGCATGTGATGTTTATCCTTTATGCATCTTATCTTGCTTTGTTTGACGGTAGCATTTTAAGATGATCTCTCACTTAAAATTATCAGGAAGTGTTCACCCTGAGTATGCACCATTGCCAAAGTTCATCGTGCCCAGACACCACGTGATGATCGGGTGTGATAAGCTCTACGTCCATCTACAACGGGTGCAAGCCAGTTTTGCACACGTAGAATACTCGGGTTAAACTTGATGAGCCTAGCATATGCAGATATGGCCTCGGAACACGGAGACCGAAAGGTCGAGCGTGAATCATATAGTAGATATGATCAACATAGTGATGTTCACCATTGAAAACTACTCCATCTCACGTGATGATCGGTTATGGTTTAGTTGATTTGGATCACGTGATCACTTAGATGACTAGAGAGATGTCTGTCTAAGTGGGAGTTCTTAAGTAATATGATTAATTGAACTTAAATTTATCATGAACTTAGTACCTGATAGTATTTTGCTTGTCTATGTTTGTTGTAGATAGATGGCTCATGCTGTTGTTCCGTTGAATTTTAATGCGTTCCTTGAGAAAGCAAAGTTGAAAGATGATGGTAGCAATTACACGGACTGGGTCCATAACTTGAGGATTATCCTCATTGCTGCACGTAAGAATTACGTCTGGAAGCACCGCTGGGTGCCAGGCCTGCTCTCGATGCAATCGACGGCGTTAGAACGTCTGGCGAGCAAAGTTGATGACTACTCGATAGTTCAATGTGCCATGCTTTATGGCTTAGAACCGGGTCTTCAACGACGTTTTGAGCGTCATGGAGCATATGAGATGTTCCAGAGTTGAAGTTAATATTTCAAGCAAATGCCGGATTGAGAGATATGAAGTCTTCAATAAGTTCTACAAGCGCAAGATGGAGGAGAATAGTTACAAGGTGAGCATATACTCAAAATGTCCGGGTATAATAATCACTTGATTCAACTGGGAGTTAATCTTCCGGATGATAGCGTCATTTACATAATTCTCCAATCACTGCCACCAAGTTACAAGAGCTTCCTGATGAACTATAATATGCAAGGGATGAACAAGACAATTCCCGAGCTCTTCGCAATGCTAAAAGCTGCGGAGGTAGAAATCAAGAAGGAGCATCAAGTGTTGATGGTCAACAAGACCACTAGTTTCAAGAAAAAGGGCAAAGGAAAGAAGAAGGGGAACTTCAAGAAGAACGGAAAGCAAGTTGCTGCTCAAGAGAAGAAACCCAAGTCTGGACCTAAGCCTGGAACTGAGTGCTTCTCTGCAAGCGATGGACATTTGAAGCGGAACTGCCCCAAGTATTTGGCGGATAAGAAGGATGGCAAGGTGAAAAAAGGTATATGTGATATACATGTTATTGATGTGTACCTTACTAGAGCTCGTAGTAGCACCTGGGTATTTGATACTAGTTTTGTTGCTAATATTTGCAACTCGAAACAGGGACTACGGAATAAGCGAGCACTGGCGAAGGACGAGGTGACGATGCGCGTGGGAAACGGTTCCAAAGTCGATGTGATCGCGGTCGGCACGCTACCTCTACATCTACCTTCGGGATTAGTTTTAGACCTGAATAATTGTTATTTGGTGCCAGCGTTGAGCATGAACATTATATCTGGATCTTGTTAGATGCGAGACGGTTATTCATTTAAATCAGAGAATACTGGTTGTTCTATTTATATGAGTAATATCTTTTATGGTCATGCACCCTTGAAGAGTGGTCTATTTTTATTGAATCTCGAAAGTAGTGATACACATATTCATAATGTCGAAGCCAAAAGATGCATAGTTGATAATGAGAGTGCAACTTATTTGTGGCACTGCCGTTTAGGTCATATCGGTGTAAAGCGCATGAAGAAACTCCATACAGATGGACTTTTGGAATCACTTGATTATGAATCACTTGGTACTTGAGAACCATGCCTCATGGGCAAGATGACTAAAACACCGTTCTCCGGTACTATGGAGAGAGCAACAGATTTGTTGGAAATCATACATACAGATGTATGTGGTCCGATGAATGTTGAAGCTCGTGGCGGATATCGTTATTTTCTCACCTTCACAGATGATTTGAGCAGATATGGGTATATCTACTTAATGAAACACAAGTCTGAAACATTTGAAAAGTTCAAAGAATTTCAGAGTGAAGTGGAAAATCATCGTAACAAGAAAATAAAGTTTCTACGATCTGATCGTGGAGGAGAATATTTGAGTTACGAGTTTGGTTTACATTTGAAACAATGTGGAATAGTTTCGCAACTCATGCCACCTGGAACACCACAAAGAAATGGTGTGTCCGAACGTTGTAATCGTACTTTACTAGAAATGGTGCGATCTATGATGTCTCTTACTGATTTACCACTATCGTTCTGGGGTTATGCTTTAGAGACGACCGCATTCACGTTAAATAGGGCACCATCAAAATCCATTGAGACGACGCCTTATGAACTGTGGTTTGGCAAGAAACCAAAGTTGTCGTTTCTTAAGGTTTGGGGCTGCGATGCTTATGTGAAGAAACTTCAACTAGATAAGCTCGAACCTAAATCGGAGAAATGTGTCTTCATAGGATACCCAAAAGAGACTGTTGGGTACAACTTCTATCACAGATCCGAAGGCAAAACATTCGTTGCTAAGAATGGATCCTTTCTAGAGAAGGAGTTTCTCTCGAAAGAAGTGAGTGGGAGGAAAGTAGAACTTGATGAGGTAATTGTACCTGCTCCCTTATTGGAAAGTAGTTCATCACAGAAATCAGTTCCTGTGACACCTACACCAATTAGTGAGGAAGCTAATGATAGTGATCATGAAACTTCAGATCAATTTTCTACTGAACCTCGTAGGTCTACCAGAGTAAGATCCGCACCAGAGTGGTACGGTAATCCTATTCTGGAAGTCATGTTAATTGACCATGATGAACCTACGAACTATGAGGAAGCGATGATGAGCCCAGATTCTGCAAAATGGCTAGATGCCATGAAATCTGAGATGGGATCCATGTATGAAAACAAAGTATGGACTTTGGTTGACTTGCCCGATGATCGGCAAGCCATTGAGAATAAATGGATCTTTAAGAAGAAGACTGACGCTGATGGTAATGTAACTGTCTATAAAGCTCGACTTGTTGCGAAATGTTTTCGACAAGTTCAAGGGATTGACTACGATGAGACTTTCTCACTCGTAGCGACGATGCTTAAGTCTGTCCGAATCATGTTAGCTATTGCTGCATTTCATGATTATGAAATTTGGCAAATGGATGTCAAAACTGCATTCTGAATGGATTTCTGGAAGAAGAGTTGTATATGATGCAGCCAGAAGGTTTTGTTGATCCAAAAGGTGCTAACAAAGTGTGCAAGCTCCAGCGATCCATTTATGGACTGGTGCAAGCATCTCGGAGTTGGAATAAACGCTTTGATAGTCTGATCAAGGCATATGGTTTTATCTGAGACTTTTGGAGAAGCTTTGTATTTACAAGAAAGTGAGTGGGAGCTCAGTAGCATTTCGATATTATATGTAGATGACATATTATTAATTGGAAATGATATAGAATTTCTGGATAGCATAAAGGGATACTTGAATAAAAGTTTTTCAATGAAAGACCTCGGTGAAGCTGCTTACATATTGGGCATCAAGATTTATAGAGATAGATCAAGACGCTTAATAGGACTTTCACAAAGCACATACCTTGATAAAATTTTGAAAAAGTTCAAAATGGATCAGGCAAAGAAAGGGTTCTTGCCCGTGCTACAAGGTGTGAAGTTGAGTCAAACTCAATGCCCAACCAAAGCAGAAGATAGAGAGAAAATGAAATATGTTCCCTATGCTTCAGCCATAGGCTCTATCATGTATGCAATGCTGTGTACCAGACCTGACGTATGCTTAGCAATAAGCTTGGCAGGAAGGTACCAAAGTAATCCAGGAGTGGATCACTGGACAGCGGTCAAGAACATCCTGAAATACCTGAAAATGACTAAGGATATGTTTCTCGTATATGGAGGTGACAAAGAGCTAGTCGTAAATGGTTACGTTAATGCAAGCTTTGACACTGATCCGGACGATTCTAAATCGCAAACCGGATATGTGTTTTTATTAAACGGTGGAGCTGTAAGTTGGTGCAGTTCTAAACAAAGCGTCGTGGCGGGATCTACATGTGAAGCGGAGTACATAGCTGCTTCAGAAGCAGCGAATGAAGGAGTCTGGATCAAGGAGTTCATTTCTGATCTAGGTGTCATACCTAGTGCATCGGGACCAATGAAGATCTTCTGTGACAATACTGGTGCAATTGCCTTGGCAAAGGAATCCAAATTTCACAAGAGGACCAAGCACATCAAGAGACGCTTCAATTCCATCCGGGACCAAGTCCAAGTGAGAGACATAGAGATTTGCAAGATACATACGGATCTGAATGTTGCAGATCCGTTGACTAAGCCTCTCTCACGAGCAAAACATGATTAGCACCAAGACTCCATGGGTGTTAGAATCATTACCATGTAATAATAAATTTATTATTTATTTCCTCATATCATGATAAATGTTTATTAGTCATGCTAGAATTGTATTAACCGGAAACATGATACATGTGTGAATACATAGACAAACATAGTGTCACTAGTATGCCTCTACTTGACTAGCTCATTAATCAAAGATGGTTATGTTTCCTAACCATAGACATGTGTTGTCATTTGATTAATGGGACCACATCATTAGTAGAATGATGTGATTGACATGACCCATTCCGTTAGCCTAGCACTTGATCGTTTAGTATATTGCTATTTCTTTCTTCATGACTTATACATGTTCCTGAAACTATGAGATTATGCAACTCCCGTTTACCGGAGGAACACTTTGGGTGCTACCAAACGTCACAATGTAACTGGGTGATTATAAAGCAGTACTACAGGTCTCTCCAAAGGTAGATGTTGGGTTGGCGTATTTCGAGGTTAGGTTTTGTCACTCCGATTGTCGGAGAGGTATCTCTGGGCCCTCTGGGTAATGCACATCACTATAAGCCTTGCAAGCAATGTAACTAATGAGTTAGTTACGGAATGATGCATTACGTAACGAGTAAAGAGACTTGCCGGTAACGAGATTGGACTAGGTATTGGATACCGACGATCGAATCTCGGGCAAGTAACATACCGATGACAAAGGGAACAACGTATGTTGTTATGCGGTTTGACCGATAAAGATCTTCGTAGAATATGTAGGAACCAATATGGGCATCCAGGTTCCGCTATTGGTTATTGACGAGAATAGTTCTAGGTCATGTCTACATAGTTCTCGAACCCGTAGGGTCCGCACGCTTAACGTTACGATGACAGTTTTATTATGAGTTTATAAGTTTTGATGTACCGAAGTTTGTTTGGAGTCCCGGATGTGATCACGGACATGACGAGGAGTCTCAGAATGGTCGAGAAATAAAGATTGATATATTGGACGGCTATATTCGGACACCGGAAGTGTTCCGGGTGTTTTCGGAGAAAACCGGAGTGCCGGAGGGTTACCAGAACCCCCCGGGAGAAGTAATGGGCCTAGTGGGCCTTAGTGGAAAGAGAGAGGGGCGGCCAGGGTGGGCCGCGCGCCCCCTCTCCCTCTTGTCCAAATTGGACTAGGAGAGGGGGCGGCGCCCCCCTCTTTCCTTCCCCTCTCCCCCTTCCTTCCCTCTCCTAGTAGGAGTAGGAAAGGGGGAGTCCTACTCCTACTAGGAGGAGGATTCCTCCTCCTTGGCGTGCCCTCTAAGGGCCGGCCGGCCTCCCCCTTGCTCCTTTATATACGGGGGCAGGGGGCACCCCATAGACACACAAGTTGATCTACGGATCGTTCCTTAGCCGTGTGCGGTGCCCCCCTCCACCATATTCCACCTCGGTCATATCGTCACGGAGTTTAGGCGAAGCCCTGCGCCGGTAGAACATCATCATCATCACCACGCCATCGTCTTGTGGAACTCATCCCGAAGCTTTGCTGGATCGGAGCCCGGGATCATCATCGAGTTGAGCGTGTGCTGAACTCGGAGGTGCCGTCGTTCGGTGCTTGGATCGGTCGGATCGTGAAGACGTACGACTACATCAACCGCGTTGTGCTAACGCTTCCGCTTACGGTCTACGAGGGTACGTGGACAACACTCTCCCCTCTCGTTGCTATGCCATCACCATGATCTTGCGTGTGCGTAGGAATTTTTCTGAAATTACTACGTTCCCCAACAGGAAGAGGGGGGGATTTCGTGGCCCTTGGTGGAGAGGTCCGAACCCAACCTTATCTCTTGTTTCCCCACACATATGGACTCTAAAAAAAGCCTATACTTATGTATTTCAAAATTACATGGGCCTGGCCCAATAAAAAGGTGACGCAGCACCTAGAATAGCCTCTGGACGAAATTTATAAAGTGTCATCTTGTATATTTCGTCCAAGGCTTCATGCACTCCTTATGGGGGCTTCAAAGTCCTGAAATCATCACTTGTAACTCCGTTCTTGTTCCCCTTGCGCATGCCATCATCTCCATGCTTGGTCTTGCTCCAATGTTCATCCTTCTCCAAGCTAGGCCCTTCATTTGTAAGCAGAACAAATGTATCCAATTTAGGCAGCAGCATATTCTCATGAACATTAGAATCATTACCAAGAAACGAAAGTACCTGGTAATTTAATTGGCGTGCGCGAGCTCTAGTAATTGGTCCAATATGTATAGCAGCAGGGGTTGTGGGTGTAACAATGGTATTGATGTCCTCATCATCCTCCCCTTCTTGAAATGAAGTCGTCCTCGACGGAAGTTCATCTTCCTCTCCCAAATAAGGCTTCAAATCTGCAATGTTAAAAGTGGGACTAACCCCAAAATCTGCAGGCTGCTCAAGTTTATATGCATTATCATTTATTTTCTCTAAGACCTTAAAATGTTCGTCAGCACGTGGCATTAGCTTTGATTTGCGCAAATCAGGAAATCTATCCTTATGCAAATGTAACCAAACAAGATCTCTAGGCGCAAACACAACATGTTTTCTACCCTAATCCCCAGCAAATTTATTTTTAGCATTCATACGCTCAATGTTTTCCTTAGTTAACTCATGCATTTTTAAAATCAATTCAGCATGTTGTTTAGCATCAAAATTAACCTTCTCCGAAGATGGAAGAGGCAACAAATCAATAGGTGCACGAGGTAGGAACCCATACACAACTTCAAAAGGGCACATCTTAGTAGTAGAATGCAATGAACGATTATAAGAAAATTCAATAGGAGGCAAGCATTCCTCCCAAATTTTCTTATTATTCTTCAAAACAGCCCTAAGCATAGTAGACAATGTTCTATTGACTACTTCAATTTGTTCATCAGTTTCGGGGTGACAAGTAGTACTAAAAAGCAGTTTAGTCCCCAACTGAGCCCATAAACATCTCCAAAAGTGGCTAAGAAATATAGTATCATGATCTGAAACGGTAGTATTTGCCACACCATGCAAGCGAATAATTTCACGAAAGAACAAATCAGCAACATTAACAGCATCATCGCTTTTATGACATGGTATAAAGTGTGCCATTTTCGAGAATCTATCCACGACAACAAATATGCTATCCCTCCCCTTCTTTGTTCGAAGTAAACCTAAAAGAAAGTCCATGGATATATCCTCCCAAGGAACACTAGGTACTGGCAAAGGCATATATAAACCATGAGGATTGAGTCATGACTTAGCTTTTGGACACGTAGTGCAGCGAGCAATAAAATGCTCAACATCCCGTCTCATCTTTGGCCAAAAGAAATGTGTAGCAAGTACGTCCTCCGTCTTCTTCATGCTTAAGTCTCCCATTAGTCCTCCTCCATGCGCCTCCTGCAATAACAAAAGATGAACGGAGCTAGATGGAATGCATAGCTTGTTAGCACGGAACACAAATCCATCATTAACGACAAACTTGTTCCACATTCTTCCTTCTTTACAAATTCAGACTAGGCCCACTAAATTTTTCAGAAAAGTATGCAAGAGGTTTGCCATCTTGTAATAACACACCTCCTAATCCAATTCCACTAGCATCACATTCAAGCTCAAAAGTATTATTAAAATCAGGAAGTTGCAGTAAAGGAGCATGTGTCAACTTATCTTTCAATACCATGAAGGCTTCTTCCTGTGCGGTACCCCAAAGAAAAGGCACATCCTTCTTTGTAAGCTCATAGAGAGGTGCAGCAATGGTGCTGAAATCTCTCACAAAACGCTTATAGAATGCAGCGAGGCCAAGAAAACTCCTCACTTGTGTGACCGTTTTGGGCTGCGGCCAACTCTCAATAGCTTCAATCTTGGCTTTGTCAACTTCAATTCCCTGTGGAGTAACAACATAGCCAAGAAAAGATAATCGGTCAGTGCAAAAGGTGCACTTCCCAAGGTTACCAAACAAACGTGCATCACATAGAGCAATAAAAATAGCACGTAAATGTTCCAAATGTTCTTCCAAAGATCTGCTATAAATCAATATGTCATCAAAGTAAACTACCACAAATCGTCCAATGAAAGCACGTAAAACTTCGTTCATTAATCTCATGAAAGTACTAGGTGCGTTAGTTAACCCAAAAGGCATGACTAACCACTCATATAATCCAAACTTAGTTTTAAATGCTATTTTCCATTCATCTCCGAATTTCATACGAATTTGATGGTATCCACTACGCAAATCAACTTTGGAGAATATTGTAGAGCCACTCAATTCATCAAGCATATCATCAAGCCTAGGAATAGGATGACGGTAACGAATAGTAATATTATTAATGCCTCAACAATCGACACACATACGTGATGTACCATCCTTTTTCGCCACTAGAATAATAGGAACATCACAAGGACTAAGGGATTCGCGTATATAACCTTTGTCGAGCAGCTCCTGTACTTGACGCATAATCTCCTTCGTCTCCTTTGGATTGGTACGGTATGATGCACGGTTGGGTAATAATGCACCGAGAATTAAGTCAATCTGATGCTCAATCCCTCAAATGGAGGTAATCCAGGTGGCACATCTTGTGGAAAGCCGTCCGCGAACTCCTGCAAAATGTTAGTGATAGCAGGAGGCAAAGAGGACGGCATGTCGTCGAATGAAAATAATGCCTCTTTGCACACAAAAGCATAGCAAATAGATTTGCTGAAATCTAGTTCATCAATATCAGATTTAGTGGCAAGTAAACATGCACTTTTCAATTTAATTTCGGAAGCAACACTAGATGGTTTACTATTAGGCTTCATTTGTTGCTCAAATTCTTTTGCCACAATCTGATTTTCACTCTTATTTTTCTCCTGTTTTGCTTTATTAGCTCTATTAATATCATCTTTCAAAATGGAATCAGGAGTCATAGGAAGCAAAGTAATATTTTTATCCTTATGAACAAGAGTATACTGATTGTTTCTACCATGGTGTACAATTCTTTTTATCAAATTGCCATGGTTGACCAAGTAATAAGGAACATGCTTGCATAGGTACCACATCACAATCAACATAATCAGCATATGTAGAGATACTAAAATGCACACGAATAGTACGTGTTACCTTAACCTTGCAGCTGTTGTTGAACCATTGGATGTAGTAAGGATGTGCATGTGGTCTTGTGTTTAGCGATAGCTTCTCCACCATCTCCATGCTAGCCAAGTTGTTGCAGCTCCCTCTGTCTATGATGACACGCACAGAACGTTCCTTCACAACTCCCTTTGTATGGAACAAATTGTGCCTCTGATTTTGCTCAGCTTGTGTGACCTGCACACTCAAAACACGTTGAGCAACTAAACATTCATACCTGTCAGCGTATTCAGGAGCCATGTATTGCGTCTCATGATCAGAATCATCTCCACCATGTTCTTCACGTGTAATAAGAGCCAAAGTCTCCTCATCATAGTCACTAGCGGACTCATACCCACCATCCTCAGTAGCAATCATCACATGCTAAGATTTGCATTCTCTCACATAATGACCTCTTCCCTTACAACGACGACAAATAATATCACTTGTGTACCCTGTTGATGCCATGGAAGAAAAAGAACTCTGTGCAGGCCTGACAGGTGCGCTCTTGGCAGATAATGGTGGTTGTGCCTGCTTTCTTGTATCACGGCTGAAGGTGGCACCTGATGGAGGTGCTGGTGCAGTTAAAGTAGAGATGCACACGGTGTCCATGATGAAGGTCGGCCTGCAGAAAAGTTAGTTCGCGCCAATGCTTGTCGATCCTGCACTTCACGTTCAGCTTTACAAGCAAGATGGAATAAACGAGTGATATTAGTATACTCCTTATACTCCAGAATGGTTTGAATCTCTCTATTTAATCCACCCATAAAACGTGCAAGCATAGATTCATTCTCCTCAACAATACCACATCTAATCATGCTAGTTTGTAATTCCTGATAATATTCTTCTACAAAATTTTTTCCTTGTCTTAAACACTGCAATTGTTGAAGCAATTCACGTTGATAATATGGTGTAACCCAACGAATACGCATAGAAGTTTTCAAAGCAGCCCAATTAGTTGGAATAGGATATAAATAACATATCAGGGATAGATATGATGATCCTTGAAATGTTCGTGATGTTTGACACCGCGAAAGTAGAAATCAAGAAGGAGCATCAATCATTGATGGTTAGTAAAACCATTAGTTTCAAGAAGGGCAAGGGCAAGAAGGGATACTTCATGAAACAACAAATCGGTTGCTGCTCTAGTGAAGAAACCCAAAGTTTGAACCCACCCGAGACTAGGTGCTTCTGTAATAAGGGGAACAGTCATTGAAGCAGAACTACCCTAGATACTTTGTAGATGAGAAGGCTGGCAAGGTCGATAGAAGTATATTGGATATACATTATGTTAATGTGTACTTTACTAGTACTCCCAGTAGCATCAGGGTATTAGATACCGGTTCGGTTGCTAAGTGTTAGTAACTCGAAATAAAAGCTACGGTATAAACGGAGAGTAGCTAAAGGTGAGCTGACGATGTGTGTTGGAAGTGTTTCCAAGGTTGATGTGATCAAGCATCGCATGCTCCCTCCACCATCGAGATTGGTGTTAAACCTAAATAATTGTTATTTGGTATTTGTGTTGAGCATAGACATGATTGGATTATGTTTATGGCAACACGGTTATTCAAGGAGAATAATGGTTACTCTGTTTATTTGAATAATACCTTCAATGGTCTTGCACCTAAAATAAATGTTTTATTAAATCTTGATCGTAGTGATACACATGTTCATGCCAAAAGATATAAGATAGTAATGATAGTACCACATACTTGTGGCACTGCCACTTGAGTCATATTAGGTATAAAACGCATGAAGAAGCTCCATGTTGATGGATCTTTGGACTCACTCGTTTTTGAAAAGATTGAGACATGCGAACCGTGTCTATTGGTGTATATGCATGAAGAAACCCCATGCAGATGGATCGTTTGGTCTCACTTGATTTTAAATCACTTGAGACATGCAAATCATACCACATGGGCGAGATGACTGAAAAGGCTCTGTTTCAGTGAGATGGAATAAGAAAGCAACTTGTTGGAAGTAATACATTTTGATGTGTGCAGTCTAATGAGTGTTGAGACACGAAGTGGATATCGTTATGTTCTTACTTCACAGATGATTTGAGTAGATTCTGAGTATGTTTACTTGATGAAACACAAATCTGAATTATTGAAAGGTTCAAGTAATTTCAGAGTTAAGTTGAAGATCGTCGTGACAAGAGGATAAAATGTCTACGATATGATCATAGAGATGAATAACTGAGTTATGAGTTTTGCACACAAGTAAGACATTGTGGAAATTGTTTCACAACTAATATCGCCTGGAACACCATAGTGTGTGATGGTGTGTCCGAACATCATAACTGCACCCTATTGGATATGATGCATACCATGATGTCTCTTATCGAATTACTAGTATCGTTTATGGGTTAGGCATTAGATACAACCACATTCACTTTAAATAGGGCACCACGCAATTCTGTTAAGACGACACCGTATGAACTATGGTTTAGAGAAACCTAAGTTGTCGTTTCTTAAAAGTTTGGGGCTGCGACGCTTATGTGAAAAGTTTTAGCCTGATAAGCTCGAACCCAAAGCGGATAAATGCATCTTCATAGGACACCCAAAACAGTTGGGTATACCTCCTGTCTCAGCTCCGGAAGCAAAAGGGATTGTTTCTAGAATCGGGTCCTTTCTCGAGGAAAAGTTTCTCTTGAAAGAATGAGTGGGAGGATGGTGGAGATTTGATGAGGTTATTGAACCATCACTTCAACTAATGTGTAGCAGGGCACAGGAAGTTGTTCCTATGGCGCCTACACCAATTGAAGTGGAAGCTAATGATAGTGATCATGAAACTTCAGATCAAGTCACTACCAAACCTCGTAGGTCGACAAGGATATGTACTACTCCTGAGTGGTACGGTAATCCTGTCTTAAATATCATGTTGTTAGACAACAATGAACCTACGAGCTATGGAGAAGCGGTGGTGGGCCCGTATTCTGACAAATGTTTAGAAGCCATGAAATCTGAGAAAGGATCCATGTATCAGAACAAAGAATGGACTTTGGTGGACCTTCCCGATGATCGGCAAGCCATTGAGATAAATGGATCTTTAAGAAGAAGACGGACGTGGACGGTAATGTTACCGTCTATGAAGCTCGACTTGTGGCGAAGAGTTTTTCACAAGTTCAAGGAGTTGACTACGATGAGATTTTCTCATCCGTAGCGATGCTTAAGTCCGTAGGAATCATGTTAGCATTAGCTGCATTTATGAAATCTGGCAGATGGATGTCAAAACAAGTTTCCTTACCAGTTTTCGTAAGGAAAGGTTGTATGTGATACAATCAGAAAGGTTTTGTCAATCCTAAGGATGCTAAAAGGTATGCTAGCTCCAGCGATCCTTTCATGGACTAGAGCAAGCATCTCGGAGTCAGAATATATGCTATGATGGAGTGATCAAAGCTTTTAAGTTTATACAATGTTTGCTAGAAACCTGTATTTGCAATAAAGTGAGTGGGAGCACTACAACATTTCGGATAAGTATATGTGAATGACATATTGTTGATCCGAAATGATGTAGAATTGCTGGAAAGCATAAAGGGTTGTTTGAAAGGAGTTTTTCAAAGGAAGACCTGGATAAAGCTGCTTGCATATTGGGCATCAAGATCTATAGAGATAGATCAAGACACTTGATGATACTTTCAAAAGAACACACACCTTTGACATGATTTTGAAGGAGTTCGGAATAGATCAGTCAAAGAAGGAGTTCTTACCTGAGTTATAAGGTGTAAAGTTGAGTAAGACTCAAAGCTTGACCACGGCAGAAGAAAGAGAAAGGACGAATGTCGTCCCCTATGCCTTAGCCATAGGCTCTATACAGTATGTCATGCTTTGTACCACACCTGATGTGTGCCTTGCCACATGTCTGGCAAGAGGGTACAAAGGTGATCCATGAGTGGATCACTAGATAGCAGTCAAAATTATCCTTAGAGGAATAAGGAAATGTTTCTCGGTTATGGAGGTGATAAAGAGTTCGACGTAAAGAGTTACGTCGATGCAAGCTTAACACCTATCCGGATAGCTCTGAGTAGAGATACCGGATACGTATAATGGAGCAACAATTTGGAATACCTCCAATTGGAACGTGGTAGCAGCATCTACGATATGACATAAAGTTTTGCGAAATACATAGGGATCTGAATTTTGTAGACCCGTTGACTAAAACCTCTCTCACAAGCAAAACATGAGCAAACCCCAAAACTCATTGAGTCTTAATCACATGATGATGTTGTTGGAAATATGCCCTAGAGGCAATAATAAAATTATTATTATATTTCCTTGTTCATGATAATTGTCTTTTATTCATGCTATAACTGTATTATCCGGAAATCGTAATACACGTGTGAATACATAGACCACAATATGTCCCTAGTGAGCCTCTAGTTGACTAGCTCATTGATCAGCAGATAGTCATGGTTTCCTGGCTATGGACATTGGATGTCGTTGATAACGGGATCACATCATTAGGAGAATGATGTGATGGACAAGAGCCAATCCTAAGCATAGCACAAGATCGTGTAGTTCGTTTGCTAGAGCTTTTCAATGTCAAGTATCTCTTCCTTAGACCATGAGATCGTGTAACTCCCGTATACCATAGGAGTGCTTTGGGTGTATCAAACGTCACATCGTAACTGGGTGACTATAAAGGTGCACTACAGGTATCTCCGAAAGTGTCTGTTGGGTTGACACGGATCGAGACTGGGATTTGTCACTCCGTATGGCGGAGAGGTATCTCTGGGCCCACTCGGTAATGCATCATCATAATGAGCTCAAAGTGACCAAGTGGTTGGTCACGGGATCATGCATTACGGTACGAGTAAAGTGACTTGCCGGTAACGAGACTGAACAAGGTATTGGGATACCAACGATCGAGTCTAGGGCAAGTAACGTACCGATTGACAAAGGGAATTGTATACGGATTGTTTAATCCTCGACATCGTGGTTCATCCGATGAAATCATCGAGGAGCATGTGGGAGCCAACATGGGTATCCAGATTCCGCTGTTGGTTATTGCCCGGGAGTCGTCTCGGTCATGTCTACGTGTCTCCCGAACCCCAAGGGTCTACACACTTAAGGTTTGGTGATGCTAGGGTTCTATGAATATGAGTATGCAGCATACCGAATGTTGTTCGGAGTCCCGGATGAGATCCCGGACGTCACGAGAAGTTTCGGAATGGTCCGGAGGTAAAGAATTATATATAGGAAGTGGTATTTGACCATCGGGAAAGTTTGAGGTCACCGGTAATGTCTGGGACCACCGGAAGGGTCGAGGTCCACCGGTGGGGCCACCCATCCGGAGGGCCCCATGGGCTGAAGTGGGAGGAGCCAGCCCATAGTGGGCTGGTGCGCCCCCTAGGCCCACCACCTGCACCTAGGGTTGAAACCCTAGGGTGGGGGGGGGGGGCACCACATGCCTTGGGGGGCACTCCACCCCCCTGGCCGCCGCCCCCTTGGGAGATTGAATCTCCCAGGGCCGGCGCCCCCCCTTGGGGCCTATATAAAGGAGGGCAAGGGGGAGGGCAGCCGCACCCTGTGCATTGGCACCTCCCTCCCCTTGCTACACCTCGTCCTCCTCCCGTAGTTGCTTGGCGAAGCCTCGCTGGAGTTCTCGCTGCATCCACCACCACGCCGTCGTCTTGCTGGATCATCATCAACCTCTCCTTCCCCTTGCTGGATCAAGAAGGAGGAGACGTCTCCGTCCGTATGTGTGTTGAGCGGAGGTGTTGTCCGTTCAGCACTTGGTCATCGGTGATCTGAATCACGGCGATCGACTCCATCATCACCATCCCTTGAACGCTTCCTTTTCGATCTACAAGTGGTATGTAGATGCAAACTCACTCCCTTGACTCGTTTCTTAGATGAACTCATAGATGGATCTTGGTGAAACCGTAGGAAAAATTTTAATTTTCTGCAACGTTCCCCAACAGTGGCACCATGAGCTAGGTCTATGCGTAGTTCTCTAATGCACGAGTAGAACACAATTTTGTTGTGGGCGTGGATCTTGTCAACTTGCTTGCCACTACTAGTCTTTTCTTGCTTCAGCGGTATTGTGGGATGAAGCAGCCCGGACCAACCTTACACGTACGCTTACGTGAGACCGGTTCCACCGACTAAAATGCACTAGTTGTATAAGGTGGCTGGCGGGTGTCTGTCTCTCCCACTTTAGTTGGAGCGGATTCGATGAAAAGGGTCCTTATGAAGGGTAAATAGAAGTTGACAAAATCACATTGTGGTCATTCGTAGGTAAGAAAACGTTCTTGCTAGAACCCAATTGCAGCCACGTAAAAGATGCAACAACAATTAGAGGACGTCTAACTTGTTTTTGCAGCGATTGTTCATGTGATGTGATATGGCCAGAAGTTGTGATGAATGATGATTGATATGTTGTGATGTATGAGATCATGTTCTTGTAATAGGATTCACGACTTGCATGTCGATGAGTATGACAACCGGCAGGAGCCATAGGAGTTGTCTTTATTTTTGTATGACCTGCGTGTCATTGAAGAACGCCATGTAAATTACTTTACTTTATTGCTAAACGCGTTAGCCATAGAAGTAGAAGTAGTCGTTGGCGTGAAAACTTCATGAAGACACGATGATGGAGATCATGGTGTCATGCCGGTGACAAGATGATCATGGAGCCCCGAAGATGGAGATTAATGGAGCTATATGATATTGGCCATATCATGTCACTACTATATAATTGCATGTGATGTTTATTATGATTATGCATCTTGTTTACTTAGAACGGCGGTAGTAAATAAGATGATCCCTTACAAAAATTTCAAGAAGTGTTCTCCCTAACGTGCACCGTTGCTACAGTTAAATCGTTTGAAGCACCACGTGATGATCGGGTGTGATAGATCCTTACGTTCACATACAACGGGTGTAAGACAGTTTTACACATGCAAAACACTTAGGGTTAACTTGACGAGCCTAGCATGTACAGACATGGCCTCGGAACACGGAGACCGAAAGGTCGAACACGAGTCGTATGGAAGATACGATCAACATGAAGATGTTCACCGATGATGACTAGTCCGTCTCACGTGATGATCGGACACGGCCTAGTCGACTCGGATCGTGTAACACTTAGATGACTAGAGGGATGTCAAATCTGACTGGGAGTTCATTGAATAATGTGATTAGATGAACTTAATTATCATGAACTTAGTCTAAAACCTTTGCAAATATGTCTTGTAGATCAAATGGCCAACGCTCATGTCAACATGAACTTCAACGCGTTCCTAGAGAAAACCAAGCTGAAAGATGATGGCAGCAACTATACGGACTGGGTCCGGAACCTGAGGATCATCCTCATAGCTGCCAGGAAACAATATGTCCTAGAAGGACCGCTAGGTGACGCTCCCGTCCCAGAGAACCAAGACGTTATGAACGCTCCCTCGTTCAGTGCGGCATGCTTTACAGCTTAGAACTAGGGCTCCAAAAGCGTTTTGAGCATCACGGAGCATATGAGATGTTCGAAGAGCTGAAACT
Organism: Aegilops speltoides; assembly: GCA_021437245.1. Classification (NCBI taxonomy): domain Eukaryota; kingdom Viridiplantae; phylum Streptophyta; class Magnoliopsida; order Poales; family Poaceae; genus Aegilops; species Aegilops speltoides. The sequence continues at coordinate 19,694,538 of CM038141.1, forward strand.
AGTTTTCCAAGCTCATGCCCGGGTCGAGAGATATGATGTCTCCGACAAGTTCTATAGTTGTAAGATGGAGGAAAACAGTTACATCGGTGAGCACATACTCAAAATGTCAGGTTGCACAACCGCCGACTCGATTGAACATTAACCTCCCTGATGAGGCGGTCATTGACAGAATCCTCCAGTCGCTCCCACCAAGCTACAAGAGCTTTGTGATGAACTACAACATGCAAGGGATGGTGAAGACCATTCCTGAAGTGTTCTCAATGCTGAAGTCAGCAGAGGCTGAAATCAAGAAAGAACATCAAGTGTTGATGGTCAATAAGACCACTAAGTTCAAGAAGGGCAAGGGCAAGAAGAACTTCAAGAAGGACGGCAAGGATGTTGCCACGCCCGGTAAGCCGATTCTCGAAGAAGTCAAATAATGGACCCAAGCACGAGACCGAGTGCTTTTATTGCAAGGGAAGGGTCACTTTGAGCGAAACTGCCCCAAATACTTAGCGGATAAGAAGGCCGGCAACACCAAAGGTATATTTGATATACATGTAATTGATGTGTACCTTACCAATTACTCGTAGTAACTCACCGGTATTTGATACGGTGCCGTTGCTCATTTTGTAACTCAAAGCAGAGCTGTGGAATAAACGGAGATGGCGAAGGGCGAGGTGACGATGCGCGCCGGGAATGGTTCCAGAGTCGATGTGATCGCCGTCGGCACGCTGCCTCTACATTTACCTACGGGATTAGTTTTGAACCTTAATAATTGTTATTTAGTGCCAAGTTTGAGCATGAACATTGTATCGGGATCTCGTTTATCTGAGATGGCTACTCATTTAAATCCGAGAATAATGGTTGTTCTATTTATATGAGAGATATGTTTTATGGTCATGCTCCGATGGTCAATGGTTTATTCTTAATGAATCTCAAGCGTAATATTACGCATATTCATAGTGTGAATGCCAAAAGATGTAAAGTTGATCACGATAGTCCCACATACTTGTGGCACTGCCGCCTTGGTCACATTGGTGTCAAGCGCATGAAGAAGCTCCATGCTGATGGACTTTTAGAGTCTCTTGATTATGAATCATTTGACACATGCGAACCGTGCCTCATGGGCAAAATGACCAAGACTCCGTTCTCCGGAACAATGGAGCGAGCAACCAACTTGCTGGAAATCATACATACCGATGTCTGCGGTCCAATGAGCGTTGAGGCTCGTGGAGGATATCGTTATGTTCTCACTCTCACTGATGACTTGAGTAGATATGGGTATGTCTACTTAATGAAACACAAGTCTGAAACCTTTGAAAAGTTCAAGGAATTTCAGAATGAAGTAGAGAATCAACGTGACCGAAAAATAAAGTTCCTACGATCAGATCGTGGAGAATATTTAAGTCACGAATTTGGCACACACTTAAGGAAATGTGGAATCGTTTCACAACTCACGCCGCCTAGAACACCTCAGCATAACGGTGTGTCCGAACGTCGTAATCGCACTCTATTGGATATGGTGCGGTCTATGATGTCTCTTACCGATTTACCGCTATCATTTTTGGGATACGCTCTAGAGACAGCTACATTCACTTTAAATAGGGTACCGTCTAAATCCGTTGAGACGACACCGTATGCATTATGGTTTGGGAAGAAACCTAAGCTGTCGTTTCTAAAAGTTTGGGGATGCGATGCTTATGTCAAGAAACTTCAACCTGAAAAGCTCGAACCCAAGTCGGAAAAATGCGTCTTCATAGGATACCCTAAGGAAACTGTCGGGTATACCTTCTACTTAAGATCCGAGGGCAAGATCTTTGTTGCCAAGAACGGATGCTTTCTGGAAAAAGAGTTTCTCTCGAAAGAAGTAAGTGGGAGGAAAGTAGAACTCGATGAAGTACTACCTCTCGAACGGGAAAGTGGTGCAGCTCAGGAAAATGTTCCAGTGATGCCCACACCAACTGAAGAGGAAAATAATGATGATGATCAAGGTATTTCGGATCAAGTTGCTGAAGGAAATATGCCCTAGAGGCAATAATAAAGTTATTATTTATTTCCTCATATCATGATAAATGTTTATTATTCATGCTAGAATTGTATTAACCGGAAACATGATACATGTGTGAATACATAGACAAACACATAAGTCACTAGTATGCCTCTACTTGACTAGCTCATTAATCAAAGATGGTCATGTTTCCTGACCATAGACATGTGTTGTCATTTGATTAGTGGGATCACATCATTAGAAGAATGATGTGATTGACATGACCCATTTTGTTAGCCTAGCACTTGATCGTTTAGTATACTGCTATTGCTTTCTTCATGACTTATACAAAGTTCCTGCAACTATGAGATTGTGCAACTCCCGTGTACCAGTAGAACACTTTGTGTGCTACCAAACGTCACAACGTAACTGGGTGATTATAAAGGTGCTCTACAGGTGTTTCCGAAGGTTTATGTTGAGTTGGCATAATTCGAGATTAGGATTTGTCACTCCGATTGTCGGAGAGGTATCTCTGGGCCCTCTCGGTAATACTCATCACCTAAGCCTTGCAAGCATGTAACTAATGAGTTAGATATGAGATGATGTATTACAGAGCGAGTAAAGAGACTTGCAGGTAACGAGATTGAACTAGGTATTGGATACCGACGATCAAATCTCGGGCAAGTAACATACCGATGACAAAGGGAACAAAGTATGTTGTTATGCGGTTTGACCGATAAAGATCTTCGTAGAATATGTAGGAACCAATATGGGCATCCAGGTCCCGCTATTGGTTATTGACCGGAGACGTGTCTCGATCATGTCTACATTGTTCTCGAACCGTAGGGTCCGCACGCTTAAGGTTTCGATGATGCTTATATTATGAGTTTATGTATTTTGATGTACGAAGGTTGTTGAGTCCGGATATGATTACGGACATGACGAGGAGTCTCGAAATGGTCGAGACATAAAGATTGATATATTGGACGGATATATTTGGACACCGGAAAGGTTCCGGAGAAGTTTGGAGCTCCGGGAGGTTACCGGAACCCCCCGGGAGGTATATGGGCCTTATTGGGCCCATGTAGGAGGAAGGGAGAAGGAGCAAGGGAGGGGGGCGCGCCCCCCAAGCCCAATCCGAATTGGGGAGGGGGCCGGCCCCCCTTTCCTTTCTCCTTCCCCCTCTTCCTATTACTACTACTAGTACTACTTCCTAATACTAGTACTCTTTCCTTCCCCCTCCAAATAAGATAAGGAAAAGAGAGGGAAACCTACTTGGAGTAGGTTTCCCCCTCCTCATGGCGCGCCCCCCTAGGGCCGGCCACCTCCTCCCTTCCTCCTTTATATACGGGGGTAGGGGGGCACCCTAGAACACACAAGTTGATCATTGATCGTTCCTTAGCCGTGTCGGTGCCCCCTCCACGATATTACACCTCGATTATATTGTAGCGGTGCTTAGGCGAAGCCTGCGACAGAGAACATCAAGATCGTCACCACGCCGTCGTGCTCACGGAACTCCCCTCGGAGCCTCTACTGGATTGGAGATCGAGGGTGCGTCATCGAGCTGTACGCGTGTCAAGAACTCGGAGGTGCCGGAGTAACGGTGCTTGGATCGGTCGGACCGGGAGGACGTACGACTACTTCCTCTAGGTTGCGTCAACGCTTCCGCTTTGGTCTACGAGGGTACGTAGACAACACTCTCCCCTCGTTGCTATATCATCACCATGATCTTGCGTGTGCGTAGGAAATTTTTTGAAATTACTACGTTCCCCAACAGTGGCATCCGAGCCTAGGTTTTATGCGTTGATGTTATATGCACGAGTAGAACACAAGTGAGTTGTGGACGATATAAGTCATACTGCCTACCAGCATGTCATTCTTTGGTTCAGCGGTATTGTGAGATGAAGCGGCCCGGACCGATATTACGCGTACGCTTACGCGAGACTGGTTTCACCGTTACGAGCACTCGTGCTTAAAGGTGGCTGGCGGGTGTCTGTCTCTCTCACTTTAGTTGAACCGAGTGTGGCTACGCCCGGTCCTTGTGAAGGTTAAAACGGAGTCTATTTGACAAACTATCGTTGTGGTTTTGATGCGTAGGTAAGAACGGTTCTTGCTAAGCCCGTAGCAGCCACGTAAAATTTGCAACAACAAAGTAGAGGACGTCTAACTTGTTTTTGCAGGGCATGTTGTGATGTGATATGGTCAAGACGTGATGCTATATTTTATTGTATGAGATGATCATGTTTTGTAACCGAAGTTATCGGCAACTGGCAGGAGCCATATGGTTGTCGCTTTATTGTATGAAATGCAAACGCCCTGTAATTGCTTTACTTTATCACTAAGCGGTAGCGATAGTCGTAGAAGCAATAGATGGCGTAACGACAACGATGCTACGATGGAGATCAAGGTGTCGCGCCGGTGACGATGGTGATCACGACGGTGCTTCGAAATGGAGATCACAAGCACAAGATGATGATGGCCATATCATATCACTTATATTGATTGCATGTGATGTTTATCCTTTATGCATCTTATCTTGCTTTGATTGACGGTAGCATTTTAAGATGATCTCTCACTAAAATTATCAAGTAGTGTTCTCCCTGAGTATGCACCGTTGCCAAAGTTAAATCGTGCCGAGACACCACGTGATGATCGGTGTGATAAGCTCTACGTCCATCTACAACGGGTGCAAGCCAGTTTTGCACACGCAGAATACTCAGGTTAAACTTGATGAGCCTAGCATATGCAGATATGGCCTCGGAACACGGAGACCGAAAGGTCGAGCATGAATCATATAGTAGATATGATCAACATAATGATGTTCACCATTGAAAACTACTCCATCACACGTGATGATCGGTTATGGTTTAGTTGATTTGGATCACGTGATCACTTAGATGACTAGAGAGATGTCTGTCTAAGTGGGAGTTCTTAAGTAATATGATTTATTGAACTTAAATTTATCATGAGCTTAGTACCTGATAGTATCTTGCTTGTCTATGTTTGTTTGTAGATAGATGGCTCGTGTTGTTGTTCCGTTGAATTTTAATGTGTTCCTTGAGAAAGCAAAGTTGAAAGATGATGGTAGCAATTACACGGATCGGGTCCGTAACTCGAGGATTATCCTCATTGCTGCACGTAAGAGTTATGTCCTGGAAGCACCGCTGGGTGCCAGCCTGCTTCTGATGATCTGGCCGACGACGTTAAGAACGTCTGGCGAGCAAATCGATGACTACTCTATAGTTCAGTGTGCCATGCTTTACGGCTTAGAACCGGGACTTCAACGACGTTTTGAGCGTCATGGAGCATATGAGATGTTCCAGAGTTGAAGTTAATATTTCAAGCAAATGCCCGGATTGAGAGATATGAAGTCTCCAATAAGTTCTATAGCTGCAAGATGGAGGAGAATAGTTCTCATCGGTGAACATATACTCGTAATGTGCGGGTATAACAATCACTTGATTCAACCGGGAGTTAATCTTCCGATGATAGTGTCATTGATGAATTCTTCAATCACGCCACCAAGCTACAAGAGCTTTGTGATGAACTATAATATGCAAGGGATGAACAAGACTATTCGAGCTCTTCGCGATCTTTGAAAGCATGGAGGTAGAAATCTAGAAGGAGCATCAAGTGTTGATGGTCAACAAGACCACTAGTTTCAAGAAGAAGGGCAAAGGGAAGAAGAAGGGAAACTTCAAAAAGAACAGCAAGCAAGTTGCTGCTCAAGAGAAGAAACCCAAGTCTGGACCTAAGCCTGAAACTGAGTGCTTCTACTGCAAGCAGACTGGTCACTGGAAGCGGAACTGCCCCAAGTATTTGGCGGATAAGAAGGATGGCAAAGTGAACAAAGGTATATGTGATATACATGTTATTGATGTGTACTGTCGTGGATTTGTCACGGCAGATGTCCTAGTGTAAGGACTTAGTCGCGAGGCCAATGCATCTATGTGGTAGCTTGAGAGGGGTTGAGCGGAATCGAGAGACGCAACACACAAGACGAGGATTTAGACAGCTTCGGGCCCCGGGAAACATCATCCGGTAAAAACCCTACATGCTGTTTGAGGCTAGGTCTCATTATCATCATGAGGGAGTCGCCGTAAACCGGCTCTCCTCTTTGTGTCTAGCCCTAAGATTGTTTCTTCTTGCTTGTAGCTTCTAACTTGTCCCTCTTTGGGGAGCCCTGCCCCTCCTTATTTATGTTGAAGGGGCGGTTTACATGTGGAGTCCTATTAGGATTAGGACTAGTCTATCTCTAATACAAACCGGATACAAGTCCTAGTCTTAACTCCTTGTAAGGCAAATATTCCTTTCCTCTTAAACCGGCCCACAATGGTTGAACCGGCCTTCATGAACCGCCAGATAGGCCACGGGTCTTGTTGCTCCTCCGCCCCTTTGCGGATTACCAATGAGCTGTAAACCGTCTGTGTGCATGCAGGTCGCCGGTGAATCGCCAAGTCCGGCCGGTTTATCCTTCCGGCCGGTTTACACCGCGGGGCATATCCCCGACATTAGCCCCCAAGTTTAGCTTGGATTTATCCATGGTAAACTTATGCTGCAAAATAAACACCAGAACAAATTTGGCAGGTTGTGCTCCTGGTTAAGAATTCTTGTAGACCGGCACCTGATCGTCCTTAAGTCCTTGTCATTTCCTCCTTCTAGAAAATCCGGGTCAATAACCAGCTTCATACTCAAATTGCTGATGTTGGCTTCTTATAGAAAAATATTGTGAAGAATAATCCACTTGAGTCGGCTTCCAAAGCGCCGGTTTAAGAAATATTGGTCTTGAAATACTCATCTGATTTTCAACCGGTTTGAAGATGCAGAACTTGCCGGTTTAATATTACCAAAATGGCCGGGTTATAAAAACTGATAATTCCAGGTCATGATTGTCGCAGACACCGGTTCATGAGTGTTGCCAACACTGGTTCACACAATTAACCTTCCTGATTAGCCAAAAACTGAGAATTTGAAGATGTTCCTCCTTTATATGCATAATACCTGTAGCCCCCAAGTCTTAAGAGGAGAACATAGTGATAACTTAAGACTTGCTCCAATAAGTGTTTCAACCTTGAAGAAAATCCGGTTTGTTCATCTCAATCACATACACTGAATATTCCATATATGTAGCCCCCAAGTGCCGGGTTGTCATGCTTGCAGCAACCTGGGACTTGTAATTTCCTGATGCTCATAAAAAACTTCGACCAGTGTAGCCCCCAAGGGCCTGGTCATTATGCAATAATGAGCAGGGACTTTGTAAATATATATATAATCATGTAAACTGTGAACAGCAACGGTGTATCCCCCAAGGGCCGCCTCAGCAAGATAATATTGAGCTGGGACTTTGATATATGCTTCAATGAAAATAACATCATATGATATAACCCCCATCATGGGGCTTGAATCCACGTCCACAAAGTTAAGAGCCTTGTGCTTTACCAACTGAGCAATGTACCCTTCAATATAATGAATAAAAAGCTTTGTACCTTGAATTGTTTAACAGGAGCAATTGGTAGCCCCCAAGGGCCAGCTCATTATAATGTGATGAGCCGGGTCTTCAATAATATGAGCAAAAAATGACTTTGCATTAGCCCCCAAGTGTCATGGTGCATGCTTGCAGCGACATGAGACTTGCATATTTGATGTAATCTCAACTTCAATAATGTAGCCCCCAAGTGCCGGGTTGTAAGCCTGCAGCAACTCGGGACTATTCCTCCAATTGTAGAATAAAAGCCATATCCATTGATAACATAATATCCATTGCGCTAAAGCGACTTTGAAAACCTTAATCATAATACTGGTTACTGATAACCATAATAGAAATCCAGCCATGTTGGCTATTTGAAGATTTGAATAATATAACCCAATGATTTATGAGCGCATGATTCCAATGGCGCAATCCAAATATATGCTGGCGACTTATAGTCGAAACCAGACCGGGCCGATAGTCTCCGGATTATGATTTGATCATGTACTGAACTTCTAATTGAAAGTCAAACCGGGTTAATGAACACCGGTTTACTCCATAATAAGATGGTAATATAAAATCAAAAAATCAAACCGGGCAAATAGTCTCCGGATTAAGAATTGACCGTGTTCCGTCAATTGACAGTCGAACCGGATTAAAACGTTGTCGGTTTAAAAACGCAACAAAAATCGAATAACAGTTACGAAAAAGATATGGAAGCAAAGGTAATGATAAAACCGTTTGCAAAAATATGCTATACTGAGCTGGTCAGATGGCATTACCATGGTCAGACGCAACCAAGCTCCCCGAAGGCGTAGCGATGGTGCCAGTCGGCCAGGTCCCCAAAAGACTCTTGGCGAGTACGCCGGCCAAGTGGCATGACATTGGTTCGGGTTCGACCAAGCCCCCAAATGACTCTGCCCTATTGGCCGACCAAGGGCGTGACTGTTCAGACGTGACCGTGTCCCCAAATGATCTGGTGGCTTTCGCCTATCAAGAGGTGTTGCATTGGTTCGGACACGACCAAGCCCCCAAGTGATAAAAAACAAATGTCAAGAGGTAAACCGGAGGCCGTTTTAAGACAGAACCTCCCTGTAACCACGCATGATGTAAAAAAGAACAGTGACCCCGCTTTATGAAGCAGAAGCCCCCATATGATCAATATGTTAGGCCAATAAAGGCAGGATACCCATGTTTGAACCGTACATCATGGCAGCAGGTCCTCTTCGGCAATTTTTAACTTTTTGCAAGAGATAAATTCTTCTTGAACCGGGATCTTGAACCGGATATTTGATAGCTTCAAAACTTCGTGGGAGACATTTTCCCCTTGAGCCGGATATTGAACCGGAATCCTTCTTATTAAGCCGGAAATTTTTCAGACGGCCTTTCAACTCGAACTTGCGAGAAGTTAATTCCTTTTTGAACCGGAAATTCTTAAACCGGATTTGAGAGCTTCAGTGAGACTGGCTTCCCTTGAGCCGGATTTTAAACCGGAATCTTTTCTGATGACCCGGAACTTCTTCATTGAGCCGGGATTTTGTAATTGTCATATACTTTCGAAGCCGAAAATTTTCTGACGGCCTTCAAATAACAGTAGCCTCCGGGACCGGGTTATCTTTCCCTCCATCGTCCTGGGGTTCTTAAATTTGCTGAAACTGGCAAGATTTGCTGAGTCATGTCATCGTAGCCCCCGAGTCTCAAGGTGACTCGAAGAGTTGGCTTGAGATTCTCCATATTTGACCGTGATATAAACCGGCATAACTTGTATATCATTGGTATTGATAGCATGATGTGAATCCACAAAAGGTTGAGGTGACTGCGACGGGTTATAAATGATCCCGTATGAGCCGTGTCAGCAACTCGGCCAATGGTTCCTTCCAACTGGCGATTTGAAGTTAACCAAACTGTAGTGGCGGTGACTTGTGCGCCTGCCCATTGAACCATCCAGTGCAAACGGCGGTTGATGATAATTTGCCTCCCATTTGAAAGAAAACCGGCTTCCCAAATAGTGACTTGCTCATACTCAGTAAACAGGTCATGCAAACAGGTGCGGCCCGGTGTGTTGGTGTAGACCAGGCCGCGAGAGGCGGACGAAAAGGACGACCTCAGCATTAGAGATGGCTCAAACAGATGAACCGGCCGCGGTATTATAAACCGGCGCAGGCGAGTCAACCACGTCGTTTTGATGTAGTGAACAATTGTCCTGCATCAACAATATTGCAGACCAAGGCAAAGATAAACTGCTCTTTGATAAAAAATAATATGTGCCCATAAAATATATTTAAAATGGATATCACCTGATGTGTCAGGCCAGAAATAATCCTCCACGAAATTGATGATCGCTAGGTGGAGTTGAAGTCGCTCACGGGTGAACCGGCCGCGGCGTGGTAAACCGGCGCAGACGGGTGAGTCGGCCGCGATGTTTGTAAGCCAGCGCGAGCGCGTGAATCAGCCGTGTGGGCGGACGGGCGAGTTGTCCGTGGCGTTGTAAGGCGGTGCGGACGAGAGAGTCGGCCGCGGCATTGGAAACGGCATGGACACGAGGAAGTCGGCCATGGGCACGGACAATGAGGAGGTCGCATGTGTTGATATAGCGGAAGCAGTGATTTTTCCATGTATCCATCGAGCAGCATGGCACGGACGAACGCCAGCGCAGAATAATACTGGCCCGCACTCCATATCCATAGTATCTTTGTGATGGATAATTATCCTGCATTTGAAACACACATACCAGAGTAGCTTGTTTTTTGAAAGAAAAAGCTAAAATAGATCGGACAAATATCACCTGGTATTTTTATACGTCAGGCGCTTATACTGGATAAGCACATTTTGTTCCGCAGATAACTCAACCTCGGAACCTGAACTGTGCATGTGCTTGGTCCAGTGACTTGTGCCCAGCCTTTGGGTTTCTTCTGAATGCGTGAGAGGTATCATCTCTGAAGACTACTTCTTTCCTGTATCTCACACTTATTGCTCCAACAAAGGCAGCTCGCGAGCCAGCGGCTCTCGACAGAAACAGGCCAAGGGGTGAGGGCGGCGACTTGGGGCAGCCCACACCAGCGGCGACTCGAGGTAGGAGCGGTGACTCGGCGCGGCAGCGACGTATGGCAAAAGCAGGTGATCGAGGTAAGCGCTCCTCGGGGACGAAGGCAGCGCGCTGACGGCTTAAGGCCGGGCCGGCAGAGGAAGAGCAAGGGCGCGGGCATGGGCGGTGAGCCGGCGCGCGTGCACAGGCGCTGACAGCAGTGGTGAGCCAGAGCGCGGGGAGCAGCAGTAGGCAGTCGGTTTAGCAGGGGCTACTCGAGGCGGCGGCTGAAGAGGGCGGGTTAGAGCAGCCAAGGCGGCTCAGCAGGCCACAGCCAGGACAGAGGCGACCGGCGGAGGCGGCTCGACCGCATAGGCGCGCCGGTGAGGTGCAGCCGCGACGCTGGGGGCGGGACGGCGATGCATTCAGAGTCCGAGTCTAACCACCCGTCCGTGTCCTCGTCTTGGTCGTTGTCGTTTGATTGTCCGTGTCTTCCTCCAAGTCGTGGCCTTCATTTTTTTATTTTTTACTTTTAACCAAAGGCTAGCCCAGCTTGGTAACTTTTCCTTAATCCTGGAATTTAACCTCCTCGTAGCTTCTTTATAGTAATCAGAGTTGACAAAGGAAAAACTAACTTGGCCTCTAATGATGTACTAATCCAACACGTAATCTCCTTGGAGTGGTCTTCAGCTAGCATTATGGAGTGCCGGTGAATTATTCCAAAAACAATTAGACTGTAAATTGCGTTGCAGCCATCTGTACTAGAACTCCGATCTGATGCTTGCTACGAGTAATACCAGCAGCGCCTGCCTCCGGACCTGTTGATGTATACGTGGAACAATAGTGAAATCCGGCGGCTTGCGTGAACCGCGCGCGTACGGCGGTTGGAGCAGTACTTCTGTTGAACTTGGCGACACGCGACAGCTACAGTAGAAATCGATCTTATCCGTATTCGATGGCTCGTGTAGCATCGGTGGCACACCGAACACCAAACCCTAATTTTCCTTCATATTGCAGTCTTCAAAATTTAATCACACTTTTGATCACCAAACGATGAATTCGCCGGATCTGCACGAGGTTTTTCCATGGCAGCTTATCTTGCGCGATTGCTTCATGCCGGCTCTTCTTCATCCGATCACTCATCAGCTTCTCGATCCCTAAAAGAATTCCCTCCAAGAACTCAACACCACCGTGCGCCAGCCCCACGGTGGGCGCCAACTGTCGTGGATTTGTCACGGCAGATGTCCTAGTGTAAGGACTTAGTCGCGAGGCCAACGCATCTATGTGGTAGCTTGAGAGGGGTTGAGCGGAATCGAGAGACGCAACACACAAGACGAGGATTTAGACAGCTTGGGCCCGGAAACATCATCCGTAAAACCCTACATGCTGTTTGAGGCTAGGTCTCATTATCATCATGAGGAGTCGCCAGAAACCGGCTCTCCTCTTTGTGTCTAGCCCTAAGATTGTTTCTTCTTGCTTGTAGCTTCTAACTTGTCCCTCTTTGGGGAGCCCTGCCCCTCCTTATATATGTTGAAGGGGCGGTTTACATGTGGAGTCCTATTAGGATTAGGACTAGTCTATCTCTAATACAAACCGGATACAAGTCCTAGTCTTAACTCCTTGTAAGGCAAATATTCCTTTCCTCTTAAACCGGCCCACAATGGTTGAACCGGCCTTCATGAACCGCCAGATAGGCCACCGGGTCTTGTTGCTCCTCTGGCCCGCCTGCCGGATTACCAATGAGCTGTAAACCGTCTGGTCTGTGCAGGTCGCCGGTGAATCGCCAAGTCCGGCCGGTTTATCCTTCCGGCCGGTTTACACCGCGGGGCATATCCCCGACATGTACCTAACTAGAGCTCGTAGTAGCACCTAGGTATTTGATACCGGTTCTGTTGCTAATATTTGCAACTCGAAACAGGGACTACGGAATAAGCGAGCATTGGCCAAGGACGAGGTGACGATGCGCGTGGGAAACGGTTCCAAAGTCGATGTGATCGCCGTCGGCACGCTACCTCTACATCTACCATCGGGATTAGTTTTAGACATAAATAATTGTTATTTGGTGCCTGCGTTGAGCATGAACATTATATCTGGATCTTGTTTAATGCGAGACGGTTATTCATTTAAATTAGAGAATAATGGTTGTTCTATTTATATGAGTAATATCTTTTATGGTCATGCACCCTTGAAGAGTGGTCTATTTTTATTGAATCTCGATAGTAGTGATACACATATTCATAATATTGAAGCCAAAAGATGCAGAGTTGATAATGATAGTGCAACTTACTTGTGGCACTGCCGTTTAGGTCATATCGGTATAAAACGCATGAAGAAACTCCATACTGATGGACTTCTGGAATCACTTGATTATGAATCACTTGGTACTTGCGAACCGTGCCTCATGGGCAAGATGACTAAAACACCGTTCTCCGGTACTATGGAGAGAGCAACAGATTTGTTGGAAATCATACATACAGATGTATGTGGCCCGATGAATGTTGAGGCTCGTGGCGGATATCGTTATTTTCTCACCTTCACAGATGATTTGAGCAGATATGGGTATATCTACTTAATGAAGCACAAGTCTGAAACATTTGAAAAGTTCAAAGAATTTCAGAGTGAAGTAGAAAATCATCGTAACAAGAAAATAAAGTTTCTACGATCTGATCGTGGAGGAGAATATTTGAGTTACGAGTTTGGTTTACATTTGAAACAATGCGGAATAGTTTTGAAACTCACGCCACCTGGAACACCACAACGAAATGGTGTGTCCGAACGTCATAATCGTACTTTACTTGATATGGTGCGATCTATGATGTCTCTTACCGATTTACCGCTATCGTTTTGGGGTTATGCTTTAGAGACGGCCGCATTCACGTTAAATAGGGCACCATCAAAATCCGTCGAGACGACGCCTTATGAACTATGGTTTGGCAAGAAACCAAAGTTGTCGTTTCTTAAAGTTTGGGGCTGTGATGCTTATGTGAAGAAACTTCAACCAGATAAGCTCGAACCCAAATCGGAGAAATGTGTCTTCATAGGATACCCAAAGGAAACTGTTGGGTACACCTTCTATCACTGATCCGAAGGCAAAACATTTGTTGCTAAGAATGGATCCTTTCTAGAGAAAGAATTTCTCTCGAAAGAAGTGAGTGGGAGGAAAGTAGAACTTGATGAGATAATTGTATCTACTCCCTTGTTGGAAGGTAGTTCATCACGAGAACCGGTTCCCGTGACAACTACACCAACTAGTGAGGAAGCTAATGATATTGATCATGAAACTTCAGATCAAGTTTCTGCTGAACCTCGTAGGTCATCCAGAGTAAGATCCGCACCAGAGTGGTACGGTAATCCTGTTCTGGAAGTCATGTTACTTGACCATGATGAACCTACGAACTATGAGGAAGCGATGATGAGCCCAGATTCCGCAAAATGGCTGGAGGCCATGAAATCTGAGATAGGATCCATGTATGAAAACAAAGTATGGACTTTGGTTGACTTGCCCGATGATCGGCAAGCCATTGAGAATAAATGGATCTTTAAGAAGAAGACTGACGCTGATGGTAATGTTACTGTCTATAAAGCTCGACTTGTTGCGAAAGGTTTTCGACAAGTTCAAGGGGTTGACTACGATGAGACTTTCTCACCCGTAGCAATGCTTAAGTCTGTCCGAATCATGTTGGCTATTGCTGCATTTCATGATTATGAAATTTGGCAAATGGATGTAAAGACTGCATTCTTGAATGGATTTCTAGAAGAAGAGTTGTATATGATGCAGCCAGAAGGTTTTGTTGATCGAAAAAGTGTTGACAAAGTGTGCAAGCTCCAACGTTCCATTTATACAGACTTTTGGAGAAGCCTGTATTTACAAGAAAGTGAGTGGGAGCTCTGTAGCATTTCTAGTTTTATATGTTGATGACATATTATTAATTGGAAATGATATAGAATTTCTGGATAGCATAAAGGGATACTTGAATAAGAGTTTTTCGATGAAAGACCTCGGAGAAGCTGCTTACATATTAGGCATCAAGATCTATAGAGATAGATCAAGACGCTTAATAGGACTTTCACAAAGCACATACCTTGACAAAATATTGAAAAAGTTCAATATGGATCAGGCAAAGAAAGGATTCTTGCCTGTGCTACAAGGTATGAAGTTGAGTCGAACTCAATGCCCGACCAAAACAGAAGATAGAGAGAAAATGAAAAATGTTCCCTATGCTTCAGCCATAGGCTCTATCATGTATGCAATGCTGTGTACCAGACCGACGTATGCTTAGCAATAAGCTTAGCAGGAGGTACCAAAGTAATCCAGAGTGGATCATCGACAGCGGTCAAGAACATCCCGAAATACCGAAAAGGACTAAGGATATGTTTCTCGATATGGAGGTGACAAAGAGCTAGTCGTAAATGGTTACGCCGATGTAAGCTTTGACACGATCCGACGATTCTAAATCGCAAACCGGATACGTGTTTTTATTAAACGGTGGAGCTGTAAGTTGGTGCAGTTCTAAACAAAGCGTCGTGGTGGGATCTACATGTGAAGCGGAGTACATAGCTGCTTCTGAAGCAGCAAATGAAGGAGTCTGGATGAAGGAGTTCATTTCCGATCAAGGTGTCATACCTAGTGCATCGGGACCAATGAAGATCTTCTGTGACAATACTGGTGCAATTGCCTTGGCAAAGGAATCCAGATTTCACAAGAGGACCAAGCACATCAAGAGACGCTTCAATTCCATTCGGGACCAAGTCCAAGTGGGAGACATAGATATTTGCAAGATACATACGGATCTGAATGTTGCAGACCCGTTCACTAAGCCTCTCTCACGAGCAAAACATGATCAGCACCAAGACTCCATGGGTGTTAGAATCATTACTATGTAATCTAGATTATTGACTCTAGTGCAAGTGGGAGACTGAAGGAAATATGCCCTAGAGGCAATAATAAAGTTATTATTTATTTCCTCATATCATGATAAATGTTTGTTATTCATGCTAGAATTGTATTAACCGGAAACATGATACATGTGTGAATACATAGACAAACACATAAGTCACTAGTATGCCTCTACTTGACTAGCTCATTAATCAAAGATGGTCATGTTTCCTGACCATAGACATGTGTTGTCATTTGATTAGTGGGATCACATCATTAGAAGAATGATGTGATTGACATGAACCATTTTGTTAGCCTAGCACTTGATCGTTTAGTATACTGCTATTGCTTTCTTCATGACTTATACAAAGTTCCTGCAACTATGAGATTGTGCAACTCCCGTGTACCAGAAGAACACTTTGTGTGCTACCAAACGTCACAACGTAATCGGGTGATTATAAAGGTGCTCTCAGGTGTTTCCGAAGGTTCATGTTGAGTTGGCATAATTCGAGATTAGGATTTGTCACTCCGATTGTCGGAGAGGTATCTCTGGCCCTCTCGGTAATACTCATCACCTAAGCCTTGCAAGCATGTAACTAATGAGTTAGTTATGAGATGACGACATTAAGCGAGTAAAGAGACTTGCCGATAACGAGATTGAACTAGGTATTGATACCGACGATCAAATCTCGGGCAAGTAACATACCGATGACAAAGGGAACAAAGTATGTTGTTATGCGGTTTGACCGATAAAGATCTTCAGAGAATATGTAGAAACCAATATGGGCATCCAGGTCCCGCTATTGGTTATTGACCGAGACGGTCTCAGTCATGTCTACATTGTTCTCGAACCGTAGGGTCCGCACGCTTAAGGTTTCGATGACGCTTATATTATGAGTTTATGTATTTTGATGTACCAAGGTTGTTCGAGTCCGGATATGATTACGGACATGACGAGGAGTCTCGAAATGGTCGACACATAAAGATTGATATATTGGACGGATATATTTGGACACCGAAAGGTTCCGGAGAAGTTTGGAGCTCCGGAGGTTACAGAACCCCGGAGGTATATGGGCCTTATTGGGCCCATGTAGGAGGAAGGAGAAGGAGCAGGAGGGGGCCCCCCAAGCCCAATCCGACTGGGGAGGGCGGCCCCTTTCCTTTCTCCTTCCCCTCTTCCTATTACTACTACTAGTACTACTTCCTAATACTAGTACTCTTTCCTTCCCTCCAAATAAGATAAGGAAAGAGAGGAAACCTACTTGGAGTAGGTTTCCCCCTCCTCATGGCGCCCCCTAGGGCCGCCACCTCCTCCCTCCCTCCTTTATATACGGGGTAGGGGCACCCTAGAACACACAAGTTGATCATTGATCGCCCTTAGCCGTGTGCGGTGCCCCTCCACGATATTACACCTCGATCATATTGTAGCGGTGCTTAGGCGAAGCCTGCGACAGAGAACATCAAGATCGCCACCACGCTGTCGTCGTCTTGACGGAACTCCCCTCGGGCCTCTCTGGATTGGAGATCGAGGGTGCGCCATCGAGCTGTACGCTGCGTGTCAAGAACTCGGAGGTGCCGGAGTAACGGTGCTTGGATCGGTCGGACCGGGAGGACGTCGACTACTTCCTCTACGTTGCGTCCAACGCTTCGCTTCGGTCTCACGAGGGCGTAGACAACACTCTCCCTCGTTGCTATATCATCACCATGATCTTGCGTGTGCGTAGGAAATTTTTTGAAATTACTACGTTCCCCACAGTTGCTACTGAACTTCGTAGGTCCACAAGGACACGTTCCGCACCAGAGTGGTACGGCAACCCTGTCCTGGAAATCATGTTGTTAGACAACGGTGAACCTTCGAACTATGAAGAAGTGATGGTGGGCCCAGATTCCAAAAAATGGCTTGAAGCCATGAAATCCGAGATAGAATCCATGTATGAAAACAAAGTATGGACTTTGACAGACTTTCCCGATGATCGGCGAGCGATAGAAAACAAATGGATTTTTAAGAAGAAGACGGACGCGGATGGTAATGTTACCATTTATAAAGCTCGACTTGTCGCTAAGGGTTATCGACAAGTTCAAGGGATTGACTACGATGAGACATTCTCTCCCGTAGCGAAGCTGAAGTCCGTCCGAATCATGTTAGCAATTGCCGCATACTATGATTATGAGATATGGCAGATGGACGTCAAAACGGCATTCCTTAACGGACATCTTAAGGAAGAGCTGTATATGATACATCCGGAAGGTTTTGTCGATCCTAAGAATGCTAACAAAGTATGCAAGCTCCAGCGATCCATTTATGGACTGGTGCAAGCATCTCGGAGTTGGAACATTCGCTTTGATGAGATGATCAAAGCGTTTGGGTTTATGCACTTATGGAGAGCCTGCGTTTACAAGAAAGTGAGTGGGAGCTCAGAGCATTTCTCATATTATATGTAGATGACATACTCTTGATGGGAAATGATATAGAACTTCTGGACAGCATTAAGGCCTACTTGAATAAGTGTTTTTCAATGAAGGACCTTGGAGAAGTTGCTTATATATTAGGCATCAAGATCTATAGAGATAGATCGAGACGCCTCATAGGTCTTTCACAAAGCACATACCTTGATAAGATTTTGAAGAAGTTCAAAATGGATCAGTCCAAGAAGGGGTTCTTGCCTATGTTACAAGGTGTGAGATTGAGCTCGGCTCAGTCCCCGACCACGGCAAAAGATAAAGAAGTGATGAGTGTCATCCCCTATGCTTCAGCCATATGATCTATTATGTATGCCATGCTGTGTACCAGACCTGATGTAAACCTTGCCGTAAGTTTGGTAGCAAGGTACCAAAGTAATCCCGGCAAGGAACACTGGACAGCGGTCAAGAATATCCTGAAGTACCTGAAAAGGACAAAGGACATGTTTCTCGTTTATGGAGGTGACGAAGAGCTCGTCATAAGGGTTACGTCGACGCTAGCTTCGACACAGATCTGGATGACTCTAAGTCACAAACCGGATACGTGTATATGTTGAATGGTGGAGCAGTAAGCTGGTGCAGCTGCAAGCAGAGCGTCGTGGCGGGATCTACATGTGAAGCGGAGTACATGGCAGCCTCGGAGGCAGCGCATGAAGCAATTTGGGTGAAGGAGTTCATCACCGACCTAGGAGTCATACCCAATGCGTCGGGGCTGATCAACCTCTTCTATGACAACACTGGAGCTATTGCCCTTGCCAAGGAGCCCAGGTTTCACAAGAAGACCAGGCACATCAAGCGTCGCTTCAAATCCATCCGTGAAAATGTTCAAGATGGAGACATAGATATTTGCAAAGTACATACGGATCTGAATGTCGCAGATCCATTGACTAAACCTCTCTCGCGAGCAAAACATGATCAACACCAGAACTCTATGGGTGTTCGATTCATCACAATGTAACTAGATTATTGACTCTAGTGCAAGTGGGAGACTGTTGGATATATGTCCTAGAGGCAATAATATGCCCTAGATTATTGACTCCCGTACGTGTCTTGAACGCGGAGGTGTTGTCCGTTCAGCACTTGGTCATGGGTGATCTGAATCACGGCGAGTACGACTCCATCATCACCATCCCCTTGAACGCTTCCGCACTCGATCTACAAGTGGTATGTAGATGCAAACTCACTCCCTTGACTCGTTGCTTAGATGAACTCATAGATGGATCTTGGTGAAACCGTAGGAAAAATTTTAATTTTCTACAACGTTCCCCAACAGATGTGAACTAGTTTATTGACACTAGTAAACTCTTTGGATGTTGGTCACATGGTGATGTGACCTGTGAGTGTTAATCACATGGTGATGTGAACTAGA
The DNA here is from genome assembly GCA_021437245.1 of Aegilops speltoides. Classification (NCBI taxonomy): domain Eukaryota; kingdom Viridiplantae; phylum Streptophyta; class Magnoliopsida; order Poales; family Poaceae; genus Aegilops; species Aegilops speltoides. The sequence goes on from CM038141.1 coordinate 19,713,704, forward strand.
TTATTGACTATAGTGCAAGTGGGAGACTATTGGAAATATGCCCTAGAGGCAATGATAAATTAGTTATTATTATTATATTTCCTTGTTCATGACAATCGTTTATTATCCATGCTATAATTGTATTTATGGGAAACTCAGATACATGTGTGGATACATAGACAACACCATGTCCCTAGTAAGCCTCTAGTTGACTAGCTCGTTGATCAATAGATGGTTACGGTTTCCTGACCATGGACATTAGATGTCGTTGATAACGGGATCACATCATTAGGAGAATGATGTGATGGACAAGACCCAATCCTTAGCCTAGCAAAAAGATCATGTAGCCCGTATGCTAAAGCTTTTCTAATGTCAAGTATCATTTCCTTAGACCATGAGATTGTGCAACTCATGGATACCGTAGGAATGCTTTGGGTGTACCAAATGTCACAACATAACTGGGTGGCTATAAAGGTACACTACGGGTATATCCAAAAGTGTCTGTTGGGTTGGCACGAATCGAGACTGGGATTTGTCACTCCGTCTGATGGAGAGGTATCTCTGGGTCCACTCGGTAGGACATCATCATATGTGCAATGTGACCAAGGAGTTGATCACGGGATGATGTGTTACGGAATGAGTAAAGAGACTTGCCGGTAAAGAGATTGAACAAGGTATCGAGATACCGACGATCGAATCTCGGGCAAAGTACTATACCGGTAGACAAAGGGAATTGTATACGGGATTGATTGAATCCTTGACATCGTGGTTCATCCGATGAGATCACCGTGGAACATGTGGGAGCCAACATGGGTATCTAGATCCCACTGTTGGTTATTGGCCGGAGAGTTGTCTCGGACATGTCTGCATGGTTCCCGAACCCGTAGGGTCTACACACTTAAGGTACGATGACACTAGGGTTATAGGGAATAGATGTACGCGGTTACCGAATGTTGTTCGGAGTCCCGGATGAGATCCTGGACAACACGAGGAGTTCCGGAATGGTCCGTAGGTAAAGATTTATATATGGGAAGTCCCGTTTTGATGACCGGAAAAGTTTCGGGTGCCATCGGTAACGTACCGGGACCACCGGGAGGGTCCCGGGGGTCCACCAGCCCTAGAAGGCTGCGTGGGCCAAGTGTGGGAGGGGACCAGCCCTAGGTGGGCTGGTGCGCCCCCCCCCCCACCAAGTCTCAAGGCGCAGGAAGAGTGGGAGGGGGCAAACCCTAGGTCCAGATGGGCCTTAAGGCCCACCCTAGGTGCGCCCCCCTTCTCTCCCCCCTTGGCCGCACCCTAGATGGGTTTTGGAGGCTGCCGCCACCCCTGGGGAGGGAACCCTAGATGGGGGCGCAGCCCCTCCCCTTCCCCTATATATACTTGAGGTATTGGGGGCTGCAAAAGATACGAGATGAACTCTCTCCTGGCGTAGCCTTACCTCTCTTCCTCCTCGTCTCTCGCAGTGCTTGGCGAAGCCCTACTGGAGTACCGCGCTCCTCCACCACCACCACGCCGTCGTGCTGCTGCTGGACGGAGTCTTCCTCAACCTCTCCCTCTCCCCTTGCTGGATCAAGGCACGAGAGATGTCATCGGGCTGCACGTGTGTTGAACGCGGAGGCGCCTTTGTTCGGCGCTTAGATAGGAATCAACCGCGATCTGAATCGCTACGAGTACGACTCCTTCATCCGAGTTCTTGTAACGCTTCCGCATCGCGATCTTCAAGGGTATGAAGATGCACTCCCCTCTCTCTCTCGTTGCTAGTATCTCCGTAGATTGATCTTGGTGATGCGTAGAAAATTTTGAATTTCTGCTACGTTCCCCAACACTATCGTCGCAGAGCTTCGCCTAAGCACCGCTACAATATTATCGAGGAGAACTATGATGGAGGGGGCACCGCACACGGCTAAGAGATCAAGAGATCAATTGTTGTGTCTCCAAGGGGTGCCCCCCTCCCCGTATATAAAGGAGTGGAGGAGGGGGAGGGCCGGCCCTCTCTCTATGGCACGCCCTAGGGAAGTCCTACTCCCACCGGGAGTAGGATTCCCCCTTTCCTAGTAGAACTAGGAGCCCTTCCAAGTAGAAGGAGTAGGAGAGAAGGAAAGGGAAGGGAGAAGGAGAAGGAAGGAAGGGGGCACCCCCCTCCCTCGTCCAATTCGGACTAGTCCATGGGGAGGGGTTCGGCCACCCTTTGGGGCCTTTCTCTCCTTTCCCGTATAGCCCATTAAGGCCCAATACGAATTCCCGTAACTCTCCTGTACTCCAAAAAATACCCGAATCACTCAGAACCTTTTCGATGTCCGAATATAGTCGTCCAATATATCGATCTTTACGTCTCGACCATTTCGAGACTCCTCATCATGTCCCCGATCTCATCTGGGACTCCGAAATCCTTCGGTACATCAAAACTCATAAACTCATAATAAAACTGTCATCGAAACCTTAAGCGTGCGGACCCTATGGGTTCGAGAACTATATAGACATGACCGAAACACATTTCCAGTCAATAACCAATAGCGGAACCTGGATGCTCATATTGGCTCCTACATATTCTACGAAGATCTTTATCAGTCAAACTGCATAACAACATACGTTGTTCCCTTTGTCATTGGTATGTTACTTGCCCGAGATTCGATCGTTGGTATCTCAATACCTAGTTCAATCTTTGTACCGGCAAGTCTCTTTACTCGTTACGTAATGCATCATCCCGTAACTAACTCATTAGCTACATTTCTTGCAAGGCTTATAGTGATGTGCATTACCGAGAGGGCCCGGAGATACCTCTCCGACAATCGGAGTGACAAATCCAAATCTCGAAATACGTCAACTCAACAAGTACCTTTGGAGACACCTGTAGAGCACCTCTATAATCACCCAGTTACGTTGTGAAGTTTGGTAGCACACAAAGTGTTCCTCCGGTAAGCGGGAGTTACATAATCTCATAGTCATAGGAACATGTATAAGTCATGAAGAAAGCAATAGCAACATACTAAACGATCAAGTGCTAAGCTAAATGAATGGGTCAAGTCAATCACATCATTCTCCTAATGATGTGACCCCGTTAATAAAATGACAACTTATGTCTATGGTTAGGAAACATAACCATCTTTAATTAAGGAGCTAGTCAAGTAGAGGCATACTAGTGACACTCTATTTGTCTATGTATTCACACATGTATTATGTTTCCGGTTAATACAATTCTAGCATGAATAATAAACATTTATCATGATTTAAGGAAATAATAATAACTTTATTATTGCCTCTAGGACATTTTTCCTTCAGTCTCCCACTTGCACTAGAGTCAATAATCTAGTTCGGATCACCATGTGAATTAATACCAATAGCTCACATCACCATGTGATTAACACCCATAGTCCACATCGTCATGTGACCAACACCCAAAGGGTTACTAGAGTCAGTAATCTAGTTCACATCGCTATGTGATTAACACCCAAAGAGTACTAAGGTGTGATCATGTTTTGCTCGTGAGAGAAGTTTAGTCAACGGGTCTTTCACATTCAGAGCCGTATGTATTTTGCAAATATTCTATGTCTACAATGCTCTGCATGGAGCTATTCTAGCTAATTGCTTCCACTTTCAATATGTATACAGATTGAGATTTAGAGTCATCTAGATCAGTGTCAAAAATTGCATCGATGTAACCCTTCACGACGAACCTTTTTGTCACCTCCATAATCGAGAAACATATCCTTATTCCACTAAGGATAATTTTGACCAATGTCCAGTGATCTACTCCTAGATCACTATTGTACTCCCTTGCCAAACCAGGGCAGAGTATACAATAGGTCTGGTCCATAGCATGGCATACTTTTATAGAACCTATGACTGATGCATAGGGAATGACTTTCATTCTCTTTCTATTTTCTGTCGTGGTCGGGATTTGAGTCTTACTCAATATCATAACTTTGCAACACAGGCAAGAACTCTTTCTTTGACTATTCCATTTTGAACTACTTCAAAATCTTGTCGAGGTATGTACTCATTGAAAATCTTATCAAGCGTCTTGATCTATCTCAATAGATCTTGATGCTCAATACGTAAGTAGCTTTACTGAGTCTTTCTTTTAAAGAACTCCTTTCAAACACTTTTTTTATGATTTTCAGAAAAATTCTACATCATTTCTGATCAACAATACACTAGTAGAAAAAGGGTCAAACGTGCAGCACATTAGTGCCGGTTTGTATTAGAGCCGGCACTAATGTATACATTAGTGCTGGTTCGAACGGATTTGCATTAATGCTGGTTCGTGTTGAACCTTTAGTACCGGTTCGTGGCACGAACCGGTACTAAAGGGGTGGTGGCAGGCTGGCGTCAGGCCGGGGCCCCACGATCACCTTTAGTATCGGTTCGTGTCACGAACTGGTACTAAAGGGGTCTGACCTATAGTGCCGGTTCGTGCCACAAACCGGCACTATAGGGCAATTTTCGCATCCGATGGGAAAATGTAAAATGGCTATAACTTTTGCATACGATGTCGGAAAAAAACGTATAATATATCAAAAAATTCAGCACGAAAATCCGCATCCGATGGAGACAGCCTACGGCTGATTTGGAATTATTTAGAATCCTCAAATTCCAAAAAGAAAAAGATATGGTTAAATAATTTCAGTTTTTTTAAAAAAATTGGTTAAATCTGGTCAAACTACTTATTCAAGAAGTATTAATGTTACTACATAATTATTCAAGAATATTAGTGTTACTAAATAATTATTTCAATTTTTTGAATTTTGGTCAAATCTGGTCAAACTATGGTCAAACTGTGGTCAAGCTATGGTCAAACTTATTCAAGAAATATTAGCGTTACTAAATAATTACTGTTTTTTAGAATAATAGTTTCAAACTCAAACGGTGAAATGTGTGACTTCATGCTCAAGCTAAACTCCTGAGGGTTAATAGGATTAACATCTTACTATTGTCAGGAAAACAACAAGTGCGACTTAAACAAAGGAGAATAGAACCCGAAAGTTAAGCGTGCTCGGGCTAGCGTAGTGAGAGGGATGGGTGACCGGTCGGGAAGTTAGATGATTTGGAATGAGTGATCCACACTTGAGCAATTAAGAGAGGTGATTAGAGACTAAATCATCAAATAATTCAGAAAAAATAAAAATAAAAAAAAAATCAAATTTTTTTTTCAAAATTTTCAAAAAAAAATTCAAAAAAAAAACCTTTAGTGCCGGTTCGCAACACGAACCGGTACTAAAGGTCCCCCATACCGGGGCGCGAGCTCACGCCACGTGGTGGCACTTTAGCGCCGGTTCGTGCCAAACCGGTACTAAAGGGGGGGGCCTTTAGTGACGACAAATTAGTGCCGGTTATGTAACCGGCACTAAAGGCCCATACGAACCGGCGCTAAAACTCCGTTTTCTACTAGTGATATGTCACTCACATATACTTATCAGAAAGGCTGTAGTGATCCCACTCACTTTATTGTAAATACAGGCTTCACTGCAAGTCTGTATAAAGCTGTATGCTTTGATCAACTTATCAAAGCATATATTCCAACTCCGAGATGCTTGCACCAGTCCATAGATGGATCGCTGGAGCTTGCACATTTTGTTAGCACCTTTAGGATTGAAAAAACCTTCTGGTTGCATCATATACAACTCTTCTTTAAGAAAACCATTAAGGAATGCAGTTTTGACATCCATTTGCCAGATTTCATAAAATGTGGCAATTGCTAACATGATTCGGACAGACTTAAGCATCGCTACAGTTGAGAAAATCTCATTGTAGTCAACACCTTTGAACTTGTCAAAAACCTTTTTGCGATAAGTTGAGCTTTGTAGATAGTTACACAACTATCAGCGTTTGTCTTCCTCTTGAAGATCCATTTATACAATATGGCTTGTCGATCATCGGGCAACTCCACCAAAGTCCACACTTTGTTCTCATACATGGATCCCATCTCAGATTTCATGGCCTCAAGCCATTTCGCGGAATCTGGGCTCATCATCGCTTCCTCATAGTTCGTAGGTTCATCATGGTCTAGTAACATGACTTCCGAACAGGATTACTGTACCACTCAGTGCGAGGTCAGACAGGAAGACCTACGAGGTTCCGTAGTAACTTAATCTGAAGTTTCATGATCATCATCATTAACCTTCTCACTAATTGGTGTAGGAATCACTGGAACTGATTTCTGTGATGAACTACTTTCCAATTCATGAGAAGGTACAATTACCTTATCAAGTTCTACTTTCCTCCCACTCACTTCTTTCGAGAGAAACTCCTTCTCTAGAAAGGATCCATCTTAGCAACGAATATCTTGCCTTCGGATCTGTGATAGAAGGTGTACCCAACAGTTTCCTTTGGGTATTCTATGAAGACGCACTTCTCCGATTTGAGTTCGAGCTTATCAAGTTGAAACTTTTTCACATAAGCATTGCAACTCCAAACTTTAAGAAACGAGAGCTTAGGTTTACTGCTAAAACATAGTTCATACGGTGTCGTCCCAACGGATTTAGATGGTGCCCTATTTAAAGTGAATGCAGCTATCTCTAATGCATAACCCCAAAACGATAGTGGTAAATCGGTAAGATACATCATAGATCGCACCATATCCAATAAAGTACGATCACGACGTTCGGAAACACCATTACGATGTGGTTTTCCATGTGGCGTGAACTGTGACACTATTCCACATTGTTTAAAATGAAGGACAAACTCGTAACTCAAATATTCTTCTCTACGATCAGATTATAGAAACTTTATTTTCTTGTTATGATGATTCTCCACTTCACTCTGAAATTCTTTGAACTTTTTAAATGTTTCAGACTTGTGCTTCATTAAGTAGATATACGCATATCTGCTCAAATCATCTGTGAAGGTCAGAAAATAACGATACCCGCCACGATCATCAACACTCATTGGACCGCATACATCTATATGTATTATTTCCAACAAGTTAGTAGCTCGTTCCATTGTTCCGGAGAACGGAGTTTTAGTCATCTTGCTAAAAAGGAACGGTTCGCAAGCATCAAATGATTCATAACCAAGTGATTCCAAAAATCCATCTTTATGGAGTTTCTTCATGCGCTTTACACTGATATGACCCAAACGGCAGTGCCACAAATAAGTTGCACTATCATTATTAACTTTGCATGTTTTGGCATTAACATTATGAATATGTCTATCACTATGATCAAGGTTCAATAAACCATCACCATTGGGTGTATGACCATAGAAGGTTTTATTCATGTAAACAGAATAACAATTTATTCTCTATCTTAGATGAATAATCGTATCGCAATAAACATGATCTTATCATATTTATGCTCAACACAAACACCAAATAACATTTATTTAGGTTTAACACTAATCTCGAAAATATAGTGAGTGTGTGATGATGATCATATCAATCTTGGAACTACTTCCAACACTCATCGTCACTTCCCCCTCAACTAGTCTCTGTTTATTCTGTAACTCCTGTTTCGAGTTACTAATCTCAGCAACCGAACAAGTATCAAATACTCAGGGGCTACTATAAACACTAGTAAGGCACACATCAATAACCTGTATATCAAATATACCCTTGTTCAATTTGGCATCCTTCTTATCCACCAAATATTCAGGGCATTTCCGCTTCCAGTGACCATTTCCTTTGCAGTGTAAGCACTCAATTTTAGGCTTTGGTCCATCTTTGAGCTTCTTCGCAGGACAACTTGCTTGTCATTCTACTTGAAGTTCCCTTTTTTCCGTTTGGCCTTTTCTTGAAACTAGTGGTCTTGTCAATCATCAACACTTGATGCTCTTTTCTTGATTTCTAGCTTCGGTTATTTCAACATCGCGAAGAGCTCAAGAATCGTTTTCGTCATCCTTTGCATACTATAGTTCATCACGAAGTTCTACGAACTTGGTGATGGTGACTAGAGAACTCTGTCAATCACTATCTTATCTGGAAGATTAACTTCCACTTGATTCAAGCGATTGTAGTACCCAGACAATCTGAGCACATGCTCACTAGTTGAGCAATTCTCCTCCATCTTTTAGCTATAGAACTTGTTGGAGACTTCATATCTCTCAACTCGGGTATTTGCTTGAAATATTAACTTCAACTCCTGAACATCTCATATGGCCCATGACATTCAAAACGTCCTTGAAGTTCCGATTCTAAGCCGTTAAGCATGGTGCACTTAACTATCAAGTAGTCATCATATTGAGCTAGCCAAACGTTCATAACGTCTGCATCTGCTCCTGCAATAGGTCCGTCACCTAGCGGTGCATCAAGGACATAATTCTTCTGTGCAGCAATGAGGACAATCCTCAGATGATGGATCCAATCCGCATCATTGCTACTAACATCTTTCAACACAGTTTTCTCTAGGAACATATCAAAATAAACATATGAAAGCAGCAACGCGAGCTATTGATCTACAACATAATTTGCAAAATACTACCAGGACTAAGTTCATGATAAATTTAAGTTCAATTAATCATATTACTTAAGAACTGCCACTTAGACAGACATCTCTCTAGTCATCTAAGTGATCACATGATCCAAATCAACTAAACCATGTCCGATCATCACGTGAGATGGAGTAGTTTTCAATGGTGAACATCACTATGTTGATCATATCTACTATATGATTCACGCTCGACCTTTCGGTCTCCGTGTTCCAAGGTCATATCTGTATATGCTAGGCTCGTCAAGTTTCACCTGAGTATTCTGCGTGTGCAAAACTGGCTTGCACCCGTTGTAGATGGACGTAGAGATTATCACACCCGATCATCACGTGGTGTCTGGGCACGACGAACTTGGGCAATGGTGCATACTTAGGGAGAACACTTTATCTTGAAATTCAGTGAGAGATCATCTTATAATGCTACCGTCAATCAAAGCAAGATAATATGCATAAAAGGTAAACATCACATGCAATCAATATAAGTGATATGATATGGCCATCATCATCTTGTGCTTGTGATTCCATCTCCAAGCACCGTCATGATCATCATCGCCACCGGTAGCGACACCATGATCTCCATCGTAGCATCGTTGTTGTCTCGCCAACTATTGCTTCTACGACTATCGCTACCGCTTAGTGATAAAGTAAAGCAATTATGTATGCGATTGCATTGCATACAATAAAGCGACAACCATATGGCTCCTGCCAGTTGCCGATAACTCGGTTACAAAACATGATCATCTCATAGAATAAAATATAGCATCACGTCTTGACCATATCACATCACAACATGCCCTGCAAAAACAAGTTAGACGTCCTCTACTTTGTTGTTGCAAGTTTTACGTGGCTGCTACGGGCTGAGCAAGAAGCGCTCTTACCTATGCATCAAAAACACAACGATAGTTCGTCAAGTTAGTGTTGTTTTAACCTTCTCAAGGACCGGGCGTAGCCACACTCGGTTCAACTAAAGTTGGAGAAACTGACACCCGCCAGCCACCTGTGTGCAAAGCACTTTGGTAAACCAGTCTCGCGTAAGCGTACGCGTAATGTCGGTCCGGAATGCTTCATCCAACAATACCGCCGAACCAAAGTATGACATGCTGGTAAGCAGTATGACTTGTATCGCCCACAACTCACTTGTGTACTACTCGTGCATATAACATCAACGAATAAAACCTAGGCTCGGATGCCACTGATAGGGAACGTAGTAATTTCAAAAATTTCCTACGCACACGCAAGATCATGGTGATGCATAGCAACGAGAGGGGGGAGTATTGTCCACGTGCCCTCATAGACCGAAAGCGGAAGCGTTAGCACAACGCGGTTGATGTAGTCGTACATCTTCACGGCCCGACCGATCAAGCACCAAAACTACGGCACCTCCGAGTTCTTGCACACGTTCAGCTCGATGACGTCCCCCGTACTCCGATCCAGCAGAATGTCGGGGAAGAGTTACGTCAGCGCGACGGCGTGGTGACGGTTTTGATGTTCTACCGTCGCAGAGCTTCGCCTAAGCACTGCTACAATATTATCGAGGAGAACTATGGTGGAGGGGGGCACCGCACACGGCTAAGAGATCAAGAGATCAATTGTTGTGTCTCCAAGGGGTGCCCCCCTCCCCGTATATAAAGGAGTGGGGGAGGGGGAGGGCTGGCCCTCTCTCTATGGCGCGCCCTAGGGGAGTCCTACTCCCACCGGGAGTAGGATCCCCCCTTTCCTAGTAGAACTAGGAGCCCTTCCAAGTAGAAGGAGTAGAGAGAAGGAAAGGGAAGGGAGAAGGAGAAGGAAGGAAGGGGTCGCCCCCCCTCCCTAGTCCAATTCGGACTAGTCCATGGGGAGGGGTGCGGCCACCCTTCGGGGTCTTTCTCTCCTTTCCCGTATGGCCCATTAATGCCCAATACGAATTCTCATAACTCTCCGGTACTCCAAAAAATATCCGAATCACTCGGAACCTTTCCGATGTCCGAATATAGACGTCCAATATATCGATCTTTACGTCTCGACCACTTCGAGACTCCTCGTCATGTCCCCGATCTCATCTGGGACTCTGAACTCCCTCGGTACATCAAAACTCATAAACTCATAATAAAACTATCATCGAAACCTTAAGCATGCGGACCCTACGGGTTCGAGAACTATGTAGACATGACCCAAACACGTTTCCGGTAAATAACCAATAGCGGAACCTGGATTCTCATATTGGCTCCTACATATTCTACGAAGATCTTTATGGGTCAAACCGCATAACAACATACGTTGTTCACTTTGTCATCGGTATGTTACTTGCCCAAGATTCGATCGTCGGTATCTCAATACCTAGTTCAATCTCGTTACCGGCAAGTCTCTTTACTCGTTACGTAATGCATCATCCCGTAACTAACTCATTAGCTACATTGCTTGCAAGGCTTATAGTGATGTGCATTACCGAGAGTGCCCAGAGATACCTCTCCGACAATCGGAGTGACAAATCCTACTCTCGAAATACGTCAACTCAACAAGTACCTTTGGAGAAACCTGTAGAGCACCTTTATAATCACCTAGTTACTTTGTGACGTTTGGTAGCACACAAAGTGTTCCTCCGGTAAGCGGGAGTTACATAATCTCATAGTCATAGGAACATGTATATGTCATGAAGAAAGCAATAGCAACATACTAAACGATCAAGTGCTAAGCTAACGGAATGGGTCAAGTCAATCACATCATTCTCCTAATGATGTGATCCTGTTAATCAAATGACAACTTATGTCTATGGTTAGGAAACATAACCATCTTTAATTAACGAGCTAGTCAAGTAGAGGCATACTAGTGATACTCTGTTTGTCTATGTATTCACACATGTATTATGTTTCTGGTTAATACAATTCTAGCATGAATAATAAACATTTATCATGATTTAAAGAAATAAATAATAACTTTATTATTGCCTCTAGGGCATATTTCCTTCACATCACCCCATTGGAATGGAGTGTCTTTCTTCGTTAACTCATTCATTGGTGCAGCAATGGTGCTGAAATCCTTAACGAACCGGTGGTAGAAACCTGCAAGTCCGAGGAAGCTACGTACTTGGCTCACATTTTGTGGAGGCATCCACTCACGAATAGCCTTGATCTTCTCTTCATCGACCTCCACACCTTTTGCTGAAACAACAAAGCCAAGAAACACAACCTTGTTTGTGCAAAATGTGCACTTTTCCACGTTAGCATACAACTTTTCCTCCCGTAGGACAGCAAGCACACATTTTATATGTGCAACATGATCCTCCAAAGTTTTGCTATAAATCAATATGTCATCAAAGTAAACCACGACAAACTTGCCAATGAAGGATCTAAGCACATGATTCATCAATCTCATCAAAGTACTAGGTGCATTTGTTAATCCAAAAGGCATGACCAACCATTCATACAAGCCAAGATTTGTCTTAAATGCAGTTTTCCATTCGTCACCCTCTTTCATTCTTATTTGGTGGTAACCACTTCGCAAATCAATTTTGGAAAATATGGTGGAGCCACAAAGTTCATCAAGCATGTCATCGAGCCTAGGAATAGGGTGCCGATATCTCACAGTTATGTTGTTAACGGATCTACAATCAGTGCACATGCGCATGGTACCATCTTTCTTTAGAACTAAAAGTATGGGAACAGCACAAGGAGAAAGACTTTCCCTTACATATCCTCTGTTAAGAAGATCTTCTACTTGCCTCTGAATTTCCTTTGTTTCCTCTGGGTTTGCTCGATAGGGTGGCCGGTTTGGTAGTGGGGCACCCGGAACCAAGTCGATTTGGTGCTCAATGCCCCGCTTTGGTGGCAAACTAGGTGGTACCTCCTTGGGAAACACATCCTCATACTCCTGCAAAAGATGAAGAACAACACTAGGAAGAGTGGAGGGTAAGTCGTTAGCAGCCAATAAAGTTTCCTTGTACAGGAGTACAAAGAATGGGGTATTAGGTTCTCTCAATTCCCGCATATCCCTTTTCCTAGCTGTCATAACTAATCCCTCTTTTTCCCGGGGCTTGGTCATATTTGGCCGTGGAGCTTTTGGCTGTGGAAAGACTCCCTCACTATGTTGGTGGCTCACTTGTTGTGTATGATCACTCTCTCCCTTTTTCTTTCCTTTTCTTTTCATCTCATCAAGATAGACTTCCTCGGGTGTCATGGGCAGCCAAGTGAACTTTTCTCCTCTATGGACAAAACATAAGCGATTCGCACGCCCACTGATTTGCACATCACGGTCATGCAACCACGATCGTCCAAGAAGCAAGTGACAAGCGTGCATCGGCACCACATCACACTCAACATCATCTTGATATGTCCCTACTGAAATTGGTATTTGCACGCTGCTAATCACCTTAATTCCGCCACAATCATTCAGCCATTGCATGCGGTATGGCTATGGGTGACGTTTTGTTTGCAATTGAAGCTTCTCGGCCATCTCCGTGCTTGCAATATTGTTGCAGCTGCCACTATCAACAATCACTCGACATATCTTCGAGTTGATAAGGCAATGGGTGTGGAAAAGATTATGCCGCTGCCCCTTTTCCTCCTCCACAACCTGGGCGTTGAGTGAACGACATACAACCAAAGCTTCTCCATCAAGTTCCTCATGAGATAAAATAGTTCCTCCTACTTCCCAACCTTGCTCCTCTTCCACTTAATCATTGCCACCTTCAGGGTCACTTTCAGACTCCCATTCACCTTGTTCATTTGATGATCATGGCTCTTTTGTTTGGACATTCCGAAGAAATATGACCTCTTCCTTTGCACTTGTGGCACTGAATGTTGCTGCTGCGTGTAGAACTCTTTTCTGGAGGTGGGGTAGAGGATAGTCCTGCTGTAGCTGATGACCTCTTATCTTGATTGCAAATAGTAGGTGAGGAAGACATCGAGGCATGTGGGTGTCTAGGTGGTGCACCCTCAAACTGAGAACCATATGGCTGTTATACTCGCTGCCATGAGCGTGTGGTGGTGCGGCCTTGGAAGGTACGAGTATGACCATTACGCATATTCTTCTTCTCAACTCTTATAGCTTGATGTACCACATCTTGTAATGTGTCATAAGGAAACATCTCCATAAAATCTGATATTTCATCATTTAGACCATGTAAAAATCTCGCCATCTTCACCTCATCACTTTCATGGGTTCTTGTCCGAATTAGCAGCACCTCCATCTCTTTATAGTACTCCTCAAAAGTGCGAGAACCTTGAGTGAGCCCCTGCAACCGCTTGTACACTTGCCTCTCATAGTATGATGGAAAAAATAGCGCCTCATGACTTCCTTCATCAAAGTCCAGCTGCAGATATGATTATTGCCTGACATCAACCGATCGTCTTGCAGCTGATTCCACCATGTAAGAGCATAACCAGAAAACTCCATAACAGCAAGATCAACTCTCTTGGCTTCAGAAAAACCATGGATGTGAGAGATTTGATCACACTTCTCTTCCCACTCAATATATGCATCCGGGTCCTCTTTTCCCGTGAATGATGGCACATGTAGCTTCACTCTCGCTTGGTTTTCATGGTCATCATGATCACGACGGTCGTAATGATGACCATTGCGACCAAAAACAGCACCACGGCAAGGCGGGGAGTAGGGTTCATAGTCCCACATGCCTTCATCTTCATCACCATGCTCGGAGAGATCTTCAAGGAAGATGGCATCACCATCATGTGCCGCTCGTCGCCGGTGATCAGCAGCAAACCCGCGGGGGTCATGGCCTCGCCCGCGAGCTTCTCCTCCATGTAGCCCACCCTCATGGGGGGCAGCAAAGTCACCACGCCTCCGTTCAGCACCAACAGCAGGGGCGCCGTGGGCAGCAGCTCCTGCCGCTTGTCCACGACCAACATGGCGATCGTTGTGTTCTTGATGTTGCCGGTTGTCGGCGACCAGCAAGGCAGCGGGGCTGTCTTGATGTGGATCCCCATTACCCGCAATAGGAAGACGACCACCAAACATCCTTCGCATAGCTGCAACTATACTCTCCTCAATCATATCACCAAGTGTTGCGCGAGTTTTTGGGAGATCATCTTCCACATGTTGATGTCCATGTACACTCGAGTTGGATCCTGTCATGTTAACTCTTGGAAACAAGTGGACAAAAGAAAAATATATGTGGAAAACACTCAGCTCACCTTCTTGCTTACCCAAATTCTAATGGTTCCTTGGCGGCTGTGCGGAAGTAGCAAATCAGGAGTGGAGAAGCAAATGAAAGGAAGGAAGCTGGCAGTTTCTAGGTGGATCTGGGTGGGGTAAAAAGGGAGGGCTAGTGCTGAGATCCAATTGAAGCAGACCAAATGAACAAAAAAAATTGTAGATCCTTGCACCACGTTTGAGCTGCAACACTTGCCACTACAACTTCTGAAATTTCTCACCCAACTGAAAATGATTGCACACTTGCTCAACACTTTCTCTTCTCTTTTTTTTTGCTCTTTTTTTGCAACACAAAAGATCCAACAACAAGACTCAAGGAAAAACAGCAACAACTTTGGATAGAACTTGGTGCAAACACAACGAGGAAAGCAAACAACTAGATCTCAGCAAACAAAGGCTTGGATTTTTTTATGGCTTTTTGGCTTTGGACTCTAGGATGGGGAAAACCAAACTAAAAAGGATAGATCTAGCAACAAAGATACAAATCCTACCGTGTAAACCTTGCTCTGCTACCAGATGATGCGACCCCGTCTTCGGAAAAGAGGGAGTACAAGGAGAGGTTCTATCTTCACGGTGTAGGATCGATAAACGGATGGGGATAACTAGCTGCAAGCAGCCGAAAAATGGAAAATAAGAGATTATGACCCGACGAGGAGGAGGCTCACCGAAGCTTGCAATTCGAACATTCGCCAATCCACAACCCGCAATACTACCCCACACAACCACGCTCAAGTCGTGGAGCACGGGATAGGTGCAATCCGCAAGGGAAACCACGAACTCTAATCCACACAACACGATCTAGTCGTGGAGCACGAATTAGGAGCAATTTCTCAAGGAATCACGAGAATAAGGACAACAAGAGCTCTCCAATCTCAGGAGGAGTCTATGTCTTTGGTGTTTGATAGAAATGGCAAAAGTCCCCAATGAAGGGAAGAGCTAGCCTATTTATAATCGGGACAACCCCCTGGATAGGTGTGAAACAGAAGTAGCTTCTGGAACCAGCTTAGGTGTGAAAGGGAACCAGCTTTGTTTGACTAAATGGCTTCAAGACTTAATGAGGTAGCTTCTGAGTTTCCGACTAAACATTGTTAACTGGAGTCGAACAATGTTTCCTTTAGCAGCAAACTCGGGTTCTGGGAACCTTTCACAAGTTGGAATATGCAAACTCGTACAAAACATTGTTTCGTCAGAATCGAAACAATGTTTCTTCAGCAGACAACTCATTCTTCATGAATTCCTAACTTTGTTCCTTCGTCATAAAACATTGTTTTGCACAGACTGAAATGTGTTTGGCCTTCTTCGATATCGCACCTGAGTTCAACCAACAACAAAGGAGGTGAAGGCACAACCATGTTTTCAAGGTCAAATGATATACTTAAGTTAGCGTTCACCTGATCATGTATTTGCATTGTGCGGCTTCTTGTGATTGGACCGTTGATGATTGGTGGTGTGTTGCCCATGGTTGGGATGTCCTCATCAGTTGGTGTTGGCATTTCGTCGAACAGGGCGCGGGGCGACGACATGGTGCCCGTAAACGGTGGTCGTGCTTGCTTCCTTTGCATATCGACGGACGGGCGGCCGCCGTTGCTGGACCCCGACGTGACGTTGAGGCCGATGACGGCCGAGGGGCGCGGGGTGGACAGCGCGATCACGCCAACGTCCGGCGACCCCGAAAAACGGGTCTGGCCATCGTGCCTTGGCGGGGGAAAGCCGGGTGACGTAGGCGTGGTCCGCGACGTCGGTGACGGGCAGTGCTGAGGCCTGGCGACCGACGAGCCTGTGCTCGCCGGGCCGACGGCCGCACCAGAGAAACCCGCCGGATGGCAAAGCCCAAGCATGAGGAGGGCGTGCGCTTTGTTGACGATGGCCTCCTTCTCCTCAACCTCGGCCTTGCGCCGCGCGGCCTCCACCGCACCACCTTCGGCAGCGAACTTGGCCGCGGCGGTCTTGCCCTTGATGGCCGCCCTCCGGTTCCTCCTCTTCGTCGATTCCGCGTCCATCTTGGCGAGCTTCTTCGGTGTGCATTCCGCCCGCGGCTTCCTTGGACCCTTGGCCGCCTTCTTCTTCACCTTTCCGGGCGGGTCGATGGCCAGGCCGCCGGAATTCAGCTGGGCATCGGCCATGGGGCGGGGGAGGGTGGGGGGCGTGGGGGGTGGTTTCGGGGAAAATGGCGCCAAATGGGGCGCGGGGGTTTTGCTTTGTGCCATCGACGGACGGGCCAGGGGAGGACAAGCGCGCGCGTCCCGCCCATCCGCGCGCTGTCCGCTTCACCTCAGAAGCGACGCAAACTTGGGTCGGGGATGGGTCAAAAGCGGACAGAAAACAGACAAAAGTCTGTTTGTGCCCGCGTGCCGGGCCGTCTGATTTGTCTGTTTTACTCCAAACGAACGCAGCGAACAGGATGGGGTTGCGGGTTGGAGTGGCCCTTAGAAGGTTCGTCGTTAGTCGTCACGGGGTGGATGGTCCGGGTCGTGGAGAGAGTGGTTTGCTGATGGGCATATACCCGCTGGTTCTTTGCACGGGATGACTTCTGGGCCACCCTGCTCCCTGGTCCTACACGTCGGCGGGTGTTGTTTGTTGAATCTGTGTCCAGCCTCTTCGTCCGGGGTTGGAGAAAGTTTTTTTTTTTTGACCCGGTTGGAGAAAGTTGTTGGCCGGCCGTGTCGATTCGTCGTGCGAGGCTGACTCCTACACCTGGTCCTCCTGTCTCTTCCTGGTGTACCGCCATGCGGCTCGCCGTGGCTGTACGGTTCGAGCGCCGTGCCGTGGACCCCGCTTCTCCGGAGCGTGCGCCGAGCCTGCGCGTCCCTCTCTTGCGAGGGTGGCCTTCACCCACTGGCCTGGTGTCTGCATGACGGTGGGGTTGAGTCGTCCGCTTAGGTTACGTGCCTTCGCCGCGGTGTTGGGTCTGTTCCGTGCGGCGAATGCTACCTGGTGTGGACAGAGGCCGCGCTCTCCATTTTCGCTGTCCGCCGTTCGCCTCCTTCGCCCCACCATTAAGCAGGCCCAACCTAATGCACACCATCCGCCTGATGAATGACCAAATGATTTGTTTTTGTTGACGTATAGACTATTGACTGGTGTGTAGGAGCTCTTCTAATTGGTGTTCTATGTGTGTTTTCTTTTGTTTTGTTGCAGAATAATATTTCAAGTGGATGGCCGATGAGTCTTGTTGTTTAGCGGTATGATGGTCGGTGAAAGGTTAACATTTGAGAAAGCATAGGCTTTCCTACACCCCCTTATCTAGCCATTCTTTTTCGCATCAGGATTCGTGCGAGCAACTTTTGTCTTTTTTGTTTCTCCTAAATAGAACAACATATGAATTTGAAACTTTGTAGGACAACAAAACATTCTAACTAGAACGTGGGAAAAAAAATTCAGATTTTTTCGAGTACCATATATACAAAAAAATAATGTTTTTTACTCAAAAAATCTCATTTTGTATATTTATGTCGGACAAAAAAATCTGAAAGTTTTTTCTCACATTGTAGTAAGAATATTTTGTTGTCCTGCAAAGTTTGAGGTTCATATGTCATTTTATTTTGAAGGAACAAAAAAGAGAAAAATTTGTGCTGTAAGTTAGTTGTGTCGCACGGATCTCAAAGCGGTATTGAAAGGTATGGATAAGAGGTGTCCAGAAACCTGTGCTTTATAAATCCGCGTCCGTCGGTGAAAGTATGTTCTATATATATTGCAAGGTGATGGGCTGCTGACTTTTGTTGTCCACTTCTACTGATTTCTACCCACTTTTGCTTGATTTGATATCTGCTGTATAAAGTAATGGTACTAATATACAGTACGTAAAAAAAATAACCCCGTCTTATATTTCAAAAGAATGGTTTTGCTATGCGCTGCTTGGAATCATCAGTGCTCGTTATTTTTGTTCAGATTTGTTATGTATGCATGGTAGATCTTTGTAGGTTCTACTTTCTTATTCTTCAGCCATAATTCAGTTCATGTCACCAAGTTGCAGCCGTACCAAAGTGCAGATATTTAAATATTTTAGAACAGAACAATTAGATGCTTTTAGTTCTGAGTGCATGAATGCTTTGGTTAATGGTTTAGAAATGCATTGCGCATGTAGTTAAGTTAACATGTTTGCTAGAGGGATCAGAATGGTCTTTGAGTCATTTAAAACTGAAGGGAGCACCGAGGTATCACATTTGTAAAATCATGCATATGCAAGAGCTCAACAGTCTAGCGACCTAAATTTCTCCCCAACTTATGTCTTTTTGTTCAGTCCAGAATTTCAGGTTTCCCGTGGTTTCTGTTGCCAGGGTTTGATCTTTATTCTCATGTTGCGCAGATGATTGCCGTTGAAGCCGAGCCAATTGAGATCCGAGAGCCTCCTCCATCTTCCCCTCCTCACCAAGGAGGTCAGATTGATCTAGGATCTTTTTCCTAAATTTTGAGGTCCTCCCTTGGCCCCTCCACTACTTGGCTCTCCTCTGTCTTGTTTTCCCTCTATAAATAAAATATGGAAACTACCACGAGAGATAATTGCGGCCTGCTGCTCTTCGCTGCTAAATATCACAAAGAAGTATATCAGTTGGCATCCTCCCAGAAGAAGAGAAGTCAATATACAAAGAAAAATTCATGAACAAACTTTGTAAACCATAAGCAACTTGTTATGATGTGAAATGTGATGATACCTGGTCAAGCTTTTCTCATTTTTCTGAAAACTCATTGATCAAGTGAATCTACTATGCCAAGGAAGTAGGGAGCAACCAATGGTTTCACTTATTGGAGGGGAGACGCGGAATTAGCGCACTGCCTGACCCCAAAGGCTCGAGGGAGTGGGTCTCCTGTAGGGAAATAGCAAGCATTGCATAATTTCCTTTAAATAATAAATCTCAATTAAATCAAGTATATGACCATGTATTTTTATCTAATAAGCCAGAAAAGAAAGAAATACAACACCACAAAACCCGTAGAAGTGTCATACAAATTGTGCTTCAGAATTATTTGTCAATCCCATGCAGCTATCTTGCCATGGAAATAATCTCATATCAAAATACATTCAGAACTATATCCATCATAGCGTCCTTCCAGCTTCACTTACAGGCACCTGCTTGTTATTTACCCAACTAATAGTTGTTGCTTGGTAATAAAGAAAAGATAGCTAGAGAAACATTCGTCCAGTAGACCATTTGCTTATTGTTTTATACACACTCACTTCATTTCCAAATAATCTTTTATGCAAACTCGCTTGGTAGCTGCATAAGAAATCAACATTATCAGTTTCTTGTGACTATAACTCGTAGTTGAGCTAAAGGTGTACTCACCAAGTCTGGTGGTATATTTTATCTATTATTATTTTTTTGCCTTTGGA
Organism: Aegilops speltoides; assembly: GCA_021437245.1. Classification (NCBI taxonomy): domain Eukaryota; kingdom Viridiplantae; phylum Streptophyta; class Magnoliopsida; order Poales; family Poaceae; genus Aegilops; species Aegilops speltoides. The sequence continues at coordinate 19,733,579 of CM038141.1, forward strand.
AACTACTTGTTGATGCTATGGAGTATGGAGTCGTTCAAACAAATGTATAAAATGTATGGATATGGTGCTGGGTGAAACTATAGTACATGATGTGGAAGGTCTCGATGGAGATTCATAGATCATTGCTTGAATTCTCAAAATGAATCTTCCTTAAATTCCCTGGCTAGATTCTTCAGTCGCAGGAAAACTACTACTTGGTTCTTCTCTTTAACTAGAGTGCTATTTTTTGACCGGAATTAACTAGAGTGCTATTGTGATAGTCATTTTCCATCTACTGTGTCTCAGGTGGATGTTCTAAAAGCTGCATTTTCTCTGATAAAAAATAATGTGTTTCGTCAAACTTTGTTGGGGGACCACATATTAATTGTGCCTGTTCTGTATGGTCCTTGAGATAGAACTTCAACATCTGACTCTCATGTTTCTGCATCTTCTATCTCTTCTGAAAGTATCCAGGGCCTGCCCAAGATGCAGAAACATGGACATCGAATAAGTTTCTTGTTTTGGTAAATCCGCTTGAGCTTTCTCTACATTCAGGATCAACCAGATTCCACTCTGGCTAATGGTGCAGGTACTATATAAAGAGGAAAATATTTTGGAACTACATTGGCTTTTACATCTGTTTGGCACTTCATTTTCATGTGCAATTCCTTGCTTTGACTTGTCTCATAACCATATTGAGTCCTGTCTTGACCAAACATGTATAATACTAGCACACATGCCCGTGCGTTGCAACGGGAGATTTTTTTCCTCCACATATACTCAACCCAATATGAGTGTGGCTAGTCAGTTCAAAATTATTCATTCCTTTAATAAATTTAGCACGTTAATTCTTAGTTCCTTTGAATCTCACCTTTTGTTTTGTGATGCTTGGATTAGATGGTGAACTTCAGAAACTCGCATAGTAAACATTAGTCACCATGAACCAGGGTTGGTCGGGTCAAAGAACTCGGTCGCTAAGCGCCTTCGTGTCAGTGCATGTGACACTTAGATTCTATACTTTATTTGCACATGCTTGTTAGTTGGGTATTAATATCAGTAATTTTGTGGATTAATTTATTTTAAAAATGTACCTATCAATATATTAGTATCGAAACATGCACCATTTGTTTTTTTATCTTTGATGAGAATACTACCAAAGGGAAAAAAGGAGATATTGAGTGCATAGTGATTATAACGGAGTTTTTTTTTTTTGCAGATGCTCAATTATCCACACGTGCACATTATTAACATGCAGGCTTTACGATTGATTACCTTCAGTTAATATATATGGTCCAGTCTATTCCTATGATTGGGATGCCTTTATACTCAAGCACGCCCCAGCGCCAACAATCCAGCTCTAGCGCCCTCCTATTTTTCATTTGTGCCTTTCATTTGCCTTGTGCAGGGTACAACCCTCCTCTAGGTAAATAATACCTAAATCAATCAAAGCTAGCATTTTTCGAAAGACAAATAAATACCCCAAAAAAAAGAGCATGTGGATGTTGTGCATTGCTCGCAGTGCCACCAACAAAATGCAATGTGCTAGAGCACAGACACAGGTTTATGGATGAGTGCGCGTCCCCGCTTAAATTATGCACCTGACAGGCGAGTCCATAATCCTCAGTCAAAATCATCCATGTAGTGGCGTGGCGGGACATCCAGGCAGCCAGCCTTCTTCCTCCCTTTGGCCTTTCTTAATATCAGCATCATGATTCGATTCTGCTCCCCTCCTCACATTTTTCTTCGTTATACTCCCTCCGTTCCTAAATAATTGTCTTTCTAGAGATTTCAACAAGTGACTATATACGGAGCAAAATGAGTGAATCTACACTCTAAAACATGTCTACATACACCTCCCTTTAGGATTCAATTCTACTTCCTTCCTACGGCAGCTTATTTCCTTCCTTATTGATTCATGAGACAGCACCTTGATACTTAGAGAAAATAAAAGACGTATATAAGTTAATAGGATTGCATGTAAGCAACCGATATGGGACTAATACATGAATCAAGCTTTCTCTACGTAACATAACGTGAGGTAGCTCAGTTGGTCATGACCCTAGTCCTATCGTATGTGGTCTTGAGTTCAAATCAGCAAACTGGCTATTTTTTCCCTCCCCTGTTCTGCACTGGGCCGTTCATTGTTGGGCCACATCGTACCTTCGTTGGCCCACATCGTAGGATGATCGTGGAAGACGCGCTGAACGCTGGACGACCGCAGCACACACACGTAGTTTTAGTTTAGTACCACCTTGGATATATGTAGGCTTGAAACTGAAAGCGTAAATTTACGGAAAGAAGCGTATTATGACGGTGAACCCGGAGACCCAATCCGTGCTTTATTATTAGGGAGAGATAGGGAGAGATAATACCTCCTGTTACAGTATTGTTGAAACTTAAGCGCTGACTGTAGTGCGATCACCCTGTGTATAAGCTTGCTGGTTGCACCAGTAGAAAATTGTATCGGCTCTGTCAGACCGTAGGTGATGCTGAGCGCTGAGCTGCAGATCTTTCCTCTAGGATGTGTATGCCTTTCCATTCCCATGTTCTACTTATTTATTTGATAAGTCAAATATAATATCAGATCATCTACAATCAATATTCTTGATTACAATTTCACGTGAAATAAGACTGGTTAATTGTAGCAATTCATAAATAATTTTTCAGTATACTTCATATTCAGTTTAAGAGAAATAGATTAGAGAGGCATATGATTGTGCAGGCAAGCTGTATGATGTAAGCACTAGCGGAGGAGAAAACTTTATTTGGAATTTGAGGTGGCCTGCACTTATAGGCTAATCAAGTGGCCGTTTCGTCCACTTTTATGGAAGCTGGCTCTCCAAATTTTGTGCTGTCTATGAACACTCAAAGTTCCTTGTTGTAAGCAATCTTACAATACTGAACTTTATTATGCTTCACGCATAGTGTACTAGCATAGGAAGACATAAACATGATATTTTCTGCGGACCTCTGTACACTGTCTAATGGGGTGACCTTTTTTTTGTTTATGAAATATTCATATGCATAAATAGTTGAAAATGATGCCTGAATGGTGTGATTAACTCTAAGGACAGTCGTAGAAATTTAGACCTGATAAAAAAAACATAGGGTTTCAGTTGGTACTCTTATAAGTGCATATATTTTCAAACACAAGTCTCACTTCATTTTTTTATATAAAAGGGTTAGAATTCTTACCATATGTGCATGCTAAAACGTGAAGTTACTACCAAATACAAATATTTTCAAAGCACACATGGTTCTAAATGAGACTCTGCGCGATTTGGCAAAATGGGTCATCTGTTTGTAAACAACAAGCCCCCGTTTGTCTTTTTATACAAAGGGGTTAGAACGCTACCCGTCTAATTCAATGTGCATTTGTTTGTAAACAACAAGCTTCATCTCATTGTAGAAATCAATCCACCATATTTCCAGTATTAAAGAGGATTAAACCATGGATTTCTTTTCATCGCGCACATGGATTTAGCGTGCCTCTGCGCCATTTGGCGTAATGGGTCCACTAGTTTCTCTAACAAGAGCTGACCAATCAGATTTGCTGCTACTATGAAATATAGACGCACATGAAGTTGATCAGTTGCCTATTTGCTGCTACGATAAGGGGGTGTTTGTTTCCAGTGACTTTTTGGTGTAGGAACTAGAAAAAGTCCCTCTTAGAGGCTTTTTAACCAAACATGAGAGACTACTAGGAACTAAAAGTTGTCTTTTGGGACTAAATGAAGAAGACTCTCAAGGAGAGTCTTTTTTGGGACTTCTCCAACAATGCCCCTCCATGCACCCATTGGCCCGCAGCCCCATGGTGTTGTTTGGTTGTTATTTTTCTGTATACTAGGGTTAACATGGTCATTTAATAACCTCTAGGGAGGGACTAGGGACCTTTTAGTCCCTGGAAACAAACAGGGAGATACTTTTTAGGGACTAGGGACTTTTGGGACTAGAAAAATTCCTAGGACTTATGAACCAAACATGGCCTAATTTTCACAAAAGTGAGTTGTTCTGTTTTGAATGAAGAAAATGCCAAAACAAAACAAAATCAATACAAAAAACTTTTTGGTTGTGAGGTTGGTTCACTACCATTCAAACATCTTGGGTGTCCCAATTTCCATATGTGTAACAAAGATTGGAAGATTACCGAGGACTGCTTCGGGAAAATGCTTAGCAATTGGAAAGGAAAGCTTATATCTTATGAAAATGCTTAGCAATTGGAAAGAAAATGCTTAACAAAGGAATGCTTAGCAATGAATGTTGAGGCTTGCGGCGGGTATCGTTATTTTCTCACCTTCACAGACGACTTAAGCAGATATGGGTATATCTACTTAATGAAACACAAGTCTGAAACATTTGAAAAGTTCAAAGAATTTCAGAGTGAAGTGGAAAATCATCGTAACAAGAAAATAAAGTTTCTACGATCTGATCGTGGAGGAGAACATTTGAGTTACGAGTTTGGTCTACACTTGAAACAATGCGGAATAGTTTCGCAACTCACGCCACCCGGAACACCACAACGAAATGGTGTGCCCGAACGTCGTAATCGTACTTTACTAGATATGGTGCGATCTATGATGTCTCTTACTGATTTACTGCTATCGTTTTGGGGTTATGCTTTAGAGACGGCCGCATTCACGTTAAATAGGGCACCATCAAAATCCGTTAAGACGACGCCTTATGAACTGTGGTTTGGCAAGAAACCAAAGTTGTCGTTTCTTAAAGTTTGGGGCTGCGATGCTTATGTGAAGAAACTTCAACCAGATAAGCTCGAACCCAAATCGGAGAAATGTGTCTTCATAGGATACCCAAAAGAAACTATTGGGTACACCTTCTATCACAGATCTGAGGGCAAGATTTTCGTTGCTTAAATCGGATCCTTTCTAGAGAAGGAGTTTCTCTCGAAAGAAGTGAGTGGGAGGAAAGTAGAACTTGATGAGATAATCAGATCTACTCCCTTATTGGAAAATAGTTCATCACAAGAACCGGTTCTGTGACAACTACACCAATTAGTGAGGAAGCTAATGATATTGATCATGAAACTTCAGATCAAGTTTCTCTTGAACCTCGTGGGTGTACCAGAGTAAGATCCGCACTGAGTGGTACGGTAATCCTATTACGGAAGTCATGTTACTTGACCATGATGAACCTACGAACTATGAGGAAGCGATGATGAGCCCAGATTCCGCAAAATGGCTAGAGGCCATGAGATCTGAGATGGGATCCATGTATGTAAACAAAGTATGGAATTTGGTTGACTTGCCCGATGATCGGCAAGCCATTGAGAATAAATGGATCTTTAAGAAGAAGACTGATGCTTGATGGTAATGTAATCGTCTATAAAGCTCGACTTGTTGCGAAAGGTTTTCGACAAGTTCAAGGGGTTGACTACGATGAGACTTTCTCACCCGTAGCGATGCTTAAGTCTGTCCGAATCATGTTAGCTATTGCTGCATTTCATGATTATGAAATTTGGCAAATGGATGTGAAAACTGCATTCTTGAATGGATTTCTAGAAGAATAGTTGTATATGATGCAACCAGAAGGTTTTGTAGATCCAAAAGGTGCTAACAAAGTGTGCAAGCTCCAGCGATCCATTTATGGACTGGTGCAAGCATCTCGGAGTTGGAATAAACGTTTTGATAGTGTGATCAAAGCATATGGTTTTATACAGACTTTTGGAGAAACCTGTATTTACAAGAAAGTGAGTGGGAGCTCTGTAGCATTTCTGATATTATATGTAGATGACATATTATTAATTGGAAATGATATAGAATTTCTGGATAGCATAAAGGGATACTTGAATAAAAGTTTTTCAATGGAAGACCTCGGTGAAGCTGCTTACATATTGGGCATCAATATCTATAGAGATAGATCAAGACGCTTGATAGGACTTTCACAAAGCACATACCTTGATAAAATTTTGAAAAAGTTCAAAATGGATCAGGCAAAGAAAGGGTTCTTGCCCGTGCTTCAAGGTGTGATGTTGAATCAAACTCAATGCCCGACCACAGTAGAAGATTGAGAGAAAATGAAAGATGTTCCCTATGCTTCAGCCATGGGCTCTATCATGTATGCAATGCTGTGTACCAGACCTGACGTATGCTTAGCAATAAGCTTGTCAGGAAGGTACCAAAGTAATCCAGGGGTGGATCACTGGACAGCGGTCAAGAACATCCTGAAATACCTGAAAAGGACTAAGGATATGTTTCTCGTATATGGAGGTGACAAAGAGCTAGTCGTAAATGGTTACGTCAATGCAAGCTTTGACACTGATCTGGACGATTTTAAATCGCAAACCGGATACGTGTTTTTATTAAACGGTGGAGCTGTAAGTTGGTGCAGTTCTAAACAAAGCGTCGTGGCGGGATCTACATGTGAAGCGGAGTACATAGCTGCTTCTGAAGCAGCAAATGAAGGAGTCTGGATGAAGGAGTTCATTTCCGATCTAGGTGTCATACCTAGTGCATCGGGACCAATGAAGATCTTCTGTGACAATACAGGTGCAATTGCCTTGGCAAAGGAATCCAGATTTCACAAGAGTACCAAGCACATCAAGAGAGGCTTCAATTCCATTCGGGACCAAGTCCAAGTGGGAGACATAGAGATTTGCAAGATACATACGGATCTGAATGTTGCAGACCCTTTGACTAAGCCTCTCTCACGAGCCATGATCAGCACCAAGACTCCATGGGTGTTAGAATCATTACTATGTAATCTAGATTATTGACTCTAGTGCAAGTGGGAGACTGGAGGAAATATGCCCTAGAGGCAATAATAAAGTTATTATTTATTTCCTCATATCATGATAAATGTTTATTATTCATGCTAGAATTGTATTAACCGGAAACATGATACATGTGTGAATACATAGACAAACATATAAGTCACTAGTATGCCTCTACTTGACTAGCTCATTAATCAAAGATGGTTATGTTTCCTAACCATAGACATGTGTTGTCATTTGATTAATGGGATCACATCATTAGGAGAATGATGTGATTGACATGACCCATTCTGTTAGCCTAGCACTTGATCGTTTAGTATATTGCTATTGCTTTCTTCATGACTTATACATGTTCCTGTAACTATGAGAATTATGCAACTCCGCTTACGGAGGAACACTTTGGTACTACCAAACGTCACAACGAATCGGGTGATTATAAAGGAGTACTACAGGTGTCTCAGAAGGTACATGTTGAGTTGGCGTATTTCGAGATTAGGTTTTGTCACTCCGATTGTCGGAGAGGTATCTCTGGGCCCTCTCGGTAATGCACATCACTATAAGCCTTGCAAGCAATGTGATCAATGAGTTGGTTACGGAATGATGCATTACGTAACGAGTAAAGAGACTTGCCGTTAACGAGATTAAACTAGGTATTGGATACCGACGATCAAATCTCGGGCAAGTAACATGCCGATGACAAAGGGAACAACGTATGTTGTTATGGGGCTTGACCGATAAAGATCTTCGTAGAATATGTAGGAAGCAATATGGGCATCCAGGTCCCGCTATTGCTTATTGACCGAGAATAGTTCTAGGTCATGTCTACATAGTTCTCGAACCCGTAGGGTCCGCACGCTTAACGTTACGATGACATTTTTATTATGAGTTTATAAGTTTTGATGTACCGAAGTTTGTTTGGAGTCCCGGATGTGATCACGAACATGACGAGGAGTCTCGAAATGGCCGAGACATAAAGATTGATATATTGGACGACTATATTCGGACACCGGAAGTGTTCTGAGAGATTTCGGAGAAAACCGGAGTGCCGGGGGGGTTACCGAACCCCGGGAGAGTTAATGGGCCACATGGGCCTTGGTGGGAAGAGAGAGGGCGGCCAGGGTGGGCGCACCCCTCTCCTCCTGGTCCGAATGGACTAGGAGGCGGGGGACGGCGCCCCTTCGTCCCCCTCTCCCCTTCCTTCCCTCCTAGTAGGAGTAGGAAAGGAGGAGTCCTACTCCTACTAGGAGGAGGATTCCTCCTCCTTGGCGCCCCAAGGTGCCGCCGGCCTCCCCTTGCTCCTTTATATACGGGCGGGGGAGCACCCATAGACACACAAGTTGATCTACGGATCGTTCCTTAGCCGTGTGCGGTGCCCCCCTCCACAATATTCCACCTCGGTCATATCGTCGCGAAGTTTAGGCGAAGCCCTGCGCCGGTAGAGCATCATCATCGTCACCACGCCGTCGTGCTGACGGAACTCATCTCCGGAGCTTTGCTGGATCGGAGCCCGGAGATCGTCATTGAGCTGAACGTGTGCTGAACTCGGAGGTGCCGTACGTTCGGTGCTTGGATCGGTCGGATCGTGAAGACGTACGACTACATCAACCATGTTGTGTTAACGCTTCCGCTTACGGTCTACGAGGGTACGTGGACAACACTCTCCCCTCTCGTTGCTATGCCATCACCATGATCTTGCGTGTGCGTAGGAATTTTTTTGAAATTACTACGTTCCCCAACAGGAGCCAGTAAGACATCGCCGATGCCTGGAAACGGGATGAGGCGAAGACATGCACACCGGCGGATCTTACCAAGGTTTGGGGCTCTCCTAGGAGATAACGCCCCTAGTCCTGCTCTGCGGGGTCTCCGCATGATCACTAAATCAACAAGTAGCAACAAGAGGCTCCTTGAGCTATTCAGCTAGAGGAGGAAGAAGCGCAAGGCTAGCTCTCCTCTTCTCTCTATGTGGTGTGTGTAGTTCTGATGGATCAACCCTTTTGCATGGGTGTCCTGGGGGGTTTATATAGGCCTACCCCCAGGGGTACAATGGTAATCGGCTGGATGCGGGTCCAGGCCGTCAGTGTCTATGGTCACCGGCTTCACCGCCGGCCGTTGGGGCCCGCCGACTGGTGGGTCCTGCTGGCTACCGGCCTCTGGACTGACAGGCAGGGACCACCGCTCGGAGGTCTTGTCGGCTGCTGGTTACTGTAGCCTTGCTCTGGTTGACGATGGCTTTATCAGGGTAAGCATAGCTACAGTTCCACCGCCTAGCGGGTTTTCACGATAGCCTTACCCCGTCTCATCTGCTTAATGGTGCACAAACTTCTAGGGCAAGGGTAGGCCGGCTCCTGGGAGCCGGCCTCCCCCCGTGTCGACTGCTCAGGTCTAGCCGCCCTCTGGTGGCTCTCTGGCAGTAGGGGCCCACCGCCTGGGGGCCGTACTGATAGCCTGTCGTGGGTGACGTCACGGTCAACCTGGCAACAGTGTCGCGTCGGACGGGGGATGGACACCTAGTACGACATATTGTGGCCACGCTTGCTCTGGGATTCGGGGGTGGCAGGCTTCACCGTAGCCACGCCCAGTCTCATCGCCGTTATGTGGGTGCATACTTTGAGGGTATAGGTCAGGCCACCTGCTAGGAGTTGGCCACTCTGGTGGAAGCCTGCTAGGAGTCGGCCTACTTCGGGAGGGCTTGTTGAGCCCTGCCGCCTTCAAGCAGTCGGCCGCTAAGGCAGCCGGTCAGGAGAAGGCGGCCCTTCGTCTTGGATGATTGAGGGCCCAGTCGGCCTGATGTTTTTGAAGAGCCAGGGGAGCCGGTTAGGCTACCCGTGGTCATTTACTCTGACAGTAGTTCCCGAAGCTGGTGGGGCTTCACGGCTGAACATGGAACGAGATGCCCAAGCAGCTTCCTATCCTGAAGAGTCGACAGCTAGGAGTCGGCCACAACCAGATGCGCCGTCTGGAAGATTTTGAAGCCCGTGTGCCACGCGACACCTACCGGTCGGGTCAGCCTGCCAGCCCATGCACGCGATGGGACGTCGCCGCAGGCTGGGGCCCGCCACTACCACGCCTCAGCCCACGCGCGGATCCTCTGAGGCCGAGGTGGGCGGTTGACATTCCGATTGCAGTTGCTACACGCCGTTAAGGCGCGATAATTGCAGGGTCGTGGGGTAGTGGGCGCAGTTAATCCCATGATCCCCACTTCCTGCCCCCTTGGCTTCGTCGCTCCGCGGCTATAAAACAGGGGGAGGAGGGGAGAGGCAGACGCACGCGCGCTCATCTCCACCTCCTCCATCCTCTTCTTCTTCTTCCTTCCGCCGCTGCAGCTGTCCGCCGCCGCGCTGTGCTTTCAGCCACGTTGCAGCGCTGCACCCCGTCGCCGCAGGGTCTCACGCTCGCCGTCGCCACGCTTTCCTCGTCGAGCTTCTTGTCTTCATGGCGCGTGCCGGTGCTTGGGATGGCTCCAACGTCCATGAAGACCACGTCGACTTCCTCCGCCAGACGCTGCGGCTGCCTGCGAGGACTACGTTAAGGTCCTCCTTGCGCCGGAGTGGGTGATCTCGCCGACGCTGGAGGAGGGAGAGCGCGTTATCTTCAGATCACAATGCCTGCGCGGCCTCGGCTTGCCGGCAAGCAGCTTCTTCCGCGCCTTCCTTGACTTCTACGACCTTCAGCCACACCACCTCACACCGAAAACGGTGGTGCTGCTGTCGGCCTTCGTCACTCTCTGCGAGGGCTATCTTGGCGTCCTTCCCACCATCGAGCTGTGGGGCGAGTTCTTCTACTCGAAGCTCGGCACCGTCTTCAAGAGCATGGCGGCGCAGTGCGGCGCCTTCGTCACAGTGTGGAGGCCGGTTGCTGAGGATCCTCCCCCCCATCACACTGATACAATCGGTGAAGATGTGGCAGCAGTCGTACTTCTACGTGAAGAGCGTCTACCCAGAAGCCAACTGGGTCAACCTGCCAACTTACGTGGCCGGCCCACTGACTGGAAAGCGGCCCAATTGATCGTACCGGTCCAAGTCGTTGTCGGCCTCGGCGCCATAGCCGTTGCGCGGCTTAGGGTGATGGTGAGGTCGGAGGGCCTTACCGGGCCCGACCTGCTGATCGCCTTCGTGGCGCTCCGGGTGCTCCCGCTCTAGGGCCGGCTTCATATGATATGTCAGATGAGCGAGCATTGAGACCCAAGTCGGATGTGCACCAAAGAGATGCCTCACGCGGAGGTATCCCACTTGGTGAACTACATCTCGAACTGCAACTCTCGGAGGAGGAGTGGCGGTTCGGCAAGGAGCCGTACTCGCGCGCGAATCCGCCGCTAATGGTAAGTCTTCTTCTCTTCTTTTCTCTTTAGTTGCCGAGTTCTCCTTGGCCATCTTGACCAGTCGGCTATGAAACAGAGTGCTCTCCTCCAGCCAGCAGCCAGCGCCACAGGCCCGGAGCGTCAGTTCCTCCCTGAGCGGGAGGAGAGCGATGTGGACGACCCTGACTTAGGGGCGGCTTGGACAACGACACCACGGGAGGAGGCGGCGACGCAGGTGTCTCAGGAGTCGGGGGGTGGCCTCGAGGACTGGCCTGATGACGATGAGGAGGAGGTTGCCCCGCGTCGCCAGCCGGCGTCCGACCAGCAGGGCACGAGCTCATCCGTCGTGCCGGCTGCCCGAGGCGGTGCGCAGAAGCGCCGGGCCGCACCGTCCATGTTCGGCAGTCGGCTGAAGAAGCCCAAGAGCTCGGCCGCGGCGACCAGGCGGGAGGAGGCGGTCACAAAGGCAACCCGCTTCCGCAAGGTGGTGAAGGAGCCTCGGATGGTTTCCACGTAAGTGCCGATACCCTCACACATTTTTTCTTCTCCCTTGCAAGTGCTCTTCTGATTTTTTCTTCGTCTTGCTCAATCAGAGCTCCGATCTCCCTGGAGCGGTCGACCGCCGCCTCCGTGGTTGGGACGACGGGAGGCTCCACCAGTGCCCACCACGTGGACCCTCGCACCGAGCTTCAGGCGGCGACGGATAGGAACACGCGGGAGGTGTGTGAGGAGCAGGAGGCGGAGCAGCAGAGGACGGCTGCCGCCAAGGCAGCACAAGAGGCAGTGGACGAGGCCGTGAGGGCGCGGGCCGATGCTGTGGCCAATGCCCAGGCGGATGCCGTGGTCGCAGCGCAGGCGGGGGAGGCTTTACACAGCCAACCCCCATAGCTCGTTATTCCCCTTCACGCTGTGGCGCCTGAGGTCCCGGTGGTGTCGCCAAAAGGAGCCGACGGTGACCAACCGGTTATGGAGAGGGAGCTGGACGAAGGTGACTCCACCAGCACCGACTGCGGCGGACCAAGGCGGCCAACCTAGTGCGCCACCCGTGCCGCCGGCTGGAAGCGAGCCGGCTGTGGGGGTAGACCTTGCATTCCGGTCTTCAGCATGCCAGCGTGTGGAGAAGGTGACCTCGGCGTGGTACCCGCAGAGGGTCGGGGGCTCCAGCTCGTCGACTTAGGAGTAGGAGATGGCAAGTGTCAGTACGCCGGACTGGACGCCAGGAGGTGGGACGGCTATGCTGAACGAGGCGGCGCAGGACGTCCGGACCCGGCTTCAGGCCCAGGCCGCCACCTTGAAGATCTATAACCAGGAGTTCTTGGCGACGCGAACGACCATCCGGGTAAGCCTCTTGTTTTTTCCTTTTGTATTCTTCCGTGGGGGCGCGTCAGCGCACCCACTGGGTGTAGTCCCCGAGTTCCGGGTTGGTTGCTGAGCAGGCGGCCTGGAACTTTTATATAGACTCGGGTGCTGACTTGTCTCTCTCTCCTTATGTCTGTCTTTTTTGTAGGACTATCATTACCTCCGCGCGGCCACCTTCAACTCTCATGTCCGGGAGCTGACTCAAAAGACCGCCGACCTGTCTAAAAGTCGGAGTGAGTGCTCTTTATTCTTTCTCTCATGGGGGCACGTCAGCGCACCCACTGGGTGTAGTCCCCGAGATTCGGGCCGACTACTAAGCAGTCGGGCCAGATCTTTCCTGGCGACTTCTTGCTTATTGATTGCTCTTCTTCTTTGTTGTCTTTGCAGAAGCCAGCGCCGCCCTGCAGCAGTAGCTGGGGGAAGTCTAGACCACGCTGCGTGCCATGGAGGCGGAGTGTAGTGCAGCGGCCCAGGAGCGCGACCGCCTGGCCAAGAAGTTGGCTGACCAGAAGGAGAGTCACGAGGTGGCTCTCCAGGCGGTGAAGGACAGCGAGGCCGCCCTCCAAGCTGAGTATGAGACCGAGGCGGCGAACTGGGCCGAGTCAGAGCGAGCGCTGAACGACGGCTACGGACAGATCGAAGACATGGTTGACGGTAAGCTGCCTTCCTCTTTTTCCCCTTTGTTTGCCGCCTGTTGCTTGGTCCGACATCTGACTTGGTATTTTCTTTTTCTTCTTCGTGCAGAATACTTCCCCGGCTACTCTGTTGCCGCCAGCCAGGTCATCGAGGCCCACCGCAACGTGCGGAGGCAGGCTGGTGCTGAAATCGCGCTGAATGCTCGCCGGACGCTTGAGGAGCAGCTCTTGGCGATCCAGGCCCGTCTCCAGCCGGCACACCGGATGCTCCTCCTCCTTCAGCGTGTTGGAGCTCAGATGGCCGGTTGGCATTCCGATTGCTGTTGCTACACGCCGTTAAGGCACGATAATCGCGTGGTCGTGGGGGAGTGGGCGCAGTTAATCCCACAATCCCCGCTTCCTGCCCCCTCGGCTTCGTCGCTCCGCGGCTATAAACTAGGGAGAGGTGGGGAGCGGCAGACGCACGCGCGCTCATCTCCTCCTCCGGCATCCTCTTCTTCTTCTTCTTCCTTCCGCCGCTGCAGCTGTCCGCCGCCGCGCCGTGCTTTAAGCCACGGTGGGCGCCAAATGTCGGGTGGTAGGTGTGAGATATGCCAACAGGTGGCTAATCATTGTGGCAGGCAGTAAGACATCGCCGGTGCCTGGAAATGGGATGAGGCGAAGACATGCACGCCAGCGGATCTTACCCAGGTTCGGGGCTCTCCTAGGAGATAATACCCCTAGTCCTGCTCTGTGGGGTCTCCGCATGATCACTAAATCAACAAGTAGCTACAAGTGGCTCCTTGAGCTGTTCGGCTAGAGGAGGAAGAAGGGCAAGCACTACAAAAAAAAGACACATCCGTGACATTTTGGGCCGAATGATTTTTTTTCTGTCATACATATGACGATAATTGTGACAAAACCCGGTATCATCATAGATGTGGTGGGCTCCTACTTCTATGACAAAAAATCATGACAGAAAATGGGCTTTTCGTCCTGGGCGGGCCGGAGACGCAACTGCATGACATTCTTTGGGCCGTCCATGACGGAAAAAACCGTGGTAGAAGCGAGGGGGAGGAAAATTTCAGGGAGTTCCCGGTTACGGTGGGAGGTCGGGGGCCGAGCGATGCGCTGTTATCTCGTACACGTACGCGCATGTGTGCGGGCGTTACGCTTAATCGAACCCGAACCCGGAGGCGTTGGGCTCTAATCAACCCGGCGATTACTTTGCGCAGTTACGCGTTCTTCGAACCCGAGCGACCGATCGATGGGTGTTAACTAAACCCGATCGAGCGATTCCTTCGCTACTGCTTCTAACTGAAGCCGATCGATGCTGCCTCTGGGATGAACAATGAGCGTTGCAGGGTGGGGGGGGGGGGGTTGGATGAACAGTGAGCGGTGGCATTGCCTCTGGATGAACAGGACCCTGTGGTGTGGTATCGGGCTGGATGAACAGTAGACGGTGGAGGGGTGCCCGTGGAGGGGTGGTTGAACAGGACCCCGTGGTGTGGAGGGCTGGATGAACAGTAGACGGTGGAAGGATGCCCGTGGAGGGGTGGTTGAACAGTAGCCGGTGGAGTAGCGCGCGGTGGAGGCTGGATGAACAGGAGCCCGTGGAGGCTGGAGGAGGTCGTCGATGGAGATGAACAATATCCCGTGGAGTTCCGTTTTGCGGTACGCCATACCCCTCCCGATGAACAGGACCCCCGTTTCGACCGCAGCGCTCCAACACAAGTCCGTTTTGTCTGTTTTGCGGTACGCCACACCCCTCCCGATCAACAGGACCCCCGTTTCGACCGTATGAGGTCCATTTCGTCCGTTTTGCGATACGCCACACCCCTCCCGATCAACAGGACCCCCGTTTCGACCGTAGGAGGTCTGTTTCCTCCGTTTTGCGGTACGCCACACCTCTCCCGATCAGCAGGACCCCCGTTTCGACCGTCGGAGGTCCGTTTCCTCCGTTTTGCGGTACGCCACACCCCTCCCGATCAACATGACCCCGTTCCGAATGTAGGAGGTCCGTTTCCTCCGTTCTGCGATACGCCAGGCCTCGTTTCCATCGCCTGTTCCGTCCAAGCCCTCCTGATGAACACGACGACGCATTCCGTTCCAACCCAGCCGGTTGGCTCCCACGCGTTCCGTTGCCTCCCGATGAACACGACACATTCCGTTGCCTCCCCATGAACACGACGCATTACGTTGCCTCCCCATGAACACGACGCATTCCGTACCCTCCCCATGAACACGACGATGACGTTGTTTCTCCGATCCGACCCAGCCATGTACACGAGCCCTCGCCGTACGTATGCGCGAGTAGGCGTTCGAGACCCCGCCCGTATGTACACATACGTGGTCGTATTTTCTTTCTTGCACCCTGGCCGTTGTACGTACGTGTACATGCTACGTGCGCGCCTCTACTACGACATGTACGCGCCTCTACTACGACACGTGCGCGCCTCTACATCGACCAGTATATATGTACGTACACGTTCACGACCAGAATGACAATGCTACGCACGCTTCAACCAGGTGGGTCCCAATTGTTAGGCACTTCCTTGCGTGCGAAGATGTAGCTTGTGGGTCCCGGCAGTCAGGGGGGCAAATTTTTTTTTTGCCCGGACGCACTTCCTTGCATGCGAAGATGTAACTGATGGGTCCCGGCAGTCAGGGGGGCGAATCATTTTTTTGCCCGGACGCACTTCCTTGCGTGCGAAGGTGTAGCTGGTGGGTCCCAGCAGTCAGGGGGGAAACGTTTTTTTCATGAAATACGATGGCCCGTCCGGTGGGTCCCAGTTGCCAGGTGGAGGAATAATTATTTTGCGCGTAATAAGGAGGCACTTCCTTGCGGCCGTCGTGGACCCATCTGTTAGCCTCTCCACGCACAGTACTCTTCCGATGGAAGTCGGTCATTGACCACACTGACCACGCCACGCCGAGAGCACCACGGCGGTGGACGACGACGAGGCCTAGGAAGGGGACGACGCGGAGCCGGGGAAGACGCAGAAGTGGATGCCCACACGAAGAGAGTACGAGGGTTCACTGGTTCGGCTGCGATGTGAGGCTGTCGTCGCCGCAGAATAACAAGGGGTGTGAGTGAGTAGAGGGTTGGCCTGGCTAGCGGTGGGATTAGTAGGGGGCAGTGAGGCCTCCGCGGTATCACAGCCGGCCATGGGAGGCAGGGGCATGCGGCACGACCGGCGCTGCTTTGGGCGGCTGGAGAACGAAGACCAGAGGTTGAAGAAGCACTACGGCCATTGGATGGACATCGTACGGTCACTGGAGTATTGACTAAGTTGACAAAGCCCTCCGTACCCGTCAACTTAGTAGGCCCACAAGTCAGCCTGCCACTATATTGGGTCCCAACTAGCAGGGCAAGTATTCATTTTCTTTGCGTAATAAGGAGGCACTTCCTTGCGTGCGAAGATATAGCTGGTGGGTCCAAGCTGTCAGCGGCGGTAACGTTTTTTCGCGAAATACTGAGGCCCTTTCGGTGGGTCCCTGATGTCAGGTGGAGGAATCATTATTTTGCACGTAATAAGGAGGCATTTCCTTGCGTGCGGCCGTGGACCCAGCTGTCGGCCTCTCCACGTACAGTCCACTTCAGATGCATGTCGGTCGTTGACCACGTTGACCAGGCCGCGCCGAGAGCACCAGGGCGGTGGACGACGGCGAGGCCTAGGAAGGGAACAACACGGAGGCAGGGAAGACTCAGCAGTTGTTTCCCACGCGGAGGGGAGTACGACTGAACGAGGGTTTACTAGTTTGTCTGCCATCCTCGGAGAATAACAACAGGTGTGGGTGAGTAGAGGGATGGCTAGGCCAGTGATGGGAGTACGGTGGCGCGGTGAGGCCTGCGCAACACCATAGCCGGCCGCGGGGAGGAGGGAGCAGGCAGTCCTGCCGGCGCTTGTTTGAGCGGCTGGAGCAGGAAGAGCAGAGATTGAAGAAGCGCGACGGTCATTGGATGGACATCCAACAATCACTGCTTGTGCGTCAAACTTTTTCTTACGAAAGCCTCAAATCTGTGGAAAACAGCATACAGCCCATCTGCCATTATTTCTAATAATTTACAGCCCATTTGCTAATTCTTAAGGTTTTTTTAGCCCATATTCTTTTTGTTAGCATTACAGCCCATATTGTGGCCACGGTTAAAAAATTATATGAAATTTTGCATATTTCGGTGCGGTCCGAACTGTTTTTAATCCCGAAATTTCGACTCACATTCAAACTGATTTTAAAAATAAATGTATATCAATATAAAATCCAGCAAATTCTCCACACATAAAAATTAATGTAATTTAAAATCTCGAAATGAAAAAAAAAGATATTTGAAACTAATTGCCGGTTTGATGTGTTTTAAAAATGTACAACCCATTTCTCATTACTGATGGGCCATTTTCTCGGTCAGCCGAATGAAGATCTCCTCGTCTTGAAAGATTTGCAGCCCAACGGGCCTGACAAAGCGACTTACTTGGCAAATCACAAAAAAATTGGGCTGTGGCCGTGGACCCAACTGTCAGCCTCTCCACGTACAGTACTCTTCCGATGAATGTCGTTCCTTGACCACACTGACCACGCCGCGCGGAGAGCACCACGGCGGTGGACGACGGCGAGGCCTAGGAAGGGGATGACGCGGAGTCGGGGAAGACGCGACAGTGGATGCCCACGCGGAGAGGAGTACGAGGGTTCACTGGTTCGGCTGCGGCGTGAGGGTGCCGTCGCTGCAGAATAACAGGGGTGTGGGTGAGTAGAGGGATACCCTGGGCCAGCGGTGGGAGTAGTAGGGGGCAGTGAGGGCTCCGCGGCATCACAGCCGGCCACGAGAGGCAGGAGCACGCGGCACGACCGGCGCTGCTTTGGGCGGCTGGAGCAAGAAGACCAGAGGTTGAAGAAGCACTATGGCCGTTAAATGGACATCGTATGGTCACTGGAGCTAGAATCGTTCATATTGACTAAGTTGACAAAGCCCTCCGTCCTCGTCAACTTAGTAGGCCCACAAGTCAGCCACCCACTATGGTGGGTCCCAGCTAGAAGGGGGTATTTATTTTTTGGTGCGTAAAAAGGAGGCAGAGAATAACAGGAGGTGCGGAGTGGAGGGATGGCCTGGCCGTCGGCGGGGCAGCATTTCGCTGAGGAGCGCAAAAGAACGCCGCTGGACGCCGAAGGCTGGAGCAGGCGGTTCCGGCAGCGCTGGTGGAAGAAGACGAGAGATTGAAGAAGAATGCCAGCCGTCAAATGTAAATCCAGCGCCTTCTTAGGCTTCGACCTACTGGCCCACATGTCAGCCGGTCGATTTGTTTTTTAGTCTGTTTGGTGGGCTGGGTGAACCAATGATGTAGCATCTATGCAGCCCGTTTAAATCCCATTTGCATTTTTCTTGAAATCCGCGGACTTGCTGGGCTGGGTGAAAATATCATGTTGGGCTAGAAGGAGAAATGTTATAAAAACATAAACACATGATTGCACGTCAGTAAAATCTTTGCAAGCTTATGTACGCAATCACTAGGAGTTAACTTGCCAAGTTATATATAAACTATTATTATTATTATTTTGTAAGAACTTTCAACTTACGAAATAAAATATCATTTTAATTTGATGAGTTAATAGTACGTGGGGTATTATTATTTTTTAGGCTAGACGTGGGACAGTTGAGTTGGTTCTAGGGGAAAGTACTGGGAGAAAACTCGGTATACATCGAAAAAGAAAGTGGGAGAAAATTCAGAGACCTGCTGGGTCCACCTGATGAGGGGAATATGTTGGCAGGAAGGAGATTCAAAGCACGGCAGCCGAGTGAACTAGTTTTTTTACGGACAAGTGAACTAGTTTACATACATAAGCAAATAGCCACTAAAAAAGCAATCAGGTTAATGGGTTCTTAAAAGAAATATTTTGGACAAAACAGATCATTACGACACATAGGCTAATGCATGAAACACTCAGATGATAAAGGTGCTTATAAACAGATAAAGTACAACATCTAGACCTTCCTGGCACACTTGATCATGACGCCACGGCTGTCCGTGTACTCGTCGGTTACGGGAAGCAGACACGCCCTCATGTCCAAGATCTACATGTACATGTCGTAGCATGTGTATGCGTCCTTGGTCGCGTAGATTATGCATGCTAGATTCAGAGGTACCTCCCACGTGTTCAGGTCGTCTTCTTTCATGTTGGCGTATCAGGGGTCGATGATGGTCTCAGCGAGCTCAACCACGGAATCCTTCTCCTGCTCGTTGCTGATGATCTTGTATTGCTTTTGGATTTCGACAAGCTTGTTGCACCAGATGGCCGAATCATCGCGTTCTTCCTTCTCTCCACCGTAGCGAAGGTGCAGTCGGCACTGCCGATGAAACGGGCGAATGCTCCAGAACCTGGTGCAGCCATAGGACTGAGGCGAGGCAGAGCTTCACCGAGTCCGTATCGTTGGTGTACATCACATTAAACTTGGTGCAGCCATAGGACTGAACGGCAAACTCAAAGGGGAACTCCTTGCTGAACTCCATATCCAGCAGGCTCACCCCTCGGATCGACATTGGAGTCTCTTCGAGTGAACGAGTGTGTAGGCGGCGGCAGCAGTTCGTTTTTCAGCTCTTGGGGAACTGGATTCAATAGTAAGCTGAGTTTGTACTGGCGACAACAGTTACTACCCCTCCCTCGTCCGCTGCACGCCCGGTAGAAGATGCACCCTCGGCGCATTCAAACGCCTCCATTAAGAAACCTACTCCGGCCACACGTCGGTTCACGAGCGGGTCTGTATTGGTACTGTAATAACAGGAGTTAGTGTTCACTTTACTTAAATTTAATTTGCTTTACTCGAAATTTATACTTAAAACAAGCAATGCATTCGCTCGTTCTATCAGTGCCACAGGATCAACATGCACAACAATTAGAATTATTATTCTCAGGATGCACACGATCAGCACATTTGTCGCACTTTCACAAAGATAATACTACCAAGTTTGAATTGTTTGTTATGTTTGTTGTCCTCTGCATCACCATGTCGTGTTTCCCAGCTTGCAAGATTTAGAACCAACAAATAAGATCCAAATAATAAGTACAACAAAGATGCCTACACATCTCATTGATTCCCAGCTTGCAAGATTCAGAACCAACAAAAAATATCCAAATAATAAGTACAACAAATATGCCTACATATCTCATTGATTCCCAGCTTGCAAGATTCAGAACCAATAAATAAGATTCAAATAATAAGTACAACAAAGATGCCTACACATCTCACTGATTTCCAGCGTGCAAGATTCAGAACCAACCCATTAGAGCCTTTTGATAAAGTGAATATCGGGATTAAATCCATCTTGGCAAGCCATGTCATACAATCGAAGAACTTGGCGAATGCTCTTGACCGTCACAACATCTGTAGTTGAGTATTCCTGTTTGCACAGCATGTTTGCATAGCACAAACAAGGAGACAGGAGACAATGATTTCACTTTAATAGCGGCCTCCTTGAACTCAACCTCCAGCTCTAGTTGGATGAGGTCTACCTGGAGTTCCATGATTCAATTCATGCGCCTTTTTCTGCAGTTCACCTGAAATGAAGCAAAGATTGCATCATTCAGCTAGCAAAAAGTACTTGCTCTTGTAAGTCGGCAGGTTCTTTAGTAGCTGCACTAAATTGAGGAACATTAAGGTTGGCTGTCCGGCTCATGTAAGGTGCAACTATAATTTTCTTATCCTTTTGTGCAGTTCCACTAAAATAAAGTGCCATTATGGTGACAGTGATGGCTCCATCTTGCAAAGGCTAATAAAATGTTGCACGAGATTACCAGCAGAACTTGATGGAGATTTTGGAAACTCCAATCACCATTTTGTGCAGTTCCACCAAAATTGAGAGATGTTACCCACGTGACATTTTAGTTGAACTGCACAAGACACTCATTCCAAAAAAAGTGTTTTGTGCATTTCACCAAAAGGTCACAATAGCAACAAGGTGAAATGGATATCCCTATCTGCATAAAAAGATAGAAAGTAAATAGTTGATGCTCAATAAGAATATACGAAACATATACAAAATGAAAAGAAGCATCTTAATGATGTTCATGGCAACCACGCAAGGACAATAGAAATTTTAAAACGTCAGCAATGCTTCATGTTACTAGAAGCATTACAATCAACAATGAGATTCCTCAAATATGGGATTACTTTAATGGTGGCATTGCTTGTTTACTAGACACAGTAAATGAACAGCAGCTAAAGAGGTGGTTTAAGGGCATGGGACCGTGGGGACACCAGGACACTCAGTAGAGTAAAGGAGCAACTTACTTATCATACTGGGGAAAAGAGCAGGAGTGCCATTTGTAACACAGTTTAATTGCATCTTATCACTGGAGGCATTAGATTAACAATAACACTGGTTAGACATGTCCCTAAGGTAACAATGTGATCGCTTCATTTTCCATGCACCCTTACATTAACAACAGCAAAAGGTTGGTATAAGGACATGCGACAGTGGACGCATCAGCACAATGTACCTACAAGGAGGCATAAAGTGGTGATGCCGAGTTTGTTCATGCTATGTGAGGGCAGCAAACATAATCCTGGAGATCTTGTACTATGTGAGGGCAGCAGATCTAATCCTGGAGACCTTTTACTCTGTGAGGGCAGCAAATCTAATCCTGGAGAACTTTTACTATGTGAGCGCAGCAAATCTAATCCTGGAGACCTTTTACTATGTGAGGGCAGCAAATCTAATCCTGGAGACCTTTTACTATGTGAGGGAAGCAAATCTAATCCTGAGACCTTTTACTATGTGAGGGCAAAAATCTAATCTCGAGACCTTTTACTATGTGATGGCAGCAAATCTAATCCTGGACATACTCTGTTGACTTGTCCACCAGCCGCCACTTTCTATTCTTTTTTCAACCAATAATAGATCTGTTCCTTATCTAGTTTGTACTGCGTTTTCCCATTATTTCCCTTTTCAACCAAGAGACCGGTTGGGTATCCGGTCTCTACTACTTTCACCATATTATTTCCTCTTTGAATCAAGTCCTAGATTCATGCTATAACTTTCCCCCCTTTCTTCCTTGTTTGAACAAAGCCCTAGATTCGAATGCATGAAGTAGCTTTACCTCTAATAATACTAAAGGTTTAGGTGGATTTGGAAGAGCTGATGGGAGTAGAAAAAGATGCACATGTAGACACGTGGGGAGCTGGGGCAGTAGAGCAAGGCCACTTTCAAAGAACTTATACCTGAGGGTCGCCGGGATGTCGGCGGCAGCAGGTCGGATCTGCGGACAATATGGCAGGGAGGAAGAAGGGTCGGAGGACCTCCCGAGCCCGCGCTGTGTCGGAGAGAACGGCACGGGCAGAGGATCGGGCCCCTCCGGCAGCTGTGGGTTTCCTCCCTCGGCGGCGATGACCGCGTGAACGATGCACCTTTAGTCCTCTACACACACCGCCGAAGGATCCAAATGGATCTGCGACCAGCGGTGAGGAGAGAGAAAATGTCGCTACCGCTGTCTTGTTTATATCTGGAGAGGATGAGAGAATGAAGAGAGCAACCCTATCAAAGAAAGCGCTGAGGCCCCTGCGTCCATATATAGTGGAGTGATTATCTTTTTTCTCTCCACAACAAGCGTTTCAATTTGTGTACGTGGCATTGAAGAAAAGAAACTCTCTATTTAAGGTGACTACTGTACAACTCCTACTTACTACTAGTAGTACTACAGTATTGTTCACTTGTGCTCCCCGCCCCTCCATTCATTGAACAACCCCATGGGTGAATAAACATACAGTAAGTACTATATTTATATAGAACGAACAAGCACGAACAATTTTCACGTAGTTAAAAGTTGAGGGCGGGGCTTTTCCCGGGCAGTACACGCGGCAGTTTTCGGGTAGGCGGTTTGACAGAGAGGCGAGGAGGGTGAGCGAGTGCGGCTGTGCGATTTGACGGCGCGTTACTACTGGAAAGACTTGTGATATGACCACTCACTATAGTCATGAATTACTGGTGCTCCGACAGGGGTGATGCCCCCCTTCCATTCCGCGCTCTAATCTGGTGCATGACACGTCGGCCCGGATGCTGGCTCTCCCACATGTCGGAGTAGTAAGAAGGAGCAAACAATGATGCAGTATATACTAGTATTATACTATTTCCTCCGTTCCTAAATATAAGTCTTTGGAGAGATTTCACTATGGGCCACATACGGAGAAAAATGAGTAAATCTACACATAAAATGCATCGATATACATCCGTTTGTGGTCCACAGTGAAATATCTACGAAGACTTATATTTAGGAATGGAGGGAGTACTACTCTGGTCGAAGGATTGTGAACCACGGCAGCCCAGTGAACCAGCAGTGCGAACCACGGTAGCCCAGTGAACCAGCAGTAGAAAACAATGTGGTGATATGGCCATAAAAGCAATGTGCTACGGTCCACACTGTAGCATGTATAGTAACACTCCTCTTTGTTTGGATCCCTGAGTTAGAACTAGTTTGGGTTGAAATAGCCTCAAATTATCGAAACAAGAGGGGTTAGTTTGAGCTAGTTTGCTGTAACCCAGCTAAAAAAACTAGCCCGGTGGAGAGGTTCTAATTGGGTTAGTTATCATCGGGCCCACTAAAAGAGCACTAAAAAATTTTCCCCTGCCCGCACTAGATCGCTCCCCCCTCTCGCATGACTCATATCTGTTCCCCATAGGGCCGCCCGCCCAAGCGCCGCACGCCCTCTCTCTCCTCCGGCTGCCCTCTCCTTTCGGCCTCCGCCACCCTACTCTGGCCGCCCTCTCCCTCCGGCCTTCGAAGGTCGCCCCGCTCCCCCTTCACCAGTCATTTTTCTCCCTCTGTCGTGTGCGACGGCGGCGCATCTACCAGGGAGGTCGCGAGAGGGGTGATTTTGTTCGTTCCGTCTCTGTCTCACGGCCATATCATTGATCTTGCTTGCTCTAGCGCTAATTCTGATTTGGAAAAGTAGATCCTGATCAAACTTGGTATAGGTTTGTGGTGCATGCATGAATTGTTTGATGCTGCTTGAGGAGGTAATAAATCTTTCTAGAGGCCCAAAGATTCAGGTCACCTTTCTAGGTATTTCAATTTCAGGCTTGCATTATCTCTAGAGGCCCAAAGATTCAGTTCACCTTTCTAGGTATTTCAATTTCAGGCTTGCATTATTTCTTGAGGCCCAAAGATTCAGTTCACCTTTCTAGGTATTTCAGTTTCAGGCTTGCATTATTTCTAGAGGCCCAAAGATTCGGTTCACCTTTCTAGGTATTTCGGGCTTGCATTATTTCTAGAGGCCCAAAGATTCAGTTCACCTTTCTAGGTATTTCAGTTTCAGGCTTGCATTATTTCTAGAGGCCCAAAGATTCAGTTCACCTTTCTAGGTATTTTAGTTACAGGCTTGCATTATTTCTAGAGGCCCAAAGATTAAGTTCCCAATCGACGGCAAGCGGCCCTGCTACCCATGCTGGTGTCGACCTCAACTCGCAAGGGCCGGCGTCGGAGGGGTTCCCGGGGCTTGGGCTCTACAGAGCCTTCCTCCAGAGCGACGATGGCAAGCTCCTCCCTCGGTGCGTGAGGGGCTCCAGGCTCCCTCCCTATCGTGAATGACTTCCGTGATGAGTTAGCTCATTCTTTATTTCATGAAGTGTTTTTTTATTTTGTGAAGCTTGATTGACGACTTGTATGTTTAAGTGGGATATCTCATTTGTATGGACAAAGTAAAAATTATCATGTTTTGCATGCTTGATTTGTATAGATGGTTTGTTTATGTCAATCTGAGTCGGAGGAGGCCACGAAGAGCCGCCACAAAGAAGAGGGTCCTTGGATCCAAGGGACTTATTTTAGTCTGACTAAAAATAGTCTCTTTAAGAGGCTAAAGTTCCAAGCACCCCTGACTAAAGAGGGGCTAAAACTAGTCTTGAGACTAAAAAAATTTAGTCAGGGGTACCCCTACTAAAATGTGGATTAGTCCTCTCTCTCCTCATTTAACTCCTCTCCTTTAACACATGCGAGATCTAGATTGGAGGGTTTGGAGGATAATAATGCTCATTAACTTGATTTTAGTCTCTTTAGTATTTGGATCCAAGCATGGGTGAGGCCAGCAAGTTTTAGTCCCACTACTTTTAGTCATGGAACTAAAACGTATCCAAGAACCCTCCAAATCCGGCAGGAAATAGGGTCCAAAGTAGTCAAATGATTGAGATAGAGCATTTATTGTCAGTCTAACCTAGCCATCCATACACCTCTTTGGTTTAGAGTTAGTTCAGGGTTAGAATCTAACTCTAACCTCTAACTGAGTTAGAGTTCTCCTCGTCTCGGTTCATCGCCATCATACTTTCCCCATTCCTATGTTTTCAGTATACTGCGAATCAAAGAGGCCCTTTTTTGCGGGAAAAATCAAAGAGGCCCTTAGACTGGTTTTGGTCCGGTCATTTTTTATAAACGTGTTATGTCCAAAATTTAATTAACGTGCTCCGGTTTCAATGAAAATAATCCGGTTTCATGTAGTAATTCATTCATTTATTTATTCTTCTACGGGGGGTTTGCATGTAATTCGTATGCTCCGAGTCGTGCATGCACTATGACCCAGATGCTCTATGTCCCACATGTCGGCGAATGGGAGCACATGGAAATAGCATAGGAGTACATATATGAGGATAAATGTGTGAAAAAATATGTACTGTGAAGCGTAGCCGCGGTTCGAAAAGGAGACCTAAAGTGATGACAGCTATAGGTCGCACGCACCCAACCAAAGGTACTAGACATACGACTAATTTTTCCTCAAAAAAATAGGCACGAGTGCTCAAGACTCTATCCTATAAACATGAGTCCCATCCGACAACAGCGTCAGTACTACAGCTAGCTCTCCTCCCTCGCTTCTCTCTTCTAATTCTAAACTCGGCCGATGTCCGTGGGCGGGTGGGTTTGCTCAATCGCGCCCCACCTCACAAAGGAAAACGTTACGACCGAATAAAATGCCATATACTCCCTCCGTTCGTAAATATAAGCCTTTTTAGATACTATTTCAAATGGAATACAGCATACAGATGTATGTAGACATAGTTTAGAGTGTAGATTCACTCATTTTGCTCCGTATGTAGTAGTCACCTGCTGCAATCTCTAGAAAGACTTATATTTGGGAATGGAGGGAGTACTATACTAATGAAACATTAAGGCCACGAGGCGATGCAGTGCTGGTTACAGGAGGAAAGAAGAAGAGATGCATCCGTTGACGACGTCCACCTTCTCAACTCAGGGCGCCGGCCCACCGCATGACGCCTAAGTAGCAGCGGCTTTCGTGGCCAGGTCGACGTGCTTCTGAACAATGGC
Organism: Aegilops speltoides; assembly: GCA_021437245.1. Lineage (NCBI taxonomy): Eukaryota > Viridiplantae > Streptophyta > Magnoliopsida > Poales > Poaceae > Aegilops > Aegilops speltoides. The sequence goes on from CM038141.1 coordinate 19,759,851, forward strand.
GTCCAAAGATTCCAGCCGCTGGAAGAAGGCCAACGTCTTTCTGTCCTCGCTTGCCTTGTAGTGGCCTATGTAGAGGATTTCCTCATAGACGTGGATGTGCAGGTCGACGGTTTCTTGCATGGTGAGGTGCTCGCGGCGAGCGCGGCCTCGAGGTGCACATTCTTCGTCGCGACCTCCGGCACCTGCAGGGCCACCAGGGCTTGAAAGAGTTCGTCACCATGGAGGCCGACGAGGGTGACAGGCAATGAGGAGCCTGGGCGCACGGGCTGGAGCAGTACGGCAAGGTCGTCCCGCTTCTTGACGGCGGTGAACTTATGGATGGAGTCGACCATCATGTCGTCCATGCGAGAGGCGGCCGGCGTCGGCGAGGGCTACCATGCTGCGGGTCGCCAAGACCATCTTGAACGCCATGCTGCGGGCGCAGGCCGCGCGCTTGGATGATTTGGCACAGCCGATTGCCGCCGCGTCCCATCGCCTCCATAGGTGCTTGTGGCTTCTGGTCACTTGGTCTTGGATTGGAGTGAGCAATGTTGCACATAGACTTGGGAGTAGATGGATTGGAGTGGTGGGCCGCCTTTATTATATGAGAGTCCAAACTCTGTTGCATTCATATCGTGCTGGCTCTATTCTGCTTCTCCAATTAATTCCCTCTGCATGTAATTGAGGATGCATCATTGACTGTTCAACATCTTGGGAACCGCTACCCTCTCCCTCCTTGGCATTCAAGCACCTATGGACCCGTCGACGACGAGGTGTCTATGGTGACTTCGTAATTTTCAAGATGATAGTGTCGTGCGTGTGTGCGTTCATAGAGGTGAGTGTATGCGCGTGTATATGAGCGCTTGCATCTATACTGTGTCAAAAAAACGTAAATGCATGTCAAAAAGAGACTTGTCAGTATACTCAATATGTGCACGTCGGAGGGGAAAACGATAGAACTAGTACGTATTTATTTACAGTGCAGATTCACTCATTTTGCTCCATATGTACTCCGTCTCGGTGTAGTATAGTCACTTGTTGAAATCTCTAGAAGGGCAAATACTCCTGTCTGGTTTACAGGGCTATACTAGCAAGTAGTTGTATGTACTAGTACAATAGTGGGCTCACGTAGCAATTTTGTCTCATGCAAGAGCCTGGCTATATGCGTGCTCCAATGTTCGCAACTGCAACGTTCGGTTTGCGCTTGGCTCTTCGCCTCTTCGAGAAGACGAACAATGATGTTACTACTACTGCTTCTACAGTGTCGAATCCACTGCTGCATGTCCGTCCACCGCGAAGCGGGACGGATAGCTTGTTGTAGAAGTACTACTAAGCAAAAGCATGTCCTCGCTTATAGCAATCTGCGCGCATGGGCGAGGAGAAGGCGTAGTAAAATCAAGCTTCTCCTCGTTATGAAAGCCGACGCGACACATCATAGCACTGACCCTACACACTACTAGGAAAAGGCCTACTAATGGCGCACCTGTTTTGTCTACTAATGGCGCACTACAAAGCGCCATTAGTACCACGCCACTAGTATATTTTAGTAATGGCGCATCACAAAGCGCCATAAGTATCTGAGATATTAATGGCGCACTACAAAAGCGCCATTAGTATTTGGTATACTAATGGCGCACCACTTGGAAGTGCGCCATTACTAACAATTTTTTAAAAAAAAATTAGTTTTTTCTTAATCTCAGGTCACTATTTCACATATGAGATATCCAAAACATATATATATACAATAAGCATCTATATAACAATCATATGCAACACACAAGTTTCATCATATATACATACATAGCCAACACATAGTTCCATCGTTACATATTACAAAAGTTTCACATTGTTCATCCAACACCGTTATCCATCAATTCACAAAAGTTTCACATTGATACAAAATAAAAACACAAATGGAAAAGAAGCACTCCATCCATGCAAGCTTCCATGAATTAAATCAAATCTGCAAAATGATAAACAAGAAGTTAGAAGAAGAAAAAGAAGAGAAGAAGAAGAAGAAGAAGACTAGAAGAATACTAGAAGAAGAAGAACACTAGAAGAATACTAGAAGAAGAATAAGAAGAAGAATAAGAAGAATAAGAAGAAGACTATAAGCTTATTATGTAAACTTGATCATTTTGTGCTAACATAAGCAATTTTGGAGCTAACCTATAGGAAACTAAGCATACAAGCTCTAAGTTAGCATATTAAAGCCAACTTAGGTAAAACGAAGCTAACATATGTCATTTTGGAAAAGAAGAAGAATAAGAAGAAGACTATAAGCTTATTATGTAAACTTGATCATTTGGTGCTAACATAAGTAATTTTGGAGCTAACCTATAGGAAACTAAGCATATAAGCTCTAAGTTAGCATATTAGAGCCAACTTAGGTAAAATGAAGCTAACATATGTCATTTCGGAAAAGAAGAAGAATAAGAAGAAGACTATAAGCTTATTATGTAAACTTGATCATTTTGTGCTAACATAAGTAATTTTGGAGCTAACCTATAGGAAACTAAGCATTAGAGATAACATAGGTAACTAAGTATATACACACACACACACACACACACACACACACACACACACACACACAGAGGCGGTCTATTATGCTAATATTAGCAGAATAACTATTCTGCACACCACTTCCGCGCTGCACGCTGAACGCAAGTGCACGTCATTCTTTGAACCAAGTGTGTTGTAGTACTCACATGAGTGAACTTCTCGTCGAAAAAAACTGCACGCGTTGTTTTTTCGGTACTGTTTTCGCTCTAATATTTTAAGCGTTTATCGGAATGAGGTGTGTAATATACCGTTGAAAAGCTATGGATTAGGTGCAACTTCGACATGTTGAACACTTTTCGAGATTCCACACGGTTTAAGGGCAGTTTTGAAATTGGTGCGTCCCATGACGAATGGCAGCGAGCGTTTTTTTGGCGATTTCTTCTAAACCGCTCGTCGTAATGAAGCAAACAATACACCGTTGGATAGATATCATCGAGGCGCATCTTTTTCATATATGAATGTTTTTCTAATTCGCTACGGTTTAAGAGCAGTTTCAAATTTACTAAATCGCGGAACTCTGTTTTTCAAAAAATTTGAAATTTTTGGTACTATTTTTTCTTCAGTTTTCTAACCTTTTTCGGAATGAGACGTATGATACGCCATTGGAAAGCTACGGACAAGGCGCAACTTTCATATGTTCAAATGGTTTTGAGATTCCTTAATGTTTTTAGTTAATTTTGAAAATCGTACGGCTGACGACGAGAGGCAGCGGCCATTTTTTGTGAAATTCTCACAAACCGCTGGTCGAAATGATTCAAATTATACGCCGTTGAAAAGATATCGATGAGGCGCAACTTTTTCATGTAGAACATTCTCTCTGATTCCTTAGGGTTTAATACCAATTTTGATTTTTAACGAAATGCGGACACTGTTTTTTCACGACCCAAAATCGTCGTATGTACTGCATCAGACAGAAAACAGCACAACTTTCAGACCAAAAAACCGCACTTCATCATACCGACAAGTGCACTGCATCATTTCTTTTTTGTGAGACATAAATTTACCTAAACAAAGTAGCAAACCGCACTTCTTTAGACTAAAACCCGCACTGCATCAGACGGACAAGCGAACTTCGTGAATTCTTTTGTCGGACATAAACTTTTTCACACGAGTTTTTTGTGAGTTTTTGTTTTCTTTTTTTTCAACAATTTTTATGAACGAGAGTGGACTGAAGTGAACCTCATTGCTATCTTTGTTGTTTTGTTTAAAAAAACATACTTTCATGTGAACGACATCGGAGGACAAAACCCACTGCAAGTGTTGATATAGTCGACTGAATTTTGGGACATGCGAAAACATTTTGCACTTCATACACGAGTTTAAGTGAATCGTATGAATTTTTTTTGCCATTTTCTAAGTTTCTTTCGTAGGATTAAGTGGACCTCATGGTCAATGTTAGTGTACCACAACAGTTTGCAAAGGGAACCACATTTCTGTTTTTTTCAAAACTGCATCCCTTTTTTTAACCGGATTGCGGAAGCGAGGTCAGTGCACTACAAGTTTAATTAAGTGGACCACATGGTCATTGTTAGTGTACCACAACAGTTTGCAAAGGGAACCACATTACCGTTTTTTCAAAACTCATCCCTTTTTTAACCGGATTGCAGAGGAGAGGTCAATGCACCTAACAGTGTACCGCATCCACTCTAAATGTTCTTTCCCAAGTCAAAAAAGAACCAAACTGAACAAATGCGAAGTACATCAGAGAGAGCATTCGGGATGGATCAAAGCACAGGGGGTGCTCCTGGCGTGGGCGCCGACTGAAACGGCCGTGACACCGGACCGCATGCGAGGCCATGGTGAACTGCATCTAAAGGCAAAAAAAAAGAAGCAGGAAAACAAGCAATTTCTAAACTGCACAGGGCGTTGCTGCTGTCGTTCACCTTCAGCTCCGTGATTGAAGGAGATTGGTGCCTGCCTTTGCGGTGATGCCCGTAACAAAGGAGGGGGAGATGGAGGTAGGGGCTCGGCTGTTGTCCCTTCTCCTGTGCGGCCGCCGGCGCTCCTTCTGCAATGGTCATTGCACAAGAGGGTCAAGGAGGAGGGAAAGTGGTATGGGATGATTTTTCCAGGGAGGACCCGTGGCTGCAAATGGGTGTGGACGGATGGTGGGGAGGAGCCCTGACCTGGGACTTTGGGCGCAGCTCCTCCAAGTGCACTGCTCGCCCCCGCGGGCAGAACTACACGTGCCCTTCGCGCCAGGGAATTGGTGCGACGGCTACCGGGGAAACGAAGACAGACACGCAAGGTAGGCTGCCACAGATAATAATTTGGGGAGGGGTTGAGCTTGTGAGGAGGGAGAAGGTCGCGCAGGGGGTAGGTAGAGGCCGTGCCGCGCGCCATTCGGGCGGATCCGGCCGCCTTGGAGGCGGATCTGGGCTGGGGAAGGGAGGTACGCACGGGGCGGCGCAAGAACACTGGCGAACTGTAAATTACACACAGTGCTTCTCACGACATCCTCCGTGTTGCTGCTCGGGTCAAGGATGAGGGGAGGACCCGCTGCTTTCACGGCAGCGCAAGAGCCCGTGTTGGTGGATCCGGTGCTTTTGGTGGAAGGCCGCCGGTTGCGGGGCATGCTAGATCCGCGCGGGATGGGGCGCGGAGGCCGCCCGCAGCCGGTGCAGCGCCATGGGGAGGTATGGACGAGGCTGGGATGGAAGAAGGTGGGGGCAAGGAACGAGGTAGGTGGGGCGGCAGGGGGTTTGGACAAGGCTGGGAGGGAGGAAGGTGGGGGAAAGGCGCGAGGTAGGTGGGGCGGCATGGGGCTTGGACGAGGCTGGAGGGAGGTGGGGTTGCCGTCAGGATCCTGTAGGCGCGCTGGCCGGCGACGGAGGGAGGTGGGAGGAGGTAGCGTGGTGTGGCTGTGGGGTGGAGGAAGAAGGTAGCGGTGATGGGGACGGGATTGGTGGGTGGGTGGGTGGGAGGGAAGGGGAATGGATAAGGTATGCGACGTGGGGTGGGGGTGTTTTTTGTTTTTTGTTTAGGTGGTTCGTTTGTGAGGCTCGGTACCAAAAAATGTTATCAGAATAAGCTAAAGTGTTATTAGAATAAGGTCTTAAGGGGTGTTATCATAATAGACCCACCCTATATATATATATATATATATATATATATATATATATATATCATTTTGGAGATCTGACATACCTGACATAGTTCAATTCTCATTGTTCTTCTCCTTCTCCTTCCTCAGCCTGATGCACCAAGAGCGGCGAGGCGGTGGAGGCAGCTGTAGGATGTAGTCTTCTACCACAATTGACGTGGTCATGTCGCCCAACTGTGGGATCGCCGGCGCCACCACCGGCGTGGTCATTGTCGCACCACCACCATCGCGAGGCCACCTTCAGCAGGGATCGGGCACGACCATCACTAGGTCATCCTCACCACCACCATCTCTCGCCCATGGTCACCACCACCATCTCTTGCCCATTGTCACCACCACCATCTCTTGCCCTTGGTCACCACCACCAGCTAGGTCATCCTCACCGATGCCCATCGTCATCCTGCAGCTCCTCATCCCCACTCTGCTCCTCTTCTCCCCACACCACCCGGATCATCCTTCTTGTTGTCTTTGTTCTTTGCCGATCGCTTCGCTTTTGCTAAAGCTAAAGAATCGCTGTTGCTTTTGCTACTGACCATAATCATTGCTGCTTTGGCTATAGCGATGTCATTCTTCTTTGCTCCCATTCTGTCCAAATGCAACAATGACCGTTAACAATCGATGTGAGACAAAGCCAAATGTAGAGGAAAAAGAAGAGGCAAAACGTATTGGCATCATCATCGTTAGCGTAGCGCATGCGACACATAGTCACGTTGAACACCTTCACGATGAGCATGGTGGCATCGTCGTACCTGAAGAGAAGGAAGTACCCCAGCCGCAGGTCGTAGGCACGGTAGAACTTCTCCCACCCACGATACAAGTACATGTGGCCCTCCTTGATCACCAACTCCACATCCCACACTGCGAAACCCGCTGCCGGCCTGTCATGACTTCACATTATTTGGTGGATGTTCACCCAAAGATGTTCATAAACTGTCAGCAACCTCTGCAGCTTTGGGACAATGAGTGATGTAGCAAACAATGATATCATAATGAGATGGGTGAAGGGAGAGATCTCCTTTTATATACCGCGTCATGGATGATATCAAGTCCCAAGTATGGTAATCAAGAACTCGAAGCATCCAACTCGCATCATGCGGTGTGGCAGAGCGGCGGTGGTGCTTCCCCATCTCCGATAAGCGGCAGAAGAGACCAATTAGTACCCTTACAACATTATGATACAACATTATAGCAAAGATAAATTTTGAGCGTAAGATAATCAACTACACCAATGCACTTCAAGTTCTCGCTTCCCACCCATGATGTTGTTAGCGAGGACTAGTGCCAAATGCATTTTCGATGCGAAAATACATCACAGCCACTATGTTATTTAATATCATTCTTCTCAAGACTAATGATTGTTACATCCTACTAAAATGATGTTCGTCCTCGAGAGATGTCTCATTGCTTATGAGGAAGCAACAAATAAACACTTGAAAAAAGCTCTCGCCCTCGAAGATGCAATATCTCGATTTACCCAAGGTTGGCCTCGACAATTTCCTCCCCATGTTCAATTAATTTCGAGTGCTGCTGAGCATTTTTTATGTCTCGTATGAATTATATTGCTTTCTACAGTTCGTAACCATCACCTAATGATGTCATGGAGTATGGCGGTGACCCCAAAACAGAGTTCCAATGCTATATCCTCGCTCAGCAAAGAAAGGTGTGACCTATTGAATGTGCAAGCTTAATGTCAGCAACTAGTTTCTTTATAATGATTCTTTTCTCTGTTATGCCTTCTGTCTTTGCATATGCAGAGTTATGTTTTTTTATTTCAATCATGTGGGTGGGTTTAATGATGTCAAAACCTTGTCGTAGTTTCCACTGTTTTAATGTTTTGTATGATTTCTTGGTTATATTACCGTTCTGAGTTATGTTGTTCTGTTATTTTATTTGAAGACATGAAGGGTTACTTATTTGAAGATGCTACTCCTAAGAAAGGTCAACTTTTCGATCATCAGCCTCTACAATTAAACAATGATGCATTCTTCCTTTTCCTTTCCATCTTCTTCTTCTCCACCTCTCTTCTTCTCTTGATCTCCTTTTTCTTTCTTCTCCTTCCTCCTCCTCCTCTTCTCCTTCTTCCTTTCTTGTTCTGTTTTTCAACTTTCTTCTTATTCTTCTTCCTTTTTTCCTTTTTCCTCTTATTCGACTTCTTGTTCTTCTTTTCAACTTTCTTCTTCTTCTAATTATCTAAACCTAAATCTAGCACTAACCTAAACCAACCACTAACCTAAACCTATCAATAACCTAATTAAACCTAAACAACAAAGAAAAACAGTAGAAAAAAATGCTCACCTTGGCTCCGGGGGTAGGGGGTGGTGGTGGAAGGTCATGTTAGGGCAAGCAGCGGGCTGGCTCTGTGGGCGCGACGCGGACATGGGGGCCCATGGCGAGCCTGTTCCGGGGCACGGCGCGGGCGGGCGGCCTGGCTGCGGGCGGCATGGGCGGAGGGGCCGACGGGCAGGTGGTGGGGGCGGCGGGCACCGCGGTGGGCGGGCGCCGGCGGGCGCGGTGGCGGTGGTGGGGCGATGGGCGGTCGGGCGGGCCAGGGGGCGGGCGGCGGCAAGGGTGGTGGTTGGGACGGTGGGGCGACGGGGCGAGGGGAGGTGGGGCAAGGGGGCGGCGAGGGGAGGGGGCGACGGGGCGAGGGGAGGTGGGGCTCGGCATTACCAACAGTTTTTCTTTCCAAAACTACTAATGACGCACGGTGGGTGTGGTGCGCCATTACTATGTCTACTAGTAATGGCGCACTATACCACGGTGCGCCATTAGTAACAATTTTTTTTTTCAAAACTACTAGTGTCGCACCACACACCAGGTGCGCCATCTATCTATCTATCTATCTATCTATTATATACATAAAACAGAAGTCAAACGAGCCATCACGTTCATCCACATATGCTGATACGTTCATCCACATATGCTGATATTATTTGGTCCGTTTGATTAGAAAAATAATGGCTGAGATTTAAAAGTTTTACGTAACAGGCTAACATGCATTTACGAAGTTATTGAACTAGAACGTTGTCACGTATATGGATATGCATATATGATAGGTGGACCAGCATGCTGTCACGTTAGTTTCAAAAAAAAACATGCTGTGTTTGATTAGAAAAATAATTTTTTTGATCAGATTGATTAGAAAAATAATGGCTGAGATTTAAAAGTTTTACGTAACAGGCTAACATGTATTTACCAAGTTATTGGACCAGAACGTTGTCACGTATATGGATATGCATATATGATACGTGGACCAGCACGCTGTCACGTTAGTTTAAAAAAAAAACATGCTGTCACGTATATGGATATGCATATATGATACATGGACGGAAAGGAAAAAAAATCATCTAGCTGTAATTAATGAGTTTAGGCAAGAATAGTCCGGCCAAGAATAGTCCGGACCACACGTCATTAAAAAGAAAAATAATAGTCCAAATCTGGTCCGCCTAAGATTTAGCGATATAGGCCTTCATAAGAAACACAATAAAATAATACGCAGGAGTATGTATCATATACGGGGACCAATGTTAGTTCTAACCCATGTTTATTTGTCTCCTGTCATATTCACAAACGGCACACAAATTGGCTCACGTACAAATATAAAAGATCCCAAAATTATTCCCTTTGTTTCTATGTCAAGAACAACGTAGGTCTACCTCGGCAAGCTGCACAAAATCGAATGGCAACAGTACGCCATGCTCTCGATTGCTGGCCTGTAAATTCTATTTCTTGATGTGTGAAGATTGCTTGCAAAGATTTCATCATCGACATCAGCAAGTTCATAATTTATTAATTCGGACAATGAATTGGGCGAACCCTATATCCATCACCACCGCCGCTCCATTCGAGATGTGATTTGTAAATTTCAATGTCCGCAATAAATTACCTCTTTTTTGCGAGGAGCATAAATTGCCTTCTTAATCAAATTGAGGGTTTTAGCTACTTCATTTTTGCAAAACAAAATATTTGATCCGTTGATCCAAATTAGAAGGGCCAAGATTAATATTTCAAGAGTTACGTACAATAATATTTAGGTGCATAAATATGTTTCATTGACACACTCAACACATGCATACATAGGTTTCATCAGACAACATAACCATATATTCGGAAGGGGCCTTCTATGTATTCTTGGAACTGGTGTCCGGTAAAAATTACAATTAATACATGCAGAAAATAGGAATTACAACCCAATACGGCTACGTAGAAAGACCGACTTCTCCACTTTGTATAGCCTTTTTCTATTTTTTTAAATTAATCCTTGGACGGCCTACAGCCATCTTAGCAATCCAGGTTGCAGATGTTGAAAAAAAAGCACAGTCCAGGCTGCATGCGTTGAAGAAAAGAGTCTGGGTGATTGCAGATGCTTATGTCACAGACTGAATTAGCAAATTACTTTTTGCTTCACATGACTTTTTTTTGCATGCGTTATTAGTTAAGCCATACATTAGGTTTTAGTTATCCATATCCACAACCTCAAAGCGACCGCCTTTCGTTTTAGTGTGTCAGAATCCTTTAATATTTCTATAATATAATTATGTAAGGCGGTATGATTTATAGAATAAATCCTCAGATGACTTCTCAAATCATACTTTACTTTTCGTGAAAAAAACTGACTGTGGGATCGAATATACATATAGATATGATCGGCTGTAATTACGAAGTCAACTGCGAAATATCGTTTGGCTATTTCAGCACATCAGTTCAGCATTATGCTCTAAGGGATAATTATGTAGTTGCATACCTAAGTAGACAAAATTTATTTATATATATGCATAGATGATGCATGTGTATATAAATCCATTGATATATTATCACCAATCTCGAATATCTTCATTTAAATTTACTTTAATCAGTTAATATAAAAATTAACTGAGCACAAATAAACAAGACCTACTGTAAAAATAAACAAGTCGTTAAGCACACATATCAAACCACGACGTGACTACTACTAACTAACATCTTTTACTTCTGAAAGAAGAACCCATATAGAAAGGTAATCAAAAAGATTTGTACCGCTTTAGAATTGGGAGTAGAAAAACTTCCCCTAATTTTCCATGTAATTCTTCTGAGAAATCCTAGATTCACCTTCAAGGAATTAAAACTTTTCTCCATAATTACAAGAACAAGACCACTTGGCATTATAGGGTTTATATTTATGATTTTGGAACAGAAATATTGATGAGTAAGGAGAAAACTAAGACAATTCGCAGAAATGAGTTCCCTTCATCTACTTTCCGTTACATGTTTCAGTTTGAGCGAGCCTCATAAATAAAATCAGAGAAAGTTTGGAGCTCCGTAGATACATGTGTCTTAACTTTTTTTTAATTCTTATAGCTAATTAATATAGGAAGAGTCAAAATCGTATTAAATATCATGGAAGTTTTCACAGGAAGGGTTTGTAAAAAGAAACTAATCGATGATATATCCACTACAAGAGTATGAATAGGACTAAGTAAATTTTACAGACCACTAACTTTGTGGTAGCGATATCGACCTTAAAATTCTTCTTCAGGCAACAAAAAATAAACTTCGATGATTGATTAGAAATATATACTTGAAGTTCATTTGAAGAATTTTTTTTGGAAACATCATGACCGTGTAAAGGAAGGACAAGAAAAGCATACATGGACATACGAAGGAGTATGAAACCGTTTAGAAGAAGGACTAGGACATGGACATGCACTCGCAAAGAAAATGCACATGTACAAAAAGTATTCACTTCATTCAAGATGTACCGCTAGCATATTGGATAACATCTTATTAAATTCCATTGTTTAATAAGGATCGAGATGTTGCAGTCAATGTTCTATTCATGTGCAAGCTAACATATGATGGGAGTTAAGGTAGCAAAAACAATTTTTTCGCATGATTGGGTACGGTGATGTATGCAAAAAGGAAATTCAGCTACTATATACAATTATTAAGTTGATACCAAATAACATGAGCATGATAAGAAAGGACAAGCTACAACAAGATTGAATGGGAGGTAAAGTTTTACAGAAATTCCAATGAATAGAAGTTGATAAGTATATTGTCTTAAATGTGCAAGCACCCATGCCAATTAGATTAAGATGATCATGCCTCCATCCGAGACAGTCTATATACACCTCTCAACCTCATACTTTACCTATATAGCCTTTTAGCCCATAAAAACATATGTTGAATGTTGCATATATTTATGCAATGAATCAAATTACTTCACACATGATGAAATATGCATTAAAATAAATATCTCCAACAAAGTATAGTTTCATATTTAAATAAAAACGAATAATAATAAAACCTAGCCGCGCAAATGCGCGGGTGACCCTGCTAGTTAGTAATATATTACTAATGGCGCACCAACACATGGTGCGCCATTAGTATATAGTAATGGCGCACCACATGTCTGGTGCGCCATTAATGGCCATATCATCTATAGCCCTTTTCCTAGTAGTGACATGCTTGCCTCTAAACTTGGCTGAAAAACTAGCAGTGTACAATATATTTGCTGCAACCTCTAACATTTACCCACCACAAATTAAAAATATGTGGCCGTATGCATCGTTTTGATGCAGAGGCCGGGGAGTCCCCCCTTTTCGAAAAACAACAAATTAAAATATATATTCCTATCTTGACTAGATGAGCGTGCAAACTACAATCACCAAGGTGATAGGTAGGGCCAGAAGACTATTTTTTTAAAAAAAAAACTTCAAGACGGCCACATAGCATGGTGCCGACCCCAACGATTTTAAGCTTACAGGCACGATACACGCTATCCTAAACTACTCTACACATGAAACTGCCACACGAGCGTCCGGGCTGCGCTTGGCTCTTCGCCTCTTCGGGAAGTCGAACAATGATGGAGTACTACTGCACTGGAGGAGTACTACATTACGCTTCTGGCCATCTGACACCGATTGAACTGCTGCATGTCCACCGCGTGTGGGAGGGAGAGTGTGTAGTGAAAGCTTCTCCTAGTCTTGCCAGCCACCACGCTCATGGGCGAGGGAGGGACGCTCCTGCCTATGCGTGTATGACAGGTGGGCCCGACAGGTGTGTGGCCAACCTGTCATACAGCCAAAGGCAAAAAAGATAAGTCCGTGAGGGAGAGGATAATCAAACTTCGCTGATGTACGAGTTGACGCGACACATCAAAGCACTGCACTCGATATATTTCAATAATTTGCGTTTACCGATGCATTAATTACAATGCATGCATGCATGCCGTGACTCTCCTTTTGATACTTGCATGTGTTGATTTAATGTACCTTGAAGTAGTATAAAATATGTGACGGTAAAGCTTTGTAATACCCCGGCCCAAGTCGAGAGATGGCTGTGCAGGAGGAGGGCGAGATCATGCAGACCGAACAGACCCGACGATGGAGCTCTCTAAGGTCTCGATGGACCTCACCGTGCTACATCGCTTCTTGTGCCTCCGCCTTGACGCCCCGGGTATGAGGTTCAATACACCTCGTCTGCTCGCCTAATTGAGCAAGGTGCAGATTTCTTGATTGATGTGCTGTTTGATTGATTTCTGCAGTGCAAGGGAGGGCACTGCCTCGCGCGATCTGCCGCGTCGAGCGCTTTTGGAACCAGCGGCAGTGCGAAGTGCGCGCGCGGGTGGCTTCAACGCGAACACGGCGGTGGACTCCGCCCTTTCGCCGGTGAGGGTGGAGTGCCCGCACGAAGGCTGTGGGCTCTACGTCCACTTACAACAAGCTCGCCGATCACCGGCGCGCAGGTTCCGCCGCCCCGCAAATGCCCCGTGCCCGTCTACGGCTACAAAGGCCTGCCGCCAGCGCTCTACCACCACATCAGCACCGCGCATCCCATGACCGTGCACAGGATCTAGTACGGCAAGGTGCTCCAGCTGCAAGTGCCACTGTCGGAGCCACGGCTCTTGCTGTTCACGGAGGAGGACCGCCGCTCGTTTTTCTTGGTCGACGGCGTGCTCGACAGCGGCGCGCCAATCGCCGTGTCGGTCGTCTGCATCAGACCGGGGGCGTCCCCACTGCTGCACTACGTGGCCAAGCTGTGGGCGAACGGCCCGCCGGGGGTGCCCAAAGGCACGACCGATGCCGTCAAGGTGGAAATGGAGGTGACAAGCAGCAAGGATCACGGCGACGTAGACGCGCAGGAGCTGACCTTCTTGACAGTTCCGCCCAAGCTGCTGGCCGGGGCTAAGCTTGTGTCCCTCCACATTCAGATTGACAAGCTCACGTCCTAAATGTTTCTACAGTGCCTTCTGTTTATCTTAGTAATATGCTAATATAGGGATTACCTTGGTCTACTTTAGCTTAAGAAATGGTGGGTTTTGGTGGCGATGCAGCAATTACTTCGACTTCAGATCAGTAATTTCCAACAGTCGAACGGATATTTTGTGTCTGTTCGATATAAAGTTCCTTTGGGTAAGAAGTACTACTTGTCTTCAAAACGGATAAAAGGAGATGTATGTAGACATATTTAATTCTCGATACGTTCCTTTTTATCCATTTTGATGACAAGCACTCCCTCCGTTCCACAATACATGCCTTCCATTTGTCAAAATATAGATGTATCTACACATGTTTTAGTATATAGGTACATCCATGATAGAGCCAATTGGATGGTTGAGAACACTACAATTCGTAGCTACAGATGCGTGTGTGACTCCCAGATGCAGACGCCGGGGGTCATCATCCTCCATTTCGAGAAAAAACAGTTTCGTGTGTGAGAGGACGAGTGTGTGTGTGCACCTCTTTTCTTCCCGTATAACATACTCCCTCCATCCGAAAATACTTGTCATCAAAATGGATAAAAAGATATGTATCTCAAACTAAAATACGTCTAGATACATCCCATTTTATTCATTTTGATGACAAGTATTTCCGGACGGAGGTAGTACTAAACTCAGAGTACAAGTTTTTATGGGTGGCACGATGGTGCGTGCGAGAAGTCCCGAGAGATAGGTTTAATGCGTATGAAAAAAAGACTAGCCTAGAGCTCGCCACACGGCTCACTACTAGGAAAAGGCATGCTAGTGGCGCACCAGTTTTGCCTTCTAATGGCGCATGGCTGGTGCGCCACTGGCATCACGCCATTAGAATTTCTTTCTAATGGCGCACCACATGTGCGCCATTAGAATACAAGATTCTAATGGCGCACTGGGAGGTGCGCCATTAGTACTGCTCACAGTGCGCCATTAGAATGCCTCCCAGGGGCCATATGAACAAATGTGTTATGGCATTCTAATGGCGCATTAAAAGTACATGCGCCATTAGTGTGATGATCACAAAGGCGCCATTAGTGTCTTCTGTGGTGCGCCATTAGTATGAATATTAGGTTTTATTTTTTTTGCTTTTCTGATTTTTGCACAGATTACAAAATATATTATTGCATAGAATATAGACAGCAGCACACAGCAACATCAAATTCATCAAATACAATAGAAGATTAGTCTCCTAATACAATTCATCATATTAGTCTCCGGATTCAAAAGACCGGACAAAGATAAAACATTACAAGTCTCAAGACCGCGAGTATCGAGTTTGCCTTCACATTACAAGTCGATATCGATCATCTAAACTACCATCACATAGAAGAGAGTTATGGTCATCACGATGAGCATCATCGCGATCAAACTGGTCTTCATCCGTTCCTCCAACGCCCTCCTCTCTCCTGCTAGATAGCGGGCGATCTAGATTCGCCTCCGCCTAGTGGTGTACCCTTTGTAACTATTACCGCTGAACGGTGAACCTGTCTCCGACACTCCTCCCACCATCGAGACTCGAACCTTACCCTTGTACACGACATACGACGGCATCTCTATGCACAAGCCAAACAATGCATAATACATAAGCAATGTGTAAGTATGCAACAAAAGGATCGAAGAGAAAAGCAAGACATTAATAGCACGATTCATGGTCCTACTAATAAAATAGCATCGACACATCTAAGTTGAACAACCGCCCAAACCAAAGAGACATACTAATTCATTAAAAAGTTTAATTACAACATGAACCAATCAATGTTTCGTAACTACACATCACTACTTTCGACTCGACTCATCGGACAGAGCGTGGATGAAGCCGCCGTCTGTCGCGATGGTCATGAAATCGCGGTCGTTGTCACCCTGCATTTGTAGCATTCCATCTATCTCACCGTTGGACGGTTGATTTCGAGGAAGAACTGCCCGACGATGAAGGACATCTTGATGGATGATGTCCGCAAACTCGATCGATGCGAAGAATTCTTGTCCGAGGTCCGCGCCCGGACTGCCGACAAGCTCGCGCCCAATCTTTGAGATTATCTGGTAGCGAAGGTGATGATGGTCCTTACGACGCCGCATGTGATGGAGGGCGAGTAGGCATCCTTCGATCGCAGCGGCTGCTTGACGCAGCAGAACTTCAGATTGTGTGAGAAGATGTGCTTGCCGATTTTTTAACCGGCCCGTGAAGGTGCCTCCAGATTAGGCGTGGCCGGGAGAACATCATCAAGAACTTTCTTCACATTTGTGTAGTCTATCATGGAGTTACGGTTCGGGTCGAAATACGTGGCCATGGAATATTTCGGCTTAAGAGGATGAGTGTGCAATGTGTCACCGCACGTAACACGGAATGTTAGAAAAAAAAGAACAATCGAAATCTAAGAAATCATATGTTACGGGCGGTTAAGGGATGGCTTACTCGGAAAGTAAGGCACAAGGAAGTTATCCTTATCTGCGCTTGCGAATGACGCCTTCGAGGTGTGAACTCGCAACTTGGCGGTCCCAGCGCTGCTCAAGTGCTTGGCACGCATGTAGAAGGGGTCGACTATCACGATGTCCGGTATTGTCTCTAATGATCCGTGATCCGCATGCTCAAAAAACAGCCGAACGAAGGTGTAGTGCAACGGATGAAGGTTAAACATAGCAAAGATGTCATCAAACCGCAGGACGATCATACCCCGATGTCGCCATCCACAAAGCCCTTGCTCTCGGCACCTTGGCCACGAAACCGGTATGCCACATCCTTCTCTCGAGACGCCGCTTCTCCAAAATCGAACACCGTCATGCAGACTCCGATAGCACCGTTGCAGATTCAGCATATTTGGCGGTAGCATCGCCCTACCCGCCACATGCACCTCCTCGAGATATCCTTAGGTGAAGGTGGCCCGCCCCGAGCACGGATCGAACTTCGGTGCCGGCTGGCTCGCACCGGCGCCCTTGTTAGTCTTTTCGCTTCCGCCCTTCTTCTTGATCTCCTGTAATGGGACCGAAGTTACGCTCACGCACCGCCTTCTTCAGCGTGTTGGGGCTGATATATTTCGCGCCTCAGCTATCTCGAGGCTCGTGAAGACGGAGCTGGAGGCGGTCTCGAGAACTGAACGCCGACGACGCTTGTTGCAATTGATTTCTCCGCCGCATCAGCCAGATCGCGTGGTCTTGGCTGGGTTCTGAGAAAGAGGCCCGCAGAAATCGCCGGCGCACCCATGTTTAGCAAAGTACTTGTCAACTTTGGTAAATGTACCGTCGCCGTTGTCGCCGCTGTCCGGATCTCGTGCCATAGGGCTGTCCGGATCCTGTGCCATAGGGATGTCCGCAGTCCGTAGCGTTGCTGCGTTTTGCCATGGCTTGGCGCCGCACGATCGGGCGGTCTTGTGCGTGGGTGGTGTCCCCGCCCCAAACGAATCTGCTCTTCGCCATAGCAGGGCCAGCTTATGCAGGTGCGGAGGGTCATCTCATCTTCTTCGCCGCCCCAGCCGGTCGAATCGAGGTAACAACTCGTCGCAGCTGGCAGCACCGGACCACTTCAACCCTATACATTGTGGGTGGCATCGGATTACCGTGGAACATGGGGTTGCCGGTTGAACGATTTTGCCCTTGGCGACATCGACCAACTCGGCGCCCACGGCGCGTAAGAGTGCAAGGAACGCCGGCGGTGCCCTGCGAAAACATGTGTAGGGCGTCGAGGATGCCCACCAAAGGCAAGGAGATGAAGTCATCGGCCGAGAGGCTTAGTTACCGTGATGCCGCCAAGCTCGGCTAATGTCGAGGCACCGCCAACGGCGGGCGTGCAAGTGACGGAGGGGCGCTTGTCGGCGAGGTGCCGCCGGCGACACCCGGTGCATTAAGCTCCAATACCGTGCGGTGCCGGAGACACGAATACCGCCCGCCGGAGACACCAATGGCGCCGCCGCCGGAGACACCAATGGCGCCGCCGCGGAGACACCAATGTCGCCGCCGCCGAAGACACCAATGGTGCCGCCACACAGGCGAAGGTCTTGCCATGAAGCCGGGAACCGGGAGGACCCTTTGGCCGCCCGCAATCCACGCCGTCAGCCCATGAATCAACGTAGGCACCATGGCTTCGAGCTTCGTTTCTAGCTGTTGTTCCACTTGCTCTTGGACAAGCTCCGAATCCGCGCCACTTGTGCCTTGAGTGCTTCAACCTCGCGCGCCGGCTTTCCGAGCTGGCCTTTTTCTCCTTCCGCACACCAGCGTATAGTATGACCCCATTTTGTGGACAAGCCTTTGCCGCCACACGACCAGCCGACGCCGGCTTATCGAGCTTATCCTTCTTTTCATTACGCTCAACGCCCTATTTAAAGGGGTGTCGAAGGGAGCTCTTAGACGACCCGCGCCATCGCTTTCATTGTCCCGCGAAAGGAACATGAGCCATTTAGAAATATTGGTGATTAATTAGAGTGCAGCCATATGGAGCTAATTACGGGGTGTATTCCTTACTGAACAAGCTCAAGCGCCTGGTCTTCGGATCCGTGGTAAGCTCCTTTGTTATCGGGTCCTCCTTGTATCGGGCCCCGACATAGTTCCCGGTCCGCTTGTCACCGCTGTATTTCTCGAAGCGGGCGGTAGGTTTGCTCGGCACGCCCGCGTCCCTCCTTGTCCCATATAGGCTCCGCCACTCTATAACCGCCGACCGAGTTTGTGTTCCCTAAGTTCAACTCCCGATTTCTTTCCCCATCGACTTGATTCGAGCTTATGGGCTCGCACTTGATCTTGAACTCGTTGTACTCTTCTTCGCTCATCAAATGATATTTCGCCTTGATCTTGTCATAACTATCACCTTTATCAATCATTCTCTTCACCGTGCTTCTCCAAGTAGACAGGCCGTGCTCATCTTCGTGAGGGCAGCATTGTTCACTCTATTCCCGAGAGGCGTGTGTTTTCAAATTCGCCGGGAACTTGTATCGCTCGTGCAGCTTCGTGAAGAGGAGGTTGCGCAAATTCCCTCGGTCCTTATGCCTAAGGTTCTCGGTGTTGATCGAGACGGTGTTCCGGAGAATGCACCCGAGCTGAACCGCTGCACTTTGACTATATGTTTGGGCTCATTGGATTCCGCCGAGTCCACTTGAGTGAATTCTCCTGACGGTGCGGAGCGCATTCGGCGCCGGTCCTTCCTTTGCTTCTTCGGTTGGCTGCCATCGTGTGTGCGCCACCATCATCGATGGTGGCATCCTCTGCGGCACCATCAGTGGTGTCATCCCCGACGCCACTAGGGGTTGTGTAATCAGGATCGGTGTCTTCCGCGGCGTCATCATAGCGGTGAGGTTGTTCCTCCATCTCTTGGGACAGCTCCCAGAATTGCTTGCCGCCCGAACCACCGGCCTCACCGAGGCACCCTAGGTTGGGCCTAATCACTTGGCTCTAGCTATTGCCACCTATGTTGGGTTTATCATCTAGGGTTTATCGATGCTAAGGATAATTCTAAGTTGGGCCTAATCACTTGGCTCTATTGCCACCTATGATTTAATGCAGCAAGAATGGCAGGGCAGTTGATCCTACTTAACTAAGTACTAAGATAGCCCGGCCCATGCATTAGTCGCAAGTACCCCATATGTCCTATTTTAGCAAAGTCATGCTAAAATTCACGGAAAATTTCAGCATGACCTTTGCTGAAAATAGGACATATGGAGTACCCAATTTGCCGGAACGGAAGTTAATCGACATTCCGGCAAACTCAAGGGCCTCTCGGGGTACCTGCAAATTCATCACGACACAATGGTCGGAGACAAAACCCAGCAACTTTACAAGTCTTTCACAGATTTGTTTGCAAGTTCTGATATGTAATAAAGATAAGCCTCAAAGATGAGCCTCCAATGCTAATTTGTTTGCTTCAAGACAAGATGAACCTCCAATGCAATGTAAGTAAAGAAACATCTTTAACAGCAAAGGCAAGAAATATTCAACCTACATAAAAGTAACAATGTAAATCTGCACAAAGAGTTCAAGGATAAATAAAGTTGTTTTGTTCCATGGTAAGAAATTAGGGTAAATCTACATATTAATTTCAGTTTATTAATTTCAGTGAGATAACAAATAGGAAGAGCAGACATACATGCAAGGAGGAATTGCTAAACACTTGCCGTGCACACATCAATAGTTCTAATCCATGTTAACAATTCATAGACTGTCGGGGATACTACAGTTGCAATCTAATAATAAGGCATGTAGGCACTGCCATGGACAGCAAAATGCGATGACAAGCTACTGAAGCATTCAACAGCATCGACCAACACATTACCTCCATGAATCAACGGTTAACTCTACAAATCAACGGTGATGCCAAATTACACTAAACATGGGTATACTGCACATGTCAAAATCAGATTGTGCAATTTCTATGGCACTATGCAATTGGCACACCGAGCAAAATCTGAGGACGCACTAAACTGAGCATCACACTGCCCAAAAACTATCGGCGCAGATGGAGAAGCCAAAACCGGCATCCAATAGGACATGCAATCAATTCATAACAAAATCATATACTAGTATGTTCATGCCCTTGTTCAGAGTACTACTGACTGACCCCAAAACAGAGCATCACATCACAGAACTTCACCAGGAGCCATGGCGCATCACACACATACATATCCTACGATCCCGAGATCTGAATTCTCACGGGAAGAAAGCAAGCAGGAAGAAGAGATAGATCCGGAGGACGGAGGATGGCGAGCGGCGTTAGTTACCCTGAGGACGGCGCGGGCGCGGGCGCGGGCGCGGGCGGAGGGGGGACGGCGAGGGCGCGGGCGCAGGCGGAGGAGGGACGGCTCGGCGGGCGCTGGGCGGGCGACGGCGCGGGCGCTGGGCGGGCGACGGGCGCTGGGCGGCATGGGGCGACGGCGCGAGAGGCTGTGAGGGGGGGATCTGGCGAGGGAGAGGGAGAGAGGCCAGAGGGAAATAGGTGAGGGATGGTTTCTAATGGCGCACCATACGCCCGTGCGCCATAAGTACCACTGTTCTAATGGCGCACCACCACGCGGTGCGCCATTAGAATGTTGTTTTATCTACGTAGCCATATCTAGAGCCCAACCCTTTCTACAACCGAACCCACCCACTAGCCCGACCGTCAAGATGCAAGACACACACTGGGAGGTCCTGGGTTCGATTCCTGTGATCCCCAATATTTTTATGCATTTTAATGCTGTTTTTATATTTATTTGTGTTTAAATATGTTCAAACTTGTTTAAATCATAACAGTAATATTTTTTATGCATTTTAAATGCTGTTTTTTATATTTATTTGTGTTTAAATATGTTCAAACTTGTTTAAATTATAACAGTAATATTTTTTATAAAAATAGTAAAAAAATTTAAAAAGTGCTCCGCGGTGGAGCGGGGAGGTTGCGATGGGTGGAGCTAGCGGGAGGGTGCGGTGCGATCGAGATGGAGGGAGATCGAGATCGAGATGGAGGGGGAATCGAGATCAAGTGTCCTCATGAATTCAAAAAGTGCCCATGAAATTTAAAAATATTCATGATATCAAAAAGTGCCCATGAAATACAATCGAGAAATGAAGACTACGATTTAAATACAATCGGTCTTAGCTAGCTATCTGCTCACAATCTTCTTGCCCTTCTTTTTCGCAAACGGAGTTCTTCCGTGGAACGGACGCCCTTAGGTAGGGTGGTCCTGCTTCTTCTTGTGGTGTGTGCTGCTACTTCATCGTCCGCCGCCATGTTCGATCTTCGGTCGCCGATTTGTCAAGTCTTGCTCATTGGCTACTCCATCCATTCCGATGATCTTCCTTTTGCCTCTCCTCACGACAACACGACCGGGCTTTGGCGGTCGGTAATGAAGAAGCATTGGTCCACTTGGGAAGCCAGTACCCATGGCTCATTTTTCAGCGGTGACGCTTTGCCGCGGGGTCTTGGATTTGGCTTCGGTATAACCATGGTGGTGAAATACCGGTCTTCTTTTATGACGCTTTTGGCCCATCGACACGGAACATCGGGACCTTCTCTCCAACAGAGCTCAGCTCCCAGATCTCCTCGATCCTTCCGTAGTATCTGTCCTTGTCGTTACGGTGTAGGATTCCATCGCTACCCGGAGTTCGATAACCATCGCTCTTCATGTCCTTGTCCTCGGTGTAGAATGTGTAGTCATTGATATCGATGCGCCTCATAGGTCATCGTTGTGCTCGGCGCCTCGTGACAAGGCGAATAGTAGTTGTTCTTCCGCGGAAGAATCCTCATGTAAAGGGTACGGCGAAGCTTCGCTTGAACCAACGCGTGAAACATGAGTTGTGCTCTTTGAGTATATCTCCGTCCGTCCTCTGTTGGCCTCGGTCATTGTACGCCTTCTTAATAAAGGTTTTGTGCTCTACCACCCAAGGATCGACCACGCCTATGTGTTGTAGCGCGACTAGGTTTGCTCTTTCAAAGTCGGCGAGTCGACCCTCGGCCGACATGCATTTCGCGGCGACCCTCATGGTGACCCCATCCAATGAGCCCGCCGAGGTGCTGCTGACGGGCGACCAACGGGTTCTCGATGCCTAGATAATTCGTGCGAGGAGATGCACTCTTGATCGAAAGCCCTCGCTATGCTTCCTCTCGACGTGACATGTTGCGAACGTATCCTTTGATGACACCATTCATCCTTTCGAACGGCATCATGCCGTGCAGAACGCCGCCCGAGTTGGATGATATCCTCCACTATATGGACCAGCAGATGCACCATAACGTCAAGAATGCGGGCGGAAGTACATCTCAAGCTCGCATAGTATCACCACGATCTCTTCCTCGTAGCCTTCGAGTTGCCTCACGCCAATCGACTTCCGAGATGACGTCGAAAAAGTTGCACATGCCAAATAGCGTTTCACGGACGTGCGCGCCCATGATCCCACGGATTGCAACCGGAAGTATCTCGTCATCAAGACGTGATACGTGAGACTTCATCCCGCTGAACTTCGCTTCACTGGGTCTAGGTATCTCGCTTATCTTCCCAGCAGAATCAGAAGGAAGTTTTACTCCTAGGAGGCAGGTGAAAATTGCTCGATCTCCTCGACTTAGAGTGAAGCACGCGGGAGGGTAGTCATTTCCGGTCTTCTTGGCCTTTTGCCTTTGCGACGACTTTCCGTGTCCCGCTTCGCCTCATCATCGCCATCATCATCATCATCATTAGCGTGAAGCTCCTGCCCGATGCCCATTGATTTCAAGTCCGCCTTGCTTTCGCCCATCTTTGGTCCTCTCGCATGTTGAGCAGGGTACCAAGCGACTCTCGCACACGCTCTTCGTGATATGCATGACATCAAGGCTGTGAGGCACACGGTGGATCTTCCAAGACGGCAAGTCCCGTAAAATGACCTCGCTTTCCATACCTTCAAAGAACGGCTCGGCGCCTTCGATCTTTCGGCGGTGGGCGTCTTTCCAATTTTTCAACAGCTTGTCTATTTCCTCGCCGCTCCTCGTACAGGCGCTTTGGGTTCGGTTTCACCATCGAACAGATCCTTGCGTTTCCTCCACGGGTCATCGTCGCGAAGCCACCTTCGATGTCCCATGAACACGGTTTTCAAGACCCGGATCTCTATCTAGCTGGCGATACGCCAGTGTCATCCATGCACCTTACGATCCGTAAAATCCGTGGACTACCTGCCCCGCGAGATATCCGTAATCGAGATAGTCGTGCACCGTCGTGAGCAAAGTGCGGCTCTCATAGGGAAATATTCTTTCTCTGCGGCGTCCCACGATTGGCGGCGTTTTCCACAGCGTCTAGCTCCTCCTTCAAAGAGCCCCAGATACTGATTGATGTCGCTCCTGGTTGTTTCGCCCTTCAATTAGCATACTCATGTGAATGTACTTCCTCTTCATGCACAACCAGGGGAAGGTTGTATATCCACACAAACACAAGCCAAAGCTATGTGTGCTTCTCGGCTGCCAAACGGATTGACTCCATCGGTGCTCGCGCCCAAAGACGATGTTCCTTGGATCCTTCCCCAATTCAGGTCTTGAAGTTCAACGCTTGCCACCGCTCGCATCCTTAGGGTGACTCAGCATCTTGTCTTTTTTATCTATCTCCGGATCATTTGCGCCATCTTCTCGCTTCTTCTCCTCCCTATCCGCGTGCCAACGCAGGAGCTTTGCTACCTTAGGGTCCGTGAAATACCGCTGCAGACGAGGAGTGATCGGAAAGTACCACACCGATTTTCGAGGAGCTTTCTTCCTCTTCTTGTATCGAGTGACGCCGCACACCGGACATATGGTAGACTCCGCGTGCTCGTCCCGATAAATGATGCAATTGTTCATGCACACATGGTATTTCACGTGCGGTAAATCCAGAGGACACACGATTTTCTTCGCCTCGAAACTGGTCGGGCACTTGTTCCCCTTGGGAAGACGTTCGTGCCAGAATGACATGTTCTCGTCGAAGCATCGCCGGTCATTTTGTGTTTTACCTTCATCTCCGAGCCATGAGCGTTACTTTCAGCGGTATCCTCGGCCTGCATCCTTCATACAACGGAGTAACCGCGTCTATCTCCAGCTGATCCAGCTTGGCTTTCTCTCGGCGGCAGCTCTTGCGTTATCCGTCCGCTTGAGAAGCAGCTCTTGAATATGAGGGTCCTGCACCCAGCCTCCATCGCCGTCTGCTCCGCATCTTCATCTTCATGATCATGCCCTTCGCCTTGATCTTCCTCATCATCATGTACGACATCTTCTACATGATGATCGGTACAAGATCACCGTCGTGATCATGTCCTCGAGATTCTTCGCCTTCTCGCCCGCCGCAACGGGTGGTACTTGTCTTGTCGCCCTTCCTCATTTCTTGCCCGCCCCGCCATGGACGACTTGATAGTCATCTTCATCACCTTGCCACCGATAGCCATCCATGAAACCACGCAAGAGCAGGTGGTCCCGCACCTGCCCGGAATCTGGGTCTGCAATAAGGCTCTTCAACTTGCATCTTCGACATGGACATCTTATCTCCATCTCGTTCTTTTGAAGCATCTCGGCCTTCATGAGCTCAAAACCTATTCACGATGCCTTCACCATCATGCGGACCATGGTCGTCAAGGGTAGAGCAAAACGATATGTTAGAACCAAGAAAAATTTGGCATGACCTTCCCTAAAAATAGGACCAAAAAGAATGCATAGTGCCAAAACTCTCGCTTGAACGGAAATGAATCAAAACATTCCGCAAAATATTGGCAACTATCGCATATTTCAAATACCGTACCTTCAAACACAAACATATATGCAACACCACAAACACTTGCAACACCACAAACATACATAGATCTAGCTAGGCCACAAAAGTGCATGTGCACGTTGTTGGAGCGAGCTAGGGAGGAAAAAAAGTAGATCTATATCATGAAGATAGCTTTCCTTACTTACCTATCAAAACTAGGTAATTTCACCACTTAATTTTGTTGAATCTATGGTGGAAATGAGGTGAGGAGGAGGAGATGGTCAAATCTTGGATGAGGAGGTGGATGGAATGAAGTGGGGAAAGTGAGTGGGTAGGTGTGGGCTGTCCAAAATATCTTGTTGGTCCCAGGTTACTAATGGCGCACCCTGTCCTCATGCGCCATTAGAAACCCTGGTTACTAATGGCGCATCAGAAGAGCGTGCGCCATTAGAAGTTTGGCAAAAAAAAGAATAAAACAAAATTTAGAGTAATGGCGCACTACCAACATGGTGCGCCATTAGAAGTTGTATATAGTAATGGCGCATTGTAGGTGTCATGCGCCATTAGAATGTATGGGAAAATGGAAAAAAAAAGAAATTCATACTAATGGCGCACTCTGTCGGCCGTGCGCCATTAGAGTCTTCCACTCTAATGGCGTATGAGAAACAGGTGCGCCATTAGTATATAGTAGTGGCGCACTGCACCCACGGTGCGCCATTAGAGTCAATCCTATCTATAGGCCTTTTCCTAGTAGTGGCTATTCCCGTCGAACGCCCCATTAACCGTAAGATATGTATATGACGGTGCCAGTTATTGCACGTACACAGCAGTACTCCCTCCTTTCCGGTTTATAGGGCTTAATTCAAAAATCTCACCAACCAAGATGGTGAGTGGTGGAATATTTTTTGTAGTTTGCAAAAGCACCTAATTAATGCTCTTGTTTTTCTCAAAAAATTATGTTTATCAATGCATTAATTGCATTACATGCATGCATAAAGTACATGCATTGGTCATTTTTTTCTTAATACTTGCATGCAATGATTTAATGCACCTTGAAATGTGAACATGTGTTGGGGAACAACCAAATTGAGCCTTATAAAATGGAAAAACTAAAATTTTGAGATAAGCCCTACAAAACAGAAAAGGAGGGAGTAGAAAAAGAAGTACTCCATTCGGGAATAGTGCTGCACTTCGAAACTAGAACAGTCAATAAATTTTGAGCTTGCATCTCGTCACATTCCAAATTACTCCATGCTATATTGAATTGCAAACCTATTCACACCGATCACAACCTAAACGGTTTCCCACTTAGGAGCGTATTAGTACCACGCTATATTGAATTGCAAACCTGTTCACACCGATCACAACCTAAACGGTTTCCCACTTAGGAGCGTATTAATACTCGGTTATAAATACTAGTATGCCAAGATGACTGCACATTCCTCCTCAACTCCTCATCCACAAAAACAAACAAGACATTCAACATCCTTCCCTTGCGTCTGCCATGGCCATCGTGAGTTCTGGGTCGAGAGATTGCCACTAGGGAGAGGCGAGCATGGAGGCGGAAGCACGAGAGATGTCCCGCCTTGCTGCGAGAGCAGCCGACATGTCCCACCACACGGAAGTAGCAGCGCAGAGGTCCCGCCGCACCGCTGAAGCAGCACGGAGGTCCCGCTGCGCCGTCGATGCAGCAGACTGGTCCGGCCGCGCCGCGGAAGCAGCAGAGATGTCCCGCCGCGCTACGAATGCAGCAGAGATGTCCCGCCGCGCTGCGGTGGCCTAGGAAAATTTCTCGCGGGCAGGCGAAGACTGTTACAGGCGCATGCATGCGATCGTCCATAGCCAGATGGATCAAATCTCCGGCTGGGCGAGGTTGCAGGATGACATGAAAGCCTCGTTTGAACAGGCTACCGGCGTCATCCGGCAACTAAGGGAGGGAAATGAGTGTTGGGTAACGTAGTAATATCAAAAAATTTCCTACGCACATGCAAGATCATGGTGATGATATAGCAACGAGGGGAGAGTGTTGTCTACGCACTCGTGAGACCGGCGAAGCGTTGATGCAACGAGAGGAAGTAGTCGACGTCCTCCCGGTGATCGATCCAAGCACCGCATTCGCACCTCCGAGTTCTTGACACACGACAGCTCGATGACGCACCTCGATCTCCAATCCAAAGAGAGGCTCCGAGGGGAGTTCCACAAGACGACGGCGTGGTGACGATCTTGATGTTCTCTGTCGCAGGGCTTCGCCTAAGCACCGCTACAATATGATCGAGGTGTAATATCGTGGAGGGGGGCACCGCACACGGCTAAGGAATGATCAATGATCAACTTGTGTCCCTATGGGGTGCCCCCTGCCCCCGTATATAAAGGAGGGAGGGAGGAGGAGGCCGGACCTCTACTATGGCGCGGCATGGGGAGTCCTACTCCCACCGGGAGTAGGATTCCCCCTTTCCTAGTCCAACTATGAGTCCTTCCATGTATTAGGAGTAGGAGACAAGGAAGGGGACGAGAGAAGGGAAGGAAGGAGGGGGTGCGGCCCCTCCCCCTAGTCCAATTCGGACTAGGCCATGGGGGAACCGCTGCCTGCCCTAGGCAGCCCTCTCTCTTTCCGTAGGGCCCAATAAGGCCCAATACTTCTCCCGGCGAATTCCGTAACTCTCCTCAGACTCAAAAATACCGAATCACTCGGAACCTTTCCGAACTCCGAATATAGTCGTCCAATATATCGATCTTTACGTCTCAACCATTTCGAGACTCCTCGTCATCTCCCTGATGTCATCTGGGACTCCGAACTCCTTCGGTAAATCAAAACTCATAAACTCATAATATAAATGTCATCGTAACGTTAAGCGTGCGGACCCTACGGGTTCGAGAACTATGTAGACATGACCTAGAACTATTCTCGGTCAATAACCAATAGCGGGACCTGGATGCCCATATTGGTTCCTACATATTCTACGAAGATCTTTATCGGTCAAACCGCATAACAACATACTTTGTTCCCTTTGTCATTGGTATGTTACTTGCCCGAGATTTGATCGCCGGTATCCAATACCTAGTTCAATCTCGCTACGCAAGTCTCTTTACTCGTTCCGAATACGCCATCTCATAACTAACTCATTAGTTACATGCTTGCAAGGCTTAGGTGATGAGTATTACCGAGAGGGCCCAGAGATACCTCTCCGACAATCGGAGTGACAAATCCTAATCTCGAATTATGCCAACTCAACATGTACCTTCGAAACACCTGAGAGCACCTTTATAATCACCCAGATTACGTTGTGATGTTTGGTAGCACACAAAGTGTTCTTCCGCACACGGAGTTGCACAATCTCATAGTTGCAGGAACTTTGTATAAGTCATGAAGAAAGCAATAACAGTATACTAAACGATCAAGTGCTAGGCTAACAGAATGGGTCATGTCAATCACATCATTCTTCTAATGATGTGATCCCACTAATCAAATGACAACACATGTCTATGGTCAGGAAACATAACCATCTTTGATTAATGAGCTAGTCAAGTAGAGGCATACTAGTGACTATAGTTTTGTCTATGTATTCACACGTATGTATCATGTTTCCGGTTAATACAATTCTAGCATGAATAATAAACATTTATCATGATATGAGGAAATAAATAATAACTTTATTATTGCCTCTAGGGCATATTTCCTTCAGTCTCCCACTTGCACTAGAGTCAATAATCTAGTTCACATCGTCATGTGATTTAGCACCAATATTCATATCTGTATATGATTAACACCCATAATTCACATCCTCATGTGACCAACACCCAAAGGGTTTACTAGAGTCAATAATCTAGTTCACATCGCTATGTGATTAACACCCAAAGAGTACTAAGGTGTGATCATGTTTTGCTCGTGAGAGAAGCTTAGTCAACGGGTCTGTCACATTCAGATCCGTATGTATTTTGCAAATATTTTATGTCCACAATGCTCTGCACGGAGCTACTCTAGCTAATTGCTCCCACTTTCAATATGTATCCAGGTTGAGACTTGGAGTCATCTGGATCAGTGTAAAAGTTTGCATTGATGTAACTTTTACAACAAACTCTTTTATCACCTCCATAATCGAGAAACATCTCCTTAGTTCTTACTAAGGATATTCTTGACCAATGTCCAAAGGATCTACTCCTAGATCATCTTTGTACCCCTTGCCAAATTCGAGCAAGGTATACAATAGGTCCGTACATATCATAACATACTTTATAGAACCTATGACTGAGGCATAGGGAATGACTTTTCATTCTCTTTCTATTTTCTGCTGTGGTCGGGATTTGAGTCTTACTCAATTTCATACCTTTGCAACACAGGCAAGAACTCTTTCTTTGACTGTTCCATTTTGAACTATTTCAAAATCTTGCCAAGGTATGTACTCATTAAAAATCTTATCAAGTGTCTTGATCTATCTCAATAGATCTTGATTCTCAATATGTAAGTAGCTTTTACCGAGGTCTTTTCTTTTTATAGAACTCCTTTAAAACACTCCTTTATGCTTTGCAGAAAAATTCTACATCATTTCTGATCAACAATATGTCACTCATATATACTAATCAGAAAGGCTGTAGCGCTCCCACTCACTTTATTGTAAATACAGGCTTCATCGTAAGTCCATATAAAACTATATGCTTTGATGAATTTATCAAAGCGTATATTCCAACTCCGAGATGCTTGCACCAGTCCATAGATGGATCGCTGGAGCTTGCACATTTTGTTAGCACCTTTAGGATTGACAAAACCTTCTGGTTGCATCATATACAACTCTTCTTTAATAAATCCATTAAGGAATGCAGTTTTGACATCCATTTGTCAGATTTCATAAAATGTGGCAATTGCTAACATGATTCAGACAGACTTAAGTATCGATACGAGTGATAAAATCTCATCGTATTCAACACCTTGAACTTGTTGAAAACCTTTCGCAACAAGTCGAGCTTGGTAGATAGTAATACTACTATCAGTGTCCGTCTTCCTCTTGAAGATCCATTCATTTAACATGGCTTGCTGATCATCGAGCAAGTCAATCAAAGTCCATACTTTGTTCTCATACATGGATCATATCTCAGATTTTATGGCCTCGAGCCATTTCGCGGAATCTAGGCTCATCATCGCTTCCTCATAGTTGGTAGGTTCATCATGGTCTAGTAACATGACTTCCAGAACATGATTACTACACCACTGTGGTGCGGATCTTACTCTGGAAGACCTACGAGATTCTGTAGTAACTTGATCTGAAGTTTCATGATCAATATCATTAGCTTCCTCACTAATTGGTGTATTTGTCACAGGAACTGATTTCTGTGATGAACTACTTTCCAATAAGGGAGCAGGTACAGTTACGTCATCAAGTTCTACTTTCCTCCCACTCACTTCTTTCGAGAGAAACTCCTTCTCTAGAAAGGATCCATTTTAGCAACGAATATCTTGCCTTCGGATCTGTGATAGAAGGTGTACCTAACAATTTCCTTTCGGTATTCTATGAAGACGCACTTCTCCGATTTGGGTTCGAGCTTATCAGGATGAAACTTTTTCACATAAGCATCGCAGCCCCAAACTTTAAGAAACAACAGCTTAGGTTTACTACTAAACCATAGTTCATACGGTGTCGTCTCAACGGATTTAGATGGTGCCCTTTTTAAATGTGAATGCAGCTGTCTCTAATGCATAAACCCAAAACGATAGTGGTAAACTGATAAGAGACATCATAGATCGCATCATATCAAATAAAGTGCGGTTACGACGTTCGGACACACCATAACGTTGTGGTGTTCCAGGTGGCGTGAGTTGTGAAACTATTCCACATTGTTTTAATTCAAGACCAAACTCGTAACTCTAATATTCGTCTCCGCGATCAGGTTGCAGAAACTTTATTTTCTTGTTACGATGATTTTTCCACTTCACTCTGAAATTCTTTGAACCTTTCAACAATTTCAGACTTATGTTTCATCAAGTAGATATACCCATATCTGCTCAAATCATCTTGTGAAGGTCAGAAAATAACGATACTTGCCACGAGCACTAACACTCATTGGATCGCATACATCGGTATGTATTATTTCCAATAAGTCAGTAGCTTGTTCCATTGTTCCGGAGAACGGAGTTTTAGTCATCTTGCCGAGAAGGCACGGTTCGCAAGCATCAAATGATTCATAACCAAGTGATTCCGAAAATCCATCTTTATGGATTTTCTTCATGCGCTTTACACCGATATGACCTAAACGGCAGTGCCACAAAAAAGTTGCACTATCATTATTAACTTTGCATCTTTTGGCATCAATATTATGAATATATGTATTACTGTGATCGAGATCCAACAAACTATTTTCATTGGGTTTATAACCATCGAAGGTCTTATTCATGTAAACAGAATAACAATTATTCTTTAACTTCAAATGAATAACTGTGTCGCAATAAACATGATCAAATCATATTCATGCTCAACGCAAACGCTAAATAACATTTATTTAGGTTTAACACTAATCCCGAAAATGTAGGGAGTGTGCGATGATGATCATATCAATCCTGGAACTACTTCCAACACTCATCGTCACTTTCCCTTCAACTAGTCTCTGCTTATTCTCAGATCTCTGCTTCGAGTTACTAATCTTAGCAACCTAACAAGTATCAAATACTTAGGGGGCTACTATAAACACTAGTAAGGCACACATCAATAATTTGTATATCAAATATACCCTTGTTCACTTTGCCATCCTTCTTATCCACCAAATATTCAGGGCATTTCCGCTTCCAGTGACCATTTCCTTTGCAGTGTAAACACTTAGTTTCAGGCTATGGTCCAGCTTTGGGCTTCTTCGCAGGAGTAACAACTTGTTTGTCTTTCCACTTGAAGTTCCCTCTCTTTCCCTTTGCCCTTCTCTTGAAACTAGTGGTTTTGTCAATCATCAACACTTGATGGTCTTTTCTTGATTTCTACCTTCGTCGATTTCAACATCACGAAGAGCTCGGGAATCGTTTTCGTCATCCCTTGCATACTATAGTTCTTCACAAAGTTCTACTAACTTGGTGATGGTGACTAGAGAATTCATCAATCACTATCTTATCCGGAAGATTAACTCCCACTTGATTCAAGCGATTGAAGTATCCGCATAATCTGAGCACATGCTCACTAGTTGAGCGATTCTCCTCCATCTTTTAGCTATAGAACTTGTTGGAGACTTCATATCTCTCAACTCGGTATTTGCTTGAAATATTAACTTCAACTCTGGAACATCTTATATGGTCCATGACGCTCAAAACGCCTTTGAAGTCCCGATTCTAAGCCGTTAAGCATGGTGCACTAAACTATCAAGTAGTCATCATATTGAGCTTAGCTAAACGCTCATAACGCCTCGCATCCGCTCCCTGCAATAGGTCTGTCACCTTGCGGTGCATTAAGAACATAATTCTTACAGGCAGCAATGAGGATAAACCTCGATCACGGATCCAATCCGCATCATTGCTACTAACATCTTTGAACACAGTTTCTCTAGGAACATATCAAAATAAACATATGAAAGCAACAACGCAAGCTATTGACCTTACAACATAATTTGCAAAATACTACCTGGACTAAGTTCATGATAAATTTAAGTTCAATTAATCATATTACTTAAGAACTCCCACTTAGACAAACATCTCTCTAGTCATCTAAGTGATCACGTGATCCAAATCAACTAAACCATGACCGATCATCACGTGAGATGGAGTAGTTTTCAATGGTGAACATCACTATGTTGATCATATCTACTATATGATTCACGCTCGACCTTTCGGTCTCCGTGTTCCGAGGCCATATCTGCATATGCTAGGCTCGTCAAGTTTAACCTGAGTATTCCGCGTGTGCAAAACTGGCTTGCACCCGTTGTAGATGAACGTAGAGCTTATCACACCCGATCATCACGTGGTGTCTGGGCACGACGAACTTTGGCAACGGTGCATACTCAGGGAGAACACTACTTGATAATTTTAGTGAGAGATCATCTTAAAATGCTACCGTCAATCAAAGCAAGATAAGATGCATAAAGGATAAACATCACATGCAATCAATATAAGTGATATGATATGGCCATCATCATCTTGTGCTTGTGATCTCCATCTCCGAGCACCGTCGTGATCACCATCGCCACCGCGCGACACCTTGATCTCCATCGTAGCATCGTTGTCGTTCGCCATCTATTGCTTCTACGACTATCGCTACCGCTTAGTGATAAAGTAAAGCAATTACAGATGCTTTGCATTTCATACAATAAAGCGACAACCATATGGCTCCTGCCATTGCCGATAACTTCGTTACAAAACATGATCATCTCATACAATAAAATATAGCATCACGTCTTGACCATATCACATCACAACATGCCCTGCAAAAACAAGTTAGACGTCCACTACTTTGTTGTTGCAAATTTTACGTGGCTGCTACAGGCTTAGCAAGAACCGTTCTTACCTACGCATCAAAACCACAACGATAGTTTGTCAAATAGACTCCGTTTTAACCTTCACAAGGACCGGGCGTAGCCACACTCGGTTCAACTAAAGTGAGAGAGACAGACACCCGCCAGTCACCTTTAAGCACGAGTGCTGTAACGGTGAAACCAGTCTCGCGTAAGCGTACACGTAATGTCGGTCCGGGCCGCTTCATCTCACAATACCGCTGAACCAAAGTATGACATGCTGGTAGGCAGTATGACTTATATCGTCCACAACTCACTTGTGTTCTACCCGTGCATATAACATCAACGCATAAAACCTAGGCTCGGATGCCACTGTTGGGTAACGTAGTAATTTCAAAAAATTTCCTACGCACATGCAAGATCATGGTGATGATATAGCAACGAGGGAGAGTGTTGTCTACGCACCCTCATAGACCAAGCGAAGCGTTGACGCAACATAGAGGAAGTAGTCGACGTCCTCCCGCCGACCGATCCAAGCACCGTTACTCGGCACCTCCGAGTTCTTGACACACGTACAGCTCGATGACACACCTCGATCTCCAATCTAGTAGAGGCTCCGAGGGGAGTTACGTCAAGACGACGGCGTGGTGGCGATCTTGATGTTCTCTGTCGCGCAGGCTTCGCCTAAGCACCGCTACAATATGATCGAGGTGTAATATCGTGGAGGGGCATCGACACGGCTAAGGAACGATCAATGATCAACTTGTGTCCCATGGGGTGCCCCTGCCCCAGATATAAAGGAGGGAGGGAGGAGGAGGCCGCCCTCTACTATGGCGCCATGGGGAGTCCTACTCCCACCGAGTAGGATTCCCTCTTCCTAGTCCAACTAGGAGTCCTTCCATGTATTAGGAGTAGGAGACAAGGAAGGAGAAGGAAGGAAGGAGGGTGCGGCCTCCCCCAGTCCAATTCGGACTAGGCCATGGGCGCGCCACGGCCTGCCCTAGGCAGCCCTCTCTCTTTCCCTTGAGGCCCAATAAGGCCCAATACTTCGCCCGGCGAATTCCGTAACTCTCAGGTACTCCGATAAATACCCGAATCACTCGGAACCTTTCCGAACTTCGAATATAGTCGTCCAATATATCGATCTTTACGTCTCAACCATTTCAAGACTCCTCGTCATGTCCCCGATGTCATCCGAGACTCTGAACTTCTTAGGTACATAAAAACTCATAAACTCATAATATAAATGTCATCGTAACGTTAAGCGTGCGGACCCTACGGGTTCGAGAACTATGTAGACATGACCTAGAACTATTCTCGGTCAATAACCAATAGCGGGACCTGGATGCCCATATTGGTTCCTACATATTCTATGAAGATCTTTACCGGTCAAACCGCATAACAACATACTTTGTTCCCTTTGTCATTGGTATGTTACTTGCCCGAGATTTGATCGTCGGTATCCAATACCTAGTTCAATCTCAAGCACCGGCAAGTCTCTTTACTCGTTCCGTGTACGCCATCTCATCACTAACTCATTAGTTACATGCTTGCAAGGCTTAGGTGATGAGTATTACTGAGAGGGCCAGAGATACCTCTCCGACAATCGGAGTGACAAATCCAATCTCGAATTATGCCAACTCAACATGTACCTTCTAAACACCTGAGAGCACCTTTATAATCACCCAGTTATGTTGTGACGTTTGGTAGCACACAAAGTGTTCTTCCGCACACGGAGTTGCACAATCTCATAGTTGCAGGAACTTTGTATAAGTCATGAAGAAAGCAATAGCGAGATACTAAGCGCTCAAGTGCTAGGCTAACAGAATGGGTCATGTCAATCACATCATTCTTCTAATGATGTGATCCCACTAATCAAATGACAACACATGTCTATGGTCAGGAAACATAACCATCTTTGATTAATGAGCTAGTCAAGTAGAGGCATACCAGTGACTATAGTTTTGTCTATGTATTCACGCATATGTATCATGTTTCCGGTTAATACAATTCTAGCATGAATAATAAACATTTATCATGATATGAGGAAATAAATAATAACTTTATTATTGCCTCTAGGGCATATTTCCTTAAATGAGAGGCTCCGGGCCGAGCGTGACCTGTTGAGAGAGAAGATCGTCCGAAGTGCAGACCAGGAGGAGGAGACCAGTGCCTTGTTGAAGAGGACCAGCGTCATCGTCAAGAAACTTATGGACGAGAATGACATGCTCCGGAACGAGTGCCAAAGGCTGGTGGAGGAATCTGTGGATATTCTAAAGCAGCGTCTTGAGGACACGAAAGAGCTCATCGCCGCTCGCTGCGGATACTAATTATCGCGGCCTGCAGCAACGCATCAAGAAAGTAGAGATCAGCGAGCCAGATCCTTGTCTTCCTTCTTCTTTTGCCCTTGTGTATTTCGGGCGTAGCCGCATGTGGCTTTTTTAATTATCTTTCTAATTATGTAAGACAATTAATCGTCCTTATCTTTTTGTGGAAGATCAATGTTGCGAGGCTGGAATGAAGAAAACTCTTGATGTGGCGACCCTGGCGTTGCTGTTCTTCTAGTTGCTGCTGGGCTTCCTTTAGTTTCTTGGTTTCTTTTGATGTAATAATCGGTTTAGGATGTGGATTGTGTCGTAGATTGTGAAATGTTGGGTTCTAGCGTGGATGGTTGGCCTTTGTTGGCCTCTTGGGATGTTGCGATTTCAATCTGGTAGCTTTTAGTCCTTTGTGTTAGGCTGGAGTTGTGCTGAACTTCTTGTGAATTGTGGTGGTTTTCAGTAATGAAAATCGAAAGGGGCAAGACCTTCTTTCATCAAAAAATATATTAATTGTCCTTATATATTCATCAGTCTTGCTATAAGTCGCAGTAGATGCTATATAGGTCCGTCGGATCTTACATCAAGATCCGTGCTTTCAGATTTTCTTTTTTCTCTCTTAAGTCTCAGTCGAGTGAGACATAGCCACACTATTAAACAGAGGCTCGGGCACCATTAATGGAGACCTTGGGAGAGAGGTGGACGGCAGATGGAGGTCAAAGGGCTCTCCTCCCGATAAGCACGCGCGGGGGTCTGATCGCACGCCTGTCGTACTCAAAGAGCTACCCTGCACGGCGCCTCCTAGCTAATAAAAAATGGGGATGCATGGCGGCACGTAAATGGTACTAGTAAGTAGAACGCCCACGGTTTTAATAATACTTGTGTTTCCGATTGTAACGTGACAGCACTTGTTCCAAAATGACTTTGTTGATTGTTAATGTGTGCTCCTTCGCAAATTAGACTGCAAATTTACCACAGCATGTTGGTGCCATGTCATGGCACCAAGCCAAGTTTCATTATTTCATGCGTGTTTTGGATTTACAGGAATTAAAAAACTAAGTTTCTCAATGTTTCCAACCCAGCCACGATGCCCAGAATTTTGAATTTCATTCCCATTTCTTGCATGGAACCTTGAAATTTACCCGAGGACACATATGTGATTTTTCAACCAACTTTGGTGCAACTGAACATGTGCTTGTATTTGAAATTTGAATTATGCACACAAAGGTGACACATTCCCTCCCAGAACCACGAGCCTTCTTGAGAGAAGCTCCGATTTGCAAGAAGCTTATACCAAAATTTGTTCCTATTCAGCCAATTTTTTTACCACGGCATGGTACTACCATCACATGACACCATGCCAAGTTTCATGATTTTAAAACCAAGTTTCTCAATGTTCTCGACCGAGCCACGATGCACAGATGTTTGAATTTTATTCTCATTTTTTGCATGGGACCTACTCCCTCCTTCCATCTATATAGGGCCTAATGTGTTTTCCAAGTCAGCCTTTGACTATTGACAAGATTAATAGCACATAAGATGTATACTATCAAAATTATATTATTGGAAGCTCCTTTGACATACAAATTTGAAGGTATGCTTTGTGTAAGTTGGATGTCATACACTATTGCTCTAACGTTTGGTCAAAGTTAGGCTTGAAAAAATGCATTAGGCCCTATATAGATGGAAGGAGGGAGTAGAAATTCACCCGAGGACACAAATGTGATTTTTCAACCAACTTTGGTGCACGGGAGCATGTGCTTGTAGTTCAAATTTGAATTATGCACATTAAATGACCAAAAACTCAATTATTGTGTAAATAAGGCCAAACGAAGCCGTAATAATTCCAAAATTTAACAGGCCACTCATGTAGTTCTATGTTGCCTTTGTAAATAAACTCAAGGGGGACAACGTATATCGTTTCGCACTCAAAGGTGGCACGTTCCCTCTCAGAACCACGAGCCTTCTGTCGGGGAAGCTGATCCACGAACACCTATGGGACTGGCGGACCGAGCCCCTTTCGGTTCGGCGGGGGGCGGAGGTCGCGCGAAGAGCGGATCGAGGCGAAGCACACGAGCAGTTTACCCAGCTTCGGAGCTCTCCGGAGAGATAATACTCCTACTTGCTGCATGTCCGAGTGTATTGAGTTCTTGCTCGGGCGCTAAGTGCTACAGTACACACTAGCTGCTAACGAGACCGAGCGTGAGTGTTTTTTGGCTTCGAACCCCCCTCTACGTTGCGCATGGGCCTCCTTTTATATGCTCAAGGGGTCACCGACAGGTGGTAACGTAGACAAGGGTAAAAATGGAAAAGTGTTGCAGTTGGTACAACTACCTGTACAGTGTATCATACCTAACCCTGACGGCAGGGGACAAAGGCATTAAATGCCCGTCTGCATCGCCCAAATAGTGCAAAAAGGGACCGTCAGGGACGCCACCGCTTGCCACGATGGCAATCTGTTCAGCGCCGCTTGCCACCGCACACCGCTGGCTGCACAGCCTCCTGCCACACGTGCCTGGAAAGGTCCCAGGGTGACACGTTGGTGGATGTGCTGGAGCGTGAGTACAAAGTGGTAGCTTGCCGCGGCAAGCGCCTTGCCGCGGTCGTTGTCTTGTCGCGTCCGGAAGCTTGTCGCTCACCGGGCCTCGCCGGGACGCGTGGCGCGTCGCGGCAAGTTCCTTGTGATGCCTTGGTTGGCCTTCCCGGCAAGCTCCTCTTGCCGGGGCCTTGTCTCCTTGGCTTGAATACTTTGTTCTTGAATGGCTCCAAAGGAACCACGGAGGACCTTGGCGGTCACCCGGCAAGCCTTGTCGCGGGGTGCTGCGACTGCCCGTGCACAAGTTCGGGATACTAGGGTACCCCTACTCTAGTACACCGACAGGAGCCCCCGGGCCTGGGCCACACACGGTGCCGAGCGCTGTTGGGCCAGGCCCAAAACAGGGCACGGGCACGCGCGGCCTGGGTTACGCCGTATCTTGCTCCGCATCCACCGCGTCCTCCCCGAACGGCACGCGTCGAATGCGGCGTCGTGGGAGAGATCGTGGGTGGTTTCTTTATTCGGAAAGACAGAGCGTCCGCCCCCTCCATCTTTATAAGCAGGGGAAACAGGGGAAGTTTGCCCATCTCGCCGGTTTCTATTCCAATCTCAGAAACCTCCGCCGCTCCCCTCTTTCTTCCCAAAGCTGAAAGAGAACAACGCTCCGCCCCCCATCGCCACCAGCACCACCAACGCCGTCGATCTCCCCCACCACCTCCGCCATAGCTCCGAAAGCCGACAAGGGGAAGGGCGTGAAGTCGACCGAGGCGCAGCGGATCGCGGCGCCGCGAAGGAGCTGAGGGAGTATTACTACCTCTTCTGGTCGACGGAGACGCGAGCGCATCCGCGCACGAAGGTACTCTCAGCCGCTGCTTCGGAACGGGCTTCGAATGGATATCCCTTCTTCGCGTTGTTCTTCTACTGCGTGCTCTGCCCGCCTTTCTCTGAATTTTTCTGCGACATTATGAACACCTACGGGTTCTGCCTCCTTGGCTTCACCCCCAATGCTTTTCTGACCATGGCAGTTTTCGCACATCTCTGCGAAAACTTTGTCGAAGTCTATCCAAATGTAGCTCTTTTTCGCCACTTCTTTATGCCCCAAGTTGAGAGAGGGGAGCCTTTATCCGGCGGAATCGCCTGGATCTCGAGAGCTGGCAAGAAGGAAGCTTAACTGGAGGGAGAGCTCCGCGGAAAGTGGGAGGAATGGAGAGCAGCCTGGTGCTGGATTGTCGAGGAGAACCCACAGCCATTTACCGCCCAGCGCCAAGCCCCAGTAGCGCGTGGCAACGATTGGAGCAGCGTGGCCCCGGAAGACGATAGGCTGAAGATTGCCGTCACCCGGATCCTACGCCTCAGGCTTGCCGGGCACACTGTAGGTGCCGTTGGCGCAGATTTTCTTCGCCGCCGCGACGCCCCAGCGGAGAGGAGGAGACCCGCCTGGGAGTTCCAGAATGCGGCGGATATCATGAGGCTGCGCCCGGGCCTCAACTTCAACTTCACTATCCTGGAACTGGACGCGATGCTCCTGGAACTGTTCAAGCACGACCCTCAACATCCCGAAGTGTTCAGGTTGCCGAAGGGTGTCGTTCCGCTGTGCAACAACTCCTCGCTCAACCACATCCGTGCAATGATGCCGCTGTGCGATCTGCATGGAATTGTCCCAACTTGGCAAGAGCCTGCAGATGACGTCGTGCAGGAGTTCTTTGACGGCTTGGTAGAAGTGCAGGTCCGCTCCGATGAACAAAAAAGCATTACTCGCGACACCACCAATGCGGAGATGCAGCGCATCACCACTAGGCTGGAAGAGGCGGCGGCAGCCGCTGCCGCGGGCGAGTTTGGATTCACCGTGGAGGAGGCAGAGGCAGCAGAGGTGGCAAGCCTTGCCGTGCGAGAGGAGCTTGCCGGCGAGGGAGAGCTTGCCGGGCCTGAAGTCAAGTCGAGCGATACCGCCGAGGGTGCGAGCGGCTCGTTGAAGACCAACTCCTCTTCCTCCTCATCTTCGGACAGCTCGCCGCAAGCAGAGCCCCCAGCTCCACCAAGAAGGCGTCTCCGCAAGGCCGAGGACGTAGCGGGGCGGCAGACGAGTCAACAGCCGCCGCGCCGCGCGACACGCTCTACCTGTTGGGGAACGTTGCAGAAAATTAAAATTTTTCCTACGGCTTCACCAAGATCCATCTATGAGTTCATCTAAGCAACGAGTAACGGGAGAGAGATGACATCTACATACCACTTGTAGATCGCGTGCGGAAGCTTGCAAGGTGATGATGGAGTCGTACTCGAACGTGATTCAAATCACCGATGCCAAGTGCTGAACGGACAGCACCTCCGCGTTCAACACACGTGCGGGACGATCGGCGTCTCCTCCTTCTTGATCCAGCAAGGGGAAGGAGAGGTTGAGGAAGACAGCTCCACCGGCAAAGACGACGGGCGTGATGATGGTGGAGAAGCGAGATCTCGCAGGGCTTCGCCAAGCTCTACGGAGGAGGAGATGTGTTGGGAGGAGGGCTGCGCCTTGGGTGTTCTCAGCAGCAGCCCCCCCCCCTCTTTATATAGGCCCCGGTGGCGGCCCCTGAGATCCAATCTCCGGGGCGGCGGCGAGGGTGGAGTGCCCCAAGCCGGTGGGCGCCCCACCCCTAGGGTTTCAACCCTAGGCGCGGGGTGGGCCTGAGGCGCACCAGCCCCTGTGGGCTGGTTCCTTCCCCTCTCTGGCCCATGGGGCCCTCCGGATAGGTGGCCCCACCGGTGGACCCAGGACCCTTCCGGTGGTCCGTGATTTTACCGAAACCCCAAACTTTCCCGATGGCGAAACACCACTTCCTATATATTATTCTTTGCCTCCGGACCCTTCCGAACTCCTCGTGACGTCCGGGATCTCATCCGGACTCGAACAACATTCGTGGTCACATACTTGACTTCCTACAAACCCTAAGCGTCACCGAACCTTAAGTGTGTAGACCCTACGGGTTGGAGACACGAGACATGACCGAGACGACTCTCGGGCAATAACCAACAGCGGGTCTGGATATCCATGTTGGCTCCCACATGCTCCTCGATGATTTCATCGGTTGAACCACGATGTCGAGGATTCGATCAAACCACAGTATACAATTCCCTTTGTCAATCGATGCGTTACTTGCCCGAGACCCGATCGACGGTATCCCAATACCTTGTTCGGTCTCGTTCCGGCAAGTCACTTTACTCGCATCAGTAATGCATGATCCCGTGGCCAACACCTTGGTCACATTGAGCTCATTATGATGATGCATTACCGAGTGGGCCCAAGAGATACCTCTCCGTCATAATGGAGTGACAAATCCCATCTCGATCCGTGTCAACCCAACAGATACTTTCGGAGATACCTGTAATGCACCTTTATAGTCACCCGATTCGTTGTGACGTTTGATACACCCAAGGCACTCCTACGGTAACCGGAGTTACACGATCTCATGGTCGAAGGAATAGATACTTGACATTGGCAAAGCTTCTAGCAAGCGAACTATCGATCTTTTATGCTATGCTTATGATTGGGTCTTGTCCATCACATCATTCTCCTAATGATGTGATCTCGTTATCAACGACATCCTATGTCCATAGTCGAAACCATGACTATCTATTGATCTGTGAGCTAGTCAACTAGAGGCTCACTAGGGACTCATTGGGTCTTAGTGTTCACACGTGTATTACGATTTCGGATAATACATTTATAGCATGAACAAAAGACAATTATCATGAACATTGAAATATAATAATCCTTTTATTATTGCCTCTAGGGCATATTTCCAACAGTCTCCCACTTGCACTAGAGTCATCAATCTAGTTACATTGTGATGAATCGAACACCCATAGAGTTACGGTGTTGATCATGTTTTGCACGCGAGAGAGGTTTAGTCAGCGGATCTGCGACATTCAGATCCGTGTGTACTTTGCAAATCTCTATGTCTCCATCTTGAACATTTTCACGGATGGAGTTGAAGCGGCGCTTGATGTGCCTTGTCTTCTTGTGAAACCTGGCTCCTTGGCAAGGGCAATAGCTCCAGTGTTGTCACGAGAAGAGTTTGATCGGCCCGACGCATTGGGTATGACTCCTAGGTCGGTGATGAACTCCTTCACCCAAATCGCTTCATCGCGCTGCCTCCGAGGCTGCCATGTACTCCGCTTCACACGTAGATCCCGCCACGGCGCTCGCTTGCAGCTGCACCAGCTTCTCGCTCCACCATTCAACATATACACGTATCCGGTTTGTGACTTAGAGTCATCCAGATCTGAGTCGAAACTAGCGTCGGCGTAACCCTTTACGACGAGCTCTTCGTCTCCTCCATAAGCGAGAAACATGTCCTTTGTCCTTTTCGGTACTTCAGGATATTCTTGACCGCTGTCGGTGTTCCTTGCGGGTTACTTTGGTATCTTGCAACCAAACTTACGGCAAGGTTTACATCGGTCCAGTACACAGATGGCATACATAATAGATCCTATGGCTGAAGCATAGGGATGACACTCATCTCTTCTTTATCTTTTGCCGTGGTCGGTGGTAGCTGAGCTCAATTTCACACCTTGTAACATAGGCAAGAACCCTTCTTGGACTGATCCATTTTGAACCTCTTCAAAATCTTATCAAGGTATGTGCTTTGTGAAAGACCTATGAGGCGTCTCGATCTATCTCTATAGATCTTGATGCCTAATATATAAGCAGCTTCTCCAAGGTCCTTCATTGAAAAACACTTGTTCAAGTAGGCCTTAATGCTGTCCAGAGTTTCGTATCATTTCCCATCAAGAGTATGTCATCTACATATAATAGGAGAAATGCTACTGAGCTCCCACTCACTTTCTTATAAACGCAGCTTCTCCATAAGTCTCAGATAAACTAAACGCTTTGATCATCTCATCAAAGCGAATGTTCCAACTCCGAGATGCTTGCACCAGTCCATAAATGGATCGCTGGAGCTTGCATACTTTGTTAGCGTTACGAGGATCGACAAAACCTTCCGGCTGCATCATATACAGCTCTTCCTTAAGATGTCCATTAAGGAATGCTGTTTTGGCGTCCATCTGCCATATCTCATAATCATAGTATGCGCAATTGCTAACATGATTCGGACGGACTTAAGCTTCGCTACGGAGAGAATGTCTCATCGTAGTCAATCCCTTGAACTTGTCGATAACCCTTAGCGACAAGTCGAGCTTTATAGATGGTAACATTACCATCGCGTCCGTCTTCTTCTTAAAAATCCATTTATTTTCTATCGCTCACGATCATCGGGCAAGTCTGTCAAAGTCCATACTTTGTTTTCATACATGGATTCTATCTCGGTTTCATGGCTCCAAGCCATTTGTTGGAATCTGGGCCGCCATTGCTTCTTCATAGTTCAAGGTTCATCGTTGTCTAGCAACATGATTTCCATGACAGGTTGCCGTACCACTCAGTGCGGAACGTGTCCTTGTGGACCTTGAAGTTCAAGAGTAACTTGATCCAAGTACCTTGATCATCATCAACGTTTTCCTCTTGGTTGGTGTGGGCATTACGAGAACGGTTTCTGCGCTGCACCACTTTCCCGTTCGAGAGGTAGTACTTCATCGAGTTCTACTTTCCTCCCACTTACTTCTTTCGAGAGAAACTCTTTCTCTAAAGCATCCGTTCTTAGCAACAAAGATCTTGCCTTCGGATCTTAAGTAGAAGGTATACCCGACAGTTTCCTTAGGGTATCCTATGAATCGCATTTTTCCGACTTGGGTTCGAGCTTTTCAGGTTGAAGTTTCTTGACATAAGCATCGCATCCCCAAACTTTTAGAAACGACAGCTTAGGTTTCTTCCCAAACCATAATTCATACGGTGTCGTCTCAGCGGTTTAGGCGGTGCCCTATTTAAAGTGAATGTAGCTGTCTCTAGGCGTATCCCCAAAATGATAGCGGTAAATCGGTAAGAGACATCATAGACCGCACCATATCCAATAGAGTGCGATTCGACGTTCGGACACACCGTTTATTTGAGGTGTTCTAGGCGGCGTGAGTTGTGAAAC
Source organism: Aegilops speltoides (assembly GCA_021437245.1). Taxonomy (NCBI): domain Eukaryota; kingdom Viridiplantae; phylum Streptophyta; class Magnoliopsida; order Poales; family Poaceae; genus Aegilops; species Aegilops speltoides. Next base: position 19,804,146 of record CM038141.1, read on the forward strand.
GATTCCACATTTTCTTAAGTGTGAGCCAAATTCGTGACTTAAATATTCTCCTCCACGATCGATCGTAGGAACTTTATCTTTCATCACGTTGATTCTCCACCTCACTCTGAAATTCCTTGAACTTTTCAAAGGTCTCAGACTTGTGTTTCATTAAGTAGACATACCCATATCTACTTAAGTCATCGGTGAGAGTGAGAACATAACGATATCCTCCATGAGCCTCAACGCTCATTGGACCGCACACATCGGTATGTATGATTTCCAACAAGTTGGTTGCTCGCTCCATTGTTCCGAGAACGGAGTCTTGGTCATTTTGCCCAAGAGGCAAGGTTCGCATGTGTCAAGCGATTCATAATCAAGAGACTCTAAAGTCCATCAGCATGGAGCTTCTTCATGCGCTTGACACCAATGTGACCAAGGCGGCGATGCCACAAGTATGTGGGACTATCGTTATCAACTTTACATCTTTTGCATCCACACTATGAACATGTGTAATATTACGCTCGAGATTCATTAAGAATAAACCATTGACCATCGGAGCATGACCATAAAACATATCTCTCATATAAATCGAACAACCATTATTCTCGAGACTTAAATGAGTAGCCATCTCGTATCAAGCGAGATCCGGATACAATGTTCATGCTCAAACTTGGCACTAAATAACAATTATTGAGGTTTAAAACTAATCCCGTAGGTAAATGTAGAGGCAGCGTGCGACGGCGATCACATCGACCTCGGAACCATTCCCGACGCCGATCGTCACCTCGTCCTTCGCCAGCCTCCGTTTATTCCGCAGCTCTGCTGTGAGTTACATATGTGAGCAACGGCACGGTATCAAATACCGGGAGTTACTACGAGTCTTGGGTAAGGTACACATCAATTACATGTATATCAAATATACCTTTGGTGTTGCCGGCCTTCTTATCCGCTAAGTATTTGGGGCAGTTCCGCTTCGATGCCCTTTCCCTTGCAATAAAAGCACTCGGTCTCGTGCTTGGGTCCATTCTTTGACTTCTTCCGGCAACAAGCTTACAGGCGCGGCAACATCTTTGCCGTCCTTCTTGAAGTTCTTCTTACCCTTGCCCTTCTTGAACTTAGTGGTCTTATTGACCATCAACACTTGATGTTCTTTCTTGATTTCAGCCTCTGCTGACTTCAGCATCGAGAACACTTCAGAATGGTCTTTACCATCCCTGCATGTTGTAGTTCATCACAAAGCTCTTGTAGCTTGGTGGGAGCGATCGAGGATTCTGCCAATGACCGCCTCATCAGGAGGTTAATATTCAAGCTGGGTCATCTGGCGTGCAACCCGACATCTTGAGGATGTGCTCATCTTGTGAACTGTTCTCCTCCATCTTACAAGCTGTAGAACTTGTCGGAGACATCATATCTCTCGACCGGGCATGAGCTTGGAAAACTAGTTTCAGCTCTTGAACATCTCATATGCTCCGTGATGCTCAAAACGCTTTTGGAGCCCGGTTCTAAGCTGTAGAGCATGCCGCCTTGAACGAGGGAGTAATCATCGCGTGCGAGTTTGCCAAGCGTTCATAACGTCTTGGTTCTTCGGGGCGGAGCGGCACCTAGCGGTCCTTCTAGGACATATTGTTTCTGGCAGCTATGAGGATGATCCTCGGGTTCGGACCCGATCCGTATAGTTGCTGCCATCATCTTTCAGCTTGGTTTTCTCTAGGAGCGCGTTGAAGTTCATGTTGACATTAGCGTTGGCCATTGATCTACAAGACATATTTGCAAGGTTTTAGACTAAGTTCATGATAATAAAGTCCTTAATCAAAATTATGAACTCCCACTTAGATTAGACATCCTCTAGTCATCTAAGTGTTACGATCCGAGTCGACTAGCCCGTGTCCGATCATCACGTGAGACGGACTAGTCATCATCGGTGAACATCTTCATGTTGATCGTATCTTCCATACGACTCGTGTTCGACCTTTCGGTCTCCGTGTTCGAGGCCATGTCTGCACATGCTAGGCTCGTCAAGTTAACCCTAAGTGTTTTCGCTGTAAAACTGTCTTACACCGTTGTATGTGAGCGTAAGGATCCATCACACCGATCATCACGTGGTGCTTAGAAGCGACGAACTGTAGCAACGGTGCAGCTTAGGGAGAACACTTCTTGAAATTTTATAAGGGATCATCTTATTTACTACCGTCGTCCTAAGTAAACAAGATGCATAAACATAATAAACATCACATGCAATTATATAGTTGTGACATGATATGGCCAATATCATCAAGCTCCATTGATCTCCATCTTCGGGGCTCCATGATCATCTTGTCACCGGCTTGACACCATGATCTCCATCATCATGATCTCCATCATCGTGTCTTCATGAAGTTGTCACGCCAACGACTACTTCTACTTCTATGACTAACGCGCTTAGTAATGAAGCAAAGTAGTTTACATGGCGTTCTTCAATGACACGCAGGTCATACAAAAATAAAGACAACTCCTATGGCTCCTGCGGTTGTCATACTCATCGACATGCAAGTCGTGAATCCTATTACAAGAACATGATCTCATACATCACAATTCATCATTCATCACAACTTCGCCATATCACATCACATGATCAATCGCTGCAAAAACAAGTTAGGCGTCCTCTAGTTGTTGTTTGCATCTTTTACGTAGCTGCGATTGGGTTCTAGCAAAACGTTTTCTTACCTCTGAATCACCACAACGTGATTTTGTCAACTTCTATTTACCCTTCATAAGGGCCCTGTTCATCGAATCCGCTCCAACTAAAGTGGGAGAGACAGACACCCGCCAGCCACCTTATGCAACTAGTGCATGTCGATCGGTGGAACCGGTCTCACGTAAGCGTCGTGTAAGGTTGGTCGGGCGCTTCATCCCACAATACCGTTGAGCAAGAAAAGACTAGTAGAGGCAAGTAAGATGACAAGATCAACGCCCACAACAAATTTGTGTTCTACTCGTGCATTAGAGAACTACGCATAGACCTAGCTCATGATGCCCTTTGTTGGGGAGCGTTGCGGAAAATTAAAATTTTTCCTCGGCTTCACCAAGATCCATCTATGAGTTCATCTAAGCAACGAGTAACGGAGAGAGATGACATCTACATACCACTTGTAGATCGCGTGCGAAGCTTGCAAGGTGATGATGGAGTCGTACTCGAGCGTGATTCAAATCACCGATGCCAAGTGCTGAGCGGACAGCACCTCCGCGTTCAACACACGTGCGGGACGATCGGCGTCTCCTCCTTCTTGATCCAGCAAGGGGAAGGAGAGGTTGAGGAAGACAGCTCCACCGGCGGCCGACGGCGTGATGATGGTGGAGAAGCGAGATCTCGGCTGGGCTTCGCCAAGCTCTACGGAGGAGGAGATGTGTTGGGAGGGAGGGCTGCGCCTTGGGTGTTAGTACAGCAGCCCCCCCCCCTCTTTATATAGGCCCCAGTGGCGGCCCCTGGAGATCCAATCTCGGGGGGCGGCCGAGGGTGGAGTGCCCCAAGCCGGTGGGCGCCCACCCCTAGGGTTTCAACCCTAGGCGCGGGGTGGGCCTGAGGCGCACCAGCCCCTGTGGGCTGGTTCCCTTCCCCTCTCGCCCATGGGGCCCTCCGGGATAGGTGGCCCCACCCGGTGGACCCCCGGGACCCTTCCGGTGGTCCCGGTACTTTACCGGAAACCCCCGAAACTTTCCCGATGGCCGAAACACCACTTCCTATATATTATTCTTTGCCTCCGGACCCTTCCGGAACTCCTCGTGACGTCCGGGATCTCATCCGGGACTCGAACAACATTCGGTGGTCACATACTTGACTTCCTACAAACCCTAGCGTCACCGAACCTTAAGTGTGTAGACCCTACGGGTTCGGGAGACACGCAGACATGACCGAGACGACTCTCGGGCAATAACCAACAGCGAGGTCTGGATATCCATGTTGGCTCCCACATGCTCCTCGATGATTTCATCGGTTGAACCACGATGTCGAGGATTCGATCAAACCACAGTATACAATTCCCTTTGTCAATCGATGCGTTACTTGCGAGACCCGATCGACGGTATCCCAATACCTTGTTCGGTCTCGTTCCTCGGCAAGTCACTTTACTCGTCCGTAATGCATGATCCGTGGCCAACACCTTGGTCACATTGAGCTCATTATGATGATGCATTACCGAGTGGGCCCAAGAGATACCTCTCCGTCATACGGAGTGACAAATCGATCTCGATCCGTGTCAACCCAACAGATACTTTCGGAGATACCTGTAATGCACCTTTATAGTCACCCGATTCGTTGTGACGTTTGATACACCAAGGCACTCCTACGGTAACCGGAGTTACACGATCTCATGGTCGAAGGAATAGATACTTGACATTGGCAAAGCTTCTAGCAAACGAACTATCGATCTTTTATGCTATGCTTATGATTGGGTCTTGTCCATCACATCATTCTCCTAATGATGTGATCTAGTTATCAACGACATCCTATGTCCATAGTCGAAAACCATGACTATCTATTGATCTGTGAGCTAGTCAACTAGAGGCTCACTAGGGACTCATTGGGTCTTAGTGTTCACACGTGTATTACGATTTCCGGATAATACATTTATAGCATGAACAAAAGACAATTATCATGAACATTGAAATATAATAATCCTTTTATTATTGCCTCTAGGGCATATTTCCAACACTACCGTGGCAAGCACTGTTGCCGCGGGAGCACCTCACACCACTGCGGCAACTGGAGCGGGGTCCTCTCGGACCACCGCTTCTGCTCCTGCCAAGCGGCTAAGGGAACCTACTCCTCCGCCTCGTCGCGCCGATGGAGGGCCGGACTTCGACCTCTCCGTGCTCAGCTCCGACGAGGAAGAAGAAGAGTAAGATTTTTTGTTGTACTGGTAGTTCTTCAATTCTTGTTGTTTTGTCTTGTATCTAATTTGCTTTACTCCGAACCCATTCCTTTTCAGGACTCTGGCCCAGAGAGCGGCGAAGAGAGCCAAGGTCCCGGTGATTGTCATCGAGGACAAACCCACCGCGACAACAGGGGATGTGTCCGAGACCACCTTGCCGGACCCGGCAACTATTCCCCAAAGCAGCCCCCAGCGTAAGTATATGGTTTACTTCCCCCTGTTGGGCACGCATGGGTGTTCTTTCTTTGCTGACATCCGACTATCGGTTTGTGTAGGAGTAGAGCAGCCTCACCAGGAGTGCCCGGAAGCCGCCCCCGACATGCCATCTGCTTAGACTACACCGCCAAGGGAGGGTTCCCCGGCAAGGGTGCGTTCTCCGGCAAGGGAGAATTTTCCGGTAAGGGAGAAATCTCGCAGGGGAGAGTTCTCCGGCAAGGGACGGCACCAGCGACCCCCCGGTGGCGGATACCACGACTGTAGAACCTAGTACAGGTAATCCTCTTGCTTGAAAACTTCCCTTGGGTTCTTCTTCTTCTGATTTTCTTTTTGGATATTTGATTGACTTTTCTCCCTTTTCCGGTCGTCAGATCCATCTGCCACGGTGCCGATGGAGACTGAGGTCGCCGGCAAGGAGAACGCGCGCGGCAATACCGATGACGCCGCTGCCACCGAAGAAGAAGCCAACGCTAATGATCCCGCCGGCGAAGAGGCCGCCAAAGCTGCCACCGCAAAAGCTGGCGAGGGGACCGGCGATCGCACTAACGGCCCTGAGGCCGCAGGAGCGATAGGCGCTACGCGGACCGCCGATCCCTCCGCCGCTGCTGCAGCGTCAGGCTCCGAAGAGCCCCAGCCCGACGCCTATTTGAAGGCCGACGATGGCGTCTTCATCAAGCTCCCCTGGGCGTCAAGCTCTAGGGCGCCGGTCGAAGGAAAAATCTTGGATGGAGAGGTGCTCGCCTCCGCTGGGCTGACGCTGGTCGATGCGCCGAGCGATGGCAATGGCGAGTCTCGAGGAGGAGCTGCTGCGGAAGCTGTTGTCGCTCTACCGCGCTCGACAGGCCAAGCTGGTATCCCGAGAAGCGCTTGTCGCGAAGGCGGGAGTGGACATCAAGAAGCGCGCGGAGGAGCTCCGGGGTCTTAACCAGGAAGCTCTCCGGTCCCTGGCAGAGGAGCGGGAACAACTCGCCGAGGAGCGGAGAGCCTTCCTCCTCGAGAAGGCTGAAGTTGAAGAGCAAAAGCGGCTTGCCACCGAGAAGCTGTCTGCGCAGGAGGGCGAGTTGGCGCAGCGGAAGGTCAACCTTGACAGCCACGAGGAGGAGCTTGCTGCGCGTGAGCAAACATTCGGTGGGGCTCTCAAGGAAGCAGAGGATGCTGCCGTAGCTGCCGAGGCTGCCAAGAAGGAGCTGGAGACAAAGGTGGCGCAGCTGGAGGCCGATCTCAAGGCGAGCGGCGAAGAGCTTGCTGCACTCAAGAGTGAGCGCGAGAAGGACGCCTACACCCTTGGCGAGCTGCAGGGTTGTCTCGCCGAGAAGGGCAAGGATCTTAGCGCCGCCAAGGACTCCAAGGCAGATCTTGAGTTGAAGCTGACTACTTTGACCAAGGCATGGGGCGCCGGAGGCGGAGGTGGCCTTGAAGGAGAAGATCAAGGCCGACGAGGCGCTGCTGGCGAGTGCTGCTGCCACCAAGAACACTTTTAGGTAGAATGTGGAGCACTGGATGGAGGGTCTCGTGGATGTTGCTGCAGCCATCGACAGGGAGCTGGCGCAGCTGGGGATGGAGGATTTCGGGTATTCCTCCGATGAGAACCTCCAACCCAGCGCCAAGCTCAGCTTGTTCTTCAAAGGCGTGGCGACGGCCCTCCAGCGACTCCGGGAGAAGATCCCAAAGCAGCTGGCCGACGAGTCACGCAAGATCTGCGCGGGAGCTCTTCAAAAGTTGTTGGTGAAGGTGGCCTTCCGCAACCCAGGCCTCAACCTCACCAACGTCCTTAGGACCTTGCCGCCGGATGCTGATCTGGAAGCGCTCAAGACCCTTGTCGCACCCATTGTGTATCAAGAGGGTTGAGGGCGATCGCGTAGATTAGGCCGCCCATTTTCTCCTTTTCTTGTCGCTACTGGTCATGTTATGAAAACAATCTATTAGAGCTGTGACAAGCCATCTTATAATATAACTCTATTTGGGTATCGATTGCTATGTTATTTCCTTTACTTGATTCGTTCCTTTGTATGTTTTTCCCCTACGCTTTTAGGGAACCTGTTAGCGCAGGCACCTTAGCCGCGGGCGCTGTGTGCGGGACGTCAGCAGCTTGCTGGCGGTGCCACCACCAACAAAAACCTTGTCGCAACTAGTCGCAGCTCACTTAAGTTGTTGAGCGGACTCGAAACAAAGTAAGGGTGCAAGTAGCTATGAGTTGGTTCCTCCGCGCACAGGTTTTCCATACAAAGCACGGTCGTTCGAGAAAGATAACTTAAAATTTCTAAAACTGATTGCTCAAACTTTGGAAACTTAGCTTTTCTGTCGTTTGCGTCCCGGTAAGGCGAAACTTTCTTGAACGACGCCTGGTCCACACCATTATCTTCTCCTTTCCCCCGGCAAACTTGTGGGCGAGGGAACCTTCCTTTCTTTGAGAAAGAGAAAGAAGAGAAAATAAGGATATGGAGCCTTACGGCTCGTTATTGCTTACCGAGGGTAGGCGCTGCACAAAGTGTCGAGATAACACATGCAAAAATAGAAAGCATGAAATTGACAAGATATCACGGAGCACATGAGCTTTACTTATGCAGGGTTCTTGCCCGGCTTTGTACAAAGGATTACATGCAACATCGGCAAGACTTGTACAAAAGGTGGTTCTTGAGACAGGTTCCGCAACCGCGCTATATATGGGTAAAACTTACGAAGATGCTCCATGTTCCAGGAGTTGCTCACCGGAGTGCCATCTTCGGTCTCAAGGCGGACAGCGCCAGGCCTAGTGACTCGTTTAACCCGGTACGGGCCTTCCCACTTTGGCTCAACTTGTTGGAATTCTTGGCGGACTGAACGCGCCGAAGAACAAGGTCGCCTTCCTCGAGACTTCTGGCATTAACATTGCGGCTATGGTAGCGGTGCAAAGCTTGCTGGTAGCGAGCAGCTCGTACAGCAGCCTGAAGACGGTCTTCCTCAAGGAGCAGCGCGTCATCTTGTCGCAGCTGATCTTGCTCAAGCTCATCATAAGCGAGCACTCGAGGTGACCCGTATAAAAGTTCCGTGGGGAGAACTGCCTCTGCTCCATAAACTAGAGCGAAAGGTGTCTGGCCAGTGGCTCGATTTGGCGTCGTCCTGATCGACCAAAGAACCACCGGCAGCTCCTCAATCCAGTTCTTTCCGCACTTGCGCAGCCTGTCGAAAGTCCTGGTCTTGAGCCCGCGCAGCACCTCAGCATTTGCCCTCTCCGCTTGACCGTTGCTTCTCGGATTAGCAGCGAAGCGAAGCAGAACCTTAGCGCCAAGATCTTGGGCGTCTTGCATGAAGGTGCGGCTCGTGAATTGCGTCTTGTTAGTCGGTGATGATCTGTTAGGGATCGAGCGGCAAACAATCGACTGAAGAACTTGATCGCTTGACCGTCTTGTCACCTTCCTCATCGCTTCCACTTCCGGCCACTTTGTGAACTTGTCGATTACAGCGTACAAGTACTCAAAGCCCCAACAACTTCGGGAAAAGGGCCGAGGATGTCGAGCCCCTGGACGAAAATGGCGGGGATAAAGGGATCGTCTGTAGAGCTAGAGCTGGCTGGTGTATCTGCTTGGAATGGGCCTGCACGCTTCACACTTGGTTACTTGTGCGATTGCATCTGGAGGGCTGTCGACCAAGCGAAACCTTGCGGAACAGCTTTGCGGCAAGTGCTCTTCTTGCCAATGTGGTGACCACATATGCCTCCATGTATCTCTGCCAACAGCTTTTGTCCGTCTTCCCGGTGAATACACTTCAATTTCACACCGTTGAGTCTTCTTCTTTACAGTGTGTTGTCGACAAACTTGTACATACTCGACTGTCGGGCTACTCTTTCCGCTTCTTCTTGCTCTTTGTGAAGTTCTCCTGTCTGAAGGAAACGGACAATCTGCTGTGCCCATGCTGGAGCTTGCGGCTCGACAACAGGGACTAAATGCGCATCTGCTGCTGCGGCAACATTCGCTTCTACGGCGAGAACTTGCGGCTCAGCCGGAGCTTGACGTTCCCCGGCAAGTTTGCCGGAGCAAAACTTGTCGGGAGCGTCTGCTTCAACGGAACAAACCCTAGGGCTTGCCGGAGCAGACTGCTCCTCAGCACCCTTGGTGTTGATCTTGGGGACCTTCTTGGCGGCAGCTTCGGGGAGCTCTGCCGGAAAACAGTCACCAGAAATCAGCTTCCTCTTCTTGCTCTGTCCAGTTGATGGCATTACAGACGGTTGAGTCAGTTTGAGCACAAAGATCCCTAGTTCCACAGGTAACTTAAGTGCGGCACACTTCGACAGGCCATCGGCAATATCGTTCTGAGCTCTTGGAATATGTTCCATCTGTAGGCCGTCAAAGTGCTCTTCTAACTTTCTCACTTCATCAATGTAAGCTTCCATCAACGGACTCTGATAATTCTTGTTCACTTGGAGGACGACGAGCTACGAGTCACCCCTGACAATGAGCTTCTTGATCCCAAGGTCTGCTGCGATCCTGATACCGGCAAGCAAACCTTCATACTCTGCGGTATTGTTCGTTGCTTGCTCCTTGGGAAAGTGCATCTGGACTACGTACTTGAGGTGCTCTCCGGTAGGCGCAACAAGTAGCACGCCCGCACCGGCGCCTTGCAGCGAGAAGGCACCATCAAAGTACATCAGCCACTCTTTGCTTGCTTTCTTGACGGGGATGCTCGTTTCTAGAATTTCTTGATCTGGTGTTGGCATCCATTCTGCTATGAATTCTGCCAATGCTCTGCTTTGGATAGTTGAAGTGCTCTGAAACTTGAGGCCAAAGCTTGATAGTTTCAGTGCCCACTCGATAATCCTGCCTGTTGCTTCTGGATTCTGTAGTATCCTCTTCAACGAAAAACGAGTGACAACTGTGATCTCATGTGCTTGGAAGTAATGGCGCAGCTTTCTCGAGGCCATGAGAAGGCCAAAAAGCAATTTCTGCACACCAGAATACCTTGACCTAGCCCCTGCGGAAGGGCCGACAAAGTAAACTGGGCGCTGCACCATTCTCTTCTGTATCTCCTCACGCACCTGCACAGATCCATCTTTGTCGGGACCAGAGCTTGTCGGTGAAGTCCCCTGCTTGTCGCTGGATGCATCTGCCGTGGTTGCTGGCTCATCATCCGCCGCCCTCTCCGCTACTAGCGCAGCACTAACCACTTGATTGGTTGCCGCTATACACAGCAGCAACTTCTTTTGTCGCTTAGGTGCGACAAGTGTTGGAGTGGAGGACAGGTATTTCTTCAAGTCCTGCAGCGTAGCTTCCGCTTCCGGAGTCCATTTCATTGGGCCTGCCTTTTTCAATATTTTGAAAAACGGCAAGGCGCGCTCAGCAGACCTAGAGATAAACCTGCTGAGAGCAGCCATGCAACCGGCAAGTCTTCGTACATCCTTGACGCGCTTTGGTGCTTCAATCTGCTCAATGGCTTTGATCTTGTCGGGATTGGCTTCAATTCCCCACTGAGACACGAAGAACCCGAGAAGCTTGCCGGAGGGGACTCCAAACACACACTTCTCAGGGTTAAGCTTAAGGTTGATCTTGCACAGATTTGCAAATGTTTCGTCTAAATCCTGAATCAGAGTTGCCTTGTCCTTGCTCTTGACCACTATGTCATCCATGTAGGCTTCCACATTTCTGTGCATTTGTGGCTCAAGAGCGTCATGGACTACTCTTGCAAATGTTGAACCAGCATTCTTTAAACCGAAAGGCATCCTTATGAAACAGTATGTGCCACATGGAGTGATGAATGCGGTCTTCTCCTCATCCTCTTCTGCCATGAAGATCTGATGGTATCCTGAATATGCGTCAAGAAATGAAAGCAAGTCACATCCAGCCGTGGAGTCAACAATCTGGTCAATGCGCGGCAAGGGAAATGGGTCTTTGGGACAAGCTTTATTGACATCGATAAAGTTGATACAAAGCCTCCATTTCCCGTTTGCCTTACGCACGACCACAGGATTGGCCAACCACGTAGGATGGAGCACTCCTCTGACAAGGCCTGCTGCTTCCAATTTCTTGATTTCTTCTGCGATGAATTCTTGGCGCTCCACTGCTTGTTTCCTGACCTTCTGCTTGACGGGCCGCGCATGAGGACAGATGGCAAGATGGTGCTCGATTAATTTCCTGGGAACACCGGGGATGTCAGACGGTTGCCACGCAAACACGCCGACGTTCGCCCACAGGAAAGCAACGAGCGCGCTTTCCTATTTAGGGTCGAGAGGGGCACTAATGGTGAAGGTACCACCAGTGCCGTCCTCCTTGGTGGACACCTTCTTGGTCTCTGGTGGAGCTGCCATTGTCTTCTTACACTTGCTGGTGGAGCTCGATGGTGCGTCCTCGACGGTAGCGCAGCACTCTGAAGAGGTGCGCTTGCCGGAGTGGGCATCAGAACTCTTGCCGGACTTGGTCTTCTTCTTCCCCGGGAGCTTCAGCGGCAAGTGACTTGCGATCTGTTGCGGCTGCTGCTTCGGTAGATCTGTCGGCGCAGATAAGAGCATCCTTCTTGTCGCCAGGGACAGAGATGACACTCATCGGGCCTGGCATCTTCAGCATGTTGTATGCATAGTGAGAGGCTGCCATGAATTTGGCGAGTGTTGGACGGCCAAGTATCCCATTGTAAGGCAATGAAAAGTCAGCAACGTCAAAAGTGACCCTCTTAGTCCTGAAATTCAACTCGCTGCCAAATGTCACCGGCAACGTGATCTTTCCCTTCGGCTTGCTCCTTCCCGGATTGATTCCTTGGAATGTGCCGGTCTCTTCGAGCTCGCTGTCAGGGATCTAGAGTTTCTGGAGTACCGCGGAGGAGATCAGGTTCAAGCCGGCCCCGCCGTCAACTAGCATCTTAGTGACCTTGAGGTTGCGGATAGTTGGTGAAACCAACATCGGCAAGCACCGACCGCAGATTATGTGATCGGGGTGGTCCTCAATATCAAAGATGATAGGCGTCTTTGGACCATTTAGAGGCTTGCGTGACTCGGCGGGTGGTTCTGCGCATTGACTTCCTGCACCTTTGCTTGAGCTAAGCGGTGTGAAGTATCTGAAGAAGCACCGCCGTCAACGCACATGACCTCTGTGGCTTTCTGGAACTCCTGCTCATCGGTCTCATCATCATCCATATCTTCATCGTCGTCGTCATCTTCATCATTGTCGCGGCCGCGGGGAGGTCTGTCTCCTTGCCACTGCTTGGCCTTGCCGCCGCGTCCTCCTCGGCCGGGGTGTTTCTTGCCGGCTCCTCCAGCACCTTCTTGGGCCTTCTCCTTGTCGCGTTGCTCGTATTCAGCCTTTTGCTGCTCGACAAGCTGCTCGACCTTCTTGCAGCTATGGAGATCATGGCCCTTGGTGCGGTGGATCTTGCAGTACTGCTTGTTGGTGCTGTCCTGCTTGTCGGCGACCGCCACAGCCTGGTAGTTGGTGCCTGCGGCAATCTCCTCGCGGGAGCTACCAGTTTTGGCTTTCTTGGCGCCACCTCCGTTGCCGGACTGCTCAACGACTAGCACATCTTTGCCTTTCTTCTTCCTGTTGTTCTGCCGCTGGTTTTTCTTTGCCAGGGCAGCATCCTCGCTATCAGATCCTCCCGCTTCAGATTCTCTCCGGGAGTTTCCTCCTTCCTCGGCACGTGCACACTTGTCGGCCAGGGCATATAGCTCACTGACGTCTCTGATCTTGCACATCGCCATCTCCTCGCCCATCCTGCTGTTTCGCACGTTCTAATGGAACGCGCTGATGACACTACTGAAATCTGGCAGTTTGCCATCTGCAATGGCAGATGGCAAAGGCATGATCGGCGGATGGCAAAGGCTTTGCCATCTGCCAGCCGGATGGCAAACCTGTCGTCCAAACCTCGCGGTAAAGGCTTCTTTGCCATCTGGCGGCGGATGGCAAAAGTGCAACCTTGCCATCTGGCTGGCTGATGGCAAAAGTCAGGCTTTGCCATCTGCTGGCAGATGGCAAAGCCTCTTAACGGGTTAGCCCGTTAGAAGGCTAACGGCATACTTTGCCATCCGCCAAATAGATGGCAAAGGCTGCGAACTCTTGCCATCCGCCACGAGATGGCAAAGGCTGCGACTCTTTGCCATGTGCCGCGAGATGGCAAAAAGCCCAAATAAACTAGCCAAATGGAGCAATAGATGACACGTGGCCTCTTTGCCATCACTTGGCCCGATGGCAAAGCTCTTTGCCATCTGCCAGCAGATGGCAAAGTGACTATATTGCCCCATTTAATTCTGTTCTTTCTTATATCAATTCATTTTCACAGAAATCAAACAGAAATATATTTATATGACCAATATAGCATATTCAACACATATTACCAATAGTCATGAACACATATGTATCCAACACATATTACCAATAGTCATGAACACATATGTATCCAACACATATTACCAATAGTCATGAACACATATGTATCCAACACATATTACCAATAGTCATGAACACATATGTATCCAACACATGTTACCAATAGTAGCAAATTTCATCCGCACATATACATAGTTTCATCAATATTACAGTTTCATCCATAGGTAGCAAGTTTCACAAGGTCAAAACAAAAACTAAATACAAGCACTCCATCAACCCAAGCTTAGTGATCAATTAAGCAAATCTGTAAAATAGGAAAGAAGAAAGTTAGAAGAAGAAGACTAGAAGAAGAAGATTATTATGATGCAACTAAAATGTGAACATTATTATGATGCAACTTATATCTGTAAAATAGGTCATTTTGGAGCTAATTAAGCTTATTAACTAATTTTGGAGGAAAAGATTCTAAGTATAGGTCATTTTGAAGCTACCTAAGCATATTAAGTCATTTTGGAAGAAAAAAATGCTAAGTATAGGTCATTTTAGAGCTATCCTAGGTTAAATAGGTCATTTTTGAGCTAGCTAAGCATATTAAGTCATTTTGAAGGAAAAAATGCTAAGTACAGGTCATTTTAGAGCTAGCCTAGGTTAAATAGGTCATTTTGAAGCTAAGTAAGGTTATTATGTCATTTTGGAGCTAATTAAGCTTATTATGTTATTTTGGAGCTAGCTAAGCATGTGAAGTCATTTAGGAGCTAAACTATGTCATTTCTTAAGCATATCATGTCATTTTAGAGCTAGTTAAGCATATTAACTAATTTTGGAGGAAAAGATTCTAAGTATAGGTCATTTTGAAGCTAGCTAAGCATATTAAGTCATTTTGGAGGAAAAAATGCTAAGTATTGATCATTTTAGAGCTATCCTAGGTTAAATAGGTCATTTTTGAGCGAATTAAGCTTATTATGTAATTTTTGAGCTAGCTAAGCATATTAAGTCATTTTGGAGGAAAAAATGCTAAGTACAGGTCATTTTAGAGCTAGCCTAGGTTGAATAGGTCATTTTGAAGCTAAGTAAGGTTATTATGTCATTTTGGAGCTAGCTAAGCATATGAAGTCATTTTGGAGGAAAAAATGCTAAGTATATGATTATGTCGCTAGTATCCATATGGCAGAGAACCCGGCCGACATGATTAGTCATAGAACCAAGGTGGCACAAGCGTCGAGGGACAGGCATACATGACCCAAAGCAATGCACGTGTCGGTCATCGCGAGTGCAACCAAGTCGTAGCAAGCTACAAGGACTTGGTGATACACGTGACATTTCCCGTAAGGACGGAACACGAGAGCAAAGAAGGACACATGCGGTCAATCCATGTGTTCGGGCGATGGCGAACTACCATGGCTCGATGGAAGCACTAGGAGGCATTTCCCTGTATGGAAGGCTACCAAAGGCACACGACTAGGTGTCGAATCCCACATACAATGCATTTCAAACATACACACATTATGCACGATATGTGTAGATACAACATGGCATCACAACAAAACTCTATTAAGCAAAACACTTGGGAAACTTACCGTCATCACAGAGGTGTAGGTGTAGGTGTAGGTGTAGGACCGCTCGCGCCAGTGGCAGACGGAGAAGGATCAGTTGATGCTTGTCGGGAGTTACGCTGCACCAAAGATTATTTTCAATGTATCGTTAGCATGATGCACTCCTCCTAATACCAGTCTGTGCGAAGTAGTCTCGAACAGCCTGCGTCCGAGCCTCGTGCCGAAAGTTTCCAAGTAGGCGCCTGCACTCGGCGTCGATAACCCGAGCCGCGGCCTCCTCCCGTCCCTCAGGACACCTGTAGAAGGTCTGGAATCAAACAAGAAAACACGGATTAGAAGGTCTGCAATCAAACAAGAAAACACATGTACTCCCTCCGTTCGGAATTACTTGTCGTAGAAATGGATGTATCTAGATGTATTTTAGTTCTAGATACATCTATTTTCGAGACAAGTAATTCCGAACGGAGGGAGTAGAAGGTATGCAATCAAAGAAGAAAACACAACGTAAATGGCAAAGGAGAAATTACCCAAAACGTGGCGATCACAATGTCGGCCACCGTGCCGCACTCGACATCGCCGACCCTATGCTCCGGCGGGGCTGGGGCAGCCAAGTAGTGGTGGGTGGAAGAAATAGGTTCATTCTGTTGGCAAATACTCCCTCCGTCCGGGAAAAGTTGTCCCCAACGATATTTTACGAAAATCACCTTCCCTTTCTTTCCACTATTCATTTGATGGAAATAATTTTAAGAAAATGTTGAACTATTGGTCATTTCCACTGTTCATTTGATGGAAAAATTTAGAGACAGTGGATGCTTGAGTCAAGGCAAGAAATTGTAAGGTGGTCAAAAATCTAGAGATAGTGGTCATTTCCACTATTCAATTCAGACTGTCATACTGAATTTTTGCAGCTGTCAAAATCTAGAGACAGTTTACAGTAGTGGTTAACTAAAGTTTTGCTGGTGTCAAAATCTAAAGACAGTGTTAGTTACAGTCGTGGTTAACTGAATTTTTGCTGTTGTCAAAAGTTAGTGCAAGTTCACAGTACTTATGGAGGATCTTAATTTCCTTGTTCAACTTCATGCATTTCTTAAAAACACCAGGTCTTTTAAACTTCAAGATATTGTACTGAATTTAAACTTCATGCATTTAAATAAATTGAATTTAAACAGAAGATAAATTTAAACAAAAGATGAATTTGATATTGTGTTGGAGTACCTTGCTGCATAGAAGAAATCTGATCTTGTACTCCTTAAGGTTTATTAGCATCAGATTAAAAGAATACTGATCTTGTACTCCTTAAGGTTTATTAGCATCAGATTAAAAGAATACGATCTTGTACCCTTAAGGTTTATTAGCATCGATGTGATCAAGCTTTGAAGGAACAGAGCGGAGTACCAGAGGCGTCGGCGTGTCGGGGTCGAGGCGGGAAAAAAGAAGGTTATTCTAGTTTCTATAACAGGTTATGCTAGTGAATTCAAACTATGCTTTGTTTGATTCAGATTATGCTAGTGAATCCAGTTACTTCACCTCACCTTCACTTCACCAAACAGCGAGAGGAGGGTGCCCAATGGGCCCTAATCCTATCCACAACAGGTACTTCACCTCACCTTTTCTCTCTTGGTTGCATTGCAAGATTGGCTCTGAATTTTTGGAGCTGGCTCCTTTCTATTGTTTCTTCCCTCTTTCTGTTCATGCAACTTCAGTTCAGTATTTTAGTTTACGATAAGTCATGTAAACCTGTAAAATCTGCCCATGATTTGGCAAAGTAGAATAGAGGTTTCCATGATTATGGCCATGAGTATTGTCTAGGTTTCTTGAAGTTTGATCTGTTTGTTTGAAATATGTAAATTTCAGACACGGGACCTTGAATGGAGTATGATTGATGGACCACGAACAACTTGTAAATTTCAGATAACATTAGCGATAGATCAGCACCGCAATTGACAATTTTAATACTCCAATTAACACTGCAATTGGCTGATGGAGTACTTCATTGACAAACTGAAATTGATATTGCAATTGGCATCGAATTGATCTGCAATTGGCACTGCACCAGCAGCCAACAGCAGCAGCAGAGGCAATCAGCGATCGAGGTGGTCGAGGGAGAGGCAATCAGCGATCGAGGGCGGCGGCGGTGGCCATCAGCAGGTCTGCGTGGTCGTCTCGCCGCCGGGAAGATCCGCCTTGCCACTGCCGAATTCTTCAAGAGGCACAAGAGGGGAGCGGCGACCGCGTTAGCGCGGCAGCTGGGGTTGCCGTGGGGGTGAGAGCAGGCGAGCAGGGCACGAGCAGGGCGGGGACGCGAGCAGGGCCACGAGGAGGAGGCGCCCGTCGAGGTGGTCGCCATGGAGGAGCAGCCTCAGCTCGGCGGCAGGCAGCTTCGCCTCCGTCTGGGCGGCCCATGTTCGCAGCGGCGGAGCAATCGTAGGTGGGCGGCGGCGCGGGTGGCGCCGGCGCGGTGGTCGCTGCTCTTTCTCTGGCGGCTGCCGCGGTGGCTCTGACGGCCGCTTGGTGAAGGAGGAAGAAGCGAGGTGAGGGGATTAGCACTAGATTTAAATCCGGAAGGATTTTTTGTAAAATTAAAATGAACTAAGCTCTGGACAACTTTTCCCGGACGGAGGGAGTAGCAGCAGTGCTAAGGGTAGCCTCGGTCCATTTTACAAAGGAAGCAAAACCATTGGAACAGCAAAAATCAGTGAGATACAGGAGGAAGAAAATAGACAACAACACTATACTAGTCAATTTGCTGCTGTTCCTAGTGAGGTGCAGGAGGAAGAAATCAAGTCACCACATTTTCTGCGTATCTAGTTCAGGTCAAAGAACATGAGAACTCAACTAACCAAGGAACAAATAAATTTGCGAGTGGATTGTATGAGGCCTGGATTGTACTAGGCCACTAGAGCGGGGCAGATTATAACAGAGTGAGCAGGATTGACCTTGTGTGGGAGTCGTGGTAGTAGGGGTGGATGACCTCACCGTCGAGGTTCAGGCCCATGTCCTCCTCATCGATGGACCGCACCTGTTGCATCCAAATCGAAGAAACAAATGAAATCATCATCATATATATACAGCCACCATACACTACATGCATACATGCATGTCAAAAGATCGGAGATCAGAAGAAGCAAGCATCATACATACACCTTCGCCTTCTTCGGCATCCTCTTGGCTATGATGGGGCCTGCCTTCCGGTTAGCCTGGATCTTGCCAAAGTTGCTCGCTAAATCCTTTGCACCAATAAGCAGAAGAAATCTCGGTTTCCAACAAGCGAGAGAAGGAACCGATCTGCATCGGTGATGCTTGCAAATGAATCGGCACGTCTCGGTTTTGACATGCCAAACAATGAATGATGCAGATTCATTTGTCTATGCGCACAAGTGCAAAGTCAAGTTTGTTGAGCAGGATGGATATCCATAAAGAAGGTGTGCTAGCAGGATGGATTGGATTCTTAATAGGAGCAGTGGAGGAACTAGCAGCTCTTTGAGCAGCAAAAACTTGGGAAAAAAGGCTCTGGCCCGAGATAGAGAGAGAGAGATCGACCTTTTGCTGGGAGTGGTGGTGGTAGGAGTGGACGACCGAACCGTCAAGGGTGATGTTGATGCCCTCCACGGGCGCTCATACGCATCCGTCGAACAAAAAAATTTAAGCAACATCGGTGATGATCTAACCGAAGTAAGCCACATGATATACACCTACTAAAAGCAGTAAGAATCAGTAATTATTGGCTCTTAACCGATTGAATCAAGTCAAGTTCCGTGTGTCAAATCCGAATCAACATTAGTTAGGAAGTGATCTGCATCGGTGATGCTTACAACAAATGAATGAATCTGCAATGCCTCAGTTTTGACATGCAGAACAGAAAGGGATGCATATTCACTCATTTGTCTGTACGTACAAGTGCAAAGTCAAGTGTGCTATAATTAATTACTAGTGCTCTCTCCCTAATCAGGATGGATTGGATTCGAATGCGTAATCAGCCTGGCATTTCCGCAAGTGTCAGACTTTCCTCATCCCCAATCACGGGAAAATATCAAACTTTTCTCGTCTTGTCTCGTCTCTGAAGAAAGGTTCAGTTTTCTTGACTTGTCCTCTCTAATGTTAAGGCGACAAGCAAATTCTATCGATGACCCATGAGAGAGGAGAGAGATGGAGTTATACCTTCCATGGCGTCGGGCGTGGCAACCCTGGTCGGGAAGAAGAGGCTTGTATCCTCCATGGCGGCGCCGGCGCGTGTGAAACCGCATGAGGCCAAATCCTCCGAGTCAGAAAAGAGTCCAGGGGTGCGTGGTTGTGCTGCTCGAGGAAGGAACCATGCCTAGCGTATGAGGGAAGGGAGGGAAGGTAGAGGAGCAAGCTGGAAGAGGGGAGTGAGTACCTTGCCTTGACGACGGCGCTGCATCTCCATGGGCGCGGTGCGGTGCCGATGCCGATGTCGTGGTTGTGGAGGTGGATCTGGAGCTTCTTTGGGACAGGGAGCGGAGGAAGGCGGCCTCCTTACGAGAGAGAGAGAGACCCTCCTCCCCACCTTCCCGGTCGCGCCATGGCGGCTGTGGGCGCAGCGAGAGAAGAAGCGGATCTGGCGCGCCATGGAAGGAAGGAAGGACCTCTGCTGCTCCATGGCGTCGGTGGCACGGGCGGCAACAAGGTCGGAGGAGCCGCCGGGCGGAGCAGAACCTCCAGCGACCGTGGTGGTCTTCATTTTCCTGCTGAATCGTGAAGGGAATCCACATCGGCGGCCGGGAAGAGGGAGCGAGCCCTCCCTGCGTCGCGCCGAATGGGGTCCCGCCACGGCGAGGAGGCGGATCCGCTGGTCGGGTGGGTCGCGAGGCTCTTCCATGCCGCAACACGCCCGGCCGAGCTAGGGTTTGGCGCCGTGAGAGGATCTGGAAGGTGGAGGGGCCCGGCGGTGGGGTTTGGGGAGAGGAGGTCGGCCGGCGCGGGGTTGGTTGGTTGGTTGGGTAAATCTGGGGCAGGTTTTTTACACAAGTGGTGGGTGGGTGAGGTGGGGAGAGAGAGAGGGGGGGCGGGCTGGAAGAGAGAGAGAGGGAGGGGCGGGCTGGGAGAGATGGGCCCTCTCTTTGCCATCTGTTGGCTGATGGCAAAGATATGAGCCTTGCCATCCGGGCGGATGGCAAGAGGTGGGAACTCTTGGGCGTTCTGGCCCGTTATCCATTGGACCCACCTACTTCTTTGCCATCCATAGCAGATGGAAAAGATTCTTTGCCATCTGTTGGCGGATGGCAAAGAGGTGGGTTGACAGCCGTTCTGATGCTTTCGACCTGCCCACCTCTTTGCCATCTGGCGGCGGATGGCAAGATTATTACCATCTGCCGGCAGATGGCAAAGATATTGCCATCTGCCGCCAGATGGCAAAGAATGGCTGATGGCAACCATGTACTTTGCCGTCTGTCAATTCTTTGCCATCTGTTTTTATAAGAGATGGCAAAGGCGTTCTTGCCATCGGTGGCGGATGGCAAAGAGCTGGCTGATGGCAAATTCGATTTCGATGGTGTGACCGCGGCGGGGTGGACATCGGGATGTTGTGATGTACACGGCTGAATCTCTGAATGTACTTGCGCGAGGGCTCTCCTTCCTTCCGGGCGGCGGATGAAGGTCGCTCTCTTAGCCATGAGGCTTGTGGCGCCCGTAAAGCGCCGACAAACTGATGGCATAGGTCTGCCAGGAGGATATGGAGTTGTCCGGCAAGTGCATGAGCGAGACGACATTGGGCTTGAGCACCGGTAAGTAGTTAGCAAGGATCTTGTCGTCCCGCCCCTGGCAGCTTGCACCGCGACGGAGTAGATCTTGAGGAACTCCGGCGGATGCGACTTGCCGTCGTACTTCTCGAATGCGTCGGCAGAAATTCTTCGTCTTTGGGCCATGGACTTGCCGCAGCTCACGAGTGAGCGCAGGGCAACCTACACGTCGACAAGTCGCTGGTTCCTGGCGCATGCATGTCGACAGAGGGCCCAGCGCGCTGGTCCGATTGACGCCGCGCTTCTCTTTGGCGCTCGATGCGAGTACGAGTGTCTTCTTGCTGTCGTTCGTGAAGAACTTGGCGTTGATCGCGACGAGCTCGTGGATCTGATGATGCGGTGGAGTTGTTGTCGAGGTAGATCCGGCGAGTCGGCGATCTTGGCCTTTGGGGCAGAGAGTGCATGGTGGTTGCACCCCCACCGGTCTTGTCGCCATCGGCTCGCGCCTGGCAATCTTGCCGCGGCTGCGATGTACTCGGCTGCCGTGGAGTGTCGCCGTTGGCAAAGCCGATGAGACTCTAAATGGTGGCCCTCCATTCGTCGATCTTCTCTGCCATTGGAGGGTAATCCAGGAGCAGTTGAGCTCGCGCCAAAGCTTCTGCTGGAGTGGTGGGCGGCAGTGGCAAACGGTGCGAGGAGCGGGATATGCTCGGACTTCTAACTATGTTAGAAGGAGCAGTATCCCGTCCAGGCGACCGTGTCTCGCTCGTGCCAGCATGCTGGTGTGCATGCTGGTCTTGAGCACCCCAAGATCCATCGGCTCGGTCTTGGTCCAACGAACGTATGGTACCGTAAGTACCATGACGTTGTCGGTCCCGCGCCTCCTGAGATGGGCGCGGTGCATGTACGGACACCGAGGTCTGCGCAGCCTTGTCCATGGACCTGGCAGCACCGTGAGCTCCCTCGACGACGCCCGTTCTTCCGCCGGCATCCACCCCACCACCCATTTGCTCCGGTGGTGGTGGGATCGACGCGGACGGAGTAGCCTCCTACGAAGCCTTCTTCTTCGGCGGCATGTCGATGAAGAAGACTAAGATCTAGCTCGTGTGAATGCCGGATCAGGTTCACACAACCTCGACGCCCCCTACCTGGCGCGCCAAAGATGTCGGGGAAGCTGATCCACGAACACCTATGGGACCGGCGGACCGAGCCCCTTTCGGTTCGGTGGGGGGCGGAGGTCGCGCGAAGAGCGGATCGAGGAAAAGCACACGAGCAGTTTACCCAGCTTCGTAGCTCTCCGGAGAGATAATACTCCTACTATTGCATGTCTGAGTGTATTGAGTTCTTGCTCGGCAGCGCTGAGCAGTACACACTAGCTGCTAATGAGACTGAGCGTGAGCGTTTTCTGGCTTCGAACCCCCCTCTATGTTGCGCATGGGCCTCCTTTTATATGCTCAATGGGTCACCGACAGGTGGCAACGTAGACAAGGGTAAAAATGGAAAAGTGTTGCGGTTGGTACAACTACCTGTACAGTGTATCATACCTAACCCTGACGGCAGGGGACAAAGGCATTAAATGCCCATCTGCGTCGCCCAAATAGTGCAAAAGGGACCGTCAGGGACGCCACCGCTTGCCACGATGGCAATCTTGTCAGCGCCGCTTGCCACCGCACACCGCTGGCTGCACAGCCTCCTACCACAGCGCTGAAAGGTCCTGGGTGACACGCCGGTGGATGTCTTTGGAGCGTGGAGTGCAGTGGTAGCTTGCGCGACAGCGCCTTACCCATGACCGTTGTCTTGTCGCGTCCGGAAGCTTGTCGCTCACCGGGCCTCACCGGGACGCATGGCGCGTCGCGGCAAGTTCCTTGAGATGCCTTGGTTGGCCTTCTCGGCAAGCTCCTCTTGCCGGGGCCTTGTCTCCTTGGCTTGAATACTTTGTTCTTGAATGGCTCCAAAGGAACCACGGAGGACCTTGGCGGTCACCCGGCAAGCCTTGCCGCGGGGTGCTGCGACTGCCCGTGCACAAGTTCGGGATACTAGGGTACCCCTACTCTAGTACACCGACACCTTCTTGAGAGAAGCTTCGGTTTACAAGAAGCTTATACCAAAATCTATTCCTATTCGGCCAATTTTTTTACCACAACATGGTAGTACCATGACATGACATCCATGCCAAGTTTCATGATTTTCAGACGTGTTTTGGATTTACAAGAATTTTAAAACCAAGTTTCTCAATGTTCTCGGCCGAGCCACGATGCCCAAATGTTTTAATTTTATTCTCATTTCTTGCATGGGACCTAGAAATTCACCCGAGGACACAAATGTGATTTTTCAACCAACTTTGGTGCACGAGAGCATGTGCTTGTAGTTCAAATTTGACTTATGCACATTAAATGACCAGAAACTCAATTAATGTATAAAAGATGACAAACGAACCCGGAATAATTCCAAAATTTAATAGGGCACTAATGTAGTTATATGTTGCCTTTGTTAAGAAACTCAAGGGGGGGCAGCGTATATCGTTTCACACTCAAAGGTGGCACGTTCCCTCTTAGAACCACGAGCTTCCAAATCAGCCCAATTTTTTACCACAACATGTTACTGCCATGACATGACACCATGCCAAGTTTCATGATTTCTAGGCGAGTTTTGGATTTACATGAATTTAAAATCTAAGTTTCTCGATGTTCTCGGCTGAGTCATGACGCCCAGATGTTTGAATTTCATTCTCATTTCTTCCATGGGACCTAGAAATTCAACCAAGGACACACATGTGATTTTTCAACCCACTTTGGTGCACCGGAGCATGTGCATGCAATTCATATTTAGATTATGCACATTAAAAGTCCAGAAACTCAATTAATGTATAAAAAGTCCAAATGAACCCGAAATAATTCCAAAATTTAACAGGGCACTCATATAGTTCTATGTTGCCTCTGTAAATAAAATCAGGGGGAGGCAGCGTATATCGTTTCGCACACAAAGGTGACACGTTCCCTCTCGGGACCATGATGCTTGTTGAGAGAATCTCCTGTTTTGGAAGAAGCTTATACCAAAACTTGTCCCAATTCAGCCAAAAATTATACGTATGAAAACAGGGTGTATATTATCCCGAACATCTCGCTACCTAGACCAATAATGTACTATGATTTGAATTCAACATAAAATGGATACAAATATTTGAATTGGAGAGCGTATGGTACATGTAGTTCATAGTGAAATATGATTACTGCTATATGCATGTTTTTGCTATCAAGATAATATTTAAATTATTGTATAACTTGACAAAAATCATATTCAAATAAGGAAAATTGATTCAAATTTAGTCCATATGGTAGACGACAATATATATGTTCACATGGTGGAGTAAAATGTTCATATATGATGGAAGATCAAAATGTACGGCTACATCAATTATAAACCGCAAGGTCATCTAACGATATATTCGAATTCAACATAACATGGATTCAAAAATTGAAATTCGAGATCATGGCATCTGTAATCATATAAAAAGGGACATTACTCTTTCTTTGGTGGGAATTGATTTGTTTTTTGTTGTTGTTGAGGGAAGTGCGAATCGATTTGGTATCGTGCAGGGTAATCTTGTTCTCCCGATTTTTTTACATTTTTCTTGTAGTTTTTTCAATGGCAGCTATAGCCATGTAGTAAAAGGGGACATGACTCTTGTGTGTCT
This sequence comes from Aegilops speltoides, assembly GCA_021437245.1. Classification (NCBI taxonomy): domain Eukaryota; kingdom Viridiplantae; phylum Streptophyta; class Magnoliopsida; order Poales; family Poaceae; genus Aegilops; species Aegilops speltoides. Next base: position 19,828,476 of record CM038141.1, read on the forward strand.
TGTATGAATTGTTTTTTTACACGTTAAGTTTGTTCTGCCAAACAAGGAATCCGCACCTTGTTATCCCAAAATTTTCAAGCTCGAGTATCTTTTGTCTCACCTTCTTTGAAACTCCCGCTTCAACCCGCACCACGCCTTGTTATCCTGAAATTTGGATGCGCGCGAGAACTCCCTCCTCATCCGAAATCGCTCCCACAGCCCAGACATGCAAAATCCACCTTCTACCCCTTAGCCGAAAATGAAGCTCCACGTCGCGGTGTCAAAACCAGTGAGGGCATGCTGGTAACTTACCCTACATTTCGGACAAGCGCGTCCCTAAGCTTGGCTCCCCCTCCCCCTTCGCCCCCATTCGTACACCGAGGATGCCAAAACCCACGAAACCCCACGCTCTTCCGTCAGCCTCCCGACCGCCACCTAGCCGGAGACTCTTGCCGGACTACGTCGTCCACCGCAATAGCTCGCCCTCCCTCATCCACCGCACCGGATGAGGATCTGTTGTCGATCTCGTCGTCCCGCCGGATAAGCCGCCCCGTCCTCCACCTCCAAGAAGCTGCCCCGACGTTCGCCTCGTCTATCGCACCACCTCAATCCCCACAGTGCCGCTTGACCTGCCCCACCGGAACCGCAACACCCTCACCAATTCCTCTGATGAAGCCGAGGCCAACTCGACGCCACCAAGGAGGTTCTGCACTCACCGCTGCATTTGATCTTTTATTCGATCTCACGGGGCTGCCGGTGCTCGATACCGAGCAGCCATGGCGTGTCTCCATCAATGGCGCCGTCGTCGGCCACATCATCCACGACGTCTCTCCCCCATGCCGTTGCTTCCTCGGCGGCGACTTCCACAACGGCACTAGCTGCAGCTGCTCCGGCTCTTGCTCGCTGTCGGTGTCAAAACCGGCGGATCTCGGGTAGGGGGTCCCGAACTGTGCGTCTAGGCGGATGGTAACAGGAGACAAGGGACACGATGTTTTTACCCAGGTTCGGGCCCTCTCGGTGGATGTAAAACCCTACTCCTGCTTGATTAATATTGATGATATGGGTAGTACAAGAGTAGATCTACCACGAGATCAATGAGGCCAAACCATAGAAGCTAGCCTATGGTATGATTGTTGTTCGTCCTGCGGACTAAAACCCTCTGGTTTATATAGACACCGGAGAGGGCTAGGGTTACACAGAGTCGGTTACAATGGTAGGAGATCACATATCCGTATTGCCAAGCTTGCCTTCCACGCCAAGGAAAGTCCCATCCGGACACGGGACGGAGCCTTCAATCTTGTATCTTCAAAGTCTTGGAGTCCGGCCAAAGATGATAGTTTGGCTATCTGGACACCCCCTAGTCCAGGACTCCCTCAGTAGCCCCCGAACCAGGCTTCAATGACGATGAGTCCGGCGCATAGATTGTCTTCGGCATTGCGAGGCGGGTTCTTCTCCAAATTCCATGTACCTGTCGAATAGTGTCCGGCTTCTTATAAATGCTACGCTCCTTGGCTCCCACGCCCAATAATGGCCGTCTTCCACGTGTCGAATGAATGCGAAAAGCCAGGGTATTTTTACAATTTCCCCCCTAGCTGCGCAAATGAGCCGCCTATAAAAGGGACGGGGATCTAGATCCGAATCACACCATCCTCCCTCCACGAGCATTCATCGGAGCGCCTCTGACAAAAAATCCATTCCATCATGGACAGTCGACGCGGCTCCTCCTGTCGCGCTCCCTGCCCTCAGCCTGGAGATTGGGAGAGATGCTCGGTCCCGCACGGCGAGCTAGCGACGCTTCAAACCAAGGGATTTCTGCCCCCGGCCTTTATGGTCCCGGTTCGAGCCGGACTCGCCACCTACAAGGGCGGAAAGCACGCGGAGAGCGTCCCCAATCCCTCCAAAGGAGAGCGGGTATGCTTTGTCTCTTATCTAATAAGAGGACTTGGATTTCCAATACATCCGTTTCTCCGGGGGCTCCTGGAGTTCTACGGCCTCCAGCTGCACCACCTTACGCCTACCTCCATTCCGCACATCGCGGGCTTCGTGGCCCTTTGCGAGCTGTTCTTGGGTGTCGAGGCTCATTTTGCGTTGTGGAAGAGATTATTCTGCCTTGTACCCCGTTCTCATGAGGGGTCAATAAATCAAGTGGGCGGAGCCGAACTATGGCGCATAGTCGGGACGGGATATCTATCCGGAACCCCGAAGAAGGCATCCGAAGACTGGCCTTCGGAATGGTTTTATATACAGGATGCCCCGCTACTAGACCCAGTTCGGATTGGCCTCCCGGAGTTCAGTAATGCTCCTCTGAAGAAACACCTAAGTTGGTGTCCGCGGAGCCCTCAACGGGAGAATGACAGGGACGTCCTTTACTTGGTGGGCCGAATAAGATTATTGGCTCATTCCGGATTGACCATGATCGGAGTCATGGACACATGCATTATGCGGGGGGTGCAGCCGCTCTAGTATAGGGGCCACCCCATGTGGGATTTCAACGGGGAGGATGAGGCCACCCGCCACGGCCGTAAGGGGCCGGGATCGGTCGCCGATCTGGTAAAGATTTTGTCCGGCCTGTACAAAGGAGAGAAGGAGGATTTTCTCCGTGTTAGTCCACTGAGCGGATTTTCTATGAACAATCCTCGAAGCTGGGTAAGCGGACATTTCTTTTTTGCCTATCCGATCCCCATTCCCATGGTTAAGTATCTCATTTTGTGATTTCGACGCAGGAACTGCGCCGGGCTGTAGAGGACATACACAGCCCGCCTCCACAACCCGAGGGTCCAGAACGGTCCCTCGATCCGGCCTCCAAAGAGGATCCGGATATAAAGGTGGAGCTGATCAATGGGGTGTTCCACCAAGTTAGCGTCGACAATGCTTTGGTCGCCATTACGGCTGACTACCCCGGGATATTTCCAGCTTCCCAGGTAACTGTGACCGAAGTCTTGATACCATGATCCATCCGTGCTTATTTCTGATCACCGCATACTAATGGTGTTCCGCAGGAGGTGCCTTTAAGGCAGGAAGCCGAGCCCTCTGCGGCTGTCCAACAAGGCAGCTTCGGCCAGGCAAAGCGGAAAAAAGTGCGGTGCGGATCGAGACGTCGCCCAGAGCGGTATGGCGCGCCACCGTGTTTCAAGGAAAGATTCCTGGAAGGCATATTAACGTTCGTGACCTTTTCAGGAAAAAGAATGCTCGCCGGACTGTGTTCGGATAGGTTGCCAATCGAGCCTCCGCCAACCAGGCTCCAACACCGGGTCCGGAGGGGGAGGCTAACACAAGGTGCCCGTCGGATGCTCCTCCAACGGAGGATGCCGACAGGTTGTCCGCCACCTGATCTGAGGTGGAGAGCGCCATGAATCATAGGCGCCGCTGGACAGTTCTTCGTCACGCGTGTTTCTCCCCAGAGGCATTGAATGCCTTTAATTCGGGAAATGCGCACCTCCGTGCCGCTCAAGATGGTCTAGCCAGAGCCACGGAGCGGTATGTGAAAGACATATGGGTGAGGAATTTTGACAGTTATATATGCCAGTAGCCCCCGAGACTTAAAATAGTTAGAATAACTAATTTAAGGATAATTTGTTATGTAAGATCTTACAGAAAAGAATACCCAACTGTCCCAGGAGCTGCAAGAGTGCAAGGCCCAACTTGTGGCTCGCTATACCCACATAGGGAAGCGACGAGACCCCTCGGTAATATATGCTTCACGAAGAAGTAATTTGCTAAATCTGGCGTGTGTATAAGTCGACAATAATTTTGCGAGATGGCGCGGACTAGATCGGACAAGCAACAGCTCTGCGCGGTTAAAAGCAAGAGAAAGTGCTTACAAGGGTGCGACAAGAAAAATAACCTCCAAGATGCCAACACCCAGCTGGGCGAGGAACTAAAAGATGTTCGAACCCAGCTGTCTGACTCCGTTAAGGAGAATCGGCGGCTTCGTCGCGGCATTTATAGTAAGTGCTTGAGCAAACCTCAAAAAAGAGTTCGGCGAGGAAGTCGACTAACAGAAATTTTTCTGTAGGTATGCTCACAGGTCGTCCTGCAGAGGAAATGCCCGGTTCAAAGGGTGACCTTCTTCCCGAGCTGCTGCAACTGCACAAACGAGTTCGGCAGGCGATGAGGGGCAACGCCCAGGCCTTGTGGCCATCCTCTCTACCCGAAGGCCTTGCAGAGCTTGAAGAGAAGCTTCAGGGAGCACGGCGGTGCTTTCGGCTATGGAAGATATCGGCCTGCCGTCAAGGCGCCAGGGAGGCTTGGGCCATGGTGAAGACGCGGTACATGAAGGCTGACCCAATCCACATGGCCGATGTCGGACCTGTGGGGCCTGATGGGAAGGAGAACCCTGTGAGCTTAGTATACGGCCAAGTGGAGTTGGCCGCAAAGTATTCCCAGCGGGACTGTAAACTAGACAACCTGTTAGATGGTATTGAAGCGGAATACGATCAGTCAATTTGACTATATAATTTAAAATGACATGTAAAATGCCTTCTAGCCGGATTGTAGATCGTATGTCGTAGCGGACCTTTTCGCTTCAACCTCGGGACCCGACAGTCCAGAGTGTGTCCGAATACCCTCGCGGTTATGTAAGAACCGGGGCATGCGTGGAGACCAGGCGTAGGGGTCATTAGTGCTTTATCAGACAAGTGCCCAACTAGTTATGTTCTATTACATGGTTAGTAAGAAACATCTTCCAGGGAGAATAGTTCCGTTAGGGGTTCCTTTCCCTGGGAGGCATGCCCTAAAGTGCATGTCCGGACTGCGAAAAAAGCAGGAAAGCATCTGGGGGCAGATAAATGAATAGGTAAAAAATCGTCTTTTAGTTCACCAACCAAATATTCCCTTAAGAACGCTAGCTTTCGGCTTCACCCAGTCTAAGGTACACATCCGGCTGACCCGGCAGTAACAATCGCAGAGGTGCTCCCTTTACCACCTAGCCGAACAATCGGGAACGTAGGGGTAAGCACAGGAGCCAGGCAACCCAGCTTGGCCAAAACTTATGTCATATCGATGCATATAATGGCGAATAAAACGTACATGCGGAAGTTTGATGCATGTGTTGGGCATAAAGCCCGTATAAATAAGCTTCTGTTAAAGAAGCCCCAGGTATAATGAGTGCGAGTAGCACGTCAAGTGTGTGCGAACAATGCGCGGACAAGCCTCCAAAGGCTTTAAGAAAAAGAAGGGGGAAGGAGAGAAATAAAAATACAGCTAAAGTATAAAATGTAGACGGAGGAAGGAGACGAACTCAGAATCCGGCGCTAGGTGTAGAATCATCGAAGACGGGCTGCGTTCCATGGATTCGGCTCGAGTCGGTTATCCGGTGCGTTTCGCAGACGGTACGCTCTGCCGGTCAGGACGTGATCGATGATGAAGGGACGTTCCCATTTGGGCTTGAGTTTGTCCATTTTCTTGTCCGGCAGGCGTAGAACTAGTTCGCCAACATTGTAAGCTTTGGCCCGCACTTCTCTCTTTGATATCTTCGAGCCTGCTGTTGATAGAATGCAGAACGAGCTTTTGCCACGTCGCGCTCCTCCTCTAAGGCGTCCAAACTGTCCTGCCGATCCAACTCAGCTTCTCTTTCTTCGTACATGCGCACGCAAGGTGAGTCATGAATTATGTCGCAGGGCAAAACTGCCTCTGCGCCGTATACCATAAAAAATGGTGTGAATCCGGTGGTGCGATTCGGCGTGGTCCACAGCCCCCAGAGTACGGAGTCGAGCGCCTCTACCCAGTGCGTGTTCGATTCCTTGAGGGACCGCACTAGTCTAGGTTTAATGCCGCTCATTATTAGACCATCTGCTCGCTCGACTTGACCATTAGTTTAAGGGTGATAGACTGAAGCGTAGTCGAGCTTGATGCCCATGTTTTTGCACCAGAGTTTAACCTCATCGGCCGTGAAGTTTGTGCTGTTATCAGTGATGATGCTATGGGGGACGCCGTAACGGTGTACTACCCCTGATATGAAGTCTATCATGGGTCCGGATTCGGCCGTCTTAACTGGCTTGGCCTCTATCCATTTGGTGAATTTATCCACCATGGCCAATAGGTATTTTTGCTTGTGTGTTCCTCCTTTAAGGGGTCCAACCATGTCAAGCCCCCAGACCGCGAACGACCAGGTGATGGGTATAGTTTTGAGGGCGGTGGGCGGCCTGTGGCTTTGATTAGCAAAGAGCTGGCAACCGACACATCGTTGGACTAAGTCTTGAGCATCTGCCCGGGCCGTCGGCCAATAAAATCCTGTACGGAAGGCCTTGCCTACAAGGGCCCGGGCTGCGGCGTGGTGCCCACCGAGTCCGGCATGGATTTCAGCCAGAAGATTTCGCCCTTCCTCTTCGGAGATACACCTTTGAAGGACTCCGGTTGTGCTTTTCTTATAAAGCTCTCCCTCATGGACCTTATAGGCTTTAGATTGCCGTACTATGCAGCGGGCCTCGTTTTGGTCCTCGGGAAGTTCCTGCCTAGTTAAGTAGGCTAGGAATGGTTCCGTTCACGGGGCAATGACTGCCATTATTTCATGGGCTGAATGTGTTATTTCATTGGCACAGCCACCGATTGTGTCAGAATGTTTGGTGTCGGGCGGTGCGGTTGGGTCCGGATTGTTGTTTACGGACTCCACTTCCCATAATACGGATGGCTTGAAAACTCGTTCCAGGAAGATGTTGGGAGGGACAGCATCGCGCTTTGTGCCGATGCGTGCCAATACGTCCGCCGCCTGGTTATTATCCCGAGCTATATGGTGAAATTCGAGCCCTTCAAATTGACCTGACGTTTTTAGGATGGCGTTATGGTAAGCTGCCATTTTCGGATCCTTGGCGTCGCAGTCTCCATTTATTTGGGATATTGTGAGGTTCGAATCCCCGCGCACCTCTAGGCGTTTAATGCCCATGGAGACCGCCATCTAGAGGCCATGTAGAAGGGCCTCGTATTCGGCTGCGTTGTTGGAGTCTCCAGTTGGGGATGTCAGGACGACGCCAGCCCCCAGGCCGGCCAACATTTTGGAGCCGTCGAAGTGCATGATCCAATTGGAATATGCGCCGTATTTTTAGGGAGTTCGGCTTCAGTCCATTCGGCGACGAAGTCAGCCAAAACTTGTGACTTGATAGCTCGCCGTGGTTTATAGGTTATGTCAAATGGGAGGAGCTCAATGGCCCATTTTGCAATCCGGCCAGTTGCATCACGGTTGTTTATGATATCGTTAAGAGGAACTTCGGAGGCTACTGTTATCGAACACTCTTGAAAGTAGTGTCGCAGCTTCCGGGATGCCATGAACACCGCGTACGCTATCTTTTGATAATGTGGATACCGGGACTTGCATGGGGTTAGGACAGTGGACACGTAGTAAACTGGTTTTGAAGGGGGAACTTGTGTTCGTCCGTTTCTCGTTCGACGACAAGCACCGCGCTTACAACTTTATGTGTTGCCGCGATATATAATAACATTGGTTTGCCCATATTGGGTGCGGCCAGGACCGGATTTGTTGCCAGTATGGCTTTTATTTCTTCGAGTCCGGCCGTGGCGGCATCCGTCCACTCGAAGTGTTCGGTGCGCCGGAGGAGGCGATAAAGGGGTAATGCCTTTTCACTCAAGCGGTAGATAAAGCGGCTTAGAGCCGCCACGCATCCTGTCAATTTTTGAATTTGTTTGAGGTCTTTTGGGATATCCAATTGTGACAGAGCTCGGATCTTGCCTGGGTTTGCTTCAGTTCCTCTACCGGATACAATGAACCAAGAGCTTTCCGGATGGTATGCCGAAGACGCATTTTTCCGGATTCAGCTTAATGTCGTATGTTCGGAGATTGTCGAATGTGAGTCTCAAGTCATCTACTAGAGTTTTACATGATTGGATTTGACGACCACATCATCTACGTATGCCTCCACTGTTTTGCCGATCTGGTTTGCCAGACACGTTTGAATCATGTGCTGATATGTTGCGCCGGCGTTTTTGAGCCCGAAGGGCATTGTGTTGAAGCAGAATGGCCGTATGGAGTGATGAATGCCATTGCGGCTTGGTCTGGTTCCGCCATCTTGATTTGGTGGTAACCGGAGTATGCGTCGAGGAAGCACAATTAATCGTGCCCAGTGGTAGCGTCGATAATTTGATCGATGCGGGGGAGGGGGAAGGGATCCTTTGGGCAAGCCTTGTTAAGGTCCTTGAAGTCAACACATAGGCGCCAGGATTTATGTTTCTTTGGTACCATCACCAGGTTTGCTAGCCATTCCGGATGTTTTATATCTCTGATGAATCCGGCTTCCAATAGTTTGGCTAGCTCCTCTCCCATTGCGTGTCTCTTGGGTTCGGAAAATCGCGGAAGACCCTGTTTGACTGGCTTGAATCCATTTAGGATGTTTAGGCTGTGCTCGGCCAGCCGGCGTGGGATTCCTGGCACGTCTGAAGGGTGCCAGGCAAAATGTCCCAATTTTCCCGTAGGAATTCTCGTAGTGCGGCGTCTACGTCGGGGTTTAACTGTGCCCCAATGGATGCCGTCTTTGTAGGGTCCGTTGGATGGACTTGGAATTTGACTATTTCGTCCGCTGGCTTAAAAGAGGTGGACTTGGATCTCTTGTCGAGTATCACATCGTCCCTGTTCACCGTGGAGCACAGCGCAGTGAGTTCCTCGGCCGCTAGGGCTTCGGATAGTGCCTCGAGGGCTAGTGCGGCTGTCTTACTTTCGGTGCGGAGTGCTATGTCCAGATCACTTGCAAGAGTGATGATTCCGTTGGGCCCGGGCATTTTGAGCTTCATGTACCTGTAATGGGGTATAGCTTGAAAAATTGTGAATGCCTCTCGCCCTAATAAAGCGTGATATCCGCTGCTGAACGAGGCCACTTGGAACATGACCTCCTCGGACCTGTAATTGTCCGGCGACCTGAACACCACATCCAGTGTAATTTTTCCTATGCAGCGTGCTTCCCGACTAGGGATTATTCCTCTAAAGGTTGTGCTGCTTCGCTCAATGCGGTTCCAGTCTATTTCAATTTTTCGAAGGGTTTCCTCGTAAATGAAGTTTAATCCGCTGCCGCCATCCATGATTACCTTGGTAAGGCGAAAGTGGTCCACTATTGGACTGAGGACCAATGCGGCTGGTGCTCGGGCCGTTCGGAATTTAGGTTCGTCACTGGCGTTAAAGGTAATAGCCGTGTCACTCCATGGATTTATTGTTGCTACTTGGTAGACTTCGGCAAGGCTACGTAGTGTTCGTTTCCACATATTATTTGATGCGAAAGTCTCGAAGACTGTTAATACCGTACTGGTGTTGTTGGGCTGGCTCTCTGGGGCTAGAAGCTCTTCGCCACTTTTGGCCACCTGCCGTAATATCCAACATGCTCGAAGGCTATGAGTTGGAGTGGCGCCCTCTGTACTATGAATCTTGCAGGGTCCGTTGAGCCATCCCTCCAGTACGGTTTCGTGCCCTTTAGGGGTTTTTTGCTTTTTGGTATTTAACCCAGGGGTCTGGCGATGATGCACTCTTTGATTTCGGACTCGGGTTGTATTCGGGGCCGGATTATCCGAAAATTTGGTTTTCGTTTTCCAGGCGCTCTCCATCGCACAGTACTTTCATACTATGGATGCCAAGTTGGCAAAACGTGTAATTTCACGCCGACTTATGGCGTTTAGGATTCCTTTGTCCGTGCAATTATTGCAGAAAAGTGAAATTGCGTCTTCCTCGCGGCAGTCCTTTATCCTGTCCGTAACCAGGAGGAATCTGGCCCAGTAATGGTGTACTGTTTTGGCGCGCTCTTGCCGGATTTGGGATAGATCACTTGTGTTTGGGTGGGCGGGTGGAATAAAGTTCGGAACCCCATCCAATCTAAGAGTCAAGGGCCGAAAAGTTTCCGAACATGGAAGCTTGGGTTTTTGAATATTGTCCAATGAATCCAGCTCGCTGCCTGACTTTAGGTTCAGGACTTGATCGACGTCCGTCCCTCCGCGGGAGTCCGGCATGGAGGGGTCGGGAATCCGGACATAGCTAGTCCTTAATATACAAGAAGGGTCGTCGTACTGTTCCTCTACCACAGCAACGTGGTGGGTAGCCTGGGGAGAGTTGATCTCTCTCAGATCGGTTTTAGGCCCAATCTGATCGTAGTCTCTAGCGACTCCCAGGGCGGCGATGCAATCCAAGAGCTCGTTTAAGGAGGAGATCTACATCGGATCTAGATGCTCGGCAAGTTCCTAGTTAACGTGAAGATTGCTTTTGATAACCCGAGAAGTCATCGTTGGCGCGGCGGCCGAACAGGCGGTCATAAGAAATCCGCCTAGTCGGAGAGTTTGGCCGATGGCCAAAGCTCCTTTAGCAACGGTGCCGTATTTAAATACGGGATGAGGCATCCTTCCTGATGGTGACGGCACAGAGGAACTCTCAATGAAAGCACCAATGTCAGTGTCAAAACTGGCGGATCTCGGGTAGGGGGTCCCGAACTGTGCATCTAGGCGGATGTTAACAGGAGACAAGGGACATGATGTTTTTACCCAGGTTCAGGCCCTCTCGGTGGAGGTAAAACCCTACTCCTGCTTGATTAATATTGATGATATGGGTAGTACAAGAGTAGATCTACCACGAGATCAATGAGGCTAAACCCTAGAAGCTAGCCTATGGTATGATTGTTGTTCATCCTGCGGACTAAAACCCTCCGGTTTATATAGACACCGGAGAGGCCTAGGGTTACACAGAGTCGGTTACAATGGTAGGAGATCTACATCCGTATTGCCAAGCTTGCCTTCCACGCCAAGGAAAGTCCCATCCGGACACGGGACGGAGCCTTCAATCTTGTATCTTCAAAGTCTTGGAGTCCGGCCAAAATGATAGTTCGGTATCCGGACACCCCCTAGTCCAGGACTCCCTCACTCGCGCTGCGGCTCTGTTCATGCTGTCGGTCGCGCTGCTGCACTGCTCCTGCTTTCGTTCCAGCTGCTGCTCTGTTTTGCTCTCGCTTGTGCTGCTGCTGCTGCTGCTGCCACACCTCCGGCAGCTACAGGAGTTGCTGCTTTAGCACTCGCTCCTGGTGCTACTGCATGACTTGCTCTCTGCTAGTGTGTTCCCTGCTCGAGCGTCTGCTGATTTAGATCACTGCTTCTCTGCTACTAGTGCTCGAATGCCCTAAACATCTATTGCAATCCTCTGTTACTAGTTCGATCAGTTTCGACAGTAAAATTCAGTTTCGACTGTGAAGTTCATTTTCTTCAGTTAATTTCAGAGTGAGCTGTACATATAGCATCTGTCGGAGCGGCCTAGGCGTGGCTGATGCGTTTTACATCTAGCACTTTTTGGTGATGTATTTTACATCATCTATTGCAGATGATATTAGGGTCCCACTTCAGATTAACGTTGTCTGTCTTGTCATGCTTCAGCCTCGTCGCCGTACACCTTAGCGGAGCTGCTCCAATGACGGAACCGTCCATCACAGCAGAGCAGTACCCTCGGCGCCATTTCCAGAGGCCTCGAATCTTCTTCCCCGCCTCTGACAGTCACACCAACATCATCACCATCCTCCACGTCCAACCCAATGATGCTGAGGTCCACAAGGCTATGCCAAAGAGGTTGTACACTCGTCGCATCACTTTGTTTCTCCATTCCTCTGTTCTTCCAATTCATGTGAGCCAAACAACCAGGTTGACTGAAATCCTATGTTTCCAAATGCTCTGTATAGCACGTGCATTCCTATCCTATTCCTGTGTTTTTCCTGTCCCTGCGTTTATATTATCCTGCAATTCTAAGGAGCCCTTACAGATTTACTTCATTTTCAGATAGGCGTCAAAGAAAACTCTGTGTGTTATGTTCTGCTCCTGCCGTGCCGTCATCCACCCCACCTAAGGTGCACCATCGACATAAGCGTTCACTGCAGCAGAGGTCCCCCCTGCAGACTTTCTTTCGCCGCCTCAGATCATCTTCGCCGTTGTCGGCAGCCACGCCAACTGCATTACCATCATCGACTGAGCAGATGAACCTGAGGACTACACAGTTTCGGAAGAGAGGTCGTTGTCTTTCGTGTTTGCTTATGTTATACATCGGTTATTATTACCTGCTACTTTATTGTTCAATCTTGAGTTTTGAATTTCCCATGGGTCTCATATCGAGCTAGCAAGGAATAGTATCTGTCTACTATCTGGTTCATCTGGGGTCTTCTGTGTGGTTCATGTTGGGTGGGCAACAAACAATAGATGATCCATTGTCTATCTTTTTAAACTGAAGCTATAATCTACCTGCTATCATTAGTTTTGGATCCATCCACTCGTTTGCTACCATCAGTCTTGATTTTTGCATGCACCCCTTAGGCCTTACAAAATCTAACTATTTTTTTATTATGCATGTCAGATATTGTACACAATCGTACTGAACATGTAGAGAAAAAGAGAAGATCGTTGCGTGCAAATATAATGTCATGCAGACGCCGCTCCATGGTGGGCGAAGTGCCCCCCTCCTGCATTTCCAGATTCTATTCCAGAGGAAGATAACTGTTCAGATGGAGATTCAGAAGGAGCCGACCACACCTATTTACCACCTGAGGTGTTTGCTCTAATCTGGCATGCTGATGTTGGTCATATCATGCATATGGCGCCTTGCATTACTTACATTATACATCTTATGTGTCATCAGCTTAGTTTAGATTTGCTTTGTGTGAATGTCACCTGTTTGGTTTCTATATCATACTCCCACCATTCCTAAATAGTTGCCTTTTTAGAGATTTCAACAAGTGACTACATACAGAACAAAATGAGTGAATCTACACTCTAAAATATGTCTATATACATCCATATGTGGTAGTCCATTTGAAATCTCTAAAAACACAAATATTTAGGAACGGAGGGAGTATATGGGAATTATGCAATGCCATCTTCTTTAGCAAGGCATCATATACGTGAATCATGCAATGCCATCCTGTTTAGCCAGTCATCGTATATGTGAATTGTATCATGCCATCGTTTTTCCATAATGTATTCCATTTGTCAACAATGTTTATACATTCATCTACTCTTCCTGTGCATCAGCTATTTGAGTCGGTCGGGGAAAATGTGGAGTGAAAACAAGGTCTTCTGAGCAGTCAGTGCTACCTGTCGATGCAGATTTTTTGCTGGTTACAGATAGCTCCTTAGAGGAGGATTCAGAGAGAGATGACCAGTCGTATTCCCACCCCCTAGGTGCATGCTCTAACTTGGCTAGGTTATATTGCTCATATCATGCATATGGTGTCTTGCATTGCCATGCCATCTGCTTAGATTAGACATGCTTTGTGTGAATGCCTCTTGTTTGCTTTCTATATCAGATATGTGAATTATGCAATGCCATGTTTTTCAGCCAGTTATTATATATGTGAATTATGCACCGCCATGGAGCCAGGCATCATATATGTGAATTATCTCATGCCATCTTTTTTTTCATTACGTATTCCATTTGTCGACAATCTGTGTATATTGAACTACACTTCATGTGTATCATCCATTTGAGCCGGTTATGGAAAAATCTGGAGTGAAAACAAGGTCTTCAGAGCAGGCAATGGTACATGTTGAAGCATATGTGTCGATGGTTACAGGGAGCTCCTCAGAGGAGGATTCAGAGACAGATGACCAGTCCTGTATCCCACCTGAGGTGTATGCTCTAAGTTGCAGTGTTTATATTTCTCGTATGATGCATATGGTGTCTTGCATTGCTTAGTTTAGACATCATATGCACAATATTGAATTCTATCTGCTTAGTTTAGATATCATACATGTGAGTGCCAACTTCTTAGTATATGAATCAATTATGTGAATTATATCATGCCATCCTGTATACTTAGACAACATGAATGTGAATTATTTCATCCCAACCTATTTTAGAAAGACATCATATAGTTTTGTCATGTCATCCTGTTTAGGTACTCATCATATGTTGAATTATGCCATTATATCCTGTTAAGTTATCCATCATATATCTGAAACTGTGTCATGCTATCATGTTTAGTTAGGCATCATATATGTAAAATTGTGTCATGCTGTCCTATTTGGTTAGACAACATATATGTGAATTACCACATCTGTCTATCATACAATGTTTGTATGTTCAATTTCTTTTCTTGTTTATTAGCCATTTGTATTGGAGGGGGTGATGGCAGTATCTAAGGGAGCAAAAACCCGTTCTTCACAAAAGACAGTGCTACCCGTCGATGCAGATAGAACCATGGTTGTACTGGCCCACAAACTAGCCCCACCACACATAATCGAGACTCTTCCAGATTGCACACTTACAGCGTTGGGCAGAGAACCAGCTACAACCCATCTAACCGCAACCCCAGCGGATAGTAACCCACTTATAGTTGACAAAGCACCATGTCCACCACAGAGTACCCCCACACGAGCAGTTTGTAAAGCTACTGCAGTGCCCAAAGCACGAAGACCACCATAGCTAACCCAAACTCCACGTTTAAAGCAGAAGAGCAATTGCTCTCAGGTCAGATTCTGTAGCTATGGTCCATACTCCTTTGCTGTTGCATTGCTGTATTTACTCATACCAACTACTTTCGAATTTGAAGGATCCAATTGAAACTCCAATGGCGCAATAGGTATGTTTTAAACCTATTTCTTTAACCGAATTGTTGTTCTAACTTCTTGCTCTATGTTGATTTCAGTTTAAGTTGTATAAACAGTTATGTTCTCATGTGATGCACATTACAAGTGCTGCCAATGCTGTGTAGTTTCTCACACTTATATTCTGTCTATGCTGTTGTGTCTTAAAAATATATGAGTTGAACTGTGTCTCTATCTTGATTAGGGAACATAAACTAGAATGATATGGACAATACAATGACCATAGTACATATTTATATGTTTGTTTCGTGCTGTTATCCTGTCCACCTTACTACTGAACCGGTTTACCAAAATGAGTTTCGTATACTACAAGCTAAACCTGTGATGTGTCTGCTTGTTTCTCCTGTAGTATGCAAACGGAATATTGGAGAAGAGCACCCCACTATGCCATGGTAGAGAAAGTAATGCAGATAAGGTTCATGATAGTGCGACAATCCTGTTGGTCTCCAAGAAAGGTGATAAAAATGATCTTGTAGACAGTGATAAAACCCCACAGTCCTGCGTTGATGTAGTTTTTGAGTTACTGGCCAGTACCGCTGGCACAAGCTCTTCGAACTCGCTGCCTGAATCACTTCGGCTTCTTCAGTCTCAGCTACAAGCTGAAAGGCATCGATCACCGTGTCTTTGAAGAAGCCAAGGACCGAGGAAGTCCCTCAAATTCAGATCGTATTTTCTTGCATCGCAAGCGTTGGAGGATTTAAGCGCCAAACAATAGAAGGTTAATAAGCTTGCTAAGCATCTTGCCAGCATTATGGGTACCCAGGATATTGTTTCTTGAACTCTTCTGAAGTGGTTTCAGTTTTGGACTTGTTTTGCTGCGGCATTTATATGCTGCTTTGTTCCCTATATTTGCAGCGGTGGCGAACTTTGATGCCCAGTGGATGTAATATGTGTAATAGCCGTGATATCCTAGCATAAGTTGCTTGCTTATTTATTTCCTTGTTGTCTTGTTTATTTGTTTGCTTGTAGTCAGTGCAGTTCTTTTTTCGCGGTTTGCTAGTGGCTGCAATAACCTATTTTTTAAAACTAGGCCACAATAACCATGGGCTAATATTTACTGTAGTGACACTGGGCCTCCTACGGGCCGTAGAAACAGTGGGCCTTCTACGGGCCGTAGAAATAGTAGGCCTTCTATTGGCCATAGAAACAATGGGCCTTCTATGGGCCGTAGAAACAATGGGCCTTCTACGGGCTGTATCATCATTGGGCCTTATACGGGCCATATGATCGATTGGCCAAACATGGGCCAATAACAGGCCGCATTATGGCCGTACTTGATGACGCTATGAAAACGGCCCAACGTATTAACGGGCCACAAATGGGCTGACTGTAACCACGGGCTGAATTTGGCCCTGGCGAAAAATAGCGAACGGGCCGTAAGTAAGCGAATGTTGGAAATGAACCCAAAAATAAATGGGCTCTGAGAAGGCCGAAAGATAACATGGGCTGGAAACGGAATAATGGGCCGTTAACGGGTATAAAGTGATACACTGTTCATTACGGGCCAGTTTCACCACGGGCCATTAATAGGCCAAGATTTACATAGGGTCTCATATGGGCCGAAAGACGTCATGGGCCATATATGGTCCAGAAGTGAAAACAGGCTGGAATCATATTGGATGGCCCAGATGACGCTACTAGGCCTAATTCGGATAGGGCGTAACGGGCCTTGGGTTAGCGGGCTATAAATGGGCTATATGCGAACATGCCGTTAACAGGCTTTCCATGGGCCCGCCCGCCACCTTTTGACCAAGTCAAACGTGCCGTCCTTTTCACAAGAATGGGCCTCTGTTGGGCCCTGCCACGTGTCGACGTACCATAGGCGCCTTCTGTCCAATGAGTGGATGACATCTGTCCCAACGATGAGCCGACACGTGTTTCCTCCAGCCAATGATGATTTTACACGTGGAAAATCCCCATTGGTCGGGGCTGTTAACGGGTTATCGGATCCAAAACCCAACCCGATAGCTTAACGGCGTTCCGTTACGATGGATGCCATGTGTTGATCACCCTTGATGAAAGCACATCTGTGACACGCGATTTATCGTCATGGAAGTGGACACTTCCGTGATGATAATTTTGGTAATGTCATCGAACACTTCTACAACAGCACAGGTATGACTATCTTGATTCTGTCATAAAATCGTCATGGATGTACATACATGACAGAAAACGCGACCTACTGTGACAAACACGTATCTTCACGGAAGTGTATTTTTTTGTAGTGAAGGCTAGCTCTCCTCTTCTCTCTATGTGGTGTGTGCAGTTCTGATGGATCAACCCTTTGCATGGGTGCCCTGGGGGTTTATATAGGCCTACCCCCAGGGGTACAATGGTAATCCAGCTGGATGCGGGTCCAGGCCGTCAGTGTCTATGGTCACCGGCTTCTCCGCCGGCCACTGGGGCCCACCGACTGGTGGGTCCCGCTGGCTGCCGGCCTCTGGACCGACAGGCTGGGACCACCGCTTGGAGGTCTTGTCGGCTGCTGGTTACTGTATCCTTGCTCTGGGTGATGATGGCTTTGTCGAGGTAAGCATGGCTACAGTTCCGCTGCCTGGCGGGTGTTCACTGTAGCCTTACCCCGTCTCATCTGCTTAATGGTGCACAAACTTCTAGGGCAATGGTAGGCCGGCTCCTGGGAGCCGGTCTCCCCCCCATGCCGAGTGCTCAGGTCCAGCCGCCCTCTGGTGGCTCTCTAGCAGGAGGGGCCCGCCACCTGGGGGCCGTACTGACATCCTGTCGTGGGTGATGTCACGGTCAACGTGGCAACAGTATCGCGCCAGACGGGGGATGGCCTCCCAGTAGGGCACACTATGGCCACGCTTACTCCGGAATTCAGGGGTGGCAGGCTTCACTGTAGCCACGCCCCGTCTCATCGCTGTTATGTGGGTGTGATGACCCACAAGTATAGGGGATCTATTGTAGTCCTTTCGATAAGTAAGAGTGTCGAACCCAACGAGGAGCAGAAGGAAACAACAAGCAGTTTTCAGTAAGGTATTCTCTGCAAGCACTGTAATTGTAGGTAACAAATAATTTTGTGATAAGATAATTTGTAATGGGTAACAAGCAATGAAAGTAAATAAAGTGCAGCAAGGTGGCCCAATCCTTTTTGTAGCAAAGGACAAGCCTGGACGATCTTATATTTACTAATTGAAAGCACCATCCGAGCTTCCACGTTAATCCTAGGAATTAATAACTAAGAGCCGTTGGATATAATTAAGGAGAAAACTGACGGCTAGATGGATATAGTTTTATTTACCAAGCGAACCCAATGTCTCCCGCGTTTCCAGCCTAGGAAAACTGTCAAAATTAACCATCCAATCTTCCTTTTAGTTATCTACAACCGTTAGATGCAGTATATGATGCTCCCCCACAAAAAAAAAGTAGTATATGATGGAGTCCTTACGCTTTGTCCAACCAGAACGCCTCTTCTCTCTGAACTCATCTACAGGATGCGTTTTCTGAAAGGAAAACAACCGCAATGAAGAGAAAAAAACACCACGTAAACTCCTCCCATCGGCAGCTCCTTCCCATCGACTACTCCTGAACGATCTCCCCCATCTTCTTCCTCGCCGGACAATAGTAAGAAAATTTTCTTAAGAAGCTTTCGTTTCTGAATCACTAATCCATTCTATTGCTTCTTCCCTTTATCCATCTCATGTACTGATGCCCTAATTCCACTCATGGCTCTGACCACAATATTTTTAAGCGTGCATCTGTCAATGCGATGATCGAGGAACATCTCTTCCTGTGCCGTAATCACTAATCAATCGAGAAGTGGCTCCTTTCGTTCCTCTTCCCTACAGGTCTGCTTTACGTGTTGGGCACCCTCCCAGATATATCTGCAAGTAGTCCGGGAATCGTTGTTGAGGCAGTGCAGTAGTTCTCCACAAATTCCTCCCTGATTCAGCAGGCAAGTAACACCAATCAAAAAATTTACTTATGTATTATCCATCCTGTTGCGTTTATCATAAAACCACATCAAACTGTCTTGATCCCTAATGTTCAAACAAGAAAAAATATGCATGTAGTTTATGATTCTGTTATTTCTTAGTTGTCATGTGTTAGAAAAATTGTCCATTCGATCGATCCGGTAGCCACCACTAAGCGTCAGATTAAAATGCGATCCGGTAGCCACCAGTAGCAGTCATATTGAGTGCATGCCCTTGACATGCACGCCTCTTCTCTACCGATGAATTAAACAAACTCTCCTGTAATCCACCTCCATCGCATTGGCCTTGATCGTCCACCTCTCCTCTTACCGATGACTTACCTATGAAAATCGTATGTTGGGTAGACCCTCAGCTCATCCGCTACAGTGGAGTGCTGCAATGGTTTATATCTAGGCGTACTGCATGTGCATCCGACCACAGTTCTCCGGACAACACATCAAGCCGCCCTGCTCCTGCTCCAGCCCCATTGATCTCAGGTTTGGTCTTCTTCTCAATGTGCTGTACACTTACTTGGATGCTATTTGACGGTGAACTAATATATGGAATTAATTGATCCTAATGGCAACTGAACCTTTACGGAAAAAATCTTATTAAATAGTGATTCAACGACAGCAAACAACATGACGAAATAGGAGACATATTTCACTGTCGCTGCTCAGCACCGGGTCACTCGGACGCGGATGCAGATGATCGATCTCCATAACTGGGCACTAGGCGAAGCAGACTAGGAGACTCATTTTAACAGGCGATGGCAAGAGCCGGCTCCACAGCTCCGGCTGCACACTGAGGGCTAAAGCTAGCTAGCATGTCTTGAGAAGCCGACAGAAAAGGTAATTAGTGTCATCTACCAGTTTTTTTGCAAGTTATCACGTATGATTAATCTGTGTACATGTAGGCTTTCTGAAACGATGGTTGGTTTTATTAATATATATGCATTTTACGTGTAGTATACACAAGAATACAGTATGCTATCCAAACTTGATTGATGAAGAATACGAGGTGAAATTAGTACGGCTATATCTAAGAGGTAAAAATCACGTGTATAGATCATGAGTAGCAAAACATCTTACATTATTCCCGTATGGGTATATACTAAGATGCTGGGTTGCACATAGAAAAATAACTAACACTCCACATGTTAAGTAACAAAGTATCTTCCACTAAAAAAAGTAATTAAAAGTACCCTGAAATCAACTGCATTATTAATAAAAGAAATACAATTCTAAGCCTTCCGTCGGTGTTGTAACTAGGTCGATAAAAAGCACACTATTAAAGAATATGTGGTTCTGTAAATCAGAAGTTTTGCGAGATTTTTGTATGTCTATGCTGATTTTTTTTATGTGCAACTTCGTTTGGATATGTTCAAAAAGTGGACTTAATAAAAAAATAATTTAGACATAAGAATTTCCCAGTCGTCCTGGATGGGCCTATAAAATATAGTGAAAAAAATAGTATGATTTGATTTTATTTCCTCGAAGGTACGTGTTACTGATAAAAAAAGTGTTCATCCAAACAAAAGTATTTTTCTTCTATCTAATAGAATATATTTTTCATGGATGCTGTATGCGAAAGCTAATCCATAGAGATACTTAAAAGGTTATTACATGACTCTATGTATATACTAATCTTTCTTTAAAGTTTAAGAAAAAATGTCATCGTTATATTCGTAGCAAAACTAGACAACACATACTACAATCGGGCATTTTGATTGGGTAGAAAACACGTTGAAACATTACGGCGAGGAGAATAAACAGCATACACTTATTTTTGGTGTTTGAAACATTGTAGGTACAAAGAGAAACTTAACAAAATTGCAAGCATTTTTTAGTTATTACATAGGTCAAACATTCAAGTCGTTTGATTATGACCTAACTAGAATAGCATGCTTTAGTTTATTGCACAATATGTACTTTGAGACTTGAAACACTTGCAAACAATTTATACTACTGTAGAAATTTTTTGAGGGCATATAACTTCCTTTTGACAGCTGGATAACTAAAAAATGATAACATGTTTAGTAAGTTTGTTCTACATCTAAAAATTGGATGAATTATCACATAAATAAATACTAATAATGTGAGCCAGTCCACTTGCATAGACTACCGGCTGAAATGTCTCATGACTTTATCCAAGAGTTCTCAAATGAGAAATCACTTGCTGTGTAACCTAATATAACAAGTTTTGTCCATTAAGATATCGCCAAGTAAAGAAGACATGAATAACTAACTCACGCTTATTGGAAACAATGTTGGAGTATTTGTGATGTAATGCATCATGATTGAAGGATGGTTGTCTTTTCTTTCTATTTTTAGCCGATGGGTAAAATTGAAAATATTTTGCATGTTCTTCTAGCACAATAGAAGAACACACATGCATAAAAATACTTTATATAGCAGGGTATCATGTTCATGTCCATATTTTTTTGATAAATGTAATTCTACATTACTTATAGAGGTTGCCTTTTTAATATTATCTTATTGACCTGATGTGCTAGCCCGTGCAGTGGCACGGGTTGATGACTAGTTTCTTATAATGAGAAAAGAGCTCCCGAGGACAAATTTGAATTATCGTCAAGCTAGTTTTCATCACGCTCATATGATTCACGCTCGGTACTTTGATAATTCGATATGTGGGTGGACCGGTGCTTGGGTACTGCCCTTACTTGGACAAGCATCCCACTTTTACCCCTATTGCAAGCATCCGCAACTACAAAAGAAGTATTAAGTTAAAGCTAACCACAACATTAGACATATGGATCCAAATCAGCCCATTACGAAGCAACACATAAACTAGGGTTTAAGCTTCTGTCACTCTAGCAACCCATCATCTACTTATTACTTCCCAATGCCTTCCTCTAGGCCCAAATAATGGTGAAGTGTCATGTAGTTCACGTTCACATAACACCACTAGA
The DNA here is from genome assembly GCA_021437245.1 of Aegilops speltoides. NCBI lineage: Eukaryota > Viridiplantae > Streptophyta > Magnoliopsida > Poales > Poaceae > Aegilops > Aegilops speltoides. The sequence continues at coordinate 19,849,872 of CM038141.1, forward strand.
GGAGAGACAACATACATCTCATCAAAATATCGAACGGATACCAAATTCACATGACTACTAATAGCAAGACTTCACCCATGTCCTCAGTAACAAAAGTAACTACTCACAAAGCATATTCATGTTCATGATCAGAGGAGTATTAATATGCATTAATGATCTGAACATATGATCTTCCACCAAGTAAACCAATTAGCATCAACTACAAGAAGTAATCAACACTACTAGCAACCCACATGTACCAATTTGTGGTTTTGATACAAGATTGGATACAAGAGATGAATTAGGATTTTGAGAGGAGATGGTGCTGGTGAAGATGTTGATGGAGATTGACCCCCTCTCGATTAGAGGATCGTTGGTGATGATGATGGTGATAATTTCCCCCTCCCGGAGCGAAGTTTCCCCGGTAGAACAGCTCCGTCGGAGCCCTAGAACAATTCTGCCCAGTAATGAAATTCAAAAATAGCAAATGCAAAACCTTATGTGCAGAGGAATCAACAGCGGCTCACCTTGGCTCCTGTTGAGTGTCAAGGAGGAGAGGTGCCCACAATGCAATAGTAATAATCATAGTTATTCATATCAGTAGATAAATACCATGATTCATCATTTCCCAAACATGTATGTCATTTCCTCATCCCGTCTTGAAACTGTCATATATCAATATCGGTCTTGCAAGAAGTTACTTGTTTAGAAAAATTAACTCCACTGCCAAATTAGGAGATACATGGCCATATTCCTCAAAAATATGAATAGAATTAAATTAGGGTGCAAACGTCTACTTCTCAGATAATCAATATCAGTTATTTAGCATTAATTAAGGATTCGAATGGTAAAGTAGTAAGAGGATAGGTAATATTGAGGAGGTTGATTCAACACTTCATCAGCCATAAATTTCACTGATGCTTAATTGGGCTGGCCTCACTGGTAAGAAAGGACAGCTAGCCAACCAGGGGTTTAGCAGGCGTGTTGAGGCTGCGACCCTGTTTGGCTTTGCGGCAGCTTAGGCATCACAGAATCGCCTTCCTTGTGTGCGGGGGCGAGCTATAAATTGATAAGTTAACCAACTATGTCTATCCTCCCATTAATATAGCTTGATTTTTAAATCTACTTCATCAATGACACAATGGTATGGAAGATGATTTATACATGTTTTCCTGTGTACTGATTATGAACAAAAAAGATATATCCATCCTCTAATTATGTACATGCCATGCCAGACATGAAATTTTGAACTAAGATGGGGCTGTTAGTCCTTTTAGATGATGAGATACAAGAATAGGATTAAAAAACAAATGTACATAAGTTAAAGAAAGCATTGAGTGTGTAGCTCATGGAAAGTGTGCAACGTGTGAATGGGAAACTGCTACAAAAACGAACAGTTGACAAATTGTTTTCACAAGGCATCTCTCTAAGCACACAGTACTCACCTTATATTGTAGTTGGAACGGGGAATAGGACGCAACTAAAAATTCAGCAATGCAGAAGCGGCCACCAATCAAGGGAATCTGAAATTGATAAGAGAATATCAAATATGTAGTTATGTATAAAACCGAAAAGGTGCCTTCTGAGATGTCAACTGAAAGTAACCCACTGATGTTGTGAAGGATTTATAATTTAGGGTTTGATCTTCACCCAAAAAAGGGAAAGCTATTGATCTGTGTTCAGTTTACTCTGAATTTTACAAATTCAATATATGCTCTCACATTTCAGCTTTGGTATGTGATGTTGCACTTCTTCGATATATATTCGGTTGACTTTCGGAATTACTTATACCACTTTAAAAACAAACATGTACATTGCATCTGATAATCACTGAAAGACTAGAGTGCGCCTTCTGCGAGTGCATGATGTGCTGATCTTTCTTTAGGTTGATCAGTTCACCATAAGAATGATACAAATTTGTTTGTTGTTCTAACTATTGCAAAATTGAGATGCTTGGATAGGTGAAAAATTTATGACAAAAAAAGGCATACTCAGATCCCACATCAAGCAACAAGCAAGAAATCAAGAGATGCTCAAGCTGAGCTCCAAATCGGCAACTTCCGTGCAGTATTCTTCGACCAGAAGTTCAACCATAAATAAACAGAGGGAAGCTTGATAAAACCTCATGAATGGATGGAACCCTGGCCATACCTCTTCTTCTCTAGGAAACAGCCGCACAAATTTTCCATTGCTGCTCCTCTAAGTCTTCTGATGTGGTTTTTGATAACTAACTCCCTGCTGCTGTGCGGGAGCATCCATTTGACCGCTACCTCTCTTTGCAAAATGTTGAACGAATTGTTTCACAAGATGATGACTATCAGAAAAATTTAATTGCTCCTGAGCAAGTACAAAAATTTAATTGCTCCTAAAGCAAGTACAAAAGTTACAAGCAAAAATTTAATTGGTCCTGAGCAAGTACAAAAATTTAATTGCTCCTGAAGCTTATGTAGATGTTGTAAGATTATATGTGATTGCTAGCTGTGTGTGTTGATTGTTGTGTGACATGGAGAAGTACATTTGTACTTGCATATGTTCTGTGATGAACTTGAAACATGTCATGTTAGATGCATGTTGGAAACAATCACATGATGTGTTTTGAATGTGAATTACTTTATGTGCTATGTTTGCACGTAATTTTGTTCTAATAATTCTAGTAATATAGCACTAATTTTAGGCTTGGTTAAACATGTTTAGATCCCCAATCACACACGGTTCTAGAAGTGTGTGCGATGGCATCCCCAATCGCCAACCAATCCGAGCACACAACTTTCAATTCTAATTGTGTGTGATGGGCCCTACTTGTTGACATCGGGTCCAATGAAAAAAAATTGTAACAACACTGGAGCAATTGCCTTGGCGAAGGAATCCAAATTTCACAAGAGAACTAAACACATCAAGATATGCTTCAACTCCATTCATGAAAAGCTCAAGGATGGATACATAGAGGTTTGCAAAATTCATACGGATCTGAATATAGCAGACCCGTTGACTAAGCCTCTTCCGTGAGCAAAATACCAGCACCAAGACTCCATGGGTGTCAGATTCATTACAATGTAATCTAGATTATTGACTCTAGTGCAAGTGGGAGACTGAAGGAAATATGCCCTAGAGGCAATAATAAAGTTGTTATTTTATATTTCCTTATTCATGATAAAGGTTTATTATTCATGCTAGAATTGTATTGACCAGAAATTTAAATACATGTGTGAATACATAAACAAATACCATGTCCCTAGTGAGTCCTACTAGACTAGCTCGTTGATTAAAGATGGTTAAGGTTTCCTAACCATAGACATGCATTGTCATTTGATAACGGGATCATATCATTAGGAGAATGATGTGATGGACAAGACCCATCCGTTAGCTTTGCATATTGATCGTTCAGTTTATTGCTATTGCTTTCTTCATGTCAAATATATACTCCTCTGACTATGAGATTATGCAACTCCCCGATACCGAAAGAATACCTTGTGTGCTATCAAACGTCACAACATAACTCGGTGATCATAAATATTCTCTACAGGTATCTCCGAAGGTGTTTGTTGAGTTTGCATAGATCGAGATTAGGATTTGTCACTCCGAGTATCGAAGAGGTATCTTTGGGCCCTCTCAGTAATACACATCACAAGCTTGCAAGCAAATGACTAAGGAGTTAGTTACGAGATGATGTATTATGGAACAAGTAAAGATACATGTCAGTAATGAGATTGAATTAGGAATGAAGATACCGACGACCGAATCTCAGGCAAGTAACATAGCGATAGACAAAGGGAATTATGTATGTTCGACCAATAAAGACCTTTGTAGAATATGTAGGAACCAATATGGGCATCCAGGTTCCGCTATTGGTTATTGACCGGAGAGGTGTCTCGGTCATGTCTACATTGTTCTCGAACCTATAGGGTCCGCACGCTTAACGTTCGTTGATGATATAGTGTTATATGAGTTATATGATTTGATGATCGAATGTTGTTTGGATTACCGGATGAGATCATGGACATGACGAGGAGTTCCGAAATGGTTGAGAGGTAAAGATTGATATATAGGACGATGGTATTCGAACACCAAAGGGGGTTCCGGGAGGCCCGGGGAGGTCTATGGGCCTAATGGGCCAAGGAGAGGTACACTCCAACCCACAGAGGGGCTGGCGCGCCCTCTCCCTGGCCACCGGCCCTAAAAGAAAGAAAGGGAGCGCCACCTCCTCCTGCCTTTCCCCCTTGTGGGAGAAAGGAAAGGGGGGCGCCACCTCCCCCTTCCTTCCCCTTGGCGCCAAAAGAAGGAAAGCCCAATTAGCCTAGGGCAAGCCCAATTAGGATTCAGACCTACTTGGGGCGCCCCTTGGCCTCTCCCCTCTCCCTCCCATCTATATATATGAGGAAAGGGGGCGCCTAACACAACACAACATTGTCTTAGCCATGTGCGGCGCCCCCCTCCATCGTTTACACCCTCGATCATATTTTTGTAGTGCTTCGGCAAAGCCCTGCGGAGATAGCTTCACCATCACCGTCACCACGTCGTCGTGCTGCCGGAACTCATCTATTACCTTGCCATCTTGCTGGATCAAGAAGGCGGAGGACTTCACCGAGCTGAACGTGTGCAGAACACGGGGTGTCGTACGTTCGATACTTGATCGGTTGGAGCGCGAAGAAGTTCGACTACATAAACCACGTTATTAAACGCTTCCACTTATGTTCTACGAGGGTATGTAGACACACTCTCTCCCCTCGCGTTGTTCCATGGATAGATCTTGCATGTGTGTAGAATTTTGTTTGCTTTCCATGCAACATTACCCAACATGAACACCACCGAAGAAGAGCACAAAACCGCCGTCGACCCCAAGCCGGCCGCACCCCCACCACCATCAGCCACACACACCACCGCCAATCACATGAGCCGTCAGTTATCACCCGCACAGTCCAGGTCTCCAAGACAACACCTCCATGGAGTTAGGCACGTCCACAACGTTGTTCTTGTCCGATATAGCAAAACCAAATCATAGGCTTTCGCTTGGAGACACCGGACTCGAGGGATTTAGGTGAATGGACTCCTCCCCAACGCGCATGCAGGAGAGAACGACACCAAAAGGCATCATGCTCACCGGCATCAACCAAAGTCTCTGCAAGGATTTCACCCTGAGCCAAACACGAAAACCTCACCTCAAAATCTAAGACCGGGTCACCTCCGGCCGCCGCAGCAGGCCCGTGGAGGGAACAGGATCACCCCCGCTGCGCCACGAGAAAAGGGCCGCAAGAGCCATCGCCGTGGAGCCTGGGACCCCCTCCAGCCTCCACATACGCTAGACCGACACGGAGCCGGCAGCAGGCACCACCTCCACATAGGGGCGGGGTGACAGGAGGGAGGCCGCAGAAGGCTGCGCCTGCCCAGATCTGGAGCCACCCGACGGCGGCAACACCAGCCCAGATCCCGGGCAGATGCACGCGCCCGCAGCAGCACAGGCCGAGTGCGGCTCCACCACAGCACCACACAGCAACCACCCCTGCCGCCCTCGAGCCGCCGCAGCTTGAGAGCACACCGAGCCGGGCAGCCGCCGCGCACCATCGCAAGATCCACGCGCAGCAGGGGGCCTCCCGCGCAGAGAAGAGCAGGTCCCGCCACCACCAACTGCCAGCAGGCTTCGCCCAGCGACGTGTGTCGACGACAGCGAGGGACGAGGAGGAGGGGTGGGCTTCGGCGGCGGGGGTTGGAGGGTCCGCTCGAGTCGCCTCCTAAGGAGACGGCGCGGGGCACCCTGAATGGTCTACTATCTAAGCATCGTCCTTCGGATATTTAAATGCACCGTTCTTGGAGGCTCCAACTTCAGTGGGCATACCCAAATATTTTTGCATTCAATGCTTCATTAGGAACTTGTAGTAAATTTTTTATCTCCATCCTCACCGTATCAGGACAACCTTTACTGAAGAAAACTGATGATTTATCATTATTTATCCATTGTCCAGATACTTGGCAATAGGTGTTCAACAACTGGTTTACCTCTTTTGCCCTGTCATTATTTGCCTTGAAGCCCAGTCGTTTAAGTGGATACGTCCTCCCATGAAACCATCTCCGCGCGATGAAGGATGAAGGCGTACACCCCTAAGGCCTTCTACAGTGGTAGGTTCTTAGAGAGATGCTTAGAAAAATAAACCGGGTTTTTCTGAAACTCCTGTGCTTATTTCTACATGAGAGATGCTTAGTTAAGCATCTATCCTGTACAAATAAGCACCGGTGTTTAAGAAAAATCTGGTTTATTTCTCTAAGTACCTTCAATTGTACAAGGCCTAAAAACGCCTGCAACCCGCCCGTTAGCTTTCAGCGTTGTGCGGCCCACCGCCGAGAGAAACGGCCCCCTGCGGCCCAGTGCAACAGTACGGCTTATTCTTTTCACCCTGATTATCTCCAAGGACCCGGATGTAAATTAAATAATTACCAAAAATGTCCCTGGGGGAGAAAGTGTTGCAACTTTTCAAATTCCAATGCCCACGTTCTCCTTTCGTCAACCCTGTAACGATGGTTCCATTTCCATAATGATTTCTCATGTTGAAAATGCCACCTTTGCCATTCTCTGTTTGTTAATCCCGTTCCGATGGTTCCACTTCCGTATTGTTTCCACATGTTGATAATTCCATCTGGTTTATTTCTCTAAGCACCACTTCCGACATATCGCATCGAGATGCCCATTGCACTTGCACCCTTTGCATTCAAAGGCAAGCCATTTCGGCGGAGATAAAAAAACAATTTTCACAATCTTTACCGGCATGCATGTCAATCTAAGAGACGACTCTAACAGCGTGTTTGGTAACGACAGGGAGAGGGCATGGGAGTTTAGCGATGGTAATTTGCCAAGGGATTATACATGGGAAGTTGATTTGAAGTCACATTCCTCCGTTTGGCATGTGGAGGCAATTGAAGGTGGGAATTTAAGAGATAATTACCTGTCCCTATTTAGTTGGTTGGATTAGGCAGAGAAATAACCAACTTTCAACATGAAATGCCACCCCTCACCACGTCCCAACTAACAAAACATTTTTTTATCTGTCAATTCCGAATCCCCGGTTAAATTACCAGCCCCCCCCCCTAGGGAAGAGATTTGAAGGAGTTGGGCCTCTCAATTCCCCTTCCCCTTCCCTTCTTAATTCCCATGTCCCTGAGTCAATCAAAGAATTTAAAGTGCCACTTACCTTAAACTCCCATTCCCTGTCTTCAACTCCCCCCAACCAAACATGATGTAAATGGCACCTCACTAGGATTACTACTTGTGATCGTAAACATCCTCCCCTTATTTATTGTCATGTTGAGCCGAAATGTTGCAACTTCGATGGTAATTGCTAGTCAGAGACTCAATTGCCATTGCGAATGAAAAGTTGCAACTTCGATGGGCAAAAACACAATAATGCAAGTCAGTTGAAAAAGGCACTAGCACTTTATTACGTAAAGCTCCACCAGGCACAATGGAATGATGCCATCCTTCGCGATATGCCAACTACTGATCACCAATTAACATTCCAGGTTATGCACCCACATAAGTCACCATAGCATGTACTGCATATTAACCACTGACGACCAACATAATATCCTCTGACGACAACTAAACAAGACTGACAACAAGCATAGCTACCTTGAGAGTTCCTGGCGATGCTGCTTTATCTCAGGATCTAGCACTTACTCCCTGTCCCAGACAAGGGGCTCATTCACCGGTCTCCCACCCTCAACATCCACAATGTACTTTCTGCAATGGTGACCCAGTCCACGCAGCCTCTGGATGATCTTGTTGGCATGGCGGGAGGACTCCTGGAGGTCAGTGAGGACTTTTCCGAATGCGCCTTCCATGTCGGCGTCCAGGGTGGCCTTGTGAGCCTTCAGATCAGCGACACTGTTGTAGAGGTCCACCGAGTACTCGCAAAGGGCGGCAACCATTCATGTGGACGGGTATGCCTCCAGCGGGACAACAAGCAGGCCCCCGCAACGTGCCTAAAAGAATATATCATACAACTAGCATGAGAAGTGATTCAAAAAATGCAAACAATTGAATAAGTTAATCACATCAGAACATGCACGGACACCAGCAGGCATGAGAATTGACTAACTGAATCACAAAAACACTTCAAATTCCTAAAAACAAATGGGAGGCCTAATTTAATTAAGAAAAGGGATGTACAGAACACAAAACAGTGTTGAGTCATGATATTAATATTAACGTCCAAATGTGATTTACTCCAGATTCAAATTGAATCCACAGCCATGCCAGGACCAAAAGAACTAACCCGTTACACAGCAAACAGATGATCAAAGATATTAGCATTTGATGGTAAGATTAACGACCAGATGTGATTCACAACAAATCCAAATTCAAGCCACAACCATATCAGGACCAAAAGAACTAACCCATTACACAGCAAACAGATGATTAAAGAAATAATCATTTGATGGTAATATTGCCTGGCCTAGGGGCAGTGACACTTGGGGGTAAAATGCATTTGACGGCAACGAAGAATACTAGTATTAAAAATGCAAGGAATCGAATAACTAGCATAATGTTGTTGAAAGGACATGCGGTGCCCCCATGTGTGGTTTTGGTAATTGATGACATTCTCTATGGACTAATGGTTGCATTGAGTTATATTTGAAGGATTCACCGTATGCATTTCTTGAAGTCCATGTGTTGGTTTCAAGGAGTTTATGAGTTGACCAATGTGCTATTAAGGAATTCTCCAAAGATTGGTCATGTGAGTATTGAGCTTATTCCAAGCATGTCTTGAAGAAGAAGAAGAAGAAGAAGATTGTGTGATCATTCATGTTTACCTTCAAGGCATCATCCAAATGAAGAGAGTTGGAAAGAGTCAAGGTTGATCAAGACTAAGTACAGAGAGTGATTCAAGTTGATCTCACACAAAGCGTAGAAGATGCACCGAGTGGGATCAAGTGATCTCATGGTTTGGTAAGCATTGTCCATTGCGCTTTGTGTACTAACCCATGGTCTATGTGAGAGTTCTATGTGGGGTTAGGTACGTGTTCATGAGCTTGCGTCAAGAGGAAGATATCACTCAACCCATGGAGAGGCTGACATCAAGTGGTGATCGTCATCAAGATTGTCATGTGCAAGTTCAAGTGGAGCATCACGAAGAGATCAAGTGCTTGAAGCCTGCCATCCATTGTGGTGTCAATGGACTTGTGAAGGTGTGCCGAAGAGTGGCTCACCCATAGTGGAGTATGGGTGAGCAATCATCTAGTCTTCATCGAGCCAATGCAATCAAGAATGGTGGTCCAACAGGGAGTCAAGATTGTCATCATCTAGATCAAGTGGACCATGTGGAAGGCAAAGGTTTTCCCTTGATAGGTTTTCTATTTTACCAGTCTCATGGTGGTAGTTGAGAGACCGGGCTATAGGATCGATTGCCGTACTATCAAGGGGGGCTCTCGATGAGTAGCTTGATCGTATCATTCATAGAGAGCTCAAACCATTGCATCCTTGCATCATATTTCTTGGTTCTTGTTTGGTTCTCTTTGCGAGTCTTAGAGCTTATGGTCATCTTGATGACAAGCTTGAGTTCATCAAAAACGGAGTTCACATGCTTCTTCTATTGCGTTTTCGGTGTTGGAGGTTTTACCGTCTTATTCGAGGAAGGGTTCTCACCTTTTTCTTGTGGGCCTTTTCTAATTTTCTTTTTATTGTTATTTCTATCAAGGTTGTGTTAGCCCTTGTCGCTAGCTTTCCAACAAACTTGATTTCGTTGAATTCGGAGCTCGTATGTGAAAGTTGTGGTTGTTTTGATCCTACGTGTTTTACATAGAGAGGTTGTACCGCCCCTTAGAGCGGTTGTACCGTTTGACCGGTACAACCGGTGTTTGGAGAGATTGTACCGCTCCAGAATTGGTCCGAAGGTTGTACCGGCCATGTACCGCTCTACCAACGGACTAGTTTTTGTTTTGGAGCGGCTCTTGGGCGATTTTTGACCGGTTGTATCTGTTAGTTCGGTTTAACCGGTACTACCGGTTCCCCGGGCTGTTGTACCGCTTAGGCCTTTTTTCCTACATGTTGGTTTTTCCTCTACTTTGACCGGTTGTACTGGTTCGTGCACCGGTTGTACCGGTCCTACAGTTTTGTGCACATAACGGGCAGATTCGTGGGGACCTATAAAAGGGGATCTTCTTCCCCATTGAACCTTATCCTTTGAGCTCGTGTTCTTCCCCCATTGTTAACCTTCTTCGAGCTTGCTAACTCTCAATCCCTCCATGGTTTCTTGCTAGTTTTTCAGGGAAAATAGAGAGGAGATCTAGATCCACATTTCCACCAATCTCTTTCTCCTATATGTGAGGGGAACCCATTGGATCTAGATCTTGGAATTCTTGGTGTTCTCCTTCTTGTTCTTCCTCTCATCTTCCTCCCTTGCATTAGTTGCTTCGGTGGGATTTGAGAGAGAAGGACCTGGGCACTCTGTGTGCCCTTGCCATTGCATCACTACAAAAAAATACACTTCCGTGATGATACGTGTTTCTCACATTAGGTCGCGTTTTTTGTCATGCATGTACATCCATGACAATTTTATGACAGAATCAAGATAGTCATACCTGTGCTGCCGTAGAATTATTCCATGACATTACCAAAATTATCATCACGGAAGTGTCCACTTCCATGACAATAAATCGCGCGTCACAGAAGTGCTTTCGTCAAGGGTGACCAACACGTGGCATCCACCGTAACGGAACGTCGTTAAGCTATCGGGTCTGGTTTTGGATCCGATAACCCGTTAACAGCCCGGACCAATGGGGATTTTCCACGTGTAAAATCATCTTTGGCCGCAGGAAACACGTGTTGCCTCACCGTTGGGGCAGATGTCATCCACTCATTGGACAGGAGGTGCCTATGATAGGTCGACACGTGGCATGGCCCAACAGTGGCCCATTCCGGTGAAAAAGGTCGGCCCAGTAAAAATTAGCAGGCCGGCCCATATAAGGCCTACTTGTGTCAGTTCCATTTAAGCCCACGGCCCATACGAGATGTGCCAATTCGGCCCGTCAATGGCCCGTTAAAGATTTGACACCATTGCAGCCCATCGTTAGTTCGAGCCCGTTAACAGCCCGCTATATATTTGGGTTCAATATCGGCCCGATGAGATTTCGGCCTGTTAACGACCCATTTAATGGATGGGCCAATTTTCAGGATGTACATCTTTCGGCCTTTTAGCGACCCATTTAAGTGTTGGGCTAATTTCTGGCCCGATGTGTCTTTCAGGCGGTTGATGGCCCATAAATCTGATGGGCCATTTGTTGTCGGACCTGAGTTTCGGCCTTTTAGCGGCCGATTTAAGTGTTGGGCCGATTTCTGGCCCGGTGTCACTTTCAGCCTGTTGATGGCCCATAAATCAGTTGGGCCATTTGTAGTCGGACCTGAGTTTTGGCCTTTTAGTGGCCCATTTAAGTGTTGGGCCAATTCTCAGCCCTGTGTGCCTTTCGGCCTGTTAGAGGCCCACAACACAGTTGGGCCATTTACAATACGACCTGACTTTCGGCCTCTTAGCGGCCCATGGTCTTCATGGTCCAGTACTCCCGTTGTCTCGTTCGGCCTGCTAAAGGCCGACAGTATAGTTGGGCCATATGTAGCCCAAACTTAGTAACGGCCTATTAACGGCCCGTGAAATAAATTGGGGCCACCTGTTGCCCGCTTTGATGTCGGTCTGTTAACGACCCGGGAGGTAAGAGGGCCGACCATTAACTTTCGGCCTAGTAACAGCCCATTAACTTAATGGGCCCACTAAAGTTTGTCATTGTCTTTAGGCCAAATTAGATAATTTGAGCCCATTACGACGAGCAATTATGCACAGGACCAAAACCGATCAAGCAAAGGTACGGCATACAGGGAATAACGTTGCACATCCAACATATATTACAAGAAATTACATCCACTGGGCAATCAAAGATTGATGCCAATGCAAAAAATTGAGCAGAACCTAACAATCTACAACGTCACAATCTGCAACCTCAGCACAGATGACGCCCATAAGCATGTGGGCAAGTTCTTGCTGCTTTGCTACTTGTCTCGAAAACATTGATCGATCGTTGTGTGCATGACTCGCACCTCTGATTCATCCACCATTTCCATCATTGCTTCAGCCATTAATTGGTTCACAAACATACATTTATTCCGTTGCATTCGAGATAGAGGATACTGAATAGATTCAGATGGCGATTTTGGCAGGCTTGTATTATTGATAGTGGAGTGTCTCGACCACTGCAGCATAACATAAATTAGGACGGGAACCAAACAGATTAATCATGAGTTATTGCCATATTACCTGGCCTAGATTTACTGGAAAGAAACAATGGGGTTGCCTTGCTGTTTTTAGAGTTTGTCTTCTTATCTTCAGCAGCCTGCACAAAATTAACACACTAGCATTACTATCATTGGCCAAGTCAGATAATAGGAAAGCAACATTGACACAACGAACGTTTGGGCAACTAGCCTACACCAAATTAACACAATATGGCACAGCTATCATCAGCCAGGTAAGGTAGTACGAAAGCAACATTGACACAATGAATGAATGGGCAACCAGAGAACACTACAATTCAGTAATGCATGTGATATGAGATAGTACATTCATGCAGCTCAGTATGCAAAACTACCAGGCAGTTTTGCTTACAAAAGTCAACATTGGCGCCTTTAACATTTTGCTACAACTAATTTTAGATCAGATAAAGGTTAGATTCACACCGATTAACAAAATACATGTTGATGTAAAAATATAGTGATATACAACAGGTACTTACATCAAGATTGGAGCACGAGAATTCCAAGATATTTTCCTCGAATCGATCCCAATGGAGGAAGTCTTCCATCGTTTAACCTTATTTTCTAAAAGAGAGATGGGTAAGAAACATGTAGAAAATATGATCAGAATGCTTTAAAATTTCATGATGCGAGGATACGCACACGCTTCTTAGAATGGAGTTGACATTCTTTTGCTGGGCTGGAGCGGACTAGTTCTTTGGCCACTGGAATCTGCTTATTATCAGTGGGAGTTGGGTTTCTCTATGCTGGAGCAGTATCTATGAAAAATGGAGTTGGTTTATTATCTCTAGGCGTTTGGATCTTTTGCGAAGACCTGGTTTGTAACCCTTCAGGTTCTAACATAGCTGTCTTCCCCCTGCATGCCTTATATAGAAGAATGGTGATTCAATTATAAAACATGCTACAGCAGAGATGGAATAGGTACTGAAGAATAGAAAGGCATGATATATTGACATGTATTCCATCCATCCGGAAATAAATGAATGGGTCTAGGAGTATTTCAGTTCTAGATACATCCAGTTTTATCCATTTCTGCGACATTTAATCCGGACGGAGGGAGTATGATGTAAGAGCTAGGGATACGACATGACAACACAGTAAAAAAAACACTGAAAAACCCACTTCAGAACCAAAGTATTTAAACCCACTGATATGAGATAGTACACTTATGCAGCTCGGGATGCAAAAGTACCAGGAAGTTTTCCTTACAAAAATCAACATTGTGGCCTTTAATCATACATTTTGCTACAACTAAATTTAGATCAGATAAAGGTTGGATTCACGCCGATTAACAAAATACATGCTCATGTAAAAATATAGTGATATACAACAGGTACTTACATCTACATTGGAGCACAGAGAATTCCTGCAAGAATCTTTCCTCATAAACGATACCATTGCGGAAATTCTTCTATCTGTTAAGCTTATTTTCTAAAAGAGAGATGGGTAATAAACATGTAGAAAATATGATCAGCATGCTATAAAATTTCATGATGCAAGGATACCCACACGCTTCTTAGAATTGAGTTGACATATTTTTGCTGGACTGGAGCGGACTAGTTCTTTGGCCACTGGAATCTGCTTATTATTAGTAGGAGTTGGGTTTCTCTGTGCTGGAGCGGTATCTATAAAAATTGGAGTTGGTTTATTATCACTTGGCGTTTAGATCTTTTGGAAAGGCCTTGATTGTAACCCTTCAGATTCTAACATAGTCGTCTTCCCCTTGCATGCCTTGTATAGAAGAATGGTGCTTTAATTATAAAACATGCGACAACAGAGAGATGGAATAGGTACTGAAGAATAGAAAGGCATGACATATTGCATGTATTCCCTCCATCCGGAAAAAAAATGGATGGGTCTAGGCGTATTTCAGTTCTAGATACATCCTTTTTTATTCATTTCGGCAACATGTAATCCAGACAGAGGGAGTATGGTGTAAGAGCTACGGATACGACAGGACAACACAGCAAAAAAATACCAGTCGAATGTAAAACGATATGCTAGCAGAATACGTACAGAAATAACTAAGGCAACATACACGTGTATGATTGGGAAAATAAGATGGCATTGCAAAAGAGCACTAGAACAGCACTTCAATGTAAAAAAACATGGTATGGCAGACAGATGAAGTACATACTGATGAATAACAATGCATAAGATATTCAGAAGCATGATGTCCAAATTAAGCAGATGGCATTGTGATATAGGAGAATGACATTATTTGAATTTGAAAACATGTTATCATGAATGGAATAGGTACTGAAAAGCAGGAAGGCATGACATATTTACATGCATGATCAGCATGCTAAGCACATGGCATTGCAACAGAGTAGATACACTCCAGGACATTATATGCATGTTGTCCCCATATCACAGGCCAAGTTAGAGCAAGGACCTTGTGGGGTGAAGAGGATTCATCATCTTTCTGCAAGTCTTCTGAAGAACTGCCTTTACATGTTCCATCATATTGGGTATCATTGACATCAAGTTTATTGGCCTTTACATTGCTTCGTGAGGTTCTTGTGGATATATCAGTGTGTGATATTATATCTGACATGCATGGAAGACAACTAGTAGTTAGATTTATGTAATGAGTGCCTGTAGGAGACGACATAAATAGTAGGACTGGGGTTAACTAGCAGCAATAGGTCTCATAAACTAAAGGGAGAACACAGATGAAAGCTACATAATATGTATCGTTTGTACTCGAGATTAACTAGATGGCACACAAAAGTATTAAAGAACAACATAGGTAATACTAGAAGTGGTATAATACTATAATCACTAGCCTGTGGGATAGCATTGGCTGATGGATGATAAATATGGAACAGCGTTACCTAAAGAACAAGTATCTTAGCTGAACTATGGAACAGCGTGAACTCCTGAACAAGACCCGGAAGAGATCAGCATGAATATACAGTGAAATGTGATGATCTATTTTCCATGCTTAGATGAATAACAAAGCCATAAATGTTGCACACAAGTAAGATGAGGGTACAACCTATCTGGCTGCCATCCATAGGAGTGAGCATCATGTGCTGACTTGTCGATGGCCCTGCAGTTATTGTGGCTGTCCATGTTGGGCACGCGCATTCGATGCAGGGAACTGTTGAGTGGGGACTATAGCTCCCTTCTGGTGTATGCTTCCCTTGTTGAAGCAGCTGTTGTGAGTCGGAAGACAGTGTGTCTGAAGATGCAGATAACGCATAATGTTAAGAACGACATATCTCTTTAATCTGAAGAAATACACTATGAGATCAACATCAAGGTACGAGAGTGGTCAAACGTCTGTTGACTGAAGACTAAATTGGGGTCACATGATTTTATTTTATTTTGGTACTGTCCGATCTATGCAGGATGGCTTGATGGTCGTCTTGTGCCTCCTGGCTGACACTGTTCGGAATCTTCCCCGAAGAGCCAGCGACCAACGGCAGAGCAGCCTGCCTCCGCCGTCCGTGGCCCCGGCCAAACCCCGCTCCCCGCCCAACCGCACTGCCGTGGTTGCGCCGCCCCCGGGCCAATCCACAAAGACTCCCCGTCATCCAGATCCGGCTGCGGCAGTACCTTCAACCCACTCAACTCAAAAAGATAGCCATCTAAGCGCTGCTTCCACGGTGAACTTGTGGCCCCGCACCCTTAAGTTAGACACCAGCCAACCGGCAGCCTAGGAGCTCCGCCGCCTCGAGGGGTGCTGCTTCCTATTGGGAATCGATTGGCCAAGAATAAAAATTCAGACAACTGATGCATAAATAGGCAGGCCCAGCTGCCGAGTCGGTGAGGCCGGCGCAGTTGCGGTGGCGACCGGCGGCAGGGAAAGAGTGATGTCGCGACGGTCGACGGCTACGCAGAAGCAGCGCCAGGACTCTGGATGGACCCGAAGTTGGAGCCGCTCCGGCGCCGTGAACAACGGCGGGGGTGAATCGGCTCCGGTACGGTTCACACGGCCATCGTCGAGGCAGCACCAGCAGCACAGAGTAAGAGGCACACGCCCAGTGCACGACGACAATTGGACAGCATCTCTGGCATTAGGAAGGAGGGCGGATGTGAAATTGGTGCGGTGGCGTCCGCCATGGAGGTGGGTATGAGGTTTCGTGGCTCGGGAGAAGGGAGCTTCCTGGGGAGAAGGTGATTTGGCGCCCACGAGGTATGAATGGGGGCGGGCGGGGGGAATTGGGAGGGGAGTGAAACCATGTCTTACGGACGCATTTGTCCAAAATGTGAGGGGGAGTTACAGTTATACCCTTGCCTATAGGCTTCTCGGCTTGGGTCTGTGTACTGAGGGTCGGGGATAGTAGAGTAAATTTGCTTCTCCCCAAATAGTGGGCGGTAGCGATTTCGGGCGAGGAGGGCGTGTTTTGAACTATACTGGGTGCGAGCGATTTCGGGCGAGGAGAGCGTGTTTTGAAATAGTGGGCGCGAGCTATTTTGCGCGAGGAGAGCGTGTTTTGCCGACCATGGTTTATGAATTATTCGGCACATGTCATTTCGGCCGAGGAGAAGGCGCGCTTGGATGAAGTTACGAACCTACCCTCGATGTACAACGGGCCAATTGATGCGTGTCCCACATAGGATGGTAATTTTGCGTCTCCCATTTATTTGCATGGGCGAATTCCACCAAGCAGAGAGGATGTTTAACGGTTCGTTCAAATTTTGAGAGAACGAGCATCCACGTCTACCTTACCAAGTCGATTCGAATCAAATTTTGAAATATTAGCTTGCCACTTCTTTTTTAGATGGAGAGATGATGCTCGGGAGTAATGTGTTTTTACATGCTCGTTGCTAGTGATTTACTATATGACAAATAGTTGACCCACTCAAAAACGCGAATCAAACCCAAAATGAAATATCTCGATTCAATGAAATAGCTCGTTCAGTAGGTCAAAATAGTGAACTAAATCCAAAATTGAACACCTCAATCGAGTAGCATGTTGTACAGTATTATAGTACTCCATGAACATGTTGAAAGTCAAATTAATGAACTTGTTTGATATACGCATATATCCGTTCGTGACAACATGTTCTCCAATTTAAATATTTGAATGCAAGTTTATATCAAACATGGTTTATATCAGTCTTTGATACATAAAACACGACCTCCCCCTCTCCTGGACTCCTGTTCTCTCTCTCTCTCTCTCTCTCTCTCTCTCTCTCGTCGACAATCTTCAATTCTGTCGCACGCATCCGACACAAAAACCTTGTTGGTCTCTCTCTCTCTCTCTCTCTCTCTCTCTCTCTCTCTCTCTCTCTCTCTCTCTGTGTGTGTGGTGGGGGGGTCTTTCTAGTTTTCATGCATATATACACCATCTATAGGTCTCTCTCGCACACTATGTATGATACTCTAGCTAGTCCAAGCTAGATATCTTTGGTGCACTCATCGTACGCACACAAATTCCTTGGCTCTTTGCCCGTAACTCTCTCACGCACCATTATGTCGTCTCGGAGCTCTTCCCCCCTCTCTCAAACTCTCCATCCACCTGGGTCACACATACACATGCATATCTCACTCGCACTCGATAGGCCCATCTAAAACTCTACTCTCTCCCTCGTTCTCTCTCAATCTCAGACGCGCGCACACACACACACACACACAATCTCATGCCCAGCTAGCCAAGTACGATGGTCTCTCACTCAATTGGAGGCACACGCAATCCCCCCTATATGTATATGACTAGCTAATCTTAGTCTCCATCACAAACATGTGCATGGTCTATCTCGATTTCTCTCGGGGCATCTTTCTATCGCGCACGCACTCCCTCGATCTCCCACCCATATAGTCCCCTCATGATCTTGAGGGGATCTGTCTATCACAAACACACCCTCTCTCCCTCCCCATGCGTCCATGCCATCCATGTGTCCCTCTCGACCTTTTTTCCTTGTTGGCCAGACCTCTATTGGAAATGTGCTACAGGGGTGTCTCTCTCCGTTGCAAACAATCACACACTAGCTATCTTCGTGTATCTCCTTGCCTAGCTTTTCCATCTCGGAGATGCATGTGTGATATATTCGCATAAGAAACGAAAAAACACACTCTCTCTCTAATTTATCGTTTGTTGTCACTTTCTCTTTCACACACATACTCTTTTTGCACACATACTCATTCTCCTTCACACACACTTGATGTGTCTCGACTGAGGCACTCTCCTCCGTCCATAGCATATAGATTTATTGAAAAGTCAAACATTGCAAAGCTTGACCATGTACGTGGAGAAAAAGAATTACATCTAGTACGGCAAACATATACCATTAGATTCACCATGAGATGTAGTTTTGTATGATGTATCTTTGGTATTGTAGATATAAATAACATTTGCGTAAGCCTGATAAAAGTTTCCAAAGTTTGACTTCTAAAAAATTTACATGCACTGCATTATCGACCGGATGGAATATCTCTTTCCCCCTCTCAGCTATCTGACGCACCACTCAGCCTTATCGGGGCTCCTCAATCTCTCTCAAACTTTATTGGTCAGTTTGGTTCGTGACCTGACCCTCATGCCTTGATGGTCGGTACTGCCTGGTGTGGACGTGAGATGTAAAATATTTCTGCCTGGCCAGGCTTGTGTGGTGCTGAAGCGTTTGGTTCATGCCTGGGCCAGGCAAAGCATCAACGTCCCATCAATCAATCCATGCATCAATTATTTAATGCTAATATCCATACATGTTGCTGTTAGCCTGATGGCCGCACGACCAGGCACGGACAGGCGTTCGAAATCGGTCGCTTGGGCCAGGCTACTTGAAGTGTCTGGAGTTCAGCCAGGCTAATTAAAGTGCAAGGGAACCCAGCCCAGGCGGGCTTTCTTTTTCACAGGGTAGCAACCAAACAAGCGTGCATGAAATCTAGCCACAACCCCAGGCCACGCAAAAGATGCTCAGGACGCAAGCCAAACTGGCCTTATATCTCCCTGGTTCACACATACACATGTCTCGCTCGCGCTATACATATAGACCCATCCAACACTCTCCGCCCTTGTTGTCTCTCCATGTGACATGCACCCCCCTAAGTACCATAATCCCTCACTCCATCATAGGCTCTTTTTGGATCCATGGGTTAGAGTTAGTTTGGGTTAGTTTGGAGTCAACTAACCCAAAAAGATCCAAACAGGAGGGTTAGTTTGTGTTAGATGCATCTAACCCATCCAAAAAAACTAACCCATCCAAGAGGTGCTTATTTGGGTTAGCTCTTCTCGGGACCACTAATAAACACCTTTTCTCTTGCTCTCCCCGCAGCAGATCCCTCCCCACTTCCTCGAAGCTGCTCGTCCTCTCCCTCCCTCCCTCTCGCACCGCCCGTGAAGGTGCCTCGCCGTATCCGCGCTCCATCTAACCGTGCCATCCAAAAACCTCTTTACTTAGAGTTAGTTTAAGGATAGTTCAGGATTAGAATCTAACTCTAACCTCTAACTGAGTTAGAGTATCCAAACAGGGCCATAGGCGCAAGCACCGCCCCCCTCCTAAGTATGATTATCTCTTACTAGCCATCAGGAACACACGTATTGTCTCCTTCCATCCATACGTCTATCTCGACATCTCTCGGGGCATCTTCCATCATGCACACACCTTGTCACTCGATCTCCCACCCATGTAGTCCCATCACGATCTCCAGGGGATCTCTTTATGACAAACATACACTCTCTCCTCCCCATGTCTGCATTTTGTCCGTACGTCTCTCTCGACCTCTCTCCCTCGTTTGTCAGACCCATCTTGGCCACGTGCTAGGGGTCTTGCTCTCTCGGTTCCAAACAACCACACACTATCTCCTCACCTTGCCTCCGTTGTCGAAGATGCATGTGTGATATGTTTGCATAATACACGCACGCTTTTTCTCTACTTTTATCGTGTGTTGTCCATGTCTCTTTCACACACGCACACACACTTTTTTCACTCTCTCTCTCTCTCTCTCTCTCTCTCATTAGGGACTCTGTCACGTCCATAAGCATATGGATGTTTTGAAAAGTCAAACCTCAGAAAAGTTTGACCAGGTATATGTGGAGAAAAACATTTACATCTGGAACGATCATTAGATTCATCACAACATGTACTTACTTCATACTATCATTTATCTTTGCTATTTTAGATATAAGTAATTTCTTTATAAACTTGGTCAAAGTCTCAAAAGTTTGACTTAAAAAAAATGTTGGAACTAAATTATCAAACGGAGGGAGTAGCTCTTTTTCTCTCTGCTATCTCTCACGGGCCTCCCCTCTCACTCGAACTCTCTATACCAATGGATTATACGCTCACCGTATCAGCATATAGCTCCGTATATTGTTTAGTTCACCGGTCAACCAATCCACATGCTGCCTTGTCAGCTCGTGTTCTGTATCTTGGTGTGCTGACCCATGTGGCAGTGGGTGAAAATAAGTAAACTAGAGGGCCATCTGACACGCGGTGAAGTAAACAAAGTTGAAACCACTCGGGGCAGCACCGCGCATGCTAGTAAATTGAGGGTGCATTGAGGACAAATTTCTTGCACGCGAAGGACACACTCGCACACAATTCACCACTGCGCGGCGACATGCACAGAAGGATGCACTCGCGCACACCCAACACACAACACACACCAGCACATGTGTACACCACCGTCACCGCCGGTTGAGATGGACGGCGAGGCAGCCAACAAGCGGAGGCGGCTCGAGCCAAAACCGCATCCGGCGAGCCTGGACTTCATTAGCAGCCTCCCCGACGACATGCTGCTCGTCATCATCGGCCTCCTCCCCAACAAATCTGTCGGGCGGACTGCCCTGCTCTCCCGGCGGTGGCGCCCCCTCTGGCACTGCGTCCCCCTCAACCTCACCGTCGACAGCTGCCTCTGTGATGGGGATTGCAAACGCATGGCCGTAGTCTCCAAGATCCTTTCATCGCACCATGGGCCAGCCAGACGCCTTGACATCCGCATGTTCAGTACCAACTGCAAGGTCCAACCCAAGTTCGACGAGTGGTTCTTATCGCCCGCCCTAGATCAGCTCGAGGAGCTCAGCTTTGAAGCTGGACGATGTCGCTCTCTGCCGCCGTCCGCGCTCCGCCTCACGCCAACGCTGCGCCGCGCCAACTTCAGCTCCTGCTATCTTCCATAGATTAATGCCGCGCCCGCCCTTCTTCTCCCTCAACTAAAGCAGCTTGACCTCTTCGAGTTTTCATCTCGAAGAAGGCTATGGAGCACCTGCTCCGTAGCTGTACTACGCTCGAGTACCATCGTCTTGAGCAGATCCACGGGTTCATTAGCCTCCACATCGCCTCGACGAATCTCCGATGGATTTATGTGTCTTGCTGGCCCCGCAACAAGACATCAATTGGGAAGAGATCACTCCAGCTGTTCCATGTTATGGTCATTGAGAATGCGCCTTTCATTGAGAGATTGCTTGTATCGGATCTAGAAGGTCCAACAAAAATCAGGGTCATTGACGCGCCGAAATTGATAGCGTTGGTGTACTCGTCTGCCAAATTCTCCGAACTCTTTATTGGATCCGTAATCGTTCAGGTACAACACTCATCTTCTTCTCCGCCTTCTTGAATTCACATTTTTAAATTTCTTCTTGATGTATTTACGACCGTCTTCCAGAAAATGATTCCCACAAGCTTGACCCAGTCCATGCGCAAGGTGAAGATCTTAGCACTAAAATCTATCGACCCCAATCTGGATCAAGTTGTTGGATTCCATACATGCTTTCCGTGCACGGAGAAGCTACTCATCGAGGTGAAACTTCTTTCCTATAAGTAAATGGTAATCACAACGTAGCTCAATTTTTTCGTAAATTTCCCAAATTACGATGACAAGTGTAGTGTTCAAAACTGCATCTACGCACTGCATCGAAAGAAATGTTTTTAGTATTTTTTTTCTCACGTGATCACCTGCATCGTTTTTATGCTGTACTACTATTGTAGCCTAGGCTAGTCATAGTGGAAAGTAACATAGACTACTCCAGTAACTCTATGGTTACCCTAAGAGCAAGTACTACCTCCGTCCTGGTTTACTCTTCCAATTTTGTAGTATCAAAATTTGACCATAGATTTAACTGACAAAATGTTAATGCATGTCACTAAGAACTATATCATTGGATTCGTATTTGAACATAATGTCAAATGTGTAATTTTTAGTGACATGCATTGGCATTTTCTTAGGCAAATCTATGGTCAATTTTTTTACAAAATACGAGGTAGTATTCCCTCCGTCCCAAAATTCTTGTCTTACATTTCTTTAGATACGGATGTATCTAACACTAAAATTTTACTAGATACATCCGTATTTAGACAAATTTAAGACAAGAATTTTGGGATGGAGGGAGTGCAAAAGTGGGCTATGTAGGCCAAAACATGTGCCAAATTCACTTGTGATGCATTTGGCATCGATGCCCATCCATTGCTCACCTGGTGCCCCAATCTAGATCACCAACTTTGCTCCGGTGCCAAATTAACTCACGCAATGAAAAAACACTGCATAGGAGAGAGAGAGAGGACTGAGGCAATAAAAAACACTTGTTTGGTAGAGTGAGAGGCTGGTGTAGTTGGTTTGATTGATTTGTTTATACATGTGGGTCTGTGTGCACAGCGGTGCCAACTCTCTCACATTGCGAGAGCGGTGCCAAAATCTTTTGGTTTGACATCGATGCGTATTATGTGGCATACTTTTGCGAAATGTGGCATTGGCCACATAGTGGAAGGCAACAAATGCCCAAGCTCTTCATGTGCTCCTAGTTAAATGAGAGTAAATAGAGAGAGAGAGAGAGTGAAAAAATATCACTAGCCAGCCAACCCTATCATATGAGCGAATGATATTGGTACCTCTTGATGAGACGGCAATCTTATGCAGCCAGCTGCTCTAATATATTCTCTTCTTTTGCAGATAAAAAAAGACCAGAAAGTGAAAAATGTGCTGCACTATAACAATCTCATCAAATGCCTTGATCTCCATCTTACAAAAAATGATTTGATCGACTACCGAGGCAGCACATGTGAGATTAAATTGGCCAGGTTCTTTGTTCTGGAGGCAAGTGTGCTCAAGGTAATGAGGTTTGGCGCTCTCTGGCG
This sequence comes from Aegilops speltoides, assembly GCA_021437245.1. Classification (NCBI taxonomy): domain Eukaryota; kingdom Viridiplantae; phylum Streptophyta; class Magnoliopsida; order Poales; family Poaceae; genus Aegilops; species Aegilops speltoides. The sequence continues at coordinate 19,873,159 of CM038141.1, forward strand.
CAACAATGAATGGCGTGCTGATCACCGCAAGTGTCTAAGCCTAAATGACAAAGTCTCCGCAGAAGCTGGATTTGTTTTTGAAACATCAAGTGGCCAGAGGCTCGAAAACTTATTTGCCCATTAGTGACTTGTTAGGGCGGTGGATTTTAGTTTGTACGATAATGTTGCACCACCTAAGGTAACAAAAGTTCTTACGTAAACTTCCTAGTAATTCCCTCTTCGTAGGTGCAGCATTACTCCTAACATTTGTAATATCAGTTTGAAACTTGTAATATTGTCGTGTCCTATTCCTGCGTTTTCAAAATCCTGCGAATCAAACAGGTCCTGAGTAGGTGATGATGTTGTGCCTCCCATCTTTCACCAATGCACGGGCATCTACGCACGGGAAATTATGTCGAACATGGCTAGTTGTAAGCAGGCTAGCTCTACAGCCATGATGATAGTGACTGCAGACGGTGAGGCTCACTATGGTATGCCGAACACGGCGCCTATACTCAGGTGTCATCTCCGGCGCAGGGTCTTGTCACTTCACTGTGAGGAGCAGCACGTAATAATTTGACCAACGGGTAGTACAGTGCTAGTACTCCTACTACTACATTGGTAGTACTACTACTAGTATTAGTAGCACCACCGTCTGGATATAGGAGTACTACCACGTCCATCTGGATTTTAGTATTTGACTAGCAATATCTAGTAATGCATGTCACAAAAAATGTACTACTCCCTCTGTAAATAAATACATGGTGTTTTATTCCTATCGGCGAGAGAACTTAATGTTTTTTTGCTAACCAGAGTACTAATAGGATTACATGCAATGAACTAAACACTGCATGTCATGTTTGGTAGTCTCAAGTCATTGAAAGCATACACGGCCCACATCTCTCATTGGTTGATATGTCACAAAATAAGAAACAAGGAGGGAGTTAATGCACCGTGCCTAAGTGTTTTGGGATTATTTGGTTTTCGTAATGTGACTTACACAACATTTTTGTTTACATGCATTAACATTTTATTAGTTAAATCAAATGTCAAAACTTGGCATAAAATGCAAAGGGGACCAATAAACCAGTAAACATCAAACTTCTCTCGTTTGGCCCCAACTAGAGGTCCGGTGAGATGACTATACTGCACCGGCACGGAGGGGGACGCAGCTTCATTGACTTACGGCAACTGCCTTTGGGTGAATGACACGCGGGCCCAGGGGTTGGCTGGCCCACCTATCATACAGCCAAAGGCAGGTGCAGTAGAGGGCCGAGGAGTAGTACGAAATCCTACGCACCTACGCACGCTAACCAAGGGCAAGAGTGATCACTCGAATCGCAAGATCAGTTGACTAGAAGCTAAGCTAGACCCATGGAGGCGATGAGCGCGAGCATCAGCCGGCTGTGCCAGATGGTCCACGACGTTGGCCTGCAGCCCGGCAACGACGAACGTCTCTAGGTAGTATTGCTTGAGGCCGCCAGGGCGAGGGGCCGCTTGGACGACAGCTTCGTCTCCTTGTTCGATGAGGTCCTTGTCGGTTTCCTCGACAAGTTCACCATCGTCAAGAAGCTCGTGGACGACTTTGACGTAAGCCTCCAGCTAATGCGCCCAGGCTCTGCGATGCCCGCCACCCTCAACGGCCACTATGGTGACAACCTCTTCGATGCACTGGTGGCCTTGCGACTGCCCGCCGTCGCGCCGGAGAATGTCCAGCTCGAGGTCGCGCTCGCCGCACAGCGCTTAGCGCAGCAAGACACCATCGACATAATCACCCACGTCTACACGCAAATCATCCACAAGGACTACTACATGCAAGAGGAGGATGATAGGACGCTGGCCTTCTTGGACCGCAGGGCAACCATGGACGGCACTGTTCAGAAGCACGTTGAGCTCGCCGCCAACGCCGCTGCTCCTCACACGTCGGTTGGTGACTAGGGCGTGAGGATACCGTTGATGGATCCGTATGTATTTTTATCTTTCCGTCAAATCCATGTAGTAGTATATGATACTACAGTAATTACCTTACCTTTCGCATCAACTTCATAATTTTCATACGTACTCCTTGCATGAACGGCGCCAGAACCAAACTTCTCATTACTCTAGGTAAAATCGTTATTTTCTATCTATCGATCGCGCCATGGAGCAGAAACAAATTTTACTAGTTACGAGTTCAAAAGGAAAAGCCTGCCGTGTTCACGTCGTAGCCCCACATGGTCGGTCCGGCACGCCGCTCAAGCGGGAATGCGTGCGGTGTTGCATTTTCACTTACAAGTGGGACCACAGTTGAGCAAACCGACTATCGGCAAACCCCCACCCTGCCCACCGCGCGATGGCTGAGAAAACAGGAGGGAGAAGAGATGGCTATAGCATGGACTCCAAGAAAATTGGTGTCGGATGGGACTCGTGTGGGTGGCGTGTGTCGTACTGCTAGACGTGAATGCTAGTTATGGCCCATGCCACCCCACTATATCGAGCCTATATTGAGGTACGTAGAATAAATTTCCTGCAGTCCGTGCTCGGCCCTCCTGTATCTCTCTTCTCAGCCAGCCAGCAGACGCGTGGAGCCCATCGTCTGTTTGCTCACATGCGGTCCCACGTGTCAGTGAAAATGCAAGAGGACCCACTGAACCTGCACATCTTTCACCTCGACGTGCTGGTGATGAAAAACAAATCCAAGAAAGATCTTTGGTGGCCGCTTTTGGAGTTACTCAAGAGTAGTAAGATTCTATTTACAGTTTAACCCAAGATGCACATCTCGTGGCTTCAACTGCCACTCTATTTTCTTTCATGACATGACTTGGATGCTGGATGTCCCACGTGTCGGCAAAAGGAGGAAGAACCCGACCAAATCTTGTGCTCTCGGATTAGAGTAGTTGTGCTAACTTAAAAAATTTATTGTGTACTCCCTCCATTCCAAAATACTTGACTTCCATTTGTCCAAAAATGGATGTACCTATATACTAAAACATGTCTAGATACATATATATTTTGACAAATAGAAGGCATGTATTGTGCAACGGAGGGAGTACATCCATATATTGATAGAGCGCAATTTAATAGATGTTCTACCACTTTTAGCTAGCACAGAGGCTAGAGATGAGATTAGTGCACTTTTTGATACTCCTACTAGAATAGAGGCTAGATATGAGACTAGATGCGAGGAAGCAAAGTCTACTTCTTTACACTTGAAGAAGAAAGAAGCACGCAAGACGGAGCCTCCGCAGATCAACAGTGAATGCATCGAGAAGGCACTAATCCAACTTACAGGAGTACTAAAATGTATTCTTGTGGTTCTTGTTTTCTTTGTTCTTGCTTTTCTAGTCAAAATTATCGTTGGAGTTCGTGCAAAACGGAGGTCCGTTTGGGGTCGTGCGTTGCAGTTGGCCTTACACGTGGGACCGCAGTTAAGGAAACCGACTATCGGCAAACCCCCACCTCACTCGCCGCGCGATGGCTGAGTTAGAGAAACGAGAGGTTGAAGAGATTGCTCTAGCACGGACTCCAAGAAATATGGTGTCAGATGGAAGTCGTGCTGGTGGCGTGTGCCGTACTCCTGGACGTGAATGCTTGTTCTGGCCCATGCCACCCTACTACTCCTACTACTTACTATATAGTACTACTAGCACGGACTCCAAGAAATATTTTTTGCCTTGTCGCACCACTCACTCACAGAAGCGACTCGAAAGCCATTCATAAATTTAGTAAATTTATCATAGGCATATCATTTTATTACATACAACAGGTCATCAACCCACATCGACAACGTGGATACATTATAAATACTGAAGTTTTCACAACACAACAAATAACAACCAATGAAATGAACTTCAACTCAACCATTCCCCGGCGTTGGAAATGCTTGCTTTGAACCACTAGTGATTCTCTGGATGGGCCATCCATTGTCGATCTGGAGACCAACGCAGGACTAATCATCCAGGCTGAAGCGGCCTACTATATCAGTATCAGGGTAGGGAACCACCCAAATGTCCGAGGTATAGACACAGTTGCTTATCATAAATGGTAATAACGTTGTATCAACAGCAGTTGGATCGCCTTTCACCATCATTGGAAAGTTTTGTCCAGGGAAGAGCGAGTTTTCTCCAAGACTATCAATTCTGTACCAGGGAGAAGGAGTTGGCGCTAGCACACTAGTATCCATCCCGAATACCATGCAACGGGTGTTGGAATAGGTCCAAAGAGTGCGACCATGGGAGACTACACCTGCTTCTTTAGCAGTAACATCATCAGTGGGTTGTATACACATGAGAAGAGGTGATCCATCAGAATTAGTTGCCAGGCGCCAAAGAGTATATGGGCGCTGCTTGTCCTCATGCTCGTGATCATCACCATCGCCATCTCCCCCTTGGTTATAAAAATCTTCAAGTATAGGTGGTGGAATGTCCACAGGACCTTGGAAACACAAGAAGAAGGTTAATTAGTAAAGGAAAACTTGCTAACCCGCATGCATGTGGATGAAACAATTATAACTAGCGATGGCACCCGCGCATTTGCGCGGCTAGATTTGCTACATTTTTTATAACGCATTTAATTTCTCTGGATAATAATTCGTAAACTATCATTCAAAATATAACCAAGATACATGCCTTGTGGAAATATAATTGTTCTTTATCAAAATTAAATGTTATTGGTTTACACCAATAGCATTGAGGCTTGTAGCTTACTGTGTCATTATTTGCTGTTCTTTTCTTTTCATGTCTTACTCTTCCGACAGTGTCTATCTTTGCACTAACAAATTTGGACGGATTCTTCGCTAAGTTTAAAACTCAATAAGGAAAGCTTGTGCATCTCGTTAGTTGGTCTATTGATAAAATTACTTTCTCCTGGCTATATATTGATGGTGTTTTTGGTCGATCGCATGACGTGTCCCTAAAACAGTTCCAAGGAAGCTCATCCTACGCTAATTTACTTCCCAAAATTTTAATATTATATCTCCAAATGTAATATCATACATGTGACATGTTTTTTTTTTTGCATACAACAATTTTCGGAACGTCTTCTTAATTACTGCCTTCGCAGATTCTTGTTATTGCCATTGTTTTTCCCATTTCACTTGCCCATGCTTAGGAATATATTTTTAGCAAGTAAGTGCTTCTAATTTATTTGGATGGAGGAGTGGATGTATAACCTAATTGCACAACATGGTCAAATTTATTCTGATTTTTAGTTGTTTAAGATACTTTTTTGTAAAATGCTTGAAAATCAATTAAATTTATTTTTTGACTTGATACTTTCAATTTGAATTCCGTTTGAAATAAAGTTTGTTGTATTTTATCTACGTAATGAGTATTGTCCCGTCAAAAATAAAGCTCTATGATTCCAGTCGTTAGAAAGTCCTATGTGATTTTGCGGGTGGTTGTATCTGTACTATGTGTGCCTATATTGAATTTGGTGTGTCTAAATAAATTATTATACTTACTACCAATTTTGAAAGAGGTATGTATTACTTATCTACAAAATATATTCTGATTATATCCGATGGCAGGGTGAAAGCTTCGCATTATGGCCGTGTGCATGTTTTTCTCTTTCTTTCACTTGCCCGTACCCAGAGATTAATTATTAGCAAGTAAGTGATCTTGGCATATTTGGTTTGAGTTATGTATGATCGAATTACATGATTTTATATAAATTATATGCCAAAATTTAGCTATTAATACTTTAAGATGAAATCCTAGAGTGAAAATAATTGGGTGAGGCTGGCCTGCTAAAACATGAAATAGAACACTGGAATCAAATGTTGCCACTTATTGCATGGCATCAAATTATCTGTTGAAAATAAATACGTGGAGGACAGAAGGTCAGGGGCTAAATTTCTAGTATAGATAAGATGTCATCATTTAAGATTGTTCTTTGAGAGATGCAGTAAAGCTGGAAAACTATTTCATCATATTAGTCGGTGTAGGATTCTAAGATATAATTATGAAACTCCATGGAAGCAAAAACATGAGAATACTAATATTAGAAAGAATAGTCACTGCCCAAGCAATTCGACAATGTGTCGTCTTTCACTTGTGAAAACAAAATTCTTCAAATTATATGAACCATGATTTAATCTAATGAGCAGTCGTGTATTACTTAATCATGATGGAAGAAATTGGTGAGTTTGTTTGCTCAATTCTATGGATCATATTTCCAATTGTTTTCAAACGAAACAAATATAACTTATTTTATGATATTTATAATCACATACCCTTGTTTGTCATAGACGTTAAATTTCTGATCTGTAAATCTTTTTCTCTTCAAGTCTAGCGGTTCAGGTTAACTTCCAGTTATTACATACTTAAATCCTGGTACAGTTCATGTGTACAATTAGCAGAGATGAATTAATTAAAAAATAACATCACAACATAAATCCAATACCTCCGTTCTAGCTTTTTGGATTTGAAAGCCCTTGAAGCGATAGTTGCTGCTGGACGCCTCATGCGGATGCTTTGGCAAACTCTTCATGTGACTCTCGATCTGCTGTTTGAAACTCTCCTTTGGCGTCCCTGTTTAGCCACCGTGCTGCTGGATGCTGTTGGAGATGGCCGCAGCAGCCGTTTGCGGTTTGCGGGAGGGAGCCATGCCGAGGTTGAGATCGCCTGGTGCATGCACGCCAATGCGAACCTCGGCTTCGATTCCTTTTTTTTGCTGGAGGCCTGCCTGGTTTCGTCGGTTGTATTGGACACCAATACATCTTCTGTTTTTATTTCCTTTTCATGGATTCTTTTTGTTTTTTACAGTGACGTGCATGTATTGGACTACTTTGTGGCTGGACGTGTGGTTTGCTAGGCTTGCTTCGTTCAATAGGACACGAACACATCTTTCTTTCTTTCTTCCCCATCGATTCTGTTTGACTTTCGTGACGTACGTGTTTTCTGTTGTTTTTTAATTGATTATTTTATTAGAAAGGCTTACATGAGTTGAACCAAAGGCATGGCATATACGCATCGTGACAGTGCGATGTGCCAACCTGTATCGAT